>OX596381.1:5478373-6678373 GCA_951394425.1 Tipula unca | reverse complement strand
AGTCGACACTGGCGCTGACCTTTCGGTTATTCCAGCCATGAATTTCAAAATGAATTACACATTGTCAAATCGAAATTCAAATCTAGTCTTATCGGCTGCCAGTTCAATCATCCACACGTACGGCACAAAATTGCTTAACGTGGATATCGGACTTAAACGAACCTTCACGCACGCTTTCATACTAGCTGCAGTGAATCGTCCGATCATTGGCGCCGATTTTCTAAGCAAATTCGGACTTCTTGTCGATGTCAAACACAAACGGCTGATTGACCCAGCTACAAAGCTGTCAATAAACGCCACAATGGTTCGTGTTAACACACCAACACCGATCCATTTTAACATCGACAACGGCTACGGCACTCTGCTCAAAAAGTACCCACTACTTACAGCAGAGCCGAACTACAAAATGCCAGTCCGACACAACGTGGTTCATCACATCGTCACGGAAGGCCATCTGCCCGTGTCGAGACCACGCAGACTAGATCAGGTGCGTCACAAAGCTGCACAAGCAGAATTTCAACACATGGTGGAATTAGGGATTTGTCGAACATCGACATCTTCCGTTTCTTGCCCACTTCACATGGTCAAGAAGAAAGATCAAGACTGGAGGCCATGTGGGGACTATCGGCGTTTAAACACGGTTACGATACCGGATCGCTACCCGATACCCCACATTCAAAACTTCACCATGCACTTGCATGGCTGCAAAGTTTTCTCCAAACTTGATCTCATCAGAGGTTATCACCACATTCCCGTGGCACCTGAAGACGTTTTCAAAACCGCAATCACCACTCCATTTGGCCTCTTCGAATACACCCGAATGCCATTTGGATTACGCAATGCCGCACAACCGTTTCAGCGCTTCATGAACGAAGTCGTTCGAGATCTCGACTTCGTTTTCGTCTACATAGACGACATTCTTGTGGCATCTCAAACTGAGGAACAACACAAACTCCATCTGGAAACACTTTTCCAACGACTTGTCGAGTTTGATGTTCACATCAAGAGCTCAAAATGCGTCTTCGGCGCATCCACTCTTGATTTCCTCAGCCACAAGATCACCGCTAATGGCATCCTTCCGTCACAAGACCGAATCAATGCCATTAAAGAATTCCCAGCTCCAACATCAATCAAGAGTATTCAGCGATTCATCGGCATGGTAAACTACTACCACCGATTCATACCAAAGTTCGCTGAAATACTCAATCCAATTCACAGCCACCTGGCAGTACTACTACGTAAGCCCAAAACCGCCAAGAACTTCTCTTGGCCTGACGAATGTCAATACGCATTCACGTCACTCAAGGCTGAATTGGCACGCACAACACTCTTGTCTCATCCACTGAGCGACTCAAAGCTCAGCATAACTACTGATGCATCAAACACTGCTGTCGGAGCAGTCATGCAACAGTACAACGACAAGTGTTGGGAGCCCCTGGGATTCTTCTCAAAGAAGCTCTCGGATGCCGAAAAGAAATACTCTGCATTCGATCGGGAATTACTCGCAATATATCTAGCAATAAAACACTTCAGATATTTTGTCGAGGGTCGGGACTTCACAATTTACACCGACCACAAGCCTCTCACTCGAGCAATTCAGTCTAAAACTGAACGCAATCCAAGGCAAGCACGCCACTTTACGTCAATTTACCACGGACATCCAGCATGTTCAAGGTACCGACAACGTTGTCGCGGATACACTTTCGCGCACAACATCAAACGAAACGGCCACAGTCGAGACTCACTTCGACTGCAACAAAATCGCACAAGCGCAAAAAGCAGACTTAGAACTTCAGAATATACTTTCTGGTTCCACAAGTCACGCCAGTTCATCACTGCAACTGGAGCTTTTCACACTACCTGGCCTCGAAATCTACTGCGAAACATCTACGGGTGCAAATCGCCCGTACATCGCAGAGCAACTACGTCGAACCATCTTCGACACACTACACGGTATCTCACATCCTGGTGTCCGCGCAACTCGTAAATTGATTACTGCTCGATACTTTTGGCCCAGCATAAACAAAGACGTGACCCATTGGGCACAATCCTGTTTATCCTGCCAAAAATCAAAAGTCCAGCGGCACACAAAATCGCCTCTTGGACAATTCGCCATTCCACCTGGTCGATTCGAGCACATTCATTTGGATGTCGTAGGACCACTTCCTCCATCCAATGGATACTCATATCTACTCACCTGTGTCGATCGTTTCACTCGATGGCCAGAAGCGTACTGCATGAGCGACATGTCTGCAGCAACCATTGCCACCACATTCGTGCAAAACTACGTATCACGATTTGGCGTTCCACTTGACATCACAACTGATCAAGGAACCCAATTCGAGTCGAAGCTTTTCTCGGAGTTAACGAAACTCCTCGGCTCGCATCGGATACGTACAACGGCTTACCACCCGCAAGCCAATGGCATGGTCGAACGCTTCCACCGCCAGCTCAAAGCTGCTCTCAAGGCCCGAGGCAACACAATTCACTGGAGCTCCGAAGTACCAATCGTTCTACTTGGTATTCGAGCAACGGTTAAAGAAGATCTGAAGTGCTCACCAGCTGAAATGGTTTACGGTCAAACCATCAAGCTACCCGGTGAGTTCTTCGTCGAACATCCTCTACCGTCTCCATCCACAACCGACACAGTCATCGACCAACTCCGCACCACCATGCAAAATATTATCCCCACGGCAACAAGACCAACGAACGAAAACAACATATTCGTTCCAAAATCGCTCAACAATTGCGATTACGTCTTTGTCCGGGTTGATAAGTTTCGAACTGGATTACAATCTCCATACGATGGGCCATACAAAGTTATACGCCGATTACGCAAGCAATTCATTGTCTCAATCAAAGACAAACACCACTCAATCTCAATCGACAGATTGAAACCGGCGTACGGTATTCTCAACACAGCTGATCAAATATCAGCCAGCAAACGATATAAAACCGTCCGGTTCACCGTATAACGTCTCAAAACCCATGGTTTCTCATCTGGAGAGGGGGTACTGTAGCAGCTCGAATATTCGACTCACCGATATTCGATTCTGCCACAAACAAAACAATTAGTGAAATTCAAATATAAACCAACTTATTTGAATTAAGCGTTCACTAACCCCATCACATATCCATCTATCCAACCACCACTATCTAATAACCGAACCATTACTATAAAACATTTATAGTAAAACAAGTCCGCCATCTAACAACATCACCACGAACAACAATGTTCGGTGATGCAACACTTAACAAAAAGTGCAATGTTCACCGTCGCCGGCGCATGTGTTCCTTCAACACAAAACGAACACGAAGGCGACGTCATACAACAAAAACAAGACAACACAAATATTGTCATCCATATTGCGTTTTTAGTTTTTGCAAATGTCACATGTGCGAGTGGTGGTACATACATATATATATAAATATATAAATTAAATATTAAAATAAATTAAATTAAATAAATAAATAAATAAATTATAAATAAATAAAATACGTGTACATAAAAAATAAATGGTATACAAATCAAACCAAAATTAATTAATTGAATATTATTGTGTTTTGGTGTTTTAACTTGAGAAGTCCGAATTGGACAAGCAACATTAATTAGGAAACAAATCCTATAGTTTCTTAATGTTGTGGTTGAAATGGTTTATCGTTTTGAAAATAACTTTGATAGAATTGTTTAAATTTTATAGCATTCAAATCAAAATATTGATGATTTAAAAGTTTACACAAAATGAATGTTCAGATCAGAATTTGTAAAAAGCAGAGACTGTGGCTTGCCCAAAAAGATTCGATTTTAGATATCCCTGATGTTTTTTTATTTTTTATTTACAAAAACTAAGATTAGGAAATACTGGTCTAATCAGCTATTCTCTCAGAACCAATATAAAATGCTAAACGTTCGCGGCTAGTTCATATAAAAGTTGTTAGTTATTATTGTGCAATATATGGCATTCCGCATTATAATATTGATCAAACAAACCGCCACCGTTTGTATACACACTATATACATATACATATGTATATACATTTAAAAACTAGAACAAATATTTTATTGATCACTAAATAATGCGACATAAACAAGTTCGTCGTATATACATGTTGCGCTGCTAATGCTGTATATATTGATATAAATTTCAGGTGTGAAAATATAATTACATATATATATCGCACCCGAATATGGTATAATTTCTTTCAATTTTGGCGTCGTATTGTTCAAGTTTCATCGATCTGTTTGTTGCGGAATTACTATAAAATAGTGATAATTGTCACCTTCACAAAAAATAAAATATTATTCGCGGTTTATTTACAAATATACTATTTATGGATAATGGTTATTAAATTAAACGATCTATAGAAAGTGTGTTCGCGAGTAAATCGATTTGTCGTGTTCAAATATAATCATGTACAATGTAGTACCAGTCTTCCTTACAAAGAAAACAAAAATAATAAATTAATCGCTGCCTCGATCGCATATATAAAATTAAAAAAAAAGTTGTTGATCTTAAATATCAAATCAACAATTGCGATAATTTCATTAAGATATGGGGTGTCTCCTTATACATATAAATAAATTATAAATTGCATGTGATTAAATAATTTAAAGAAATAGAAATTTTATTTTATTTACTGTACGATCTCTTGCGACTTTATCATTGCGACTTATACATATTATATCACATGCGCGATCTATACGTTGAAAGAAAGTAACGATTAACTTATTATGATTATTCAAATAACAAATTTAATTTTCATTTTTCTCTTACTCACACATTAATTAAATTCAATTATATACTACGTTTATTAATTAAATAACACACACATAATTATATATACATATATTGGATGTACGATCAAATGATGCAATGATCTTGACAAATGTCATTGTCACATTTTATGATATGGAAAAGTGAAAATTGTTTACGTGCAAGCAAATCCATATAATTGGCTTGATTGCTGATATGAATATAATCTTTTTCGTTAGCGGAATTGCCAAACACTAAAATTAGTTTCCTAAATTAAAAAATTGTTGGAACTCTCACAGAAAAATCCTAACATATGCTTCACCTTCTCCAAAACACTCAGTGAACATATTCACCAACTTTTCCATGAATTTCCTAGAGTAGCTCATTAAATCGTTGACACACATTTTCATCACCAAACAATTCGATTGATTCGCTTTCTTGTTCCCTTTCAAAATTTGAACTTCTTTCAGTGGACGGGTCTGTATTCAAGAAAACTAATTCCAACTTCTCGGCTAAGCTTACAGCTTCGTGTAATTTTTTTAGTGTATAAGATTGTTAACACCACCATCTTCGTCAGAGCTAGAATTGATTTGATTTACTTGGGTTTAGGATGCCATTTCTGCCAAATCTGCTCACCAACTTCTTCTTCCACTAAAAAATCTTGAACGTCCTCATTATAGCCATATCCATACAAAACCATCTCCTCCGATCGATCTAGCAAGTTCTAAGATGCAACTAATTTCATTTTCTACTGATTCAAGCACGTTTTATATTTCATTTAATGTTGTAATTTTCAGGTCTTTTAGTGAGAAGGATATGATTTCGATAGAGTGCTTAATTGAAAATTGCTTCCAAGCTTGAGTAAGATCAATAGATTTTGAATCAGTTACATATGTATGTCTAAAATCCATTGTAGTGATCTTCTGATGTAATAAATTTTAAAAGTTCAATTAAAACCTTGGTCCAACGGCTTAAGCAATGAAGTAGTGTTTAGGAGGTAGAAAAACGCCAGAATGACTTATGTTTTCTGCATGGCCTGACGCACTATCTTCTAGTAATAGCGCCTTGAATTGCAAATTCTTTCTACTTTAAATAAGCTTCCACCTCTGGCAGCTGGCACAAAACAATTATAAACCAAATTCTAAGTAAATCTACAGTTACCCAAGCTTTAGAATTCGCTGTTCAATATACCGGTAATGTATTTTAATAAACTCCTTTTAGTGTACGGGAATTCAAAGATCTATAAATTTGCGTGGGTTTTGTCATCCCGACGCATTACTGCACAAATCCGAGTGCAGGTTGTTTATTTTAGCAATCTTTATGACAACAATGAATTTTTATTTATAATTATTTCTCGAATCCACAGGCAATTAAAATAAATTTTGAAATTGATGGAAAATAAATTCAGATCAGTTTGAATGAAGTTTGAAACGCGAAAATTTCTGGAATTAGCGACGAAACCAAAGAGACGTTTAAGACTGGGAAAGATTCAATTTGGAAGCGAGCCATGATATTCAGAATCCTTTTTAAAAAATGAATTAGGTACTAAACGAATTTTGATGAACTTAATAAAAAAAACTGTTGGTTTCAATTTAGTGCGGTTTCAGAATTTCAAATGTACATATGTCAAATTTCACCCTGCCTGCAAGTATACAATTTTGCTACTCTAGCTTTTTACCCATGCAGAAATGCCTTTTAAAATAGATGGGATATAACACTGAAGCCAGTATACAGTAGATTTTCACCGCTGTATTAAAAACTGTGATATGCGTTATGTTTCAGACAGGCCACTCGACTATAGATTAAGTGCTAACATTACACCAATATTATGCTTCGTTAACTTTTCCAGACCATTTGTCCTTCAAGAGAGTCTTGGAGGAGCGGGTTACTATGGAAAACTGAAGAGCTCCTGATTTGATTGAGACGTAATGGGGTATCCTTGATTGACATTATAATTTATATGGTCAGTCTAGCGGCGATCAGGTCCCTGGAAACAGTATCTCTGGCGTCGAGGGTTATCAACATTGATCGAACAAAGTTTAAATATTTTAATGGAACGATAAGGGTTACATACATGGCCCTCAGGTAAAATCAAGTGAGATTCTCAAGAATACAGTGATCCTGCAGTGTTGCCAATAGTACGTGACCAAAAACAATTTATGATCATTTTTTTTTCAACAGATAATATTTATGATCTTGGAAATTTTGTGATGTGATAATTCTATCGAATGTACGAGCACCCACAACTGATTGATGTAGGTTACATGGCTACCAGTATTACTCAATTTCTTTACAATAATTACTATATCCTGCCGATTGAGAAGGCCCTCACGTCGAACCCGAAAGCATTTTGTAACTTCATTTATACTAAGAGAAAGGTCGATGTTTATAATTAGTTCATTTATTGGAAATAGTTTACGAGTTTACGTCTAAGTCGTCACATGTCTTATCATTTGATCATTATATCCTTCACAAATTTACAGAACCATTATCTTCATTTCCACAATTATTTATCCCATTTAGATATCAGTAAGCATGATGGTTTGGCTATAATGGTTTTCGACCCATTCTTATTAAAAAATGCGCTAAGAATTTCGCTGCTCACATTACTTTTATTTTAAATAAGTGGCTTCGAACGCAAGTTTTTCCAGATTCGTGAAAAATATCATCGTTTGTCCGATATTCAAATCGGACATAACTCGATTCTATATATATAAACGCGTTATCATGCAAGCCGAATACTGTAACACTATCAGGAAGTGGATGCAAAAAATTGCCAGAAAACTTGTTGCTGTAGCAGATCGTGCAGTACCAAAATCTATTCAAATCTGCAAACCATTTGAGATATCTCGACAATTTTATTATTGGCTTGAAGTACAATCAAAACATTTATGTATGGAATTCGACATCGTTCATATGTCCAGCATGGGCACGTTTGCAGGTCAAATCCGTTGTCGATACGTTGAGGGTTATCTGAGCTACTCTAACGACGCTGGCTTATTGGCATAGACCAATGATTTAATGTAGCCCCATTATTAACAATCTAGAGGTGTTAAATTACACGATTTAGGCGGTCAATCGACAGGACCATTTCTGGATATAACACGTTCTTCGAATTTAGATTTCAATAAGTTGATTGTTAGACCCGCTCTGTGCATGTCGCACCGTCTTATTGAAACCACATATCATTAATGTCTAGCTCATGCAATTGACCAACGAAATAACGATGCCACATGTCTCTGTAGCGATATCCATTTGCCTATAACGTGACGATCATTTTCATTAACGAAAAAACGGTCCAATGACACCACAAGCATGAAAACCACACCATACAGTTATTTTTTGTGGATGAAGTGGTGTTACTTTAAGTACATGTGGGCTTTTCATATGACCAATAATGCATATTCTGTTTGTTGACGAGGCCGTTTAACCAAAAATGCGCTTGACTAAAAATTGGAATTAACTGAATGTTTTGACACTGACAGTTTGGTTATTTGTGCGTTCACGATGAAAGTTCAAAGTTATCAAGTCACAAATGGAAAATCCGATAGTATACTGTTAAATCGATCTGCGTAAACATATACTATAGATTTAGAAGAATACGTATCAAACCTTTAACCTTAAATAAATCATATGCAGACGAGGCAGACATAATATTGTTTATATTGCTAGCCTGTTCATTCCAATTAAATATATGTACATACATATATGTACAATTCTCTAATAACATAATTTACACTTTTTACCATATACGAGTACATACATAAATTATAAGTTTTTATATGCAAATTATAATATTTATGTCCATATACCCATCATGTTCCGCCGACAAAACTATAAATACCCATATATAAGCAATTCTTCCGCAAATCACACAAGACATAGTGCATCAAATTCTGTTGTGTTGCTGGCTTGTATATTTGTATTATTGTTTTTGTAGAGGAATTAAAAATAATTCCATTACGATTTTTTTTTCTTTCTAGTATGTGACGGAAATACAATTTCTTATACGATTGACGAAGATTTTTAAAAGAAAATGATTAAAAAAAAATATTTTATACGTTCTTATGTAATACAATAACAACAATAAAATTGTACATAAAAAACATATAAATATATTCTATTTACATTACATATTTACGAGGTTGAGTATACATACATATATGTATTATATGTACATATGTACATATGTACATATATAGCGAGAAATGATTAGATTAGAGTTAACAGATAATGTCATTTCCATCTTTGATCTTGACTTGACTTGACTCTTTTTTTTCTCTCTGTTCCTCTTGTTTTACAACATTACACAACATACAACATAAAAAATTACATATTATTTATAAAATTTGTATGCTGTACATATATGTACGGTTGATTTATATGTAAATCTATAAAAAGGTTTATTGAGGGACAAGCGCAATACGAGAAGATACACACAGGTACACACACACACGCACATACATAGTCTACCTACAACCTAATTAACACATCGACTATTTTATATGCTTGTTTGGTCTCGGGAATGAGAAATTTCTGTATATGCATACATATTAAAAGCCAATTAAATGTTTTAAATTACAGACGCCCACGCATTTCAATTTGAACGACGATAAAAAGTTTAAAAATAAGAAATTGTTTTATTTACTTTTTAAATCAACAAAAATAAGAATTAAATTTTATAAAAAATAAAAAAAAATCACTTTGCTTAACACTTTAAGTAAATTGCTGCTATTCGGTCTTAAATTATTTATTTATTTGTTATTTTGGTGAACACTATTGAGATTACGGTTTTGTTGTTGCTAAAAAATTCTTATAACGACTAAATAGTGGTTGGCTTTAGTGAAAAGATTAGTGTTTCCACCCTGACTTGTCCGACTGAGGTAACCATAACAGAAAATACTTGGCAGTTTTGCTAACAATTTACTTAATTACTTAATTTCCACCAAGGAAGCCTATATCGTGTAGTGTGTTTTTACTTTTCGGCCAAACATAAGTTCACCAAAAGTTTTGTTGTCATTATACCCTTCTAATCAGATGTCATTTGACTGCATACGCCTAAATCGTTAATTTCCTAATTATAGCACATGATGTGGTTCTTGTTATTATGAATATTTCTGGCAATCTACTGCAGAACATTTTCGCCTGAGCCTCATATTCAAAGTTTTAGGTGAGGCCAGAGAAGAACCCCTGTACTTAATATTCTGAGGTAGTATGTATATACGCTTTTTGGAGCTTGAAATTTTTAATACTGTGTGCGAGCCTATACATATTTGTTAACTCTGTTCGATGTAAAGTGATTGACATTAGTTTCTGCTCCATGTCCATCATTGATTTAAGTTTAGAATGGAGGATGCCGGATCTTCTTCTGACTTCTGTTCATCGGTGAATCTGGTGACTTTGCTCTCTCGAGCTAGATTCTTTAATTCCCCACCGAGGGCATCCTCTTACCATTAATCAAAAGTCTCGGAGCAAACCTTTCTGGAATTGTGACCTTAATTAAGGAAATCTGCTAGGAAACTGAAGAGCAAAATAGTCTAAGCGACAAATTGGTTGGCATGATTTCTTGA
Organism: Tipula unca; assembly: GCA_951394425.1. Classification (NCBI taxonomy): domain Eukaryota; kingdom Metazoa; phylum Arthropoda; class Insecta; order Diptera; family Tipulidae; genus Tipula; species Tipula unca. The sequence continues at coordinate 6,668,049 of OX596381.1, read as the reverse complement.
TAACACAAAATGAATATAAAAGAAGTTTAAGTTCCACATAAACTGTTTGGTGTCGCTGAATAAGGCTTTGGCCTAGAATACTGTGTGTAGACTTGATTATTTTCGTTTATCAGACGAAAAGCGAAGGAAGTAATTTCAACAAGGCTTCTTTCTGTTCATTTTCCTGGTTGTGCTATCGTCAACTCGAATGATGTTGCTGCCGAACTCACTAGAGGTTCTATTGCAACTCTCGATTGGAATAGGTGGAACCTATTTTCATTTGCATTTTATAGTGCATTGCATTGAGCATTGTACCAAAATATTAGAGCAGGGATAGAGTGGTTTTTGTCCCGAAAGCTAAAAAGTTCGATTATACAGACACTAATTCATCCGCCCTACATAAACTTGTAATCATAATTGAAAATCTCTTAATAATAAGGAGTTTCTTGCGCCTATAATTTTCTGGATATTGTAGGGGCTTTCGATAGCACTTCGATGTGCTACGATCACGAAATTTCTACCTGTACAAATTTTGGTATTGATCGAACCATTATCTTATGGATGGAAATCACGCTTCAGTCTCGCACTGTGGAGGCGGAGCTGGATGAGTTGTTAGGTTTTGTCAAATTTAGCAAAGGCAATCCCCAGGAAGGTGTGGTCCCATTTCTGCTATGGCTCTTGGTCATTGACGATTTTTTATTAAGCTGCAGCAATTGCACCGAGCTACGCTAATGATCCGGTTTTTACAGTTGCAGGCCAATATATTTATGTCTTATCCAACTTAACTCAACACTATTGCGGAGGCATTGTATATTGAGAAAGATTTGCAGGTCATCCGTTTAAATCTGATTTAATTGTCTTTACTAGACGGAGAAATACTATTAACCTATCTGTTTCCTCTCTTTTTGGGAGAACGATTACTAAATGTGACCACGTGAAGCACCGTGGTGTGGTCTTGGATAGCAAACTTTCCTGGAAGCATCACCTGGAAGTTTGAAATAGCGACTGCCATATTTTGGCAATATATAACAGCTTTTTAAATCCTATAGGTTTAAACCCCAGGAGGTTGTCTTTCATTTATAAATCACTGGTCATATCGATATTAATTTACGCTTCTATTGTGTGATTGCCAGTGGTTAACCTAAAGTGTTCTTTAGCCAAACTTAATGTTTACAAACTATTGCTTGTAGAGCCATTACTTGGTCTATGTCCTCGACTCTACTTCTTGCTATAGAATCCATTCATTCCTTGCCTCAGTTACACACATTTATTCTATGCTCAGCCTGTTCTTCAGTTTCGCTTAACATGTATTGGGCCTGGAATGTTCTCAGTTCTATCGTTTATACTTCATGTCTACCAGAAATCGATTTGTTAAATGACAGATTACTGCCCAAATTCCACTTCTACAATTTATTCTCGGTGGCTTATCGTTCGAAATGTTTGTGAATAGCGCAGGATGTTCTCAACAAGTTAGATGAGTCTATATAGTCTCCTTTTCAGATGGCTCTCGTTCTAACCTCAGTGCTGGTTTTAGAATCTATGTCCTTGGTCTGATCTGAGATTGTTTGGTAGTCTCGGTTCGCATTACACCATTTTTCAGGTGAAATTAGTAGCGCTGACACGTAGTGTTACTGTGGATTTGAATGTCGTTTTTAAAGATGCTTAACTCTTGATAAATCCCTTAACTGTCTCCAAACTCGCCAAGAACTACAAACATGCCAACAATAATGGGCATGTAGATACCGGCTTATTGTGGCATCGTAGGCAATGAGATCGTGGATTGTTTAACCAAAGCCGGTTGCTAATTAACTTTTATTGGTCCTAAACCGTGGGCTCATTTAACTACGGGAAGAAAACTATAAAGAACTACACTTTATAAAACCTAAACTTTCAGTGGCTTGAGACTTCTAGCTATCGTAATAGGTATACGAGTACTACATTAAGGAGCCCATTCTAAGGTCAACTTTAAGTATGATTTATCTGTGAAAAGGATCAGTTGAGAATCTTGGTACGATTCTTACGGGATAAGGTCGTTTTAAAGATCGTCTGCATCTTATGGGCTTAGCTCATCATATTATATGCTGGTATTGAACTTTATAGGTCTTTAAATTTCGGTCAGTATCCTATTTAATACTTGTTCAGTTTACGAGGGCAGCAGTGCGGGTTTGCAAATTGGGATAGAATTCTTCTTATATTGTGCGTTTATATTGTTTTAGAATTAATTGTTGTAACTCATCGGATGTCATCTCCTGTTTAACTCTAAATATCATAAGTAACTTTAAAAATTATGCTTGCCATTACGAAAGCATCAGTTTTGTTGATTCAAAAATTTTGTAAGCAAACCTAGTTACCTCAGATCAGACTGAAGTATTTATTATAATTTTGCGTTCTTCAGGCAGCCTTCAAGCCTCCTTTGCGAAGAAGACTGATAAGTAGAGCCCAAATTTCTCGAAGAATTTCTAGAACTTGTACAAAGTAATTTATATAATGTCAATAATATCCGATTTATGAACATATAGGCTATGCAGCGTCTATTAGACTGAACCATCTGATTTTGCTGTGAGCTATTGTCTTCATCTCTCGATCCACTTCTGCTTGTTCTCGGTTTCAATGTCCGGATTACTTTTCTGCCTCAGAAGTTCTGTGTTACTGATGGTATTTGGCCAGAACCATTTTATTAATCTCCTCAGATTTGTGTCCGGTAGCAGTCCCAACATTATCGCCATATTGCCGATACAAGTCCCAAACAATACAAGTGAACCTAGCGCGTACAAGTACAACCAAATTATATACCAATATTTCGATACCGAATTCGTGTGATAGGTCTCTATTTTTAATGTATGTCCCAATGTTTTCCAGATTGCGCATCTGTTAATCAAATCGAATTATGCAAGTTCAAAGCCTACGAAGAGTAAGTACGAGTATATAGTTCATGAGTTTGATTGTTGATTGAAGAATGATTACCGCTAATACTAATTTACTGTGCATTCTTTCTTTTTGTGCTGAATTTTCTCAGTATTCCATATTACAGGTAATAGATGCGTTAGCCTTAAATATTTTAGTTTAAACGAAATCGATTTCGAAACGATTTTAAAACGAAACCTTCAAATCTCCAACAAATAGGTTTCTTTCTTGCTACCTTGGTTGCTCCTCATTTCTCATGTAGTTCAATGTTGTTACTCTGATAATAGAAATACAAGCGATACAATTTATAAATTGAAAATAGTAACGGTGAACATTTAAGACCATGATATCACCACCAACATAAAGCACTCAACTGTACTCTTTACCACTTTTCGGGTTATTCCACCTCTTATATATAAGCAAAAACCGCAGTGTGATATATTACAAAACCAATGTGCATGCAAATTCATGCAAGAATCCATTTCGTCCCGATAATTTTTATTCCCATTAAACTGTCATAATTTTTTTTTTTCTTGTAATTTACCATTATTTGTTAATTATAGTGTTGTTAACCAAAACAAACACAATAATAAAGTGTAAGAAGACATAAGGAAGACAAAAATCTTATATGAGTATAGAAAATTACCATAAAAGCGTATTTACGAGCGAGCATATACAATACAAAAACCATACAGGAACGTGATATTGAATATTGCATACAAATTTTTTTTTACATTTAATTCATATACATAATTTCTAATTTCAATATTTAATTAAAAAAGAATATTGTTTAAACTTCAAAAACCACTTTACATAGATTTTTCGATTTTAGATAATTTTACCAATTGAGAATCGTGTATGTTTGCGCGAGTATGGAAGAATTTCTTAAATATATATTTTCTTTCACTGCTCGATCATAAAAATTAAATAAAATTCTTGAAGATTATTTATTATTTTATGTTAAGTAAATAAACAATTTCTATAATGTTATTATTTGTTAAATAATAGTGTAAATAAATATTTGGATTAGAATTTATTTTATATGTATGCATGCATGTATGTCTATATAAGAAAAAAAATTGTAATTTATTTGTTTAAGTTTTCCGGACGTGATGATTTTTATTGTTGAAAATGTTTTTATTTGTTTGCGTAAAGTGCATATAAGCACTCGCTGAATGTGTATAGTTTGAATCGTGCAGCGAACAATTATTATTGAAACTGAGGTTAAACATATTATACTGAGTTATATAATGAGCGCAGAAGTATTCAATTTGGCTTTTAAGTTTAGATACCTTTTCACTTAATATGTATCCTTATTTTACTGCTGTATAGTTAGATGAGTTTGAAATTGACTGATTAAAACGTATGCGCCAGAAACAATATTTATAAACTATATACCATATCGCAAAAAAATTCGTTTAAACGATATTGACAGCCGAAGTTCCTAAACCTCAATCCCTTACATTCTGTCCAAAAATTGTCTCAATATCGCTCCCAATTGGTGTAACTCATTTAATTGATAATTAGATGCTTCCAAGTTTCATGACTCATTTTGAGTCCACAATTTTTGATTGTATCGAAATCACCATCCAGATTGTTTTCCAACGAAAACATAACAAAACAAATTTAGTAGAATGTTTGGTAGGAAATGTGATTTCGGCTAATTCTTATTGCAATAAATGCAGACATCGAAAAGATGTATAGGCAAATACTGGTATATCCGTCCGATGCGATATTTCAGTTTATTGCGAAACGATCCAACCGAAGAATTAAGGCCCTACAAATGCACAACGGTAACATATGAAACAGCATGTGTACCATTCCTTACCATCCGAACGTTACAAGAATTGGCAAGAGAGTATATGAAATAAAATATCCAGACGCAGCTAGTACAAATAAAAATTAATTTTTATATGGATAATCTGTTGACCGGAAGTGACACTGTTGAAGATGCAACTAAATTAAAAAATCAAATAGTAGAAATACTTAGTATAGCTGTTTATTTAGACTTCGCAAGTGGAAATCAAACTTCCAAGCTTTTTTGCAATCGCTGGCAGTGGATAATGCAGAAGATATTCCTAAACTAATCGAAGGTGTCCAAAGCACTAAGACGTTGGGTATTATGTGGCACCCGCGATCTATTTACATTCAAAATAAACAGTGAATCCAAGGACGTGACCGGGATAAAGCGAAAGATGTTATCCCAAAGCGCTAAACTATATATGATCCTTTAAGGTTGGCTATCTCTTGTTATCATATGGTTTAAAATGATATTATAAAATTTGTGATGCAGCCAAAAGGGTAACTACAAGATCTACTGATAAATCATTTATAATCGCTAAAAAATAATTCGTTATTTGAGTGCTTAGCTTGTAAACAACAACACTCATTATACAAGTGCCTTAAGCATAAGAGACATTTAATAAAAAAAGACAGTTTGTTAAGTAGTGTGGAAATAAATTATATTTATAAAAAATTATCTGTTAACTACAATTGAGTTTTATTTAATCATCTAAGTAAAACTTATAGATGAACGAACATTTTGGTTGAGAAACTCGGGTAGACTCCAAACTCGGGTTACATAGGCAGAGTTTTTCATATGTATTACTTTGCGCAAGACAATAACTATAATGCTCTTGTGGAGCCTATATAGGTAAATTCCAGTCGCATTTTCAACTTATTTCTTAGCGTCTGGCGACACCGTTTATCATCATATACAGCTCACTGAACAACTCGATTGTCAATTCGACTCAGCCGATTACACAATTTTCCTTATCGACGATAGCAATTATCAACAAAGAAGGTATCAAGCCATCTACGAATCGTATCGTGGCAATTCAATAATTTTCTGAACCCACTTCTACACACGAAAATTTTGCCCCAATTCATAGTCATTTCATATTGTAAACTGCCCTTCCTATCACGCTACTCTTCTAGCTCATCCCATGGATACTGAACCTTTCCGAATCAGCACGAATGCTTCTGGAATTATAGTGGATGCCACATTGCAGCCTATATAGGTGTTTCTGTTCACCACAGACATAATGTATATTGATAAGGTGAATTTCGTGGTACTATATATAAGTCGCTTTTACACGCGCCACTCCACGTCACATACATCGAATTATCTATGTGACAGTAGCACCACTATAGTGTCATTTGTTTGAAATATTGGATTATTACAAAAAATTGAGAAAAATTGAGTCTGCCAATCTTTTGGCACGACACTTCACTAAAGAAGTGCACAGTACAAAGTACCGAATTATAATGAGTATATATTTGAGAATTCCCTACCGAACTTGATTTGTACATTACACACGACATTCATTCGGAGTTTGAACCACACTCCGGTAGAATAACTCAGGCCGAAATTAATTTTATATACAAGCCTCGAGTTGGTCGAAAGCTAACATTGAACTATATAGTTCCTGATGCTCCCTTAATTGGTTCTATCATTTCTCACAAGAAAAATTTACGGCAAATCTCATAGTATCGCACCCAAGGAAATGAGCAAACCGCTATTTAGATCCGGGGTATTGGTCCAAGAAGCATGCATTTTCTGTTAGAGATAAAAGCTCAATATTCTTAATTACAGCTTAATCCTGTATTTCGGACAATAATGAATAATTATTTTTAATGGGTCTTCCAATAAGAACGTTTGTTCAAATATTATAAATAAAGTATAAGTAGAAGGTTGACCATTTAAGAAAACGAGTTCAATTTCGGATCAAAATCGTATTAAAATACTTAAAATCTATTATAGATGGTGGATCTGTAAAAACAACATTTCGTAAAATTTGCCGTTATTTTTGGCAGACAACATCGCCCATTTGAGCACGCAATTTAAAATTTAGTGCAAACATTTGAATCCACTGCGGTTTAGTAGCAAACATACAGAGAGCAACACATGCTCGTTCAGGTGGTTCAACTGATAATGTTGCTATACAGTGAGAGAAAATATTGCATTCTCAACAACTAAACTTATCCACAACTTATCAACAACGGCCCCATGGTGAATTTTACGCAATGGTTTATCTTTACATCCTTAAAAGGTCCAATTGATCCAAGAAATAAACTCGCAAGATGGGATCATAAAACAAGGGATGGTTCTTTAAAAAAAATCCTGAGTTCGAATTATTTCGAAAATAAAGCTGGTAACGTTGTTACTGTCAATGGTGTTCACTACAGAGATATGGCAACGGTTTCAACAGGACCTCGTTACATGTATGAGTATACACTAAATTTTAATAAAAACGACATATTTAAAATTTGAAAAAAAACTTCTACTAGAAAGACCCTGTATTTAATCAAATGCAATAGACACCCATATACATAGCTCTTTCCACACCAAGAAAAACAAACTTCTAATTTTAAATAAGATACTTGTTACAATGTTCGCAATAAGAGCTTTAAGAAAATACACCGGCTATGTCTCTCTGTATCAGTTCCTTCAAACATTAATCAGCTCCAAGCAAGCTAATGTTTGAAATGGAGCCTATATACCTATACGGTACCCCCCAATTTGCCACCAATGTTGGCGTCAAACACTCATAGTCAAACATATATTACATAATCATATGTCAAATATCACTCTAAAACACTATATATATTTAATCAAAACTATTTATTAAAGAGCAGTTAAATCGTAATCTTAGTACCAGCCAAAGTAATAAAGTTCAAAATCATTTCCTTATATATTTCTTAATTTTCAATTTCACATACACATAGATACACATATACATATTGATAAGAACTCTAAAATAATCGAAAAACGAAACCATAGAAATGTTCATTCAGAATCAAGAATCCATAAATAATGAGTTGTTGAAAAACTATGATTTCAAAACATATTTAAAGTAAATTGATTTCACGATTCTAACGATTTTTTTGTGGTTTAAGTTTAATGGCATTTAATAAAATAACAAAAAATAGCGGTATATACGGATTATTTAAAGGTTAAAGCACTATTTATTGATCGTGCGATCAATTTGAAAAAATTTTATATCGCACGAATCGCGATATTCATAAATTATATTTGCCACCATATTTTACCACATTCACCACCTCCACCATATCGCCGAACACCACACAAATAATTTCTCTCAACACCGTATATACATAAACTAATTCGATCACATTTCAATTAAATATGCAATAAATCTAGTTTCTATTATAATCTAATGGTATATATGTATGTACCTACAAATAGAAATGTATCGCGAATCGACAAACATACATAAATTTTCTAATGATCAAGCGGGTTCAATCTATACATTTCAACGGAGCAATAATTATTTTCTGTCGCTATATTGTGGCATGACATATTCGTTTGGATATATAATTGAACATACACGAATATACGAATTAGAAATTAGATTTATTTATTTCTATTTATTATAAATTAAATAAGATAAATAAATACAACAACAACAAAAATATGAAAAGAAAACTAATTGAAAATTATTGTGAGAAAAGCAGCGCGCAAAATTTTGTTGCTGATTTTTTTTGTTTTTTAAATATAAAGACAATTTTTCTTTTCATATTTTGTATCGCGATTATTTTCGCGTGCATGTGGGATTATTGTTTTGATTTGTAGAAATTGGATGCTTAATAGCGTCGTGCTTGTTATATTATGAACTTCTTGAAGAAGAAAATCTTAAATAAAACGATTAGTAATACATATATGTATATGTATGTACTATATATAATGTGTTATCATAACATTTAAAATTGTTGGTACGAATATATGTATACGCAAATAGATCATAAATTAATCGCGCGCAAGTCGTGCAAGAGAAATTTGCTTTGCAGAACAGGTGCACCGGCGATAGTGAGTTAACATACGGAATAAATGTTTTATTTTTGATGTTATAGTAAATACAATGACCACCGGTCTAGTGAAACTCTTTGATTTTGTTGTTTTTCGTATTTTACTATGCGTAAATTGGTTAGGAAATTAATTTGGCATGTGAAATCGGAATCTGTTAGAACTGCAACACATCTAAAATGGACATTTTTGGATCTCGTTATTTCCGTTATGGTTATTTCATCATAAATTTAATTTTTCTTATTTTGGGATTTCAAACCAGTTTTCCAACCAGAGTTTTACGAGACACTCAGGCTTCCTAGTTTAATACCTAATTACAATTTTTGAAAGAAAAATTGAGCGTGTTATGACCTAAGGTTGGCTCTCGAGGCTTGGTTGCGGTAGTATGGAGCTTATCTTGGGGCTATGTTCAAAATTTCACTGGCATACAAAAATGGTCTATTGGTACCAATTTCATCCTGTGATGACAACACGGTTCACTAGAGAAATTTTCTTAACAATTCTTGAGATTCTCGAGAACTCTCGGAAAACCCGATTTTTAACTGGAGAATCACTAGTTTGTGCAACCGGACAAGATTGTATATAACACAAATTTAAACACAATATTTACACAACGATGAGTTTATTAAACCTAATAAACAATTTTCCAAAAAGTTTAAGATTAATTTTATTTTATTTGTTTTTTTACAAATGAGGTCTGAAATATCTACTAACGAAAAGCCGTTCAAACTATAGTTGTATTTTTGGATACTAACCTTTGTGTTTGGCTTTCAAACCCATGGTAAGTCTTATCCCTTCTGCTAATGTTTTTACAAGTTCTTTGAACAGGATAAAGTAGCTGTATCTTAATTTTTATAAAACTGAACACTTCGGGGATAAATTGCGTAATGTTTGGGTCATTGCTTTTTCACCTATGACTGAAATTTAGATCTACTAATGACTTTGACATCAGCCTAATATTTTTAAAAGTTGTTCGACAATATTTGACCAAAATAATTTAGAGTAATATAAAAATGTAAGAACTAAATGAATGAACAACAAAACAATTAAAAGAAACTGTTTCAAATTGCTCGAGAAATAAGAATGAATATCCCGAGAAACGAGAAATGTTTTTTTTAATTTTCTGGAATTCTCGTCTCGATAATAATCGCGGTTCTGTAGTAAGCACTAACTTTAGCCATGCAAATCATTCTGACACAAGCTGTATTGCATCCAAATTTACAATTTTTTGGGAATAATTTTTTCATGCCGCACTACCATGCTCTACTCGTATGAACCGACCATATTATTTGGCTAGATTTTGCGGATTTTTGATTAATCATTAGAGATGACTCTATTCGATTTTAACTTTTAGGTTGGAATCCTAAGTACCATCATCAAGTCACAAAAACCAAAATGTTTTCAATGCAAATAGTGAGTTCGATAACAGGTAACAATTTTGGAAAAGAAAGCGCGCGATTCTGTGGTAAAATTCACAGAGCAATTGACTAGTCGATTACGTCAGCCAGTGGCGTAAATCAGTCAATGCAACTAATGCATAGCTTTGGGGCGCATTAAGAAATGCAATGTTTTGGGGTTTATTAAGAACCCAAAATTAGTTAAATTTAGATTAATAAAGAACTTCCTACGAAATGCTATGGAGCAAAACCTATGTAGGTGGCGCTGTAACAAACGGAATTGCTCATACGATGTTTCGTTATATATGCAAAACTTTCAATATTGTACAATAACATGATTTACTTAATACTTGGAACGTCTCGAGTATATGCTTAAATTGTACATCCTTCTGTCCGTTTATAGGTTCGGCCTAATTTCAGACGCTGTTTAGGTCTAATTTTCACCATCGTAGATGACTTTTCCTCTTGGGTTTTGAGCTATCTCTATAAATCTCTACATGTTTTAAATCAAAAAGTCTATATGTTATGTAGCGGCACAACAATTACTAAAATAAATAGTATCGGCCGTTGCAAAAATATTTATGTCCGCGCCGCTTAGTTTTGAGACATTGCTCAATTGCTGAATAAAAATATTTCGATACTCGAGAATATCGATTATTATCGATTATCGATATTCTCTAATGTATGCAACCAAAACATAAATCGGCATATTCAATATATCGCGATGAATTGCAAAATTCAGTAGTAATACGGAAGTAATACAATCGGGACACACTTACGAGAACATATATATATAACTCATAAAATTAACTAAATTATAATTGTACAAAAATTATAATATAAATATATAAACAAATATTGTGTAAATATTATTGTTTTAATTAATACAATACCCACTATAAATGGTGACCCCGACGCGCAATTAATATAAACGGAGTGTATTAATAATAGTGGTACAAATCTAATAACGTTTGTTCCATAAAATACCGTTTAGTGTACAAAATAAAATTAACAAAAAAAAAAAAAACACGTGAATTATTGTGAACCGAACATAAAAATCAAACATTCATAATTAAGTATAAACGTTTACAATAATTATAAAAGTGAAGTGTATATTACATAAAATAACTAAGTATATACATACATAATAACCAAGAACGTAAAATATTTAACTAACCTATACAAAGACTAAAATATAATTTCAAGTGTACTGTGTGTGCAAAAGTACTGCTCATAATTAATTAACCCGGTATATATTGTATATATTGTATATATACTCGAAAGTACGATTCAATAAAATAAACAAGTATATATATAAGTATATAAAGATTTCTATATACTGCAGTGAATAGTGGTTAAAATATATAAGTGAATTTACACACAGCTTCAAAAGCACAAAATAAAATACATTTTTTTTTTGTAATACATAATATACACAAAAATATAAATATATAGTGGATATACATCACACAAATCAATATTTGTTGAAACGTTGCAACTGATTTTGCAACAAAAATCTTTATACTTTTGGGCTCAACATTGCCCCCGCAAAGGCGATAGCGCCCATCGAGGGAGCCAGAAAGCTGGCAGCAACAGTTGAAACCAGACAATAAATAACGCGGCATCTAAACAACACTACAACAGAGAGGCAACATACACGTGCAACTTCATCCAACTCTTCATGCAACTGCATGGGACAACCACATTCATAAGGAGCACAGCTAAGAATTTTACATTAATTATTGATCATTCTTTTTATTTAAATTATTTCTTATATTTTCCATATATTTTATTTTAAATTAAGTTCTTCTAAATCATATAATTTTCCTTATCAATTACTAAAATTTGATTTTTTTTTATATACGCATTTCAAAATTTTTTTTGGATAATTATTTTATTTTTTTTAATTTAATTCCTACAATAAACGTATATGTGTGTTTCGATTGTTTCTCGAATGGTCGCTAGCTATCTCTGCTTTACAAGGTTGCTCTTTTAAAATATTTCTATCCAACTTGTTCGCGTACGCAAAGATTTTTTTTTCAGGTTTTCAATTTTAAACCCTCTCCATTTTCTTTTCTTTCTTTTAAAATAAATATTTCTGTACGACCGTTGCCTATAATCTCGAATAATAAAGTGTAGTGATAAAAATGCCACCAAAAATACAAACAAAGACAGATGATGAAAATCAACCGGGTACATCGAGTGGTACATATACCTCAACACCACAGCCGAAGATTCCTCCCTTCTGGAGTGAACACCCAGGAGCATGGTTCACAGTCATTGAACAACAATTTTTCATACATCGTATGGAGAATGATGATGAAAAGTTCGCCCATGCCCTTGGTGCTATACCACAAACAACAATACCGATGATACTCGACGTCCTTAGAAATCCGCCGCCAGGAAATAAATACAGTTCCCTTAAACACGCGTTAATGGACCGCTATACAATTAGCGAAGAGCAACGACTTGACGAGTTGCTCTCTGGTTTCCAGAAAATGGGAGACCTACGACCGTCCCACTTTTATCGTCTGCTTGAACAAAAAGCAGGCGATTCTACTTTAGTAAACGCTGATTTACTCAAAAATCTCTGGCTAAAACGATTGCCAGATGACTTACGAGCAATTCTGGCGCGTGATTCGAAAAAGGCAATTCAGGAACTATTACCAGTCGCCGACCAAATCTGGATTTATGCTCAATCCAGAACCACACCCTCAATAGCTGAAGTTAAACAGCAACCATCCTTTGGTAAGGCAACTGCTGACGGTGAATCAGACCTTGCTAGAAGGCAGAAACAACTCGACCAGACGCAACAACAATTGGCTGATCTACAACGAACACTATCCAACATGAGCTTTGGATACCGTGGAAGATCACCATACAGGGGTAATTTCCAAAACAGACCCAGATCACGGACGAGATGATCTTCTCGCTCCGGACTCTGTTTTTACCACCGTCGTTTTGGCTCACGCGCACGCAACTGTACTAAGCCGTGCAATTTCCGACCGGTAGCTACTCATGGTGAAGCTACTTCAAAATTTTCTAGGTCTTCGGAAAACAAATAAATCCTGCTGTTTCTACGGCAAACAGTGGGATTGGTTTATCTCGCCGTCTTTTCATCACCGATCACGAAAACCATTTACAATTTCTGATCGATTCGGGGGCTGAAGTATCTGTGATACCCGTTAAAAAGTTTCCCCGACAAGCAAAAGACACCGTTTGCATTCTTACCGCAGCAAATGGTACCCCAATTTCCACTTACGGTACACAACTGCTAAAAGTCAATCTCGGTCTCAGGCGTTCGTTCACACATCCCTTTATAGTCGCGGCAGTAGACAGACCTATTATAGGTGCTGACTTTCTGTCTAAATATGGCCTCGTGGTCGATTTGAAAAACAGAAGACTTTCGGATTCGCTTACTACCCTTGTCGTGAACGCAACCATCGCTCAGGTTGATACGCCAACGTTAAAACATTTCAGCGTTAACAATTCTTACGACGCTCTTTTAAAAAAATATGCTGCGCTCACTGAAGCTCCAAATTATAATTTGCCAGTGAAGCATAATGTAGTACACTACATCGTCACACAAGGTAGGTTACCTTGTGCAAAACCGCGACAACTTGACGCTACGAAATTGAAAGCTGCAAGGACTGAATTTCAGTGTATGACAGACATCGGAATCTGCCGTCCCTCATCATCTCCAGTCTCCTCACCACTGCATATGGTGCAAAAGAAAGACAAGGACTGGCGCCCTTGTGGAGACTATCGACAGCTTAACACTGTCACAGTCCCGGATAGATACCCTATTCCACATATCCACAGTTTCTCGTTGAAACTCGCCGGCGCCACTATTTTTTCACAAATAGACTTGGTACGGGCCTATCATCATATTCCCATGGCTCCTGAGGATATACATAAAACAGCGATAACTACTCCCTTTGGGCTTTTCGAGTTCACACGAATGCCATTTGGTCTTCGCAACTCAGCCCAGACATTCCAGCGATTCCTTAACGAAGTTTTAAAAGGGCTGGACTTCGTATTTTCTTATATCGATGATATCCTCATTGCTAGTCACTCCGAGATGGGACACAGAGAACATCTCGATACAGTTTTTAAACGTCTTTTCGAATTTGGAATTAACATTAAAGCATCAAAATGCGTTTTCGGCGTGAAGTCACTCGACTTCTTGAGCCACACAATCTCGAAAGAAGGCATCCTCCCGTCAAAAGACAGAGTTGAAGCCATTTCAAACTTTCCAGAGCCAACATCAATCCGCCAAATACAGCAGTTCGTCGGTATGGTGAACTATTACCACCGTTTTATACCACGTTTAGCCGAACTGTTAGCGCCTATTCACAGTCATTTGGCCATACTACTTAAGAAAGGCAAACACAGAAGAAACTTCTCTTGGCCTGAAGAATGCACTGCATCGTTCACAGAAGTCAAGCGTTCTCTTGCCGCTGCCACTCTTTTGGCACATCCGTTGAACGACACAGAGTTCAACATTACTACCGACGCTTCCAATATAGCAGTTGGAGCTGTCTTACAACAACGCAATAATGGATGTTGGCAGCCACTTGCGTTCTTTTCAAAGAAACTTTCTCCAGCAGAAGTAAAATACTCTACATTTGATAGAGAACTTCTTGCTATATATTTAGCAATAAAGCATTTTCGCCATTTCGTCGAAGGCCGAAATTTCACCATATTTACCGACCACAAACCTCTCACTACAGCAATCGCGTCAAAATCGGAACGTAGTCCCCGGCAATTACGACATCTTGATTATATTGCACAATTTACGACCGACATTCACCACATCAAAGGCAAAGAAAATGTGGTGAGCGACTGTTTGTCTCGATCTGGTGAGACGTTTTCACCAGAAATCAGCGTCTCCTCTTTCGACATGAAAGAAATACTCCAACAGCAACAAGGCGACGACGAATTGCAGAAATTGATTTCAGTTCGGAATTTGAAATCAAGAGTCAACCTGCAACAAGTCAACATACCAGACAACCAGCAGCAAATTTGGTGTGAGACATCGACAGGTAAAAATCGACCCTTCGTTCCCAAGAACATACGACGGACAATTTTCGAGCTACCAAGTGGCAGGTTTGAACACATTCACATGGACCTAGTTGGTCCACTGCCCCAATCGAATGGCTATCATTACATTCTAACGATGGTCGACCGATTTACCCGTTGGCCAGAAGCTTTTCCAATCAGAGAAATGACTGCCAAAACCGTAAGCAAGATCTTCTACAATGAGTATATCTGTAGATTTGGAGTCCCACTTTATATAACGACAGACCAAGGAACACAATTTGAATCAACAATGTTCACCGAGCTCACGAATCTCCTAGGTTCGCATCGCATTAGGACAACAGCGTATAATCCAAAAGCGAATGGTCTTGTCGAGCGATTCCACAGGCAACTTAAAGCCGCTTTAACAGCTCGATGCAATACATCCCATTGGAGTTCCGATCTTCCAACCGTTTTATTGGGTATTCGAACCTCAGTCAAGGAAGACCTCAACTGCACTCCAGCAGAACTAGTGTATGGTCAAAACATCAAGGTTCCCGGTGAATTCTTCATCAACGATCAAAATTCGAACCCAAACACAGATACTTCGGATTTCATAAAGCAGCTTCGTACCAACATGAGAGCTTTAGTTCCTACAGAACCGAGACATCCGACCAAACAGGATACATATATCCCCAAAAATTTGGAAAATTGCTCACATGTATTTGTTCGCATTGATAGAGTTAAAAGTCCTTTGAGTACACCGTATTCTGGACCATATCCAGTAACCCGCAAATTGCGCAAATTTTTTGTTGTGGACATCGATGGAAAACTCACGACAATTGGCATCGACAGGCTCAAGCCAGCATACGGAATACTTGTGGTTAACCCAGTCGAAAATCGTAGTGTCCACAAGACCGTGAGATTTCACCTTTAAACACTACGGTTTTCGATCCAGGAGGGGAGTGATGTAGCGGCACAACAATTACTAAAATAAATAGTATCGGCCGTTGCAAAAATATTTATGTCCGCGCCGCTTAGTTTTGAGACATTGCTCAATTGCTGAATAAAAATATTTCGATACTCGAGAATATCGATTATTATCGATTATCGATATTCTCTAATGTATGCAACCAAAACATAAATCGGCATATTCAATATATCGCGATGAATTGCAAAATTCAGTAGTAATACGGAAGTAATACAATCGGGACACACTTACGAGAACATATATATATATAATTCATAAAATTAACTAAATTATAATTGTACAAAAATTATAATATAAATATATAAACAAATATTGTGTAAATATTATTGTTTTAATTAATACAATACCCACTATAGTTACTCAAAAATCTCTTTCCTGGTTCCGAGAGAGTTTGGCATCAACTATAACAAAACATTCACGAGCAAATCCACAAATAAAATAGTCGAACCCTAAGAATGTAATGTTCTATGCCATTTTCAAACTTTTTCAACCTGAACCTAAAATCTGAATAAGAAGCTATTTTTCTCTTTGGTTACGTCATCGGAAGTTATAATTAATCGAATCCCATTGTATCGCTTTTATGTAGTACCATTTCAGTCAAGCGCCTCAAATTTCTCATAGAGTATGTTTGGCTATTACTAGTGCACCGGTGTTAATTGTTTAAAAAATTTAAAATACTGAAATCCCGCGCAAATAAACCTCGTTTTCGCCAAGCGCTCTCGAGATGCGACTCCATGCAGCTAATAAAATAAAATACATAATGAACTGCATTTTAAAATGACTTAATTTTATCGACATACTAGCTGACCCGGCGAAATTTGTTCCGCCTTAATGTCAATAAATAAGCAGATTTTTTTTTTATTGGAAAAAATACAAAAAAAATTAAATTTCTACATCAATCATTCATAATTATTTCTGTATTTTAGTACATAGGTTGCTCTTCATTTAAGTACCTTGTGATACACGACATTTTTTGTTTTATTATCAGGCGCAAAAACAAACAACGCAGATGGTCTTCCGACCCGTGAACATGCCACGTATAATTGACCATGGGAAAAACATGAATGTTCTAGATTTAAACCACAAACTTTTAAGGATTGGCCTTGTGATTTGTTGATGGTCATGGCAAATGCAAGACGTATCGGAAATTGAAGTCTTTTAAATTCAAACGGCATATCGGTTGGGATCATCGGTATCCTCGGAATGAGAACTTCCTCACCTTTGAATTTTCCTATCATTATCGTAGCGTAAATTACATTGTTCATCAATTTTCTAACCACCAAACGCGTACCGTTGCACAGTTTTGGTTGGTTTATGTTTCGAAGCATGATTGCTACGGAGCCAACCTTTAGGCGTAAATTGTGCGGTGGTAAGCCAGGCACGTCCAAAGAGTTTAAAAATTCAATTGGATAGTTGGTGGCTTCATCTTCATTTGTGACGCAGTCAATAGATTTGAATGAATGCATTGTTCCAATGATCTTATTTTGAATTATGTAGTTTAGGTCATCTACATCTTTATTCTTTGCCGCTAAAATTGCTCGCTCACTCATCCATTCATAATTTTTGTAGTTAGAAATAATTTCTGAAAATACATTGTTGATAAGTTCGTCTTTTGATGAGACAAAATTACAGAAATTATTTGGAAATGATATTAATCCGCTCGATTCATCGACAGGTACTTGACCATTACCGATAGTCAGCAATTGCTCCGAGAAATCTTCAGCAGATGTATCATTAAGCAATGTAACTCTCATGTTTGTTGTCAGTTGCAGTTTCTTCACATGGCGCCATAGATTTGACGATTTGAGGCAAGCGTTTATTTCGTCGGCAGCCGTAGATCTTGGAATTACTGGCAGTATTTGGCGGAAATCGCCAGAAAGTAAAATCATTGCTCCTCCAAAACATCTCGAGTCATTGCGTAAATCTTTTAATGTTCGGTTAAGTGCTTCTAATGCACGTTTATGCGCCATTGTGCATTCGTCCCAGATGATGATTTTCGATACCGCTAAAACTTTGGCCATTGCTGAGTGTTTTGCAATATTACACGTTGGTTCTTCAATAGTTTGAAGATTTAACGGTAATTTGAATGCTGAATGAGCCGTACGGCATCCTTCTAACAATGTGGCTGCTATTCCAGAAGAAGCAACTGCAACCGCTATGTTAGATCTCGCCCGAACAGTTGCTAAAACTAATGACATGAGGAATGTCTTACCAGTTCCACCAGGGGCATCTAGGAAATATAAACCACCATTTTCATCATCGATTGCTTTCATTAAAGTATCATAAACTTCCTTTTGTTGGTAATTCAACAGGGGTACATTCGTTTGAACTACTAAATCTAATTCCTGGTGATCATATTCACGTTCCCGTTCCAATTCTCGATTAAATGCGTCATTCATTTCACGATATGGTGCTGGCATTCCTAACCTGATTAATAAATTACCGCACATGAGGTAACACATATCTTCGATCAAGAGTAAAGCACGATTATGTATCTCCTCATTCATCTCAATATCGTGATTTCTGGAACTGACACGAATTTGATGTAAAATATCTTCTGACATATTATCCTTGTATTTGTGCCACAGGTTACATGGGTTTGATGGAAAACATGTCGAAATTATGATAGCGAATAATGTGCGTATCTGACTTGGAGATGCAGAGATAATGGCTTCAGCGATTGTCGTATCCCAATGACTATCGTTTTCTAATAACTTCAATTCTTCACATGCAGCACGATATGTTGGGAATATTACACCATTAACAGTTCGTAGTGACTCAAATGACGTTGGCCCACGCACATTTACCAGCAACAACCGCAAATAGAAACATTCATTATTCTTTGGATGAACTGTATACATACGACCAAGAGCATCAGTAGAACGCACATCTGGATACCCAGGAACCGCATCGCCTTGCTTCCGTCTTTGAAAATTCTTCGATGAAGCATTCCAAGTATAATAACGTGGCATCTCCGAGTAAAGCAAAGTTCGTGCAAACTGATCGCTTTGGCAGATTGCAAAAAAACTGGTCAATGTAGTTGCTGGAGGTGTTTCAGCACGTTGCGTAGCATTCGAAGCCGTGAAATATACTCGTTGACCATTCTCCAGATGCACCGCCAAATGCGTAACTGTAGGATGACGTTCGTGAATGGGAAATGCGAATATACGCCAAATCGCTTCATTACAGTTCACATAACGACCAACTTGATAGCGTGAAATTTCATCGTTGGTATTCGAGGATTGCAATCCAAAAACCGCCATATCACTGCCTTTCGTGACATATTTGCAAATATATTTTATGGACTTAACTGAATTGCAGTATTCAACGTTGCAATGTGTCTTGAACGATTTAGAAATAAGTGGCGAATATGGAACAATCCAACTGTTGTCGACAACGAAATCCATTCTTTTCACTTTCGTTGTGACAGTTCGACCGTTGTCATCTGGTGATCGATGCCGATACAGCGGATAACCATCATTGCCAGTGACAGTCTCCGCCGTTAATTTCCGTGGATATCGTTTAGAGCACTTTCCATCGACCATGCAAGGTGATTGGGGATTGATGGCACCACACGGTCCATGAATCATATTAGTAGTAACAACATCATGTAGGTCTGGATCGACTTCATAATCAGGAATCTCAGCACATATGATATCATCTATTTGGTCAGGCTGAATTCTTTCCACTAACCAAATAAGAATGTGTGCGTGCGGCAGGCCTCGCTTTTGCCATTCGATTGAATACATCCAGCATCGAGTATCTCCAAAGACGCGTTGTTTAACAATAAAGTTCATCAGGGACCGAATTTTTTGCCTGAATATACGTGCTGTGATGTCGTGTCTATCACTTGATGTTTGTCCGGGAAGCAGCAATTGAGTAATTTCTATCCATTTTGGATTACAGGTAAAAGTAATAAAGAGATCGGGCCGACCGTAATGACGAACATATGTCATTGCATCTTGTGCATATTCATGCATATGACGTGGACGGCGTTTCTCCGGAAAACTTTAATGCACCACAATACTCGCAAACTACGTCCATTTGCCCAATGCAAACGCTAGGATGCAAGCTGTAATCATTGCTGCAATCGTATTGAAACGCTGCTCGATTCAAATCAGCACTTGATAAATATCTTGTTCTGCGTCGCAAATTATCTATTTGTTGACCTCTGTTGTTCGCTCGACGATTCTGCATTGCCAACCGAGCTGTTTCACGGGCTGCTTCACTTTGCTCTCGTGATTGAGAAGCACGAAGTCGAGCCATACTATCGCGGCGCTGTTCACGTGCAATTTCTTTCATTTGCAGTATTTCGTATTCTTCTTGCATCACGGCTTTGTCGGGAAAGATTCGATCGTCTTGCGGTCGCGGCATTATTAATTAAACTTCACTTCACCTAAAAACTTAAATTTTCAACCATACCGAGTTTTATAGTTCACTTCACTGTTTATACGAATGGGCAATTGGGCAATAATGTTAATTATTTATTTAATAGAAATAGTTTTATTATTGATTTCTAACAAATATCAAATTGTCATCCATACGTCATTACATAGCTGTCATTATACGTCAATTTTGTTATTCCAAGTCTGATTCTTTTTTGTTATACCACGTTTTATAGTGACTGACGTTACATGTCAAGTCACACGGGAATGATGTCGAACGGGATAAAAAGTATCCTATGTCCTTCTCCTGGCTCTAAACTACCTCCCAGCCAATTTTCAGCTAAATCGGTTCAGCCGTTCTTGAGTTATAAGTGAAGTAACTAACACGACTTTCTTTTATATATATAGATATATTTCATATATGGGTTTGTTGTCTGTTTTAATGTTGCATTGGGGCCGGTTATTAGCAGTTACCCCACTGTACAATTACACGACACGATGCCACTAGCGTCAGTAGTGGTGAGAAAGAATCGCCTATTGAATTCAAGATGTTGTAGGACCTGTGGTGAGCACTAACTTTAGCCATGCGAATCATTCTGAACAAACTGGATTAATAACTGGACCGTAATAGCTGGCTAGACCTTAACATTATTCAAGTTTTGGCGATGTATTAACCTCATCGGTCTGAAGAAAACTTCTTGATTTTATACCATCGGGGGAATTCATATGTCCTAAAAATACGTTATTTTCGCGTCTCAGGAAATTCCTCGTTTCGAGTTTAACTTTAAGTTTGGGAACCGCACTATGCGCGTCGAAGTATCTTCATCACGTCGTAATAACCGAAACCAATAATGCAATAAGACAATTTAATTCGATCTTTCCAAGCATCCACATAGTAAAACACACGAAATAGTGCTAGATAATTTTCCGTGTGGTTTATTATGTGAGTGTTTGGCAAGTTAGATTAAAATTTGGTATTTTTGTATCTCATTTTGGCTACTATGTTCTTTCTACTCAGACGATACTACGCAGTGATAAACTTGAAACTTTTAGCCACAAATTGTTTGAGATTTAGTTTTTACAGTTAATTTAACAAGTAATTGGTAATATCTACCGACAATAGTTAAAAAATCCTCGCTTATATTTCATTTTTCGATTTTACCATCCGCAATATTAAAATATTGCCCACTCTGGTTTAAGACCCACGGGCCGCTACTGTCCTCACTCGATTTATTAGTATATTCTTGTTTTGATGAATTTATGCCTCCATCTTGGTATAAAATTGAATTTAATCCCAATGATATAACTGTTGTCGCTTTTTGGAGGCTTACTCGAAATTCACTAAATCCATTTGGTATTGTAATATGCAAATGGTGTAATTTATTAGTGTTCGCAAATTTTCACCCCTCAAAAGAAAATAACACTTCGATCCTACATAACAGTATTTTTGTATACATCACACACTCATAAACAGGTGTCTTATGTTACATAATAACGACACCACATCCGCGTATTATGTATAAGGGTAGATAAATCTCTTATACCCCATTTAAGATTGAGAACCGTATCAATACCAAAATAGTAATTCGATAGTTTTTCTCGTGTCAATTTAATTTAAAATCGGATGTCGAACTTTTTTTTTTGTGTTAAGTTTTCTTGTTCGCTTTCTTCATTTCCTGGCTGTGTATGGGTGTGTGTATGTCTTCTTTAAAATACATTTCAGCGATAAGAACGCAATCAATTTTTTGTTAATGTTCAGTAATTTGTATACAATGGTGGTGTAATGTATGTAGAAAATGTTTGCACTATTTGAATTAAACTATATATTGCTGACTGTGTTGTTCGAATATAAAATTAAAAAAACTGTGTGTATGTGAAATTGTATGGTGTGTGGAGTATACCACCTATTGTGTTATAATAACTAAATTATGTGTGCTATAGTTCTTAACAATAAGTAAATGTGACTTAAATTAGAACATTCACTAAATATAATTGAGGTTAATGAAGAATTCGTATAGCTGTCTGTTTGTTTGTATGTACACACAATGCAATCTCTCTGGGAATTGTATACACTATACGTACATATGTATATATTTATAGAGTACATACGGCTTGTTTAATTACTTGATCTAATTTGATATTGATCATATATGTTTTGTAGTGCCGTATACTTGTATCGCATGGTATACAATTAAATTTTAAACGACAACTATTTAAAGCAGCACACCCATAATGTCGTGCAGACATAAATGTTAACGTCCCACACTCAACTTCCAATAATAAAATAATCGAATGTGTGCAAATTTTAATTGTATATTAATTTATTCAGTATACTTGTTAGTTATAAAAATGTCTGACTAGTAATAAACTATTTTGTAAATTAATCGATTTTATGTTTATTGGTATATTTGCAGAATGCCCAAACGGATGTCTGAAGTGTAATTCATTAGCTGAATGTATAAAATGTCGTAATTTTATCCTTTTGGACACGCGCAAATGTGTCGACGCCTGTCCATCAGGCTACCAACTCAAATGGTCAATTGTACCTGATGTCATGGGACAAATATGTCAACGGACGAATTATTTTCAATCGATTATCGCAATAATAGTCGGATCAATAATAGGCTTAATATTATGTATCATTATAATTATATTAATTATATATTTAATAAAAAAACGTAAAAAGAAAAAAACTTATCGGGACGCGCTCATGGGCGAAACAATAGAGCGTTCTGATTTTCTACACCAGCTAGATAGTTTACGGTTGAACGCCGATAATTTTCTAGTGATGCTGAACGATACACGAAAACAAATACGTAAGCTGCACACGGCTGGTGATATATCGGGTGCCTTATCGTATCATCCGGTCGTACGAGATCTAGCCAAATTATTAATCATTTTAAATAAACCAAATGAGGTAATACCGGGACCACCGCACGATTGGCATCGCCTCGCAGCATGGGCCGATTATTTACTCGAACATCATAAACCGCATATGGCACAGCTAATAGATTTTTATCAAACACCAAATATTTCATCACAAGATCCTAGATTAAGTTATTGTCAACATTCTACATTTAAATCGAATATTACGCGTACCACGGCGGCAACAACGTCAGATTCATCGAACGAGCAACAAAATAGTAATTTATTCGGCTCTCTAATAAGTTTGCACGAATTCGATCAAACCGATAATCATCGTGCATCTCATCATCGGCTGAGTGGTACGAATCCGTTCGGCTCATCAAATAATATAAAATATTTTTATCAATCGCCCGAACTGAATGGAAGTTCATTATGGCTGGAGGATGAATTTTTTAAGTTAGGTTTTAGGCCACAAGATGAAATAACGACTGAGCTGTAAATTAATTGCGATATACATACATAAATACATACTATTATTTGATTTTTAATTAAATTTTAATTAATTAATGACTTTCTTTTTTATAAACAATTAGAATTATTAAATAATACACAATTTAGAACTTGTTACCAGTGTATTTATATATAAAATTTGTAAATAGTATTATTAATTATGTGTAATTAAATAAATAAATACAAGTTAATTTTTTAAATAAATTATATTAATTTAAAACATTTAATTCAAAATCGTTTTAATTTTGAGATAACGTTTAAATTTACCCATCTGTAGATGGTAGATTGGTAGGTCTTAGCCAGTGGTAAGTATGTACAAAGTCAAATATATTTAATATCTAATCGTGTCTAATCGTTTCTATTAAAATGTACGAAATGGCCATTGAAGATACGTTTAGAATTATTCCACTTATTTTATCTCAGTTGTCTTAATTTAGATTTGAAAATTAAAATTGTCTCCAAAATCCGTTAAAATAGCGATCATTCCAAATCATATTCAAATTATTGGAACCGTTCGTTTTTTAGTACAACCTAGAGATTGATTTATTCCATCCCTGTTCAACACAATTTTGACAGTATCAGTTTTTGACAACTCAAAAAAAATTTGTAAATATTATGAATTTCTTTTTTATTGTATAAAATTTGCTAAATTAAATTATTATAAATTATAAACAAATATATAGTTTATTAAATTACCGCTAGCTATTCCAGTAATATTTACAGTGGTTAGTGCTTGTATACGACGAAAATGGAGGAGCTGACAGACGATATGATGTCGGAGGCGTATTCAGGTTGGTCTGATTACTTATTTTGTATTATCTAACTTATTAGAGCCTATACATTTCTAAACATACATCTAATCGTGTAGGAATTATATCGAATGGTGAAATTTTACCACAAGAACCGTTATTCTTAAATAACGATTCCGAAGATGACGATGAAGGTGAAGTTGACGACATCATTGTTCTTCATATGGATATTCGGCAGCCTTTGAGCAATCTTAAAACTATACTAGAACAGCGAGTTGGTGTGCCATTAAAAAATTTTGATTTTTGGTTACAAAATGCCCAAATGTTAGAATCTCATAAAAATTTGGTTGATCAATGTGTCCAAGGTGAGGGGATTGTACAAATTAATGTGCAGGTTATCACAATGACACGGCGCATCAATATTGTGGATGTTTTAAAACCGACAGAGGAAATAATGGAAACGGTTAAGAAAGATACCGATGTTGTTGAAGTATCCAAAACGACAAACATAGTTAGTGGAGTACAACAGACGGCAGCCGGTACTACCGATGATAACGACGACAGTAGTAATTCGGATGATAAAATTATCAAATGGTGTCCAGATAAACGATTCCGAAATGATCAAATACGTTTAGGAATACCAAACAATCCAGTTGAATGGACAATGCCAATGGTTCGCCACTGGTTGCAGTGGGCCGTGCGACAATTCAATTTAACGCACATAAAACTCCAAGATTGGACTATAACAGGTCGGGACCTCTGCAACATGAAAATCGATGAGTTCCATAAAAAAGTACCAAACGATCCCAATGATATATTCTGGACGCATTTTGAGCTGCTACGTACTTGTAAAATGGTTGCGGTGATACAGAAAAATCCTCGTAACAAAATGGATTCGACGGATGATGAGGGACAAACGATGTTCCGCAAGAATATGAAACAAGAAAAGGTACGGAACCTCAAAACGGATA
This sequence comes from Tipula unca, assembly GCA_951394425.1. Classification (NCBI taxonomy): domain Eukaryota; kingdom Metazoa; phylum Arthropoda; class Insecta; order Diptera; family Tipulidae; genus Tipula; species Tipula unca. The sequence continues at coordinate 6,642,452 of OX596381.1, read as the reverse complement.
AAACCTTCGATGATGTGGTGATGACACCACCGTCACACACCACATACGACTATCCATGTGGAAATCGGACCGGAAGCAATGGACAAATACAATTGTGGCAATTTCTATTAGAAATACTAACCGACCGAAATTGTCGTCATATAATTCATTGGATGGGTAAATGAATATTCGGCCAATTCGAACCAAAAACATTTTACTAAACGATTTAATATATATTTTGTAGATGGCAATGGTGAATTCAAACTGAGCGATCCGGAACGAGTGGCTCAATTGTGGGGCGAACGCAAAAATAAACCAGCAATGAATTATGAAAAATTATCGCGTGCCCTTCGATACTACTACGATGGGGACATGATTTCAAAGGTACATGGGAAACGGTTTGTGTATCAATTTGTATGCGATTTAAGACAGCTGATCGGATATAGTGCAGAGGAATTAGCCAAGCTGGTTAATGAGAAACCGCTAGATGATATAAATACAGATCGGTTTAATTTAAATATGTAGTTTATGGAATAAATTAAATTTTTGAATTATATGGTTTAGTACATAAAATTGCGCCTTTATTCTTTTTTATGCATACCAACGCCATTTTTTAAAATTAGTACACAAGTGTAATCTTTTTTGTATATCATGTTCCTTTCGACTCAAAAGTGAACTAATGAAATTGATGTTTTTTTCTCAAATGTCAAATTTAGTTTGAACGTCAAAAACCAAGCATCAAAATATTTATACAACAATTAATTCAATTAGTTTAAAAAAATGGCTAATGCTGAAACAGCCCAAGTAATAGCACTACCACTACCTCCGGCCCAGTATGTGAATTTATACACAGAGGAAAATATACGTAAAAATCGTGCACCGCGACCTCCACCACCCATCCATGAAACATACTCTATGTTTGGCAATTCGTTTAACAACGATGACACCATAATCAGACCTCTTGAAAGTCAAGGGTTCAAGCGATTATATCCACAGCATTGTGATCGAAGGAAAGAATTAAAGAAGCTGAATCATTCGTTATTTGTAAATTTCTTGGACCTTATCGACTTACTCATTCACTACCCGGACAGCCCGAGGCGAACAGAAAAGGTATGAAGGACTCCTTTAATTTATATAAATCATGATCATATTTCTAATAGTATATTTCATTTAGATTGAAGATTTAAATCTTCTATTCGTCCACATCCACCACCTGCTAAATGAATTTCGGCCACATCAGGCGCGTGAAACCCTTCGCGTCATGATGGAGATGCAAAAGAGGCAACGACTTGAGACTGCTCAACGATTCCAAAGACATTTAGAGAAGGTGAGAGAGATTGTCAAAAATACATTCGCAGCATTACCAGACAATATAGATTTGGACAATAAATTCATGTTGCCTGATAATTTGCTCGATATGGATAACGATTCACAGAATAATGGGGCGGGTGAAGATGGGATTTATCCTCACGACAGACTTATGTGCAGTATTGTAGATGATTTACTCTTATAATTAAATTAATAACATTAAATATATTAAATTTTAAAGCTTTTTATTTATTAAAAAAATCATTTTTGTATACAATAAGTAACATCGAAATGTTGGTTCTTCTAGTGTGATCAGACTCCTCTGGGCGTTTCAAATCTATTAACAAAATAAACATATATTACATAAACGACTTGTTGAATAGATACAACAATAAAATGGTCAGTACATTGAACTGTAAGAAATTTTACGGGGCCGAGGTTATATGATTATGAATCCCGGTACGGAGATCTCTTTTAATTAAATTTTATCTATCTGTTTGATCGTGATACTACCGTAAACATAATTCGATAATACCTCAAATGAACAGAATATAAACTATTTAGCTTGAAATATACGATATTTACCTTCAGTTCCAAGAATTCAATGTATAACTTGTAAACATGATCACGTGTCGATCTCTAACATGACGTCATTTTTAAACAGTTCAATTTTAGCAGGTAATTCCAGAAATACTGTTAGTTATGCTCAGGAGTACTTCATTTCGATATTAACTGCATTTCTAATCCGGTTAATACTACTATTCATAATTTTAATTTCTTTAAACACGTCTACCCTCAACCATCAACAAAACACGAAAGAACGATCATTAATCTTTATTGGAATAATTCATAATCTATTAAAAACGGTGTATTGGGCACGTATATTAATTTTCTTGCGTACATTGTCATCTCTTATAATGGTTGTGAACTAGTCCAAATAAATTAATAAAGAAACATTGACATCTCTGAAATTTAATCTCAAACAGTGACATCTCTTAGAATTTGTATGTACTAAGCCGCTGTCGTTGCGAAATGTGAATATTTTGACGTTTGAAAACTTTTAAACTAATGAGACATGCCGCTTGTTGAATAAAAATTTAATATTTTCAAAATATTTATAAAATATTAACACAAAATGTCTATAATATTAGGAAACTTATGTTCTCTAATTCTGCAAGAACATTTTGGTGAACTAGTGGCTCGAGTAGGAAGTGACCTATTCGCGGCATATGCTAAAAGTCTGTCGATGATTATAAAGACAACAAATTTGACCAAATCTGAGGTACCATCGTATAATTTTCAATATTTCTAGCTTAATTTAACGTTTAAAGTATATTCTAGGTGGCACAATCGCTAGCCGTCCTTTTAAAATTTCGATTAGTTGCTTTTGAAAGCTCCACAGTAAATCCAAATATTTTAGAGTACAAGTTGCTTCCAGATAAAGTTATGCTGCTGCTACGATATTCTAGATACGTGCACCTAATACAAACACAATTTGGGAATGAATGCGCTATGCTCACAGAAGAGTTATTGCGATCGGGATCACAAACCGGATCTCAAATAATCGTGCGAGCATTCAACATTGCTGAACACAAGGAGAAAGGAACTTTAGTCGAATTTCGGGATCGGTTTCTTGAACTGGTTCAGTCAAATTATTTTATACGAGCTCCTACATTGATTCCATCGATAGTGGGTGATAAACATCCGGGCCTTCCTAAATTTGATGTCGACCAATCAAAATTATTTACGTGTCCGATCATTGAGATCCCAGATTTGCTCCAGTTGCAAAAAATTGAAGATACCAAAACAAGCATGTTCAAAGCTGGCGATTCGAATATCTACTGGTATGTGAATTTCGAACGATTCCATCAGGAGTTTCGAGATTCCATTATGATAACAGCGGTCGAACGAAAAATCGATTCGAACGCTGGGGAGTGCTTTAAATACATTTTACAAGCGATGTACAATAGGACGGATCCTTGGCAAATCGTAAGTAGCATTAGTCCGGATGCTTTGCAAATTTTTATCTATTTAAAATTTTCCAGCAATCAAACCCAATCCCATATGTAGAAATTAAACAAATGTGTGATAAAAAATCAAAGAATGTTGATATGGTTCGATATTTGGAACAATATATCTCGATCATTTTAGACGATCCGTTAAACTTTCTCAGCAAAACTGGAGATAGTGGTGGCGGCCAGTATGTTGTTGATATGAAAGCTGGATTTGAGCAATTAACATGGTCGTGTATCGAGAATATAATTGGAGAGAAATTTGGGACAAAAGCTGCTAGAATCTTTCGGGTTGTTAAACAACAAAAGTATATCGAGCAGGAGGATATTCAAAAACAAGCGATGGTGCCAGCGAAAGAGGCAAAATTATTAACGTACCGACTGTTGGAGGAGAATTTTTTGCAAATTCACACTATTCGTAAAGCTGGAGGTGGCGGATCCGGCCTCGCTAAAGCATTTTACTTATTCCATGTAAATCAGCGACAAATCGTATCGATGCTGATCGAAACCTGTTACAAGTCCTTGTTTAATGCGATGACTCGTTCGATTCATGACAAGCAATCAAATAAGCGGTTGATAGATAAATCCCAGCGCCTTGAAGGGATAGTCGAAGCGATGAAAGAGCGTGGCGAATCTGATGAGTATATATCCGAAATATTAGAAACACTAACTCCTCCCGAACGAGAGATCCTCAAGAAATTCCGGCTGCGGGTTAAAAATTTGTACAGTGCTGAAATTGGTCTAGACGACACAATATTTTTGTTACAGTTGTTCCATTTTCATGCCATCAATAAATAAAACTTCCAATTACATTGAAATATTTTGAATTCTCCATTACGAAAAGCATCATGACAACGGTTTGGTTACAATTACAATCTAGGCGACTAAAATGGTAAGTGGGATGATCGGTGGATATATCTAAATATTTTAAATTTCAAATTCGAGTTGATTGTTATGAATTCGAGTTGATTGCTATCGCGAGTTGATTGCTATGAAAACTGAAAATATTTCCCGATTTGATCACATTATCTATGTGCCTCGCAAAAGAATTTGAAACAATCACAGTCTTGACAGCTTGTACATAGTTACCGAAACAAAATGCCACCAAAGAAATCAGCACCTCCAAAAGAAACCGGAGCGGCTCCTAAAAAGGGCGCTGCAAAAAAGAACAAGGCCTCTTCTCCAATTGCGGAAGCCCCTCCACCCATTGATGAGCCTGCACCTCCAGATGAGCCTGAGGAAGTTCCCGATATAACCGAAACTGTTCAAGAACGATTAAAAAATGAACTCGAGCAACAGAAAAAGACACTGGCTATAAAACAAGAAGAGCTGCTCCAGCTGAAAGAGGAGGTGACCGCTAATTTAACTGAACCCGCAACAAAACGTAAGGCGATCGAATCCAAAATGGCCACGACCGAGGAAGATCTTACATTACGAATTGAATCGATGCAAGCCTTAGAGCATTCCATTGAAATCATGACTAAAGATATTGAAAATATTATGGCGAGGAAACAGGAGGCGGAAGACCGGCTTCATGAAAAACGGGACATTTTTAATATCGAGCTAAAAATCTTTATCGAATTGGAAATCTTAATAAACGAAATTGATTGTGAAATTCAGGAAATCTATCAGAATTATCAAAATTTGATTAACGAAAAAGAACAAGAACGGATACGAATTATGAACGATCCAAATTTAACACCCGAAGAGAAAGAGAAATTATTAGCGAAACTCGATGAAGAAATAAAGGAACTGAGGGAAGAATGTGCGAATGTCATGTCCGATTTAACAATAAAGCAAGATGAATGGATGAAAAATTCTAAAGCGTATGCAGAACAGCTTGAAAATTCATTGAAACTAATAAAAGAAAAATACCTCCAAGATCTAGAAGAGCTGGAGCGGATGAAGATTGGTGCATCGCCATCTGAAATATTAAGAATTGATGCGAAAATTGCCGCACTTACCAAGACTTATGAAGATAATGTCCACCTGATCGAAAAGGCGTTGGCTCGCAAAGAGTACTTCAACGACCAATACGGCCGATTTTTTATCAACGAGGATGGCATCAAAGTTTATCAACGATATTCAAACGCTTCACAATATATTATGGATGCAGAAGGACATTTTATAAAAATTGCGGATGCGGTTCCAGAAGTTGAGGAAGTATCGATTAAAACACCTAGCCAAGCATCAATTACTACTTTAGAATTGAAACAGAAAGAAGATCAAGAGTATATTAAACGTGAATTGGGTACACCACTTCGCCTAGGATTGGCGAAAATTACAGTACTGCAGCCAACTGATCCGATCAATTATCTGGCCAATTTTCTCTTGGAGTATCGTTACAATGAGGTGATGAATACTAAAAAAGAGAGTGAGCTTGAGGCTCTGCTAACTGAGCGCGCCAATCTAAAGGAGGAACTCCGAAAGCGTAAGTTGAAAAAACAGCAAGCAGCTGAGCCTAAAATAAAGGAACGGCAAATATGGCCACATTGCACTACCTGCGATAAAATTTTATCAAATGATTAGAATTTATAAATTATTTATTTGAGATTAATTTATTATTGTCCATCTTACACGCTAGTAACTAAATTAAATTTACACTAATTACACCAAAACTTATCTAGTTTACATTTGCCATAAAACCATTTGGTCATGAATTGATTTTGTGGTGACATGACAGCTAATTCCGCCTCGTCCAATGCAATGTTACGGTCGTGTATTGGTTTTGGAATTATTCGTTTTGTTTCAATTCGACGAACATGTTCACGATATGCTTCGTGGATTATGGCCAAATCTGAATGGCTTAGACATGGCCGACACAATCGGCACTCTTCTGGTGCACATGATTCGGTACATGGAGCGACTGAACAAATTTCTGCATTTACGGCAATATTTTTATCAGTCGAGACCATAATTTCTGTAGTGTGGCCGGGTTTTCGGAATGATTTGCGATGTAATAAAGAACCAACTCCTACTAGGCTCAACGCATTGTATATCACTTGTTCGTATAACAGCTGATTGGGTGGATAGTGGGCCGATGATAGATTTGGACTCATATTCGCTTCCATTAGGTAGACGTTGAAATCGTCGTCAGCGATCAAATCAAATCGAATCATTTCGAAAAAGTTTCGTTTTTTATTACGATATTTCGAGTCGAGCTGTAACATAAAATCAGGATATTAGTTAGAGATTTCGGTCTTATAATAAGAAACCCAAGAAGCCTTGACTTACAATTTTAGCGATATAAGATTCTTTTTCCGAGACTGCCAGTCTAATAGCTTCCTCAATTCGATCCCACATTATGCTGGTGTTACGACCTTTACTTCGCATATATGCATCAAACGAACCTCTCATCCCGAATCCTAATCCATTATAGTACTGAGACAATGATGGAACCTCCCACGATGGTAGATAATCATCCCCTACGATGTACTTTTCAATATCGTTTGGATCAAATGGATAGTATTTTACCAGACAGTACCGCAGTAAAATATCGCCGTTATAAATATAAACTCGTAACGGATCGATAGATGTAATTATCGTATAAACCCCGATATCAAATTTGTGTCCATCGACCAGCAATGGTTTATCTATAAATTCTTGAACGAACGTCTCATTATTGGTGAAATCGATTTCAGACAATTTTTTTATTTGAATATTTCGATGTTGGTTATTTTTTTGAACAAACACCTTTTCGGGATTTTCTTTTGAATATTCGAGCAATTCATCCTTCTGTTCAGGCAATTTAAATGATTTTGGAATGTATTTCATATTGGTTGTGGCCAAATCTACTTTATTCGTGATGTATCCACAGCCTGGGAAATGATTAACTTTCTGATGGGGTTTCAAATTAAGCATCATACTCTGCAATTTTCCAAAGGGATAGTCATGTGCCCATAATAAATCCCAATCCGATTGGTTATTCCCTTCACGCAAACCCATTCGATTAAGTATCAAGTGAACATGTTTCAAATGATCACCGCTTCTCGAGTACACCCAGTATGTGGGCAACTTTTCAACTTCCACTATTTGTATTGAGGGCGCGGCGGCGCTCATATGATCACACGTTGGCAATAAATCACGAGCCCCACGCACGGCTATAAATATATGATTTGGCACCAATTGAAACAGTAGAGGAATCGAGACTGTAATCAAAAAGAATAAAATTTGACCCCGTTTCGTTCTCAAATCAAAAAATGATGTATCTTCGTCATGGTGCTTGATACGGATTTCTTTTGATGTTTCAACTGGTTGTTTCTAAAATCCAAGCAAATAATTAAATTTAATGCACACATAAATCATGCCAATAATTTATAAAACATACTTCTTGTGATTTGTTATGGCCATCCATTTTTAGATCATTACCAGTAGCACTACATAAAAATATATATTTAACACAACAATAAGCACGATATTCCACAATAAACTACAAAGTAAAACTATTTATAGTACAAATAAGAGAATTCTTGAATTTAATGACATAGTTTAAGTCATCTTCAAGAAGATAATTAACATAAATAGTGACGTCAAATGTTCGGCTTCCCACCACTTTTCTGTTTTCTTTATTGTGACCAAACCAGCTGATTGTAAATAGATTCAAATACTTTAAAACTTTTCTTTTCCATTTTAATTTAAGTAACTATAGAATCCATCTCTTTATTTCGTAAATGTCAAATTAGTTATGTCAAAAGTCATAACAACGTGCTGTTCGTTTGTAATATAAATCAAATTTTGTTTTAAATATGTTTTATATAATTGGTTTGGGTCTGGGAGATCCTAAAGATGTAACTGTTAAAGGATTTGAAATCATTAAAAAATGTGATCGTGTTTATTTAGAATCGTATACATCTATTTTAACGTGCGGACAACAAGCACTGGTACGAAAACGTCATATTTGTAAAGGTGATCCACACGCTTAATTTTCTTTTTTTTGTATTTTATAGGAAGAATTTTACGGACGTCCGTTAATTCTAGCCGATCGAGAACTCGTTGAATCAGGTGCTGATGATATATTAGCTAATGCAGGTAATGTCGATGTAGCATTTTTGGTTGTTGGTGATCCATTTGGTGCCACAACGCATACCGATTTAATTTTACGCGCCCAAGAGAAGGGAATCAAATATCAAGTGGTTCATAATGCGTCGATTTTAAATGCGGTGGGTTGTTGTGGTCTTCAACTATATACATTCGGTGAAACTATTTCTATTCCGTATTGGAGTGATACATGGCAACCGGATAGTTTTTACGATAAGATAAAATTAAATCGAGCTAACAATCAGCACACGCTTTGCCTACTGGACATACGAGTTAAGGAGCCAACTCTAGAATCGCTCATGAAGAAAAAACGAGAATATCAACCGCCACGATTTATGAGTGTTAGTGAAGCTTCAGATCAGCTATTACAAATTCTTGTGCAACGACGGGAGATTGGTACACCAGATTCCGAATTGGCCTATACTGAGCAAACTCTGTGTATTGGAATTGTTCGCGTCGGGCATGATTCACAGCAAATATTGGTAACGACTTTAGAGGATATGAAGAATACTGATATGGGCCTCCCGTTACATTCGCTGGTGATTCCTGCTAAGAAGTTACATCCATTGGAAATTGATTATATAAGGCAATTTGCTAAAAATGAAAATATAATTTTTGAAGAATGAATTGAAGATTTTTTTTATTGCTTTTTTTCTGCTGGGAAAAACAGGTAACAATGTATATGAGATAAATTATAGGATGAACACTTGACTTTATCAAATCTAATAAATACTGCCAGGATTTAAGTTCAAATGTGCACTGAACAATCTAAAATCGCTGGCGAAAAGTTCAGAATTATTTGAGACATTCGTATGTTTATAGGGTTGAGGAACCTTTCTTGTCTTTACTTGCAGGTGCCTTTATTTATTTAATTACCAACAGATTGTCCCTTTTTGATTTAACATTGAAATACGCATAAAATATTATTGTACATACAAATTTAAATAAAGTTATACTGTTTATTCACAATTTACAAACTACATACATAAATATAAAATAGTTTTTATTATTATTTCTGAATTGTCTGTTAGACACAGTGAACGGTGTTATTTCGCATAATTGGCCCGATGAAGATCGAGTGATAAAAATTGACGATGGCGTAAATGCCTAAATATAAATATTTATAGATTCAATTTTTGGCGAACCAATTCTAACAGTAATTAAGTTAGCAACGAATAAAGCACAAGATTGGTGTCGCCTCAGTTCTAAAGGCTCAATTCAAACAGTAATATTATTTGATACTCTAAAGTAGTGCGTACTAGAATTTACACTACGGTCAGGTTCGGCTTTGTAAACACTCGGAAAAAAACTACGGATTAAGTCACAAGCCGTAACGATATCGGATGACTTTTCCCCTAAATAAGACATTAGTATATGAAGGATTTGATTTATCTTTATTTCGTATAGACAATATACATGATTGTACTAGGACCAGAAAGTTCAATGGCCCAGTCAAAGGCACTAAAATATTAATTTAAGTTACTAATATCAGCAAAGTCAGAATTAAAAACTTCTACTTTACCACAAGCAGTAACTTTAAAGTTAAAATTAATTTTTATAATTTTAGATCTAAAATATTTTCACTAGCCTTTTTTATGTTACACATCTGTTTCAAATCACAGTACATGAAGTGTCCTAGATACTTTCAGAAGTACTATTTATATTTACAGATAGCATATGATTGACACCTTTATCATACTCTCATTTGATTGACGGTAAATTAAAATCCTCAAAGACACAAAATACATCAGAATTTGTTGTAGATTCTTCACAAATGGAAGCAATTGGTAGGGAATGATTTATAAAAATATCCGCAGGCATCTTCGGAGGTTTATATATGTTCAATATTAATTCGATTAATGAGAACTTCTTCACTCACTAGGGATGAGTTAACGGCTATAAGAAATTCACCACCCCACAATGCCTTAGGTAGTGGCATATTTCATCCAGGGCCTGAGAGCTCCAATGTAATGAAGGGTACATTCTTCACTAAGAATGTAACTTAACAAAAATTAAAGTTACCTAGCCAGTTAAAAATATTTTTAAATATTCGTATGTGAAACTGTTGGAGCCAAATTGTTGATACAGTAAGGGGCCAGTAATGGCCTTTAAAAACTGTTATTATTAATTCAGAATTGTAAACGTCAATTAATATTTCGTAGAATATTTACAAAACCACGTCTGAATCGCAAATACGTATACATCTATTTAATTACCTAAGTATAGCAGACGTATATGCTCATTATATACGTCTGCTATACTTAGGTAATTAAATAGATGTATACGTATTTGCGATTCAGACGTGGTTTTGTACCTAAATATTCTACGAAATATTAATTGACGTTTACAATTCTGAATTAATAATAACAGTTTTTAAAGGCAATTACTGGCCCCTTACTGTATCAACAATTTGGCTCCAACAGTTTCACATCCACACATCCACCCAACTTTCACATCCACACATAACAACGGGCCTGACGCTTTGTAAAGCTACAGCTTCACAGCACTTCATAGGTGGTTAGATTTTAGCAGTGGCCTTAGAGGATGCAAAACACTATTACGGCGCTTAAGCCGCGCTTTAATAACCCACACAGTTATCGTGAGTGATAAGAGAACCCAAATATTTGAACCTCCTCACTCATGTATTATGTTTTGGACTCTTTGATCTGGAGTCCAACAGAAGCTGGAAACTACAAGCGGATCAAGTATTTAAGATATCCGTCACTATCCGTTGCTATTCAATCCAATCCCGCATATGTCATCTGCATATGCAAGCACCTGATTGGACTGGCGATATAATATGTTGCGCTAAGGTGTTTCAGTTTTAAGAAAGATATACTCCAACATGAGAATAAAGAGTATCGCGGACAGAGCATCTCCCTGCCGAACAACCGAGTTAACTGCAAAATTTGTCGATAGCCTGTTCTTAAATTTAACACGGCATTAAGACTGCGTCACTGTCATTCTACACAGTCGTACCAATTTTGTTGGCATTCCTAGATATTCCAGAGCAGACCACAAATCTATTGATCGAGTCCTAAGCCTGCCGGAAAGTCAGTAACAACTGATGTATGGAGATAGATGTCTCTTAATATTTAGATAGAACCATTCGCAGTGAAAAGACCTGATCAGTGGACGAAATCCGCCTTGACCAACTAAACCCTCCGCTAGAGGGGTAATTCTATCCAATAAAATGTATGACAGTAACTTGTATGCTGTGCAAAGGTGAGCTATACCGCGATAATTCTCACACTTCAAGCGGTCTCCCTTCTTGAAGATGGGGCATATCGCGGCCACTTTCCATTCATCAGGCATAACTTCGGTTCGCCATACTAATCGAATAAGGCCGGAAAGACAGTTCCACAAAGTATCCCCTCCGAATATCAAGAGCTCCGAATTAAAGCAGTTCACCCCAGGTGAGCGCTTTCGTTTTAGTCTCTGCATGGCCCTAGTGAATTCCTCATGGGATGGATCTTCAATGCAAATCTTCGCAGTCTCTATTTTATTTTGACTCAGCCACAGTCTGTGACGCATGATGAACACCAAGCAGAACCTCGGCCTTCCACCATTCGCGCTTAGGTGAGAAAAGTCATTTTGTAATCGAATTTCACGCATACGATTCTGAAGATAAAATAAAAATTCGAAAATTTGAATGTTAAATGCTAAATAGTGAAATTCTCTAATTTATGATGAATGTTTTTTGAATTTTGTAGCATTCCTCCAATTTCGAGACAGATAACTAGGGGAATTTTCCAAATTTTGATGATAAGCATATCTCTGACCTTCTGTTAAGAGTGCAGAATTCATGGACCGAACCATCGTTCATGTCAGTACAAATTGGAGCTATACAATGTGCCAATTAAATCTGACCTGTAGTCGTGCGTCCCCCATTTTCCGTCAAATGAAGCAAATAAGTAAACTGCGAAAGACTTGGTAGGGCCTTGGGTCCCAGAACAAGTAGAAAACAAATTCAAGAGAAAAATAAAATAAAATTGATATGTTGAACATGTGATTCTTAAATGATTTTTGGTAGAAATTCGCTAGGAGACCTTCTATTTAATATTGGCCCCAGGGCCCGGATTACCCATAATCCGGCACCGAATTCATCTACAACTAATCGCTGGTAAGTATTATATAATGAAACCTACAGTAAGCAGGAAATCGGATATACAGAATGGAATTAACAACGCAGTTAGTAAAAGTAGTAAACAATATGTTACTTCCAAATTGAATTTTATAATAAAAATTGAATAATTCCAATTACTGTACCAATAAAATATGATGAGCTGACTAATAAATGAAAATGTATATTGAAAATACCAAAAATAAAAAATTGATTTATATTTTCCCACTTGCTGTACATACAATCGATGCTGTTGTGTGTTCATTGATTCAATCAATTTTCATTTGTAAAAATGAAAAAAAAATTCCTGCCATTAATTATACTCGTGTCTGTTGTTCTTGTTTCGATGATTTCGAGTGATGAAGAATTTGCTGATTTGTTGTTGCATTTTTATAATTTAATTTTCCTAAACAAAACAACATTTTTTTTTTATATTTTATTTTTATAAATAAACAAATAAATAGACAGAATTGTTTTACAAAAAAAAATATAAATTTAACAATTGCAGTATATTCTATTAAATTCTTTTTATAATATTATATTACTATTTAAATTGCAGTTCATCTAGAAAAATTTCTCTACATACATAATAAATTTAACGCAGAGATATGCACGTACATATATGAGATGCGGTGATGACGCAAATTCAATGAGTACATGAGAATTGAATATTTAATAAATCGTATGATTATGATTTAAATTAATAAAGGTATGTATACTTTCCATTTTTAAGTGAAGGAAGTTTTCAATTTAACACAAAATAAATTTTAAAATTACTTTAACATAAATTTTCTTTAATGAAAATTCGAGCCAAGTATATAACGCGAGCGCCCGTATGTTGCATTAAGCTGAAACATCTTGGAAAATATGTCATATACTGATTCGTTAATTATTTGTAAAATATTCTACAAGAGATTCATTCAGCAAATTAAAAAGAAAAATATGTATTGGCGTCATAACAAACAAATTGACCGGATGCAGTATTACGTTCGAGCTTACGTACATTACTAGTTTAAATTTTAACCCTTTGACCATGCATGATTTTTTCTTATAAACGATTGAGCAATGAAAAGCTGTATGCGATGGTGCTGTGAATGATGAAATTTTTTTCATAAAATTGGATTGGAATTATAACTGGGACCATTTCAGCAACCTATCGTGGATGTTGTTACCTTTCAAATGGACTAATTATCGCTAATCAAAGATTTCATACATATACTGATTCAGAGATCTATGAGACCAGTTATCAGAAGATTTAAAATCTGACATCGTATGTTAGCTCGAAACATCATCAGACATTGACTACTGACCCTTGGTTCCTAAAAACCGGATATAAATTCATTAAATTCCATCTCGATTAAGGTTGATGAATATAAAGAAATTTTTGAGAAGACCTTAGACCCAGAATTTTAACCACCTGGAACATCAATACGACGCCTTACCAATAACGATAGGCAAACAAATTCATTGTTCCGGCTATTCCAAACAGGACACCTAGGGTTCACGGAATCTATCATAAAGGAGTTATTGCCATTTGTGTCTAAAGACGATCCAATAGTTGGGGATTTTAATTTACCTAAAGTTGATTGGATCCATATAGATGGGGCTTTCATTTGATCATCTACTGATTTGATATCAAACCTGCACATATTGGGCACACCATTAAGTTTTGGTATTCAACAAATTAAAACCGTTCGTACCAACATGGGTCGCATTCTCGATTTAGTTTTCACATTTAACTGCAGTTATGGCTCAAGTGACAGTTTGTTCTGATTTGTGACACAGTTGTAGTGTCTTCAATACACCAGTACTCATTGAAAAAATTTTTGTAGAATGTTAAATTCGGATTTTGTGTTTCTTGTTAACTATATTGATAAAATTAACTTGTCTGAGTTTTTAATGAACATGTATTGATATTTCTGAAACAGTTCTACTATTTTATAGTACTGCAAATACAGGATTTGACCAATTTGTTCCTAAGGAGATGGCACGTTGTGAATATAATGATTTTCTTTACAACATATATATTCTATGCATTGAGGGTGAAATCAGTGGTAATCCTTAAAGATTTTTATCATTTATTGATTCAATTTCATCATCTAAGTGAATATGCAAAACATTTGAAATTTTTTTCAAAAGTGGCTTTGAGAAGAAGGAGACTCTAGTGACTGTAATAGTCTATATTTGGTGGTGCATTTAAGGTTCTTCAATTTACAAAACATGGAATTTAGATAGGTTTCGGTCCAGATGGGCTTCCATCGATAATTTTAAAAAGTTGTGCCCATTCTTTAGCCGAACCTCATTTGTTCGACCAGTATTCAAGTCGCGCGGTAAGTGTGGTATTAGTTATACCAATTAATATATGCTCTCGGTTATCCCAAAATTGTTTGTGATGCTATCTACGTGCTTCTCCAAAGCTTTTGACTATTTAGATCACGTATTATACGTTCGAGAAGTTCGATCGTATGCATAATGCATTTATTCCCATTAGGAGGATTGATTGGTACCTTAAAACTCGAACGCAGTGTGTTAAAGTTGAAGATACGAGATCAATAATATCGCTCCGTCTGGCATTCCACATGGTAGGCCTATTTTTATTTGTAATTTTCATGAAATATGCGGAAGACATTAAAATCTATGCAGATTTAAATTATTTTTGCGTGTGGACAGTCCTTAACATACTTGGGTTGAATATCTCCAAATGTAAAGTTATGTATTTTTACAAATTCTGTACATCTGGTGTTGTAGTATCGTATATACTATATGATGAAGTTCTGTAAAGGGTATACATTTTGCGAGACTTATAGGTGTTATAATATCAGATAACTTGAGTTTCAATAAGCATATAGATTTCATAATTAATAAACCAAATTCAATGATGGGTTCAATTAAAAGACTGCTGGGACTGTATGTTACTGATGTGAGATCAATTCTGAAATATATTCATTCAAATAACTTAAAAGTGTTCAAAAGCAGTTTATAAGTTTTGCGTTTAGACGCCTTGCTACAGATCTCATCCGGAAGACAGATTTAATCGAAAATTGCCTGAAAGTATAGGCTGAAGCTAATTATTTTATGCACTTTATTTAACAAATAGGCATGAGAACACCAATGTCCTGTCACTATTTAATTTTAACGTTCCTGTTAGGTCTTTGCGTCCAAGAAATGGCTTGTTTCGGTTGCTCTTACTTAATGTGTTATATCTCAATAGAGTTAATAAATTAAATTACTTTGTTGGCTTACACAAAGTATTTTAATGTTTCGGCTATGCTATTCACCACATAACCTTATTTTATAATTAGGTAATCATACTATGCATAATCTATATTAATGATGAATAAATTGATAAATAAATCTTTACATATATTGACATACACCTAAGTATAGTGATACTCAAACGGAGATAATTTTCTTTGAATGGTTTGAGTCTTTACTATTTTATCGATTTGCTAAATGGCCAATCATAATTCCAAATGTACGAAATGCTTGGTTTTGTAAAAAACCAGGTAACTAAAAAACCGCATAATCAAAGGGTTAACGATAATGTAGGTAAAATGAATAAACAATTTTCACACAAAAATCATAATTTAGAAATTTAGATTTTCATTTAAAAAAAAAATATTTTCTCTTCATTAACGTCAACAAACAAACATATTTTCTAATTTTTTTGTTGCTTTTTTTTTTAATTGAGGAAGAAAAATATTAATATTATTTTTAAATAAGATTGACGTAATAAAAACCATATTTTCAAAAAAAAAAAAAAAAAAAGAAAAAAATTGATTTTCTTTTCAAATTTTACACAAAAACCCACTGTATATACTCGCGTACACGATATACAAAGCCACTCTAGTATATGGATGATCCGTGCTTAGCGAACATGTATATACCGAGTAGTACATACATGTGCGTACATTGATAAAACATAGATGGGATATATAAGTTGTCGTCTTTATGTCTAAACAAATTTGTTTTTATTTTTTTATTTAACATAAATGAGACCAACGTTTGGTTTTATTTTTAAAGTGTTTATAAATAAATATTTGGTTGAGTCTCCGCAAGCGGCCAATCTGTTAAATTATGTACGTATATAGCATATTTATATAATCGAGAGAGGTGTTCGTTTCTAAGGAAAAGTGCATGTGTTCACATGATGATCATAATGTATCTATTTTTAGATCATAGAGGAAAATTGTTTTTCTTAAAATTATTCACCTGTTTTTTTTATAAACGGTTAAACTTGATGCTAAAATACTTCAAACACAACACAAAATAAGCTCACTACATAGGTATTTAAAGGTGATGAATCATTTCCGTTTGCAATTTTTTTTTTTTTTTGGTAAATTTCATTTTCAATATGCCTGTAATGAAGGTAAATATGTAATTAATATTAGGAATAATCATTTAATTTGGTTGTAATTTTGGTGCCAATTTAAATTTAGAAAATGCGACGTGCGTAGTTCTAAATGCAAAGCCATTAAGGCCCGATAGCACGATGCAATGCAGCAATCACGTACAACCGCGATATTTAATACACCTGATTGTTGAATTTGTTACTATCAGGCCTTATTCTTTATGTAATTCATCCTACATACCTAATACGTAGATTTTTTTTTAGACGCGTGATAACTACTGTGCGCACTACTATTTGCACTCTGAATCCGTTTCCGCATATGTTTGGGCAACGGGCGAATTATTTCCGTCTCGATTTGGACCGGCATAGTACGCTGTCGCTGAATAAAACCACGCTTTTTAGGCGTATTATGCATATCAGGTAGTGAATTTGAACTCTTTGTCTTTAATGATGCCGAGTCGGTAGATTTTCGTCGAATTGGTGAATCATATGATATTTTCTTAACATCATCCTGCTGATCAGATTTCTCTTCACTATTCGTCGTCGCAGTACTACTACTGCCACTCGGTTGTGACCTATTTTCTTCGTCGGATGGCGTTGAATTACCTTGAACCGCATTCCCTCGTTGTAATGTCATGCGTCGCGTTGCCGCACGATCATATTCATTGAAATTTATATTCGACAATGTTTTATTTTTGATCGGACTATGAACTTTATTTTGGACATTACTAGTTCGTATGACGTCAGCCACATGATTTAAATTGTCTTCAGCAATTGCGTCAAACGAAGATTCATTTTCGAATTGTTCGTAGTTATTACGCAAATGGGAGTGTGTTTCGGCGTCAATGCTGGTGTTTGACTCGTTCCCACTATCAGTGACTGGTGAGGCGATTTTTTTCTCTTCTACTTTAATATCGGTTATACCGTACATTTCCATTTCACACGAGCTTGTTATGGTGTCCTCGCGGAATGTTGATTCAGCTTCATGAAATTTTAATTTTTTACGTTCTTCATTTTCTTCGATCATATCGTCGAGCGACTGATCAATAGCTGCATTTCCGATAGATGATCGTCGCTCAGAAATCGATTGTCGGTTTATGCTTTGGATTCGGCGTCGTGTCAAAAATCCTCGGGCCCCAGCTTGAATTTTAGTTGCAGCCGAATTATACGTCGAATCCGAATCAGACGACAAATAATTATCGAGCGCCGTACTAATATTAAAATCGTCTTTGATCGGCTTGGCTCGGCCTTGCTCGATATAATCGGAATCAGCTTCCGAAACTGCCGACGACAAAACTTTCCTAGCCGACGATTCTCTAAAATCATTTCTCAACTCATCCACAACATCGTCCTCCTCTTCATCCTCAGCATTGAAATTATTTTCGCTTAAATAACTTTTATTACTATCAATTGGGTTCTCCAGAAACTCTTCATCATTCTCATCATCGGCATCGTCCTCCGTTTCGTTTATATTACCGTGAATTTGATGTAGGAATTTTTCAATTTTTTGCTGTGCATAAAATAGTGGATTATCCTGTTGGTAAGGAGCCACATTAGATTCCAAATTGTTGATCTCCTCATCAAGTGAAAATATTTCGAAATGATGCGCACTTGGCTTTGCCAGTACGTCCTGATCATCAGCATTCGAATGGCTATCGAATAAATTATCTGAAGCGACTGAGGCTCCATCGCCTGGTTCTCGCCTAACTTCGGGTAGTACTTGTTTGCCATCATTATAGTATAAAACATCGCGAACCACTTCAACATCTGCATCATCATCGGTGGTCGAACGAGCCGTATGCTGATTCGAAATTTCTGAATACTCATCATTATCAATTGACAGATGTTTGAATACAATATCGTCACTATCACTCTCGCCCATACTCATTAATTTCTGTTTTGCAGTAAACCGTCTCGGTGGCTCGGTTTCATCTGAGATTTGGTCGACATTCGACAGACTATGCATTTGATCGAGACGTAGTTCATTTTTACGCAAACTGTAGTACATGGCCTCAAGTGAGTCTTTGTCAAATGATGCCAAATCAATATTTTGTATTTCTTTTATCTCATCGTCTGTCATACCGCCCCTGGTCTCAATTTTCGTATCGGGCACTTCAACTTCGGCCGTCGTTTTTCTCGATATAGAATCATCGTCCGCCTCACGCTGCTCATGTTCCGGTTCTATTTGAAGACCAAAAATACTGGAATCGTATGTGTTTTGTTCTTCATGGCTCGTATCGACCATCGAAGGCAGTTGTACCTCAATCACAGTTTTCGCAGATTCATCCATTTCAGATGTTTGTGTATTTTCAAGAGAATCGAAATAGTCATCATTTGTAGGTTTCGTGTCAACCTTATCGGAACTCGAACTTTGCGTATCCGATTTACTGTTTTCTATTAACATGCTTAGTTTGCTCTTGTACACAATTTTTTGACACGGTTCTTCGATGACTTCAGTTTTATCCTCGACATTAAAATTATCCAGACTATCGGCATCAATTTTGTCGTCGGATTTTTGATCCAAAATAGGTTCTAACGAGTCGACCAATTTGTTTTCATCTTCAAATACATCACCAGCTAGGTGTGGCGTGTTTTGAGATTTTAGATCTCGGCGAGTACGGTAACCACGGTATGTACGTTGAATGTTTATTGCAGCAGTTTCAGCTGTTTTAGCTATTATGTCTGGCGCTATATTGCTCAAAATGTTGGACTCAGCAGTGGGAATAAATTTTAGTGCTGTTTCGTTTAAATTATCGTCTTTAATATCTTGAACATGCTCTGTTAATTGAACTAATGGTCCATTTACTCCAATTTCATCTGTAGGAGGTGCACTTGCCTCCGATAATATTTTATCAATTGTGATATTTTCTTGTATCTCTTTAAATCCTTTTCGAGCTTTATGACCTCGGAAAGATTTTTGTATTTTGAGTGCGGCATCAGCCATTTCAGGATCATTCAAATCTGGCAAGCTATCTTGATATTCTACTTGTGGTTTAATTTCAGTGTCATTACTTATTTGGGTAGTCATTGAATCTCCCAAATCCCTGTTCAAATCACTCATTGGCTCAGAAACCGTCTTGAGCTGATCATTTTTACGCTCATTGGATTCTTTGCGTGTTTGATAACCTCTAAATGATTTTTGAATTTTCAGTGCAGCATCTGCCATCTCAGGATCGTTCAAATTTGGTAAGCTGTCTTGATGTTCCATTGCAGAGTTATCAGGATTCTCTTCTACCATCTGATCTGGTACCTCCGATAAACTGTCTTGATTACTAGAGAGTTCACCGTTTTTGATGGTTTCGGCAGCAATACCTACACCATTCATTGAGTCTGGTGCAGGGTCGACAGTTTCTGTGGATTTATCAATTTCCTTTTGCTTTATTTCTTTGCGCGCCTGGTGTCCTCTGAATGATTTTTGAATTTTCAGTGCAGCATCTGTCATCTCAGGATCGTTCAAATCTAGTAGGGTGTCTTGATATTCCATTGCAAAGTTATCAGGATTCTCTTCTACCATCTGATCTGGTACCTTCGATAAACTGTCTTGATTACTAGAGAGTTCACCGTTTTTTATGGTTTCGGCAGCAATACCCACACCATTCATTGAGTCTGGTGCAGGACCGACAGTTTCTGTGGTTTCCTTTTGCTTTATTTCTTTGCGCGCCTGGTGTCCTCTGAATGATTTTTGAATTTTTAGTGCTGCATTCGACATCTCAGGATCGTTCAAATCTGGTAAGCTGTCTTGACGGCCAACCGGATTGTTACTGGGGTCTACTAGTTGTTCATTATCAGCGACAGGTTCAAGAAGTGTTTCCGTGTCGTTAATTCCAGTAATTGATAAATCAGATAAATTATTTATTGCAGAATTAACAGATAACATTTCGTGTTGAGTTTTTCCCGTACTTGTGTCCTGTATGTCAATTACCTTATCTGCAACTGGACCAACGCTTAAGATAGCTTGATTTTCTGGTTTCTTCTGATCCTTACGTGCCTGATGTTCTCTAAACGATGTTTGTATTTTTAAGGCGGCATCTGTCATTTCAGGATCGTTTAAATCAGGAAAGCTCTCTTGATGTTCCATAGGAACACTAATCATTTCAGCTGGATTTTCAGTAGTGATCCCTGCTGGACTTGTTAGTGTTACTTGATTTTTATTCCCCAAATTATCGGTCACTTCAGTGATTTCCTCGACTGAACTCTTAAGCTGATCATTGCTTTGCTGTTTTGATCCCTTGCGTACTTGATGTCCCCTAAATGTTTTTTGAATTTTAACTGCCGCATCTGCCATCTCAGGATCGTTCAAATCTGGTAAACTATCTTGATGTTCTAGAGGTTTCTCATCATTTTCTTTACTTGTTAGGTCATTATCTGTCATCATAAAATCTTTCAAGTTTTGAATGTCGCTTTCAGTTTTTGCAGCATCAATTTCTTCATTTGTTGGTGAGTTAGCTTCCATTAGCTTATCGAAAGGTTCCTCCTCTTTGAAATCTAAAGATCGTTTCTTTCTAACATTTGTTACTTCTTTACGAGCCTGATGTCCTCTAAATGACTTTTGAATTTTGAGAGCCGCATCTGCCATCTCAGGATCATTCAAATCAGGTAAACTATCTTGATGCTCCGGAGGCACAATACCATTTGTCAACCGATCTGGACTTTGGCATGAAATAGTTTCATGTTGAAGTGTATCATCAGCCACAATAGGACCGACTGTTGATACAATACTTTCTGATTCTGAATTGAGGACATCTACTGGTGTCGCAGATCGTTCTATTGAAATCTCTTTGTTTATGGATTGCGCAATTGCATCGGCTAAATCAGATTTCTGTTTCTGTTGTGATTCTTCCTTCCGCTGGTTATATTCTTTACGAACCATATGATTTCTATAAGACTTTTGAATTTTAATTGCTGCATCAACCTTTTCAGGATCAATAAGATTGGCCATACTAGTCGCCACTTCCTTGGAATCTGAAGCAGGTTGTTTAGCGTCGTCAGCTGGTAGTATTGCTTCTGTTTGACTTATAGGTTCCGCCGATGTGTTCTCTGATGAATCAGCTATATTCTCCAATTTAGTGTCGGTAGGGCTTAAAAGAGTGTCTTTATTTTCGAATAGTGTTGGAGCCACATCAATTGCCACTTTCGTGTTTTGGATCTTATCATTTTCAGAGGGCTTTGTGTGGTTAGTTGAATTGTCTATCATTTGATTCTTAATCTGCGTATTTTCGTTAAAGTCCTTTCTAATAAGATTTCTACCAATAAATGCTTTCTGAATTTTTAAAGCCGCCTCAACTATCTCGGGATCATTTAGGTCAGGGAAACTGTCGTGTTTTTCAAGATTTGGTTGCTCGATTTCATTTTGAGGCGAATCTTGTGGCTCAATTAAGTTAGCTGGGTTTAGATTTTCTGCAGCAATGGCATTACTGCCAACTATAGTAGCTGGATTGAAAATTTCTGCTTTTATCTGCTTTAACTCTTTACGCACTTGGTGTCCGCGATAAGTTTTTTGTATTTTAAGAGCAGCAGTATGATGGTCTGGGAGCATTCCAGATTTTTCATGATCTTCATGTGCCTCAATACTTTGTTTATCATTTGAAGAAAGGGTATTGCTTTGGCTATTCATTTCGTTTACTTGTTCTGCTTTGGTCTCTGTTTGTGGAGACGGAAGTATAGATTCAGAAAATTGATTCTCTGCTGGAATTACACTTTCAACCGTAGACTCCACCAATTTCCCAAGATGGTCCGTTTTTTCTTTAAGACCTTTACGCACCTGATGTCCTCTGTATGTTTTTTGAATTTTTACTGCAGCATCATTCATCATTGAGTTGTTTAAATCAAGCAAATTCTCCTGATTGTCTTTTTCTGAAATCCCATTTGGCATTGATGAATGTTGATTATCATTCAATACTTCCGAATCACTTAACATTTCTTCACTTGCGCCATCTACAGTGACTTCAGGAATAATATGTACTTGAGTGGGTTGTTTCTGTTGAGTTTCCTTACGAGCCTGGTGACTTCTGAATGAATTTTGAATTTTTAGTGCAGCGTCGGCCATTTCTGGATCATTTAAATCAGGTAAACTATCCTGAGCACGAAATAAATGTTGTTCGGTGTCATGTGAATCTTCATGAACATTTTGAATCTCAATTGGAGTATCAGTACTAATTTCCCTATTACGTGGATTATCAGGAAACGGAATGCTTTGAAGAGAAGTCGCATCAGTATTTATCGACTCCGTTTCATGTTTTAGTTCAACTGTACTACTTCTTTCAATATTTGGTTTATTATGAATCTCAACTGAAGAGCCAGTACGACTTTCACTGATATCTGGAGCGCCAAGAACTGGAGTGTTTTGAAGGATTGTTGCGACGGACTCAGGTTCATGTTTTGGTTCAACTATACCAGCATTTTGAACGTTTTGATTCTCAACTGGAGAATCAGTTCTCATCTCATTGAGAACTGGATTTTGTTTGGTATCTGTTTCATCTGTAGCGAGTGGCTGGATTTTATGTATTGGTTGAACTGTATCAACGTTTTGTATTTCTTGATTCTCAATTAGAGGATCAGTTGTAAAAGTTGTTGGTTCAACTGTGCCAACGCCTTGATTGGCAACTGGGGAATCACTTCTATTCTCTGCACTATTAAGTGGATCACCGTGAACTGGATTGTGTTGAGTATCTGTTGCATCTGTAGCCAGTGATTTATGTTCTTGTTTTGGTTCAACAGTACCCACGTCTTGAATGTTCTGAACCTCAACTGGAGAATCATTTCCAATTTCTGCACTATTCAGTGGACCGTCGAAAACTGAACTGTTTTGAACATTTGATGTACCGTCAAGGAGTGACTCGATTTCACGTATCGGTTGAACTGTACCATCGTTAGGAGAGTTTTGATTCTCAACCGGAGAATCCGTTCTAATTTTGGCACTGTCAAGGGGATCATCAAGAACTGGATTGTGATGAAAATTTGTTGCTTCTGTAGCCAGTGATTCATGTCGCGGTTCAACTGTATCCACGTTTTTAATTTTCTGATTCTCAACCGGGGAATCAATTGCAATTTCTGCACTGTTAGGAGGGCTATCAAGAACTGAACTGTTTGCACCGTCAGCGAGTAAGTCGATTTCTTGTTTTGGTTGAACTGTACCATCATGATGAGTGTTTTGGTTCTCAACTGGAATCTCTGCACTATTAGCTGTTTCATCGAGAATAGAATTATTCTGCGTCGCATTGCTAGTAAGTGACTCAATTTCATGTTTTGGGTCAACTGTACTAATATGCGATTCAACGTCATGAATTGCATTTTCACTATCAATAATTACGTCATTTAGTGGACTCCCTTCAATAAGTGGCGCCTTGGTGGTTATTGACCCAAGGTCCTGTTTTGATTCATGTAGGCTAATAACAGAATCAATATTCTGATTGGTAGCTCCATCAATTAGCGGTTTTATGCCTTGCATATCATTTCCAACTGCATGTTTAAGTGTAGACTCACTACTAAGAAGGTCGGCAGGAATTTTACTACTTCCAACTATCCCTTTTTCGGAAATATTTGAGTTAAATTCCTGGTTTGATTCACTTACTTCGGTCACTGGTATCCCGGCTTCAGCATTATTATTATTAGCAACTGATTGGGATTTGTGTTCTAGATTTATATTTGTAATATCGCTACTAGGAATATCATCAGTTTTGCGTTCCTGTTCATTAATGCCAATAATGGGTTCAATATGTTGGGTAGTATTTTGACTCACCTCTGGAACTGGGCTGCTTATCTCCGAGGTATTGGTTGACTCCGACTCGTCTATATCAATAACCGGATGCACACCAGGCAAGCTATCTTTTAATCCGTTGTCATCGGTTTTGGCATTACCTGAATCTGCCAAATTCAATATGTCTGCGCTGATATTTTCGTTTTTCAAAAATTCAGGTGTTTCTGTCACTGTTCCATGAATTTCATTCACTTCACTCAAAATTTCCTCGTTTGTAGGTGCTCCTTCAGAATTGATGCTGCCTGATTCTTTATCACTATGCAATTCGGTAGCTTTGGAAATAACACCACTATTTGAATGCAAATCGCTGGGAGTTAATTGATTTACAACACTACCAATAATATTACCAGCTGCCGCTACTAAATTACCACTGTTAACTAAATTTTTAGTGCTGAGTATATCTTTGCGTACCTTATAGCCACGATAATTTTTCTGAATTTTAACGGCGGCAAGTTCCATATCGCCATCATTCTTGTACACTACAGCGTCCTGGATCATGGTGGCTGGAACTGGTGTCACGTTTTCTAGATTACTGCGTTGCTGTTTAATTTCCTTTCGCACTTGGTGTCCTCTAAATGTTGATTGAATTTTTATAGCCGCCTGCTCTTGATCCTTATTGTCTGTTGCGTCAGGCACTTTTTCCGTTAAATTTTGATTTTTAGAATTTTGTTGTCTATTCATATCTTCATTAACAATCATATTCTCCAATGAGTCTGCCTTCGAAATGTTCATCCCCTCCACTCTAGTTATTAACGTTTCCCCCGTATCTGAGTCGTGTTCAATATTTGGTTTTGACTTTTTTGCATTCTCCTCCTCTTCCATGAATTCCAATAATGATTTACTGTCATCACCACCCTCGGCTACTCGTTCCAAATTTTTATTTTTTATTGATTGTGGGCGAGTTTGAGGTTGCGTTTTCTTACGAAATTTTGATTTAAATAAATTCTGAATAATTCTAGCCGCTTTGTCTTCATCCATGTTTTCAAATTTTGGACTATCATCGAATTTTAACGATACACCGGCGTTTTGTTTTTTTGTTACCATGTATTGCCGAAACGCGCGTTGAATTTTTTTCACCGCATTGCGATACATTAATCGGCGTTCCTCTTTCATTTCTGAATTCGATTCTTCGGTGATTGCGTTCAATGATATTGAACTGCGAGTGCGTATCTTTATTTTACCGCGTGGCTGCATCGTCTCCATCATTTTTCGTGGCCCTTCTTTTTCGATCACTTTATCACCAAATATTGGTGATGGTACTTTTTCAATTTTTTGTGGTACTTTATCATTTGGTTTTGTATTTTGCACGGTCGCTTTCACCACTTTGGGATTAGTACTAGTTTTCTTATTTTTACCACCACTTTTCACAATTTTTTTAGCACTATCACCACCGATCTTCTTTTGTTTCATCATTTTATTTAAAGTTTTCTCGTAATGTTCAAACCGTTCGTAATTTTTCATTAGACTACCGTCCCGTGCGATGAGTAAGTTTTCAAAATATTTCGCCGAAAAATCCAGAATATTTTGTGGTTTTTCTTTGAGCACGGCTTTCGATAGACCTCGAAGTAAATCTTCCAGGCCGTCTGGCATTTTTGGCATATCTTTCGGCATTTTCTTTTTCACTTTTGAAATTGCGTTTGATTTTTTTAAAACTTTTTTTTGAATATACTCGTATGTAGTTATCTAAGAACTGTTCAGTTCAGCTACTCGACTTGTATTAATTCGATAAAAATCGAAAATTCGTTGTTGTGATGGTTAATTTGTAATAAATCGATTTGACCGCGTTGCTACGGGTACCATGTGGTAGCACAAAACATGGTTTTTATGTATATTCACTATAGTGTCAAGGTATTTGTTGTCTATACATATACATACATAAATGTAGGTTGTATGTTAGGGCAGTTAATAAAATTGACCGTCAAATCGAACAGGTGATTTAACTTTGGTGTAAATGGAGAGGTAAAAATTATATGCAAAGGAATTTAAGAGAGGAAGGAAGGGTATAAGGAGACTGGGTTAGCTGGGTTATATTTATGTTTTGTTTTGATTACAAACAGGGTAAGATAATTTTTATT
The DNA here is from genome assembly GCA_951394425.1 of Tipula unca. Classification (NCBI taxonomy): domain Eukaryota; kingdom Metazoa; phylum Arthropoda; class Insecta; order Diptera; family Tipulidae; genus Tipula; species Tipula unca. The sequence continues at coordinate 6,615,811 of OX596381.1, read as the reverse complement.
TTAAATATTGATTTGGTTTCTTGGTAATTTTAATGAATCAAATGGTTTACTCCATATTACCAATTCTCCAGCAATTTTTCAATCCAAATGTAATGATTCATGAATGAACTACATAAACAGTTTCGTTATTTTGAAAATAAAATTCTAATCTAAACGACGATGGTGTTAATTCGTAGAATTGTTTGCTTATTCATCAAAACAATCAAATTGTAAGATTAGATTAGTCAAAATTAGATTATTTTAAAAATATTCCTTGATCTGTATATCATAATCCATAACTGAACAACTGAATTAAACTTTTCAAGTTTAATCCAACAGCAGTAAAGTTGAGCAGTATTTCACGTTGACTCTCCGCAGAGTCAAAATATACAAATCAAAGTTCAGAAGCTTTGTTCCGATTTAAAGTTAAACGCAGACAAAATTTATCGTAGACACAAATCAACATATGGTACAGTTTGTCGTATAACAATTTATTGTATAACAGTTTATCGTATAAATTGTCCATTCGTTGAATTGTGTCTATGATAAATTGTAATACGATAAATTGTTCATTGGGAAATTTATTTTGAATTATTGTACCTGTACGGATTTTAAAGCTTGGGTATAAGTTTTTGACGTTTAAATATAAAAAATATATGGTTAGTGGTTATAGTAGTTTTCAAATCTCGCTGGAATTCTGACAGATATCGCGCAGAAAGAATATGGCGGATACACAGTGATGTATAAGTACAATAATTCATGTTTATTGTTTACATTTTTATGTTGTACATATTTGTATTTAAATCACAAAATGTTTTTATAATTTAACTTGTAATCACTGACACTTTTGAAATTAATATTTAATTCGATAAACTAAGAATTAAATTGAAAACCGATTTTGCTTTTTATGTTGTTGTGGTTTTGTTCGATACGAATATCATTTGGTCATTTATTCTCCTTAGTGCGTACCAAAATTAAATGTTGACATTGTTTTCAAAAGGCGTGCAATTTTTTTTTGACCTATTAATTTTCACTTGAAATATGATTGTAATAACATAAATACATAATAATTTTGAATGTTTTGTGTATTAAAACTGAAATATAATTCTTTTTATTGGTTATTTATTATTTTATTTAGGTTTACTACCTAAGATAAATGCGACCCATCAAAATTTTTATAAATTTTTTTTCTACATCACTGAAAGCTGCGCAGAACAATTAAAAAAAAAATTTTTTTAAGATCTGAATAGGACTATACCATTTTGTTGTTTGTATTATAACAGAAGAATTTTCTTCACCCATAACAATAAATCAGCGATATTAAGGATCTAAAATTAAGATAAGTATTTTTGAAGAGGACTTCTGTTTGATTTGAGGTGAATGCTTTTATTTAGATTTCCTCTATATCTTCCTAAACAGTTTTATAAGTACATCAAATTTTGTCGAGGATCCTTTTGGGAAGTTTTTATAAAACTAGGCTCAGAAAGGATAATGAGGTCCTAGTTTTTAACAGTTTGATAAAAGGAAAATTTAAATATTTAGAATTATAATTAAAAATATCCTTAAACTAAATTTTAACAAATTAAGTTAAGGTACTATAAGATCTAGGCGTATGGCATTCAATTGTGGGGCTCTGCTAGTGGTCCCTACATAATAAAAGTTCAAAGGATGCAGCCCCGAATATTACGAAAAATCGTAAGTCTTCATTTACATGGTTGTTTTCGTCGTTGTTTTCGAGTATTGTTTTCGACTTATCTTGAGCAACAACAAAAACTTAACTGATCGCTTTTCGGTTATAGCATCCATGTTTGTTGTGATGTCAATGTGTCAATATGCAATTGAAAAATATTTGCGACATTGACAGATTGCATTTATAAACAAAATAATATCGATGTATCGATAAGTTACATTTAGTTATTAAATTAAACTACCAAAAAGAATTAAATATATATATTAAAATCAATTTTTATTATTAAATATATAAATTTAAATTCATAATTGTAATAAATATAAAAAAAATTAAAAATATATTTAAACAATCGATAAGTTATTTTTCGAAAACAACCAAAAAGATGTATGGGGGAGATATTTCTGTTGTTTTCGAGTGTTGTTTTGGGTACACTGTCAATGTACATATTCAATATTTTTACGGTGTAAACGAACAATTTTTCTATGGGAAAAACAACAACAAAAACTAAAACTGAAAAACAATACTCGAAAACAACGACGAAAACAACCATGTAAATGAAGACTAAATGTAGCTTGGTATATACGAAATACAACCATATACCGCGACCTACACACAGACATAGTAGCAGATGCGATAACGCAATATAGCAAAATGTATCAGTCAAAACTTCAATAACATCCCTACGAATTGGCCAGGGAATTACTTTATAGAAGGCTCAGATTTCGGCACCTCTAAAAAAACAGATCCGGTGAAACTTCTTGTGAGTTTTCTGAATAGAAAAGATTCAAGAATAAAGCCGATTGCATTGAAATAAAATTATTAAATTCCTTAATTCAGTTAATTTAATTATTAAAAATTCATTAATACAGAACGTAATCCTTTCATAATCGAACAAAATTGGTTCGAACTCGTATTGTGCGATAAGGGAAATTTCGCAACGTATCAAGTAGACGCGAATTCGTATTGCAATTCTGCAAATTTGTATTCATAAAGACCAATGGTACGAATACACACAATTTATATACAAATTCGTGTTCTGGAATATGGGGCACAAGTTCAACATGAAATAACAAAAATTTCTAGAAACATTTTAATTTGAATTACAAATGAGCAGTCGATCACTTCTTTCACCATCTCTAACTAAGCCTATATTATTTTACGTTTTCTCAATAGATATGTATATTTGAACGCCATTTATAGCAAGAGAATTTGCTAAATTAATTTTTCAGGTAAATCATTACTTACATTACATCAATGAAAATTTTTTGTGTGAAATATAAGCAGAAATATTTCTTCAGGTGTCGACCTCGTTAAAAAAAAAACTGAATTCAAATGCCTTTGGAATGGATTCAGGTCTGTCAAACTCGGTGTTTCATCTTATAGAAACTATTATTTTTTAACTGATGCCTCGTTTTCTGTTGATAAATTTCTGGCTTTCATCCAAAACAATCTTAAAACCAAAATTAAATTTAGAAGCAACAAATAAATTATTGAATTCCAGACAAATCATTCAGTATCAAAACAATACAACAGTAAGCAGAACTTTGTAATTCATAAACAGGGCAATCAAAAGGCCAACAAACCGTTTTAAGTTTTAATCATTGTTACAGTTAAATTTAGAAGCCATTAGACAATTCAAATTCAGATATAGATCTCAGTTGGAAATGAGGGGTTCCGTTCGAACATACATTTCGTTTACAGTATACATTTCGGTCTAACAATTTTTTCATACATATACATATATGTTTAGTGAGTAATAATAAAATTGTTGGTATTTTTTGATATCCATAATCGCTTGGCAACAATATTGATTCCAATTTTTCTCGTTTTCTTGTATACTTGTATTTAAGTAAAGACATCAATTGTAAACCAAATGCATCTCATGTCATGTTTTTAGGGGGCCTAAAGTGGACGACTTAGGAAACCCTTATTAGCTGCTAGAATTTCACTTCCAGTGGAATTAAACATTCCTATACTAGTGCAATGCTTCCGCATTATGCATCCATAAGGAACGAGTTGAAAGAATGATCAATAGTTTTGGGCAAGGTTCAAGTTTATCTAGTCTCCAGTCGAATTGGAGGCGAACTTTTAATTGGATTGTTAAATTATACAAAGACAATAAAGAGGTTATATTAGCAACAGAAGCTGGAGCTGTCACATGAAACTCTAGTTCAAATATCAATACCTCGTATGTTGCAGTCAATCAAACACAATAGTGTTGGTATTTCGGCTCCAAATACCGAAACAAATATTCGTTTGTCGAGTGCTGTATTCACTAATTACATTTTCTACTCCAACTGAAAACTCCAAAAGTGCAATTGGCAAACATACTCCATTTGTAGAACCACAGCAATACTCTGTCGATGCTTTTTTTGCCAACGTTACGGTACAAACTAATAATTTTTTGAAATGAACATCCTCAACTTCAAGATTTGTCTTTTATTGACCCTCGATTTATCAGCAAGTCTGCTAACGCTAGGTCAAACGAAACTCGTTTAGAACTACCACAGAGCAACTCTCATCTTCGATTAGGCGTTGCTTACAAATTAAAACAAAACTTGAATCTGTTTTGCAATGAGACTGAATTCAGAAATATTCATGATTTGATATATTAAGGCTTAAGTAAATGGTTGATAATGATGGATACCCTGGAGATAATTTACATCGCAGCTTTTATTTATTTATTATATTTATTTATTTATAATATACAAAAGCGATAACCCAAATGTATCTTGGATTGTCCTACAGACTGCAATGCTGTCATATTTCAGCAGCGCAGATTATGAAAATTAAGATTTAGAACACGTTATTAGAAAGCTCCTGTCATCAAGAGAGACAATTGTAGAATTTGCCCTTAAGGTGAGTTCGCGCGGTCGGATATTTACCCGAGCTATTTACATCCGACCGTAAGATAACATTATTTTATATTGAAAGTGGGGAAATGGATGATTTTTTTTGGTTATGGATGATCTTTTTTAGTGATTTTATTGGTTTAGAGCTCGGATGTAGATAGCTAGGGTATAGAATATCCAACCTCGCGAACTCACCTTTCTGAGAAAAATTATTATATCGTATTTCTCTAATTATGAGTCCAGCTTTTTTGAATGTTATATTTTCATGCCAGATTTCGATTAGTAGTGTTGGCGATAGGAATAAGAATACACTGCCAATGGTAAAAACTCATGTGGGATCAAACAGGACATATAATATTGTAACGAATTTCGGGCTCTTCAGGATTTTGCAATGAAACATTTTGAACTATTTTATTGACACTGCACAATTTATTCGAGAATAAATTACACTTGTTTTTCAGCACTTAACTTTTGACATAACCTATCTATTTCACTTGTCACTGGTTGAAGTTAAACTGATTTACTCTACAATCTGGTCGTGTTTATACACCCGTTCAATGCTACTCTCGAATGTTCCATATTGCATAGTTGCATGAAAATTGTACAAGTATATGTTTGTACTTATTCGAGAGAATTTTATAACGTAATTATCGCAATTTGCACATAATTTGCATTCTCTCTTTCTCGCCGCGCCTTTGCTGATTTCTCCTCTATGGTTTTTGTTCCCGCCTTGCTTTTCGAACATTGTGGTGTTTTACTGAATAATAATGAACATTCTGCCTTTGCGACTCATTGCTTCAACATCGGTCGTCGACTCAAATAAATATCCGTCATAAAAACTACAATTGCCCTGGTGAAGATCGGATCATCGATCTCTAAGACACCATGCTCTATAGCTGCGACTCTAACCACCACAATAACGACGATGCGTTTAGCGTTAGGCATAATCATCACAATCTGAACAGGAAACGACCCATAGTTACTGAAAGTCAATTTGATTTTGGTGACATGAATATTTACATTCTAACTCATTTCAACATAGGTCTCTATATACCAAATTCTTCTTTTATTACATGAAATACGGACTTGATAGCTTGAATGAGCTTAACACTTCTGCCCAGATTGATGCATTCAGTAATAATAGATATACTAACAATTACCATCGTCAATAAAATATAAAACCACTCCTGTAACATTTCACTCCTGAAAATCAAAATTGATCATATAATCCCAGTTTCGGAGTGGTCTGGTTCTGCTGACTATAAAGCTCAGGGAATGCAGGTGGGATTTAACAATAAGTAACGTCCTTGCTTTGGTATTCTAGGGTCTCGGATTCGATTCTCGATGGTGACTTAATGTGTAAGTATCTGTGTTTGTCCGAGTATTGCACCATGGACCCGTTTGTGGCATTGAGTGCTGGAGTGATCCGCCCCACATTAATTTTTTTTTCAGCTACACCAAAACCTTATGTATACGATCATATAATAAAGATTTGTGAGTTTTACGATTTGTAAATGAAGAAATGTTATTCGTCACGTAAACAAATACTCAAAATTATTGATTTGCGTGAGCGCCAACATGTCTTGCTCATCTAATATAACATCTATTGTATATAATATATAATTTAAATCTGCCAGCTATCAATTACTCGTCATATACTCTAAAATTCCAAGAATTTTATCGTTTATTTATTATTATTTCAAAAAATTTGATAAACACTAAAATTTAAAATAATTGTTTTTACATTTTTCTTTTTTTTTTGTTATTAATAAAACGAAAAATGTTTAACTTAATCTTCTTATACTGTATGTGAATATTATAATAAATAAAATAATAATTATATCATTTACTTAAAAAATTCATTTATTTAGAAAAAATTAATATATTTTAAGAAAAAAAAATATGTAACAATGACGCGCGTAAATACAAAATCGAACGCAGCGCACGCGATGACTTATCCAAATTCAAGATCAATAACAAAATATATTTTATGCTTACTCGTATGACGAAGTAAGTTAACTAATTTGATGTTATGCCAAATCTAAAATGTTTGAAAATTCCATTTGCAAGAGAAAATCTAATTTTCATATTCGCTTATTTAATTAATTATGATCTCTTATACTTATATATGTATGTACATAATCGTATAAAACGGAAAAACCTCGACAATTCAAGGTAAAAAAATATTTTTACGCGGTCTTGGTACATTACACAATATTGTCTTGCTGATTTTATAATTAATCATTCAAAAAAAAAAAAAAAAAAATATGTAATTATTGTTGTATGTTAAAACAATGCACGAACGAAAGAACAGACGAACAGAAACAACTTTAAGTATTTTCCATTGTTTTGTATCAATTATCTTGTAATTTAAATAATTTACTGTTATAAGCAATTTTAAAATAAATATTTTCATTGGCAAAACACATTATATCACACAATTTAAAAATGATTATGGAAAATATATTATGAATTTAATTGATTTCAATTAATAACAATCAAAGATTTTCAATCAGTATAGAGTTTAAAAGAAATATTTAAATTAAATTATTTTAAATTCTATTCTTGTTTAAAACAAATCTTATTTGTCTTACATAAACAATTTTTTTTTCTTTTATTAATTAATCGTCTATATATATAAATTATTAATATTTTGATTGATGTCTATATGGTTTTTATAATTTTAATTAGGAAAATTATTAAATTGGCCTCGAGACGTTTAATTTTCACCTGTTGTTTTGTATAGACATATAACATTTTAAGCTGGTACCTAGGTATGCCTGCACTTACAGCCAAGAGAAATAAGATACATGCGTTTGTACGTCATTTTAAAGTGCGTACTATTAGTTGATGATTTTCTAGATAAATCAACGATTGGATCTCATTACCTACTAATTAACATACAAATTTCTTGGTGGCATGTGGCTGACAAGTATAAAAACATACTGCTGATTAAGCGTGACGGTCATTGACCATTATAAATATTAGTAGTTGTTATTATGTAAGTATATCAAAATTTGTACTTTTGTTTCGAAGAGTATGTATTTGAGGGGCATTCAAAATGACAAATGTCTAGAGATGTTTGGTGTGTATTATAAAGAGTAGTGTACTGTGTAATGCTCATATAAGGGTTTTAATGTAAATATTTATAGGGGCATACTGTAGTTTCTGAGAGGCCTTGGCTCCTATTCTTGAATTCGTATACAGATCGTAGAAATTCGAAATATTGGTATTATCAAATATGGTAGTTCGGAAATTCAGTGCAGAATTATTTGAAATTTAAGGCGAATTTATGCGTTTTAGCGTGGTGCAAAATTGTCTGCAGGACAGAGTGAAGTTAGCCGGATTTAAAAGAATTTTTATTCTAGTATGTTGGCACATCATTTTGCTCAATTTGTTGTAAATTACATACAATTGTGATATAATAGGTCATATAAAAATAAAAATCCGCGGTTTTTGCCATTAGATGGTGTTGATGCTTACATATATCGGGCAACACTCAACCGATATTCTCAAATGAGCATGTGCTTAAAAGGTGACATTTCAGCTTCCATTGTTTGTGAAGATTGTTTTATAATTCAATATTTGTGTAAAAGTTATATTGATTTGAAAATGAGTGAAAATTTCTGAAGAAATACGCTATGTGATGCTTTTTTACTATAAGAAACGTAAAAACGCTGCAAAAACATGCCAAAAGTGTATGGTGAGAATGCTGTGAGTGAACGAAGAACCCAGGAGTGGTTTGCTCGATTCCGGCCAGTCACTGTAAAAGTCGATGATGTTTTGCAACTGGTGGAGTAAGACCAGCACGCAAGCTGTCAGGAAATAGCGGAGGCATTAAACATCAAAAGCATATGACACTTTGGAATCATTTGAAAAGAGCAGACTACAAAAGGAAGCTCGATGTGTGCCACATGAATTAACGCAAAGAAGTTTGATGAACCGAATTGACATCACTGAAATGCTGCTGAAACGTAACGAAATCGAACCGTTTTTGCAGCGAATCATTACAGGCGTTGAAAAATGGGTGAAATACGAGAATATCAAACATAAGCAATCATGGTCAAAGGTTGCTGACCCTCCAAAAACGACTTCAAAGCCTGGAATGACGGCCAACAAGGTTCTGTTGAGTGCAACGTGTTCGCTTATACTTCGTCTTCTTCCTCACTATTGTTGTTTCTTCTTTGCCGTTTCACATTAGAAAGTAAAGCACTCGCGACTTCCAATTTAAAAACAAGAAGATAAATACGTTTTTTTTGGATACACCACTACGGCAAGAAATACCTCCCTCCATCCAAGCATTAACCACCGCCAAATAAATAAAATGGTTAGTGGCTTTGATGTGTCCATTTTTTGGACATATTAAAAGTATACGGTAGTACTCAAGCATTTGATCTACAATATCCACCCGCCCAATGCAATAATATTTGAATATAGAATATGTACTTACAAATGATTTTGATGGTTTATTCCAATGAGCACTAACACATTTAGTGTCCTTTACGACGGTTAACTGATGGGTTCCATTGTTTTGGATAAAATACTGACTTTCGCCTCTTTCCACATTATTGAATTTAATATTTTTTAGTCAATTTGACATTATAGTTCTTAAAATAATTAAAAAATATATTGTAACATAATAGAAAAATCAGAAAATGTAGATTATTATTTATCTGTGGAACGGTATCCCTAATCGAGCAACCAAAAAACAATATGGCTACCTTGGGGAATACTATCGACAAGGCGCATTATCACTGCTGGCCTGAAAAATATTGATTAAAATATTCGTTTTGGGATTTAATATTTATTTGAGATGAACGAGGAGGTTAAGGCGGCTGCTTCCCAACAGGCAAGATTTGTTTATTGATCGCCCGTAAATAGGCCAATATCTTCTTTTCTTCATGGTAGCTTCCCTCACTAGAGCAATCTTCTCCGATTTGTTCTAATTGTACAATATTAGCATCAAGAACAACGTGATCCCCTGAATCAGATGCTGAGTCTTCCAAAATATGTAGAAGATAGTATTCGGTTATAAGCCACTAAATGCTTGGTGATCTAAATGAAATTGATACATGGTTGAAGAGAAATTAATTTACTCTTAATGAAAAGAAAGAGCTGCCTTTTGTTAAGTAACACCTATAATCTGTAGAACCCCAACGCAATGTGTTGTTCAGTAGAAAAATAATTCAGGAGGTACAGAAATTAATGTTTCTCTTGGTTTGACAATTGACAATCAACTTAACTCGCACACGCATATTGCGATCGTATCAAAAAGTACATAGCGCTCTCTGCTTTTGTTTTAAATACAAATTAGAGATGCAGCTCCACCTTACTTTTATCTTCTTGTGCGAATCTATTCTATAATATGTTTGATTAAATATAAACACAGCATCAAACAAAATCATCCGTAAAAAATATGTTCAAGTCTAATGAGATGTTAATTACAATCGTAAGCAATTCAAAGCATTATTTTGAGAAATGGTATTTACGAATATGTCTATCAAAAATCGGTAATATTCAATAAATCAAACAAACATTTGTTTGGGCATTTCTATAATGTTCCGACTATATCATAAATATTATGTTCATCCTATAGTCTATATACACACACACAAACACACACTATAGTCGAGTCAAGCCAAACTCAAAAGAGTAAACAATTTTGTAAACAAACCATCGCGCGATATAAACATAAATTTTGCTTATTTGTTGATGTAAATAAAATTTTATCGCGGCCCGTTTATTTCTTTTTATTCTTTTAGATGCGCATACAGACACACAAGCGCGCGTAATCTTTTAATTATATGATTCATAATTTTGTTAACACGGCGATCTTGAAGCAAAATATATAATATGTAGTGTACAGAATATAAGTTTTCAGTAACCAAAACAAAAAAAAATTTTGTAAATCAACACTATAAAAATCCAATCAATACAAGATGTTTACATAACACAATATTTTGAGTTTTCATTTGGCAATGAAATGCCATATTTTCGACGGGCGCAATTCCACGTGCGAGGCTTTTATCATTATACGCATATACACACCGGCCACAGAACAGTGTGGCCGATTTGTGTACTTATAAATAATGCGGTGCGGTGTATTCAGCATAGCGTAAATAAATGATAAATTGAATAATATTTTAAATGTAAATTATGTATACGAATATGAATCACCAGCATTGAAAAGTGATGGTCAAATGTATATGTATATACATAAAAAATAACGTACAGTAAGTGAAATTTAACAAATGTAGCCCATTAATAACTATTATACGTACATATATCTAAGCATTTCTAATTATTTCACGCTCAGTATTTCAATACTATCCAATTTACTATATATAGTTGGTAAATGTTGTGAAGACTATTTAGGTTGATGAAAGTTCGAGATTCATATAATTTATTGTAAAATTGAATTGACGCAGAAAGTTAATCATTTGCCATTTGAGTATACAGACATAATTTTTTCAACGTCAATTATATGTGCACACTAGGTTATCACGCGAATCATATTCAAAATACTTAATCGCACGTGAGAATAATTTACTCAGTATTAACATCACGTGTTTTAATCAATTGTTAAATTCGCGTCAACGACACAGTGTATTGTTACGACATTTCATACACGAAAGAATTAGAAACACTTTAGTGTCAATTCAATGTTCTTTTTTCATATTCAAACATCCAATTTAGATTGTCCAGCTCGTTTCGTCCGATCGAGTAAATATGCGTTGGCGCAGCATTCTGCAGCAGATGCTCCAATCAGATTTCCAAAATGTTAAGTAGTATGTAAGTGATGATTTAGCATTAATTCAGCGATGGTAAATATGTGGCACGCTAGGTTTTACATAGTTTAATTCGATGTATATCTATAGCTTTTTTTATTCTCTAAAAATGGTTAACAATTAATGAGTTGTATATTTATGATGTATGCCTAATGCCAAAATATTCGACTAAATTGTCGACTTTTCTAAATGGCTATATATAGTTAATTAGTGTATTCAGTGTCAAGTATCAATAAAACTAATTAAGATTTTATTGATAATTCTACATAATTTTCCAAATGTGTAAATAATTCAATTATTGTTGTTTAGCCCAAATAAAATGATAAATTAAATGAAAGCAACCTCGCGAGTAAACTAAATTAATTAGCCAATTCGTTAATCGTATAAGCCTGGTTTAATGATTACTTATATTCCATCGTATAAACTTCTTATTCCTGAACTATTGCGACTTTCAGTAATTACATAATACTGCGCATTTCCCCTCCAACTGCGGCACATCTAGGTGTCTGCAAAACTACAGAAGTTATTCAACGGTATTATTATTGGCCCACTATATTCATTCCGATGTCATCAGATTTGTTCACACTTATAAACAACTAAGGCTACTAGTCAAATATGCAAACCCCCTCTTGGTATACTTCCAATGACGTTCAGACCATTTCAAAGAGTATATCTTGATTTTGTAGGAAAATACCCCCGAACTAAAAAGGGCAACACCGGAATTCTGATTGCTGTTTTAATTCGAATTCAAACTTGTACAAAATTTGTGCAAAAAGTTTGGGGTACAACACTTATTTACAGTTAAATATTTCCCACAGAAAAATGCATCAGAGCGCGTTATCCGAACCCTGTTTGCTTCTTTACGGATTTATATTAAATCGGACCAACGGGTATGGGATGCCAATCTAACAGCGATCACTCATGCTTTTCGCAACTCAGTTTATGATTCCTCTTCACATCCTCCACATTTTCTCGTAATTGGTCAGAATGCTCACATGATTCAATTCACAAGCAACTGAATGTTGCACAAAAATCAGCTATAATTACCGTACATAAAGAAATGGGAATATTTTTAACGACGAAAAAGTTTTAGGTCCGATCATCATGCTAAGCTATAATATCAATAAGCTACAATATATTAATTGCATATATATATATATATATATATATATATATATATATATATATATATATATATATATATATATATATATATATATATATATATATATATATATATATATATATGCAATTAATAATATATATATATATATATATATATATATATATATATATATATATATATATATATATATATATATATATATATATATATATATATATAATATATAAAATATATATATATATCCAATGGACAAGAATAAGTGGTCAAGTATCTTGTAGAACGTGGTGATGGATAATTGCAGGTTCACAACAAATGAAGAGTCAGGAATATTTGAAATTCTAAATGATATAATGATAACTTCAGTCACTACTGTTTATTCCGAGGAATTTCCAATTCACGTGAAACTATGACTTGGTTAGTTAAATCGAAACCTGCAAATCCTTCTTATCGATTGGCCAGCGTATAGCGCCGATTAAAATCCAATAGAAATTGTTTGGGGTTATATGATTAAGGATTAGAACTTTAACCACGAACGATGGAAGTATAGTCTTAGAATTTGATGGCTAAGAGGTAACCCGAATTTTCCCAACAACTAGTATCTTCGCTGTCAAATCGATTGCATTCCTTTGTCTATCTTCTTAGTAATTTTATTATTTATTAGTTAATTGCCTTCATACTAAACAATATTCATTGATATATTAATTGAATAAAATTATTGTATGAAATATTTCGGAAAAAATTTCTGTACACTACTTTAATGGTAATCCTTTTATGGTTTTAGGTTCACTTTATTTGTTTTCTGTGTACAACTAACTTTTGCAGGCGATAGTACATAGTACTTTAAAATTTTAAATTTTGAGTCTCAAAGTATCTTATATATCTGATTGATTAGAAATCATCACTTTTCATTCAAATTAAAAGAATAGAATGAAAATTTCAAGATCATTTTAACAAGTAGATTGGTTAAGAAATTTAAAGAATTTTAGCAAGTTAAAAATCAACATCGAAACTTAAATTATAATTCATATACAAAATCTAAACACTTCAGGATCTTACAGAGTGAATTTTTTTTTTGCACAAAGAGAATACATTTTAAGAGATATCTGGTTTAGTGACGCAGCACATTTCGACCTCACGGGCCACGAGAACAAATAAACCCCTATAATATATCGGAGTACAAAAAACTCTAGAGAATTCTATGAATCAATACACCCTCTAAAGGTAATGGTTTGGTGTGCTTTATTTGCTAAAAGGTTTTTAATGCTTGTTATACAAGGAAATGTTACTTCAGCGAGCTGTTCATCAAGCTAAATATTAAGCTATAACACTAATAAGAATGGAAAAAATACAATTGACGGTGCATTTACAATAGATGTGGTTTTGAATTACCTGCATGATTTCTTTGATAATATAGAGTAATCTCGAATCACTTTCCGGAACGTTTTAATTTTAAAAATATATTTTAGAATGCGAGATCGAATGATCGGCTCAGTCCAACACAGTCTTAAAGATTCATTCAGAACTAATTTTTATCATCCAAACAATGCATAGGCAACCAAGACAACTGATTGTTGCCGGTTTTGTGGGTCTCTCTAAATTGAACTTATTGAACATTTAGATATATTTTTGTTTGTTTCTTTGTATAGCAGTTCGTTGTGCCTCGCAGAATAAAATTTATAACTCCCTTTGTATATATTTGAAAAAGAATTAATTTTTCCATATGCCTAGTAGCGGCCCGTGGATCTGAAACAAGAATGGGCCACTTTTTAATATTGCGGTTTTTTTCAGCAGTGCGTGTAAACTTTATATCCTCTAATCCATTTCTACAAAACTCCAGGAATACTTGAAAATAAAATTCCAATTTAAAATTTATTTGTATATGCAGATTTATGTTGATATGTCAATATCTCGAGTTTTCTTGGGTAGATTTCTAACAAAAGTCTATCACACCTGCATTTTAACACAAGGTAAATAATGCCTGCAATAGATTTTAAGTTTTCGTTGATAAAAAAAATCAATCACATACACGCAGACACACAAACAGACATTTTTCAAAAATGGTCAATTTGGATTCAGAGGACATAGAGGCATGTGAAAAAACATAATCTGAGACACAAATTGTTTTTTGATTAGATACAATACATACTTTATCCTTACTGCGTAAGTGTAATAAATTAATTATCAACTATAGCTATATCTAGACTTAATCGATACGCAAAATTTCAATCAAAACATCATTGATAGCATCCAATAAGACTAATCTCATAAATGAGACTTAAAATTTGATTTGCCATATTCTCGATTCTGTGGTTCAATAAATAATCTGTCAAGTTCAATAAATAATAAAAAAAAGCTGGAATTTTTTAAATGTTGCTACATTCTTCGGTAGTTGATAGACTTCTGGCGTATAAAAAATATAGAATTGGTTCCAGAACGCTACCTTGTGGTATTCCTGTTGATATTTTCTTTAATTAAGAGTATAATTCTTCGTATTTTATTCGAAAGTTTTTTCAACAATGTAAGATTTTAAGATCTGGTAAAACTGTTATGATAGATCTCGGTGTCCTTCTAGTCCTTGATGTCATTCCTTGTCAAATGCTTGAGCTACGCCCAAGAAGATACTAGAGCATATCTTTTTATTTTTAAGTGCATCTTCAATTATGTTTGTAAATAGTTCTATATACTTGCTAGTGGAGTGTTTCTCTAAAGCCAAATTGGTAAGGTGAAATAAGACTTCTTTTTTCTATTGGTTATTGGTTTGAGTCATTTGACCAGTAGTTTTTCGAATATTCTTGATATTGTTGGAACGTTTTCATGACTTTCCATCGTTATTCGTGGTTTGCCCAGTAAGGCTACTTATAGGTAATTGTTAATTCATTTGTTTTTAATTGCCTTGATTAACAATTTTAATTTATTGCATAGGACTATTCTTTTGCTTGGCGAAGCTCGATTCCTATGCCAGGACTTCCAGTATACAGCTTCTATTTTTATTAATTTCCGTTTGGCTAATGGGAGAACTGCTCGACACAGTAAGTTTGCGGCCTCCTTGATGGGTGTGTGTAGTGGTTACAAAAGTATCCATTTTATTAATCGTCTGTTTCTTGACTATCTAGTCGCATAATTAAGGCTTCGATAAAATTTCTTTGCTTCTCAGTATTTTTTAAAGGGCTTGATTTTCAGTACTGTCGTTTAAAATCTCTAGTTTCTGTTGTACAATTTGCGAGTATGTTTTCCGATCGCTATTTTGTGTGCTAGCGGTTTTGGTTCTACTTGGTTTTTAGTAGGTTTCCTTTCTTGCGAAATTCTAAGATTTTGTGGTATTTGAAGCATTCTGTTTCTCAATTTTAATATGGTTCCTTCGCTGCATCACATCTTCTGTAATGTTGGCCTTTACAGTTGATACATTTTCAGCACATTTCCATCTTCTCTTTATTAAAGGTTAGCATAAAAAGCGGCACGCCCCATTTATTTATTTTGACCCCTTGTTCAGTTTCCCTTTTTTCTATTTTGATAATATTTTCCCCATCTTCTATTTGCAGTGCTTTTAGTTGAAGGTGTTGCAATATGTCCTCCTTTGAGCAGGTTGGATGAAGGTTTCTAGCCATAACCTTAATTGGGCGGTTATTTTTATGTTCATATGTGTATCCATTATATTTCATCGGTATTTAGTTTCGTAGCCAAAGCTCTATAGCATTCAGAGTCTGGTGTATTGATTTTACAATCATTGTTGTTTAACGAAATGACTTCTTAATATTTATTTCTAGTCGAAATATTTGGTTATCCTAATGTTTGGCGGTGGTGCTATATTAGTCGTGTTTTTTAATTCAAAAAATTTTCTTATTGGAATGAAGTTCTGGATAAGAATTTTCTCATTTTTTCAGTAAAATCCAAATGAATTTAATTTTTTATCAATAAATAAGATACATTTAATGTTAAACTACACATTTTAATTCACTATTATCGAAATAAAATAAAATTTAACTTTATTTTTCGATGTTCTGGATAAAACATTGGTTTTTTGAAGTTCGCGATAAATTCATAGTATACGAACTCGAAAAAAAGGGAAATTTTAAAAGGAAATATTTTAAACAAATATTTTTCATTGTTTTATGCTTGATACCTGTATTATTTCACAATAGACGTTAAAAAATATAGTTAGAAGTTGAAATTTATTCAAATAAATAGAACATAAATTAAATATATTGGTTAAACTAAATAAAACTTCCCAGTATTATTCCCGATGTTCTTATAGAACTTGAAGTTCTGTTAATAAAAAAACGCACCTATTGTTAGGTTTGCCAAGTTGTTATTCCTTTTTAGGTTCGGTTTTCTTTTTGAAAATTAATATCGTCGTCAGTAAAAAACTGATTTTTGTTGTTATGATTGACAGTATGCGGATTATCCTGCGTTTCAGCTTGTAAAGCCTGTTTTAGCTGATCATTTTCTTACTTAAGAATCATACTTAGATTACTGCTTCTCTTCTTAATTTCGCTTAGGTTAATGCGGAGTTCAAAGTTTTCCTTTTCAAACTGGAAAACATAACTAGTTGAGGATGTTGTTGATCATGGAACCTTGGAACTTCGTCCAAAACGATTAAACGATTAAATAATGATTGGTCCAGAGTTCATTGAGTGTTATTGAGACTAGGTGTTATTGATAATGATACATCTACCACTTTTACCAGTACGAATAGTGGTAGTGGGTTTTACAGGAGAACATCTTTAGGTTCTAGGTAGTCCGCTATTCCCGCGTTTCTCGGTTGCCAGAACCTTGTTAGTTTACTTACAGGGTGCACTACGAGCAGGCCAGGTTATAACATTGGTGGGGTTGTATAGCGGGACCAATTGAACCGCTGACCCTTACTCCTCTGAAACCGCATTTTTCGAACTCAATGAACGATGAGGAGGTACTACTGTACTGCAAATAAAATAACAATTGACCGCACTAACCTTAATTAATTTTATTTTTCAATTATTATTTATTATATTATTCGAAACGCACACCTCCAGCTGACGTCACAATTTGTTTGTAAATATAATAATAAAAATTTGTTAGCTAATTTCGTACATACATACATATGTACATGTACATACATTGTATATATATACATACAATCATAGCGGAATCACGCGTCATCTACGAAAATATATAGGAAACCATTATTTATTAGCGCTTAAATTAACAACTTGAATCAAAACTTAGTCGCATTTATCATGAAATTTAATTAATCGTATACATACATACATATATACGCTAGTTGTGTATAAATAAATATATTTTTTGCTGTGCAAAAAATCGTCAATTGCAATTAAGTTGATAATAATAGCAATAGTCGTGATCGCGATATTTTGTTTATCATTTTATTCGTTAACGATCTATATAAAATCCTTTCTTTTATAAACTTTCAGCCATTTCTAAAGATAAGATACAAATATTTTTAAATTCTAAAATTTTGTACGATAAATGCTTAGGCGGGCTATATCTTATCATATTATAAAACTGAATGAGTTATAAATCTAAATGTATGTGGTTCAATAACTTCCAATATATATGTTAGTACTGCTTAAGATACTAGCTAGCCACCATGTATCTGAAACAGGTTCTTTCGTTATTTATTCTCACTTTCATTACTAATTCTCATCAAAGTGTTCTAATATCTAATAGTGGTCGTATCGTACACGGATCGGATGCTGCAGCAGGACAATTTCCATTTTTCGCTAGTATTATAGCAAGAACAGTGGCAGGAGCAGAAATACTGTGTGGTGGATCATTAATTAGGACCGAATGGATTTATACGGCGGCACAATGTGTTCAGGGCTATGCCACGTTTGAAATTGGTCTTGGGTCTACATCATTAAAAGGTCCACTTGTGACGCGATCGTCGGAGGCAGCTAGGGCACATGTCAATCCACTTTATAATCCGAATACATTATATCAAGATGTGGCTTTAATACATATAAATGCAGTAACTTTGAGTAATACGATTCAAACCATTGATCTACCATGGTGGATTTATGATTATGATGATTTTTTTGTTAATTTAAATACGCAAGCGATTGGTTTTGGCCAGCTGGCTAGTAAGAAAATTAATTGTAGACATGCATTACAGTCAAGTATTTATTAATATCTCTTTATACGGTTTTAAGATGGCACACATCCGGATACACTTCAATTTGTGGATATCGTAACAATTCCCACCTCGGAATGTCGTGGCATCTATGGGACAAACTATATCGGGACTGATAAAATTTGTGGTCGAGGACTAGACATCAAACAAAATATCTGCTACGGTGATCAAGGTGGACCATTAATTTATAAAAATGCGACGACAACTTTCCTAATCGGGGTCGCATCATTTTGGTCGGTACTGCCATGCGAATATGGCCATCCATCGGCATACACAAGAGCGGAAAGTAATTTAAAATTTGTCGAATATGTCATCGGCTGGCGGGGCGACTAAACACTTCTTTTATCCACTGTATATTTAAGTTTTTTTTTTATCGTCTTCTAAACATCTTTAAAGCTGAAAAATGAAAATTTATTTATGATTTTTAAACTACAAGTATTCGAGCATGTATTGGTAATGTTGGTTTGTAAAATAAATCTGTGTTTTTATTTTTAATTTTTGAAATTTATTTTTTGTTTATTTTTCTTATTTCATCTATTTCTCAATCAACTAACAATTTAAAAAACAAAAATTTTCTTCTTATTAAGCGAATATATCGAAAAATAAGGAATTTCCATTATTTGGAGCATTGAGAGATATATGGAGTTGATTAAACATAACGCACATATGTATCTACATAACACATACATTTATGTACATTTTTCTTTCAAAACATTTAATTGAAATGTCGGATAACACGGTGCATGAACCAATTGGTTCAAGATCAAATTAATATTTTGATTAGTTGATTGTGTAAGGCTAACCAGCAAAACCTTGATAATCACAAAAACGTGTATTGCTGACACTATATGAAGCGATACTAAATTTATGCGTATTGCTTGATATTTAGGCTGAAGTACAGGTGTTCGGCTGTATACAGGTGCCAGTATTTTTGTCTGATACAAATAAAATAAAATACAAATTTAATAAATTAAAATTAAAGCAAATATCAATCAAAAATATTCGAAAACAAAAATTTTTCTATTTAATTTATGATAACAATTGATAAAACCATTATTAAATTGATTACGTCAAGAGTTTTTAAATATAGATTCTAAGAATTTACTGCTTAACCCATAAATTAACGTGTGTCATCTCAAAAAATGTATAGAGTTAGAAATTTCGAAAACATTGCCGTTATGTAGTTGATAGTGTCAGAGAATACCCAGGTTAGCCCATTCTATGACGTTCGTAATAATTGGCCATGTGATGACATTTTACAAAGGAAATGGACGATGGCGGTCAAGTAAGTAGGTTAATGTGTATGTCTGTGATTATTGCTTTGGTGGCGGATATGAATGGACTCTTCAATATTAAAACTATATATAGTTAATAGAATTAAGTATTACTTTATAATTTAATTCTAGTTTTATTTATTATCAGAAACACTTTTAATTTGCATATAACACATGAAACGTACTACGTATACGGCTTTTTGTACGTTTTGTCTGTACAACGTGTCTTCATATATCGGTATTTTTGTCCTAATTCTTCCTCTAAATAACCCGGATTTGAACTGTACTTCTCTGGCGGAGACGATGATAGCTGGAACACTAAAACGACTAGTCTACGTTTTAAGTAAAGTGACTGTTTCGGCTCTTATCTCCGGCATTGGAATGGCCTCAAACAATAACGTTAAATAATGGTCAAACAATAACGTTGGTTTTCGGATGATTCTAAAAGACCGACTATGCCGATATGTATATTTCGAGTAAACCGATTGCTGACGATAAGAGAATTACCAATCGTGCTTCGTGATTTTGCACTTCTATAGCAGTTACCGCAACATTTTGCCCATAAATACCGATATATTTGTTGATCGCTAGCCATAGAATCTTACTCTTACTTATTGTTATTTTTTTTTTTTTAAAGGATTTGGCATAGACACTTTTTTGGTCCATAGCTTTACCTTACATTCACACAACATTCATTCAATCCATTCATTCATCACATTCACACAAGTATACAGTATACCACCTGCGCATTGCATAGCTCGATGTCACTCTGTACAGTGACATGGAAGATGGGTAAGCCTATATGAGTTCTACATTCCAACAGAGGGTCATAGATGTTTTCAAAGATCAAAAATCCCTTTTGCATCCCCCGCCTCTGTTGGGACTCGAACCTTCCGATCCAAACATCGCAGCTTTAACCACTGCGCTATTTGCTCGGTAAATTTCGTTGACAACATGTGCTTTATAAAGCACATCGAGACATGCGTCTCTAAAGCTAATTATATGCTCGGTTTTATTAAACGATGGACAGGCGATATTTTGGATTTGGAGACAATTAAGATCTTGTATTGTGTATACGTTCGATCCCAACTTGAATACGCTGTTAATGTGTGGAGTCTGCTTTACTAGGAACACATCCAGAACATCGAAAAGGTACAAAAGAAATTCATACGCTATTTGACATGAAAAGATGGATTTGCGTATGATCATGATCTACCATACCACGATAACCTACATCCATTTTTAACTGAATGTAAAAACTAAATATAACATGACAACATTAGAAAACAGGCGCGAGATGTTAAAGTGTTCGTTTGTTGGTAACCTGCTGCACGACCAAATTGATGCGCCTTATATTCTGGAATCAATTAAAATAAATGCACCTAGTCGGCAGTGGGGGATCGTGACTTCTTCCACTTAGATAGATGATAGGACGAATTATGGTGATAATGGATCCGTGGGTCCACCACTGATTCCCCGCTCACTCTGGGAGAAATGCTGGGCGGACGAACTAGCTAGGTATGGTACGACTCTCCAATTGCAACCGGAAAGGGTAAAGTTGGTTAGGCCCAATACAGCGCTTAAATTTGCGCTTAGAAAACACTCTAACCTAGCTTATAACCTGCATGAAACTACGTAACGATTAATTGAAATCTATATAAAAAATTTAATAACCATTAATCACAAATTATATAAATTTATTAATGTCGTTTTCGTTTGAACATAAAAACTTGCACTGAGTGCAAAAAATTACACGAAAACCGTTCGTTTGAACCAAAAAAAATTGCCTGACATCTAAATTTTTTGCACTCAGTGCAATTTTGTCTACTCTGGTTTTTTCGACCGAGTTACCCCTATTTTACACCAATACTATAATTTTATCTGTCACTGTGCTATCTATAAACGGTTTTGTTTGTGAATATTCATTTTTTTTTCAGAAAACACAAATATAAATGAGGGTAAATCGGTTTCATGTTCGATTGACGCACAAAATCAGTGTACTATGCCAATGAGGGGAATTAAATCAAACGAAAACGACATAAGTAAGCTTTTGACTTGATACCTCAAATATATTAAAGCTGACTCAAAACAAGCCCTAATTTACCTAAAACAAAAATCAAAATTGGTGTCGATTTAAATGGTCTAAAATATGTCCAAACTACAAAAAATGAAGTAATTGCCACGTATGACATCTAATTAAAAAAGGATGTTCTAAGCATTCACGTCATATAGTTAAGTCCTAAACCATGTTTGCATCGAAGACACAAAATTATCAATAGGTAAATTTTCTGGTTTATTAGCACAATTTTGATAAACTTGTGGAAAAATATTGATAAACTTTGTTTAAGCGAAAATGGATTTCGCCAAAAATTCGAGACGTATCTATATATTTTTTTTTTTTTTTTTTTTTTTTTTTTTTTTTTGGGGAAGGGGGAAAATCTTGAAAGAGACCCAGTGTGGGTACTGTGGGACTCACACCCACTAAAAACCTCCTCCCTTGTTAGTATTAAAACTAGTTTTGATAGGCTAACTATTAATTTTCGTGTCAGTTCTTATTATAAGTACTAAATAATTTTAAACAGTTGGAAAACTAATTAGTTTTCCAGCGCTACTAAAATTTTTTAAATTTAACCCAACTCTAACGGGTTGGTCCGTTTAAGTCGCCTCACAACATTTTGATTGTGAAGCAAACTTGAGGCTTCTACATTAACGTGTTGGTTTAGCCGAACTTTATGCTTTGCAGCAAATTTCTTTATTTCCTCCACCACTGATGGGATTTTGATGTCTCTATGAATATCAGTATTGAAAACATACCAAGGTGCATTCAGTATATTACGTAGTACGTTGTTTTGAAAAGTTTGGATACTTTGAAGATTAGACCGCTTAGCACAGCCCCATAGTTGAATACCGTATGTCCACACCGGTTTTAAAATTTGGTTGTAAATCAATATTTTGTTGTATATCGATAATTTTGAGCGCCGTCCAATTAGCCAATACATATTTCTGTATCTGCAATCGAGCTCTTTCCTTTTTATCTTGATGTGTTCTTTCCATCTAAGTTTTGCATCTAGTGTCATTCCTAGATATTTTGCTTTGTTATCATGTGAAGTTACAACGTCGTTTATTTTAACAGGAAGGGTTTCGATTTTCCTATTTGTGAAGTTTACGTGGGTAGATTTCACTTCATTTAGTTTAATTTTCCATTTATTACACCAATTAGAGATCACATTAACAGCTGTTTGTAGTTTATCCGTAGCTTCATTGATGTTTGAGCCAACAGCCATTACTGAAGTGTCATCTGCAAATGTTGCAAGCATTACATTATCTGTTTGTGGGATATCACTTGTGTAAATCAAGTATAGAACTGGGCCCAATATACTGCCTTGGGGTACTCCTGCATTAATTTCTTTTAATAGAGAGTATTCATTTCCTTGTTTCATTCTAAACGATCTTTCAGATAAATATGACTCTAGGATTTCTACATAACCTTTAGGCAAAAAGCAATTAAGTTTATGAATGAGACCTGGATGCCAAACTTTGTCGAAGGCTTGCGCCACATCAAGAAAAACTGTGGAGCAGATTTTCTTTTCTTCGAGTGTTTTTTCTATAACATTAGTAATTCGGTGAACCTGTTCTATGGTAGAATGTTTTGCACGGAACCCAAATTGATGGTTCGGAATAATATTACAACTTTCTATGATAGGCTGTATTCGATTAAGCAATAGTTTTTCAAAAAGTTTAGACATCGTGGGAAGCAGCGATATCGGTCTGTACGATTTAGCTTCATACGCAGGTTTTCCAGGTTTATTTATCTTGATAATTTCAGCAACTTTCCATATGCCTATGACGCACCGTAACTTTAGGGCCGCATTCATTATATAGCTTAACCATGTTAAAGCTTTGGATGGGAGATTCTTTAATATGTCTGCTGTTATTAGATCAAAGCCTGGAGCTTTGTTCAGTTTCAGATTTTTAATTTCTTTGTTAAGCTCATTTACTCGAATTTGAGGGATGTTACTTTCACGACTGTTTTCTACTTGTTCCAACACAAAATCAGAGTCTATATTATTAGGCGTAAAGATTTCAAGATGACTCCCGAATTCTTCAGCTTTTTCTAAATCACTCCTCGCCCATGAGCCATCAGCTTTTCTGATAGGTGCCATGTGAGAAACCGGTCTTTTCACATTACTTGTAGCTTTCCATAACGAGTAGTTTGATTCTTTAGTTGTAGACAAGTTTTCCATGTAGCTAACAAATGAATTCTCTTTTAGCCTTTTTATTTCTCTGCTCAAAATCTGTGTTTTATTATTTAGGATTCTCTTATCATCAGGGTGACGTGACTGCTGCCATTTTCTTCTAGCCCTGCGTTTCAGTCTTAACATCTCAATGACATGAGCTGGGTACTTATTACTAACGTTTTTATGCTCTACCACTTTTGAGTTGCTCCATGCTGCGTTCTGAATATTCAGCATAAAGACTTCGGCCGCATGCTCTAACTGTTCAATATTATTTAGTGGGACTGATAAGTCTATTTTTCCAACTAAGTCTCTCTCAAAGCCCAACCAATTTGTGGATGAATTGCAAAGAGTCGGCTTACTTGCTTTTTTGACAATTTTTTCACTTAACGTTAGCATAACTGCAGAGTGGTCAGAGTTGAGGTCATAATTTTCATCAATGCTAATGAAATTTTCAGCTATCCTCTTTGTTATAAAAAAATCCAGCAAATCAGGAATTTTGTTTGTATCAGTTGGCCAATACGTAGGCTTTCCTGTTGAATGATAACGGCATCCTAGATCTCTAATTGCTTCTCGTAGTTGTCTACCTCTTGTGAGCGTTAATCTGGAGCCCCAGTCGGTGTGTTTAGCGTTGTAGTCACCTCCAAGAATAAACCTATCTCCGAACTGGGCTATTACATCTTTGTATATTTCTTTTGTAATTTTTGGTCCGGGCGGACAATATAATGCACACACATTAAACTTTTGTTTGGCTGAATTGATTGTGACTATTGCAAGTTGCATGTCTGGGTTCTCCACTTTTCCAAACTCGTAATGATCTATGTCATTCTTCACAATTACAGCACTGCCTCCCATACCGTAATTACTTGGGTACGCTGCATTATATACTTTATAGCCTCGAAGACTTATTTTATGTTGATTGTTTAAGTGCGATTCAGATACGAGACATATATCTATATTATGGACATGAAGAAACAGTTCAAGCTCAAGCTTTTTGCTGAGAATACCATTGGCATTCCAGGTAACAATTCTAATTTTTTTGTCTACCATTATTCGACGTACAAGGCATGTTGTTTGTATGCTTAACAGCATACCTGCTTTCTAAGCTGTCTAGTCTTGACGTAATTTTATCCATCATGGACATCATTCTTTCTATGAAGCTTATCATATTCGTATTATCATTTTCTTTCACACTATCCACAGTACCAGGGCCACTAGATGCGGTTTTCACTGCATCAGAATAGGTGAAACCTTTAATTGTTTTTGAGGTAGCAAGTAACTCGGGCTTTCCCCTCTGATTTTGCTTCGTATTTATATTTCTCTTTTTTTTCAATTCCTTGGCTACCAAACAACCACGGTAGCTGGCTGGGTGCTCTTCATGGCAGTTTGAGCACTTGGGTTTGTTTGTTTTCGGAATCGTGCAGTCAGCCGTTAAGTGCTTACCTGCACATCTGACACAATTAGCTTCTCTTTTGCAAAATTTCACTGTGTGGCCGAAGCGTTGGCATCTCTTACATTGAGGAATTTCTCTGTTCCTTCTTTTGGCTTCCATTTTAACTTTCATATGAAGAATATGTCTAATATCAAATATTTTCTTACTATCCTCCATGTTATCAAAAGAAAGCATAAAAAGTGGTAATGGAACTAGTTGGCTTCCATTTTCTTTCACTTTCTTCGTGACATTAACCACATTAATTATGTTGAACCCTTTATTACTAAGCTCTTCCTTAATCTCATCGGGCTTACAAGTCGGATGGAGTCCTCTTGCCATTACTCTAATTGGCCTGGTGAGTTTATTTTCATAAGAATGCCATTCAATGTCAGTCTTATTAAGCAGTTCACTTAAATTTCTGTAATCGTTTTCATCATCCACGTTGATCTTAAGTTGCTTATTATTCAGCAGCTTTATTTCATGTTTAATGTTTTTTCGCTCAGCTGTTTTTTCACTACGTTGAAGTCATCTACGTTACTAAGAATTACCGGAGGAGGTTTAACTTTCCTTTTCGTAGGCTTTTCATTTTGGACAGATTTTTCTACTAGTATTTTGTTCCTTATAGGTTGAGGTTGCCCGTTATTAGTTTCCTTCTCTGGAGTACTGCTGTTAACTTCTGGTGAGCCGCTCGTTTTTCTTTTCTTATGATTCTTTTTGGTTTTCTTCAAGATCCAATCAGTTTCACGCGTAAGTTCCTCCTCATCAGTAACGTACTGAGGATAAGTTTCAACTTCCATTTCGTTGCCTGATTCATTTCGTTGCTGAAGTTCATACGAAAGCTTGAGGTTATCAGCTTTCAACTGAGCAATTTCTTTTTTAAGCTCTTCAACAATCAGCTCCAATGCACTAATTTTATTGCTTGTAGCAGAGTTTTGTGCTACATTTACTTTCTCCTGAGAAGTCACAGTCTCATTTAATTCAATTCCATCAGCTTGGGAAGATTTCACTTTTGAGTATGATTCACTTTCACTGTCACTACGATCCTTTTTGTTGAAAGGATTAGACAGATTTTCAAGTTTCTGATGTGTTGTTTTTATAATTGGTGATCTTAGTATACCTTTTCTCTGGAATGGATTTTCATCATCC
Source organism: Tipula unca (assembly GCA_951394425.1). Lineage (NCBI taxonomy): Eukaryota > Metazoa > Arthropoda > Insecta > Diptera > Tipulidae > Tipula > Tipula unca. The sequence continues at coordinate 6,589,162 of OX596381.1, read as the reverse complement.
TTATTACGCAATGGTTGGTCCCCCCCAGAATCTGTGGGACCGGCCTCCTTGAAGGATTGATTCACCAGATTGTCTGGCTTACCATCTGGGGTAATAGTTCCTTTCGTTTTACTCATTGCAGTTAGTTATATCGGGGTACCACCCCTAGTTGGTTTAGGTCCACGGGTGGTATTTTATTTCCCACCTGCCCGCCAGCAAGCCGGTGAGGGCATTCTCCTATCCGCCACCTGGGGACGCGCCCGATGGGAGATCCCAACCAATCCTCACTATCTATATATAGATACGAAATTAGACATTAGACTACTAAATGGGAATTTCCAACATTATTGCCCTTTGTGTCACGAACAATGCGTTTAATTTATTTCTTCAAGTTATTCATTATTTAAATGAGTTTTTAAATGCGCTGAATTAAATTCAAAGTTGGTATATGTAGTTTCAATTTTCGATTCAACTTGGTTTCGCCACGACAAGAAATAAGTCAAATGGAAACTCATCATACTTCTTTCATGTTTTTTACGTTTAATTTAATTGTTGTAAAATTAGGCAAATATTAATATATCACACAGTGGGTCAGTATGAGTATATGGAAATATTTACTTAGATTATTTTAACTTGAGGTAGATGAACCAATTGAATGAACGATCAAATTAGACAATAAAATCGTGTACAAATGTTATCTCGAAGCACTTTTTTATTCCAATGTACATATTAGAATATATATTATGGGAATTTATGACGCGAACTATTCATACATGTACTGTACTACTCGTAAATGTGTGTATGTGTATATAAAGCTCATCGCAGATGAATCTAAAATAAACTCATTCAAATTTATTTTTTACTGTATTTAATAGTAAATGTAAACAAAAACCAACAAAAAAAAAGTAAATTAAAAAAAATTTCAATATATACTACAATCTCTAGTCGTTCCCTTCAGTTTATTTGTCGCGGTCTATAGTTTATAAAACCAAAATTTAAATTTCAGTTTATAAATAATCGTCATTCAAACAAGACGTTTCCAAATAAAATAAAAAAAAGAAATATATTAAGTGAAAAATAAAATTATTTAAGTGTTCTTAAATCTATATATAGTGCAATTATAAAAGTGAATTGAAATAATTTGTGTACGTTTTTTTAAAAATAAAACCGAAAATGCATATACATCCAAGTTCGCCTAATTCATCTCAGGCGTTGCCCGAAGAAATTGCGGCGACCAAAATTCAAGCCGGATTCCGCGGATATCGTGTACGCAAACAATTAAAAGAAACTGATCAACCACGACAACAGAAAATCACTACATTTAATTCCAGTAATAATAATATTAATAATCATATTAACAATAAAGAAAATTATCGTTTAAATAAAAAATTAACAGATGATTCTCATAATCCCGCAATAATAGGATACAATGCGCGCAATAATAAATTGAGCAGTGGCGCTAATGGCATCCGGGGCGATGGAATTGAAGATAAATCGGCGACAAAAATTCAAGCTGGCGTCCGAGGTTTTTTAGTGCGTAAAAAACAAAAGGCGGCCACCGATGCGGCAACCAAAATTCAAGCTAGTTTTCGTGGTTTTAAAGTGCGCAAAGAGATCAAGAAGAATAGAAAATAAGAACAGCCGCGCGTATATCTTATATAAATAGACTAACTAAATCTGTTATATATTTTTGTATTAATTATTGTAGCTTATTTTTTACTAATCGATCTATAAGTTTTTTTTATATAATTATATAGTGTTTTCCAAATGTTACAGTATTTTTACGATAAAAATCGTTCCAACAGAACCAAATTTATATGTTAACATATAAACACATATCGTACACGATTTTTATCGAAAAGGCTGTAAATTAAATTAATATATAATAATTTAAATATATTCACTTATGTATACAATAATTCCGAATCATCCGATGTCAAGATCAAAAATTATGTAATTTTCAGTTATGTGTCGTAAATTAAATTTATGGGTCAAGTTGAAAAATTTAATTTTTATTAATTAATTATTTTAATTTGTTGACATTTTAACAGTATAATGTATGTAGATCATCAATTCAGAATGTAAATTAATTAATAGTAATAGTAATTAAATTACCGGTAAATTACAAACAAACGAAAAAACAAAAAAAAAAAAATTTGGGAAAATTACAGCAAAATTAATGAAGTGTTAATTCATTTCTATTTAAATTTTAAAGTGAATATTATTATTTTTTTTTTAAATTTTAATTTATATATAATATTTTTAATTAATATTTGTAAGATTATAAATAATACATAATAATATATATTATTCCAACAACAACAATTAAAAAATGAAATAAAATTTAAATTAAATTAAAATTTTTTTTGTTTATTTATATAAAGTTATGAAATTTTATTTTGTTATCACATTTAATTATAGTATTTGCTCGTTTGTACGATAAGAAAATTTATCTGAGTCTATTTATTTGATTTCATACCTTAAGTACGTTGACATCGAACAAACAAATCAAATCGGTTCAATAATAATTTTGAACACAAAGCCGACAAAATGATGATCATGATGATGATTGTGATGTTAATTAAATTGCAAGGTAAGTAAATTTCAAGTTTATTGTTTATTCAAAAATGTTTTTAGTTTTGTATACTGAAACAGGTAATAATAATTATATATTCGTATGATTCAATATTATTGCAAGAAAACTTGTTTTTGTTACAATCAAACTAAGCATTAATAATTGTCTTCAAATTCATTCATAGTTGTTATTTTCACATTTAACCTTTAAGAAAGTAATTTGTTAGATTTATATTTTGTAGATTAATTATTGTTGATTTATTTATTTGATTAATATTCGTTAATTTCAATCATATAAATTAAAGTTGTCCTGATCTTCTTACAAATATTAGTATAACACATTAGGTCTTCGGTCTATGCAATATTGGTATGCCTTTCCGTACCAGTTCCGAATTTTATAGAACTTGATTTGTTTAGTTCACACAACGTCCAATATATCAATGGCATTCACCAAAGTAAACATAATTTTAGTATATCGAATTATATAGAGCTTCCTGAAGTTGGGGCCTAACAAAATCCGACCTAAAAATGTTTCATATTTCTTTAAGAGAGGGCCAATTATATGGTCCGAACCCATTCATCCGGTCAAATTCATCAGCTTCTAGTCTATTAACCACCATATTCACCGTATTGTCTTATTGTGCAAATTTTCCTTGATCTTGGAGTTTGGATTTGTCAAAACAAAGATTTTTTTATTTCCAATATTTTGTTGTAAATTCCAGATAACGTGTTTGGCGGAATGCCAGGCTTCAACGTTTTTATAGAATGAAATTTTTCTTTCAAATTTAAAATATTAGTTTTTTCTGTTTGGTTCATCCATTGTGAAATGGAGTATAATGAAAATCTATAGTGTTAGAATATAATATTTTTATTTGCATTAAATTGCGTAGACGATATTAAAATCTATATGAAGATTTGGCGAGACGATCTCAAGCATCGAAGTTAAATATACAAATCGTAAATCATCAATATCAAAATTTACATTTACTTTTCGGTATTGTAAATCTATCGCTTTTAAATTTAAATTAATTTTTGTCCAAATCAAGTTCAATTTTTGTCTGTAAAACCTTGACTCTCATCCTAAGTTTTCTAAATCAAAATTTCAGGATAAAATTTTGGCAGTATTGTTGTCGATATTAAAATCCTCCTCGAACTTTAGCAAGTGGTGACTGTCAAGTTTTCAATCAAAGCACCCAACCGATGTTGTTATAGTTCCGGATTTTGATTCAGTTCTAAAACATTTTTGGTTTCGATTTTTAGCTCCGATTTTGGATATTTTTTTGTTCCGGTTTAGCTCCGAACTTAAACTTTAAACCGGTAAAATAAGAACTCTCTAACTATATGTATAATAATAATGGTATTAAGCTTTGTGTCACATATATTAAATTAATGATTTCACACGAATTGTGCGAGGGGATATTTTATCGAAGGTTTCAAGAAACCTAATACGAACGATTTCGTTTAAACATTTTTACAGTGTTTACTTGCTTACGTTTAGTATATGCTTTTAAATTGAAATTAATGAAAGTAATTTTTCTCATTTTTGTCGATCTGACGAAATTGACCGTTCAACCGGAAAACGAATTCAGCTCATAATAATAATAACAGTGTTAAAGGCCATTACTGGCCCCTTACTGAATCAACAATCTGGCTCCAACGGTTTCGATCCTGAGCTTGGTCTTCATACTGTCTAAGACAATCAGAAGAGGCCAAGTCGTTCTCTACATCGTGGAGCCATCGTCGCCTGCACCGACCTCTGCGCCTACCATTTGGTGGCTCTCCTTTCAGAGATCGCTGCACAATTCGTTCCGGATCAGCACGCAGAACGTGACCGAGCCAGCGCACTCGCTGGGATCTAACTTCATGTACAATATCGGGGATCTTCATCAGATCTCTGATCTCGAAATTGTACAGAGCTCGGTATGTACCATCTATTTCGCGTTTAGAGCCGTAAATCACACGCATGATTCTTCTCTCAAATGTAAGGAGCCATCTCTCGTACTCATCCGTCAGCGCCCAACTTTCCCATCCAAACATAACAACGGGCCTGATCAACGCTTTGTAAAGCTTCAGCTTCACGGCACTTGATAAGTGTTTAGATTTTAGCAGTGGCCTTAGAGGATACAAAGAACGACTGCCAGCTGCCAGCCGCACTTTAATATCCTCACTAACACTGTTATCGTGAGTGATAAGAGAGCCCAAATATTTGAACCTCCTTACTCCCTCAAACGTGTGGTGGCCACTACTAAAATCTGGAGTGCCATTGTGTCTAAAACCAGAGATCAGGTATTTCGTTTTGGACTCATTGATCTGGAGTCCAACTGAAGCTGAAAACTCTACAAGCGGATCAAGTATTTCTTTCACTCCGTTGCTATTTCAGTCAGCTCATAAAGTATTATATTTTTTTCGTAAAACAGCAACCCCAAATATCAAAATTTTTTGTTTTGTATTATCATCAGAAAGTTAAATATTACATTTTTATGTCAAATTGGTTTGGTTTTATCGTAAACGATTTTTTCGTTCATGTTCACTGCGACCACGAATCGTTTGTTTTATTGTATCACGGAGCTTTATAGAAACTGGATGAAGTTAACTTCCTTTTATTTAAGACGTAAACTTTCTTTAATTTCACCACGTGTTTTGAATTACAAAAACACGGCTGTTCCAACTGTCTCACATTTTGCGTTTAGCATCTTTACTTTAAAACCATTACTAGCCACAATTGGAAGAAGAATGGCATGAGATCCATGTTTAATATACCTCTCTGCATATTGCATAGCTCCATGCCAGCAAGCTGGTTCCCATAAATTCCGTACTCTCAACAGAGGGGTTAAAGATGTGTTCATCGACATCCTGATCGAATCAATAACGAAAGATTCGGTTTACATCCCGCCTCTATTAGAATTAGAATTTGAACCTGGTACCTCTTTATTCACACGTCATAGCTTTAACCACTGTGCTATTTGCTCGGTTATAAAGAAGTATTTTGTCAATAAAACCGAAACGAAGCGAAAACATTTATCGTTCCGGTTACGATTTCGGTTTTAACTTTTTTTAATTAAATCAGTTGCAATTCGGATTAAAACCCGGAAAATAGTTCGGTTAATTACGGTTTAATGATCCGGTTTAGTTCCTGTTCGACGCTCTGATGACAATTGGTATTATACAAGCTTGTGATAAAGTGGAACTTTTCTATAAGCATTGAAATTACAAGGTGGAACAAAACTCATCATCCTATATCAGAATTCGTTCTCATTTTTGCAAATGGCGTGTCATTTATTTTTTTTTTATTATTATTTTAGTATCAAGTAATTGTATTTTCATAATTAGACACTTTAAGTGTGGTAAAGCCCATTTTCAAGTTATTTCATATGTATATTTTATAGTATTATTTCGAACTGATCATATTAATCCATTAGGTCAGTTAGTTTCTTTCTCTGCAAACGTCTCATATTACTGGTTGTCGATGTCACTGGAAGTAGTGAAATTGATTGGTTTCTGGATCATCATTACTTCCGCTACTTTCGCCACTGCCTGGGTACATATTTTTTCCTAAAAGCTGAATTGATAGTATGTAGGAGTTTACTAATAGCTTTATCGGATAGCCCCTTAATTATATGTCCTGTTATCAAGTCGTAATCTGGAGCTTTCTGAGATTTTAGATTGTTCATTTCAGTGTTTAGTTCTTTCAGTGTTACATACCTTGTATCCTGAGAATCATTTCTTCTAGTTGTATTGGAAACATTTTCATAACCAGTTTGTGCGCATAATGGTTGGAAAGTTTCTTCAAGGTATACAGAAAATATGTCAGTGTTTTTGTTTTGCACTTCTAGCCCATCTACCATTGTATGTTTTGATTGGGGAAACTGCATTTTAATTAATTTCTTTACTGCTATCGGGAGCGAGTAGTCAGTATTCTTAGTTGCAGTTAGAGTATTAAGGAACTGTATTACACAATCTATTTAGCATATCTGAAACAATTATTTTTATTTACAAACAAGGCAGTAAGCCTTAGGAAATTGAATGACAACTTTTGTATATAATCCGATTTCAAATCATAAATTGAATTAATCAATATTTTGAATCGAATTAAAATGTTGAATATAACTGAAAAAACTACTCAACATTTTATTTTAGTAAATAGTATTGTATTGGAAAGGTCAATGCGACTCAAAAAGATGGCAAAGCGCCAATCGAACGTGCGCGTGCAAGCGATTTTATTTTACGAGACAATATTTTGTATGTGCGGTGCATTTTTCAACACAAACAAAATAAAATGAATACGCAGAGTACTTTAAACGTATTCCGATTATTAAAATTCATAATATAAAAATTTAAATCGAATCTATAATATCATCAAATGTGTAGAATTACCAAAACAACATTCGAAACAATATTAAGTGAATGATAAAAGAATTATTGTTCAAATAGTGAAACAATATCATAATTTGACTAAACCCAAAATATAACTTGAAACTTCGAAAGAGCTGGTAAAGTTTAAATTTAATAAAAAAATTGAACAAACATACATACATTTCTTAGAGATAGATGATCGCTTTGAGCAATAATTTAAAACTCAGAATATTTCAATCATACAGAATTGTTTTACCAATCATATCAAATTAAAATGAATGGGCGATCTATCAAGAATATATCGTAAATTTTATAGATAGCGTCAATAAATCTAAAGAACCCTAATTATAGACCCACGTTAGCTGTACGCTTACTGTAGACCTATACGTGACGCTATATAGGTACACAAATTATTATTATTTTCAATATCATTTTAAAATTTAAAATGAACTGCAATAGTTCTGAGTTCCCATAACGTTTATCAATCAGAAATAACACCCACAGCAGTCCTGGTCTAATTTCTGCATTTTTCACATGTATACTTGCCCAATTTTTTCACAATAGTTGCCCAATTTTATTTAAGTATTTTGTTTTGAATTAGTTGACATACGTGAAAAATCCAATTTATCTCCATTTATAATAAATTTCCCATTTCGTCAAAATTAAAATTAAATTTGACCCAATTCTAAATATGTAATGGAATTTGTAATTAAAGATATTTGTTATACTAAATTTGTTAAAAACTTATTTAAAAAAGTTCATTACTCAAACTGATTGAAGCTATTCACCAAAACCATTTACAAGATAGTGATTCATCCTATATATAATCTCTCCCACTAATTGCCCACTTTATTTGGAGATTTTCTTAAATTAAAAATGAACAAAATTAGGGCGTTGATGTTATTTCATAATTTAAATAAACCATGCCCATTCAAATTCATATAATGCCATTTGCGAAATATATTTTCAAAACAAATAAATACCATAATAAATAAAATAAAAACGCCCTAATTTTTTTTCAACATGATTCAATTTTTATATTTTTACTCTGAACTTGAAAGTAACTATCTAATCAAATCTGAAATAAAATTAAATTTATATTATACTAAATGCAAATCGATGTAAACTTCCTTTTTTGGTTATGCCTGTTACATATAAATAATAATAATAATAAATAGTTTTTAAAGGCCATTACTGGCCCCTTACTGAGTCAATTATTTGGCTCCAACGGTTTCGATCCTGAGCATGGTCTTCATATCGTCTAAGACAATCTGAAGAGGCCAAGTCGTTCTCTACATCGTGGAGCCATCGTCGCCTGCAACGACCTCTGCGCCTACCATATGGTGGCTCTCCTTTCAGAGATCGCTGCATAATTCGTTCCGGATCAGTACGCAGAACGTGTCCGAGCCAGCGTACTCGCTGAGATCTTACTTCATGTACAATATCGGGGATCTTCATCAGATCTCTGATCTCGATATTGTACAGAGCTCGGTTGGTACCATCTATTTCGCGTTTAGAGCCGTAAATCACACGCATGATTCTTCTCTCAAATGTAAGGAGCCATCTCTCGTACTCATCCGTCAGCGCCCAACATTCACAAAACATAACAACGGGCTTTTTCAACGCTTTGTAAAGCTTCAGCTTCATGGCACTTGATAAGTGTTTAGATTGGCGGTGGCCTTAGAGGATACAAAGAACGACTGCCAGCTGCCAGCCGCCTGTTACATATATGTATATACAAAACTACAAAAACAAGGCAGTTCAAAAAATTGTCTTGCTTAATGGTCCGAAAACGCAACTACTCCTCTGGTTACACGACTCAATAATCAAAACATGAGAATTCTTGTGAATTGATACCCAAACGTTGTCGTTCCTTACAGACAGACTGTTATATTGTGCTTGAAATTTTTGGTGAACGGTGGTAAATTTATTGAAGTTTATAGTTGTTAGTTATATGCATAAAAACTTTTGTTTTACTGGCTTTGTCATTAATTCCTTTACTTGCTGTTATTGCTGTACACATATATATTTGCAGTCTTCCATTATAGGCACCAAATGTTCTGCAGTGTTTCTTCGTTTAAGGTGTGTTTGGGCATGAGAGAATAATCGAAATATTCTCCATTCTAACTTCACTTGACCAAAATATTGTTAGTGCCCACCGAAATTTTTAACAACCCGTAAATTTTATCAAACCATTAATGGTACCCAAACTCATCATGAGCTGCTTGCAAAACTGGATTAAATCGACTCTCAATATACTATATCTACTTTGTATTATCAAATATGCAATGATCCGATATAGATAGCTTGAGTTGTCGGTTGTTTAATTTAACTTTGGTGTTTTATATTAGACTATTTAAAATATTTAATTTAAAAATAAAAATAATTCACTTGCTTCAATATAATTATCTGTATTACTACCTATAGAACACTTCCAACTCTTCACTCTACGGCATTCCACATTCCAAATTCATTCCGCAAACTCCAAAAAATTGTAAAATAAATAAGAAAACCTCAGAAAATTGGAAAGGTTAAGACATTTAAAAAAAATAATTTGCTAAAGCCACAATTAGTTTTAAAATATATTATAGTCGCAGCCTAATCGTCTTGAGATTTATTTATTTGTTTTTTTTTTTTTAAATTAAATTATAATCTTTATTTACATTGGCCGAAAACAGTTTATTTTGATATATTATGTATATATTGCCGGTTAGTAAATAAATAAACCGCTGATGATGATAGAAATTTCGATTATTGTTTTGTTAAATAGTCTGCGTGCTAAACGATTAGATGCACTCTTCAGTCTTCGGTTAAGGTCGAACTAACAAAATAATTTAAACCGTGCATATTGTGAATCGACATTTGTTTATTATTGTTCCATTTGATTTAATGAAAATAGAGTTCAAGGTAGGTAAATAATTCAATTAAATTTCGATCAATTAAAAATTAAAATTCATTTTCAATCAATTCTTCTATTTATTATATTTTTCTATAACAGTAGTTGAACAATAGTCCAACATTCCGCATCGATCTATTTTTATACTATTGGTATTATATAAATTGAAACAAAATTTAAAACGCAAATAGTATTTAACTATATTCAATATTTATGTTTATTGTTATGTTTATGTTGTAGCGATAATAACAACAACGTTCGAATAATAATAATGGAGGGAAAATCAATTAAATCATAAATAGTTGCCATGGATTGGTGTAGTTTATAACATTTTCAACATTACATCAATTCATGACCGGGATTCTGAACAATTTAACTGTCTTGACAATTTATTTGGTTAAATCAATTCTTTAGGTAAATGGGTCTTTTAAAAAAATTAGTTCATGGTACCCGTTTCGTTTCAATTTAATAATTATTTGTGTAGTAATAAAATCCATATGCTCTCATCTAATTTCATAACCGCGTAAGCGAATTTCCATCAAATTTTTTTAATTGAAATAAGTATCTGAATCGCGCATGTATTAGATGTAGACTTTGAAGAATATCGAAATTCAGACGGTCAACCGCAATCCTTAGGTCGAGTATCACAAATTACAAGTTTTCTAAAAAGATCACATTGAAGTTTATTAAAAAATATGTTTACGCAACGTATAACTTTAACAACTCAAGTAGCGATTACCGCACCTTTTAAAGTTTAAATTCATGACTTTGTAAACAAAAAGGTGTTTCAGCCGCAAAATATTATTCATTTTGAACAGCGACCTTGATGAATATTTCTTGAAATACATTAATCTTAGTAGGAACTTTTGCGCAGTAACATTTTCGCAGTTACGATAGTAATCACATGAGTTTACTCGCATTATTGCCAGTAACCTTTTGAAAACTTTTTAACTATTATTTGGATTTAGTATTAGTAACACCCTTGTTTAAATGTTTAGTAAACTCCTTAAAATAAATTTTCGAATTCACGTCATTTGGGTTGCTTTCTAGTTTACTACTATAAGCATGATTTAATTTGTTAATTCTGAAAAGTGATTTAATTTACGCGATTTAACTAGAAATTACATTGATTTATGTAATTTATGAGAGTATCGCAATAAACGAAAGCAATAGAAATATGTCAGCACTTGATAAAACCACGTTCCAAGACTTAAATACGAGTGACAATAAATTATTAAATTGTTCGAAATTAGTGAACAATTTCTGAGCTACGCAGTGCCGGACCATAGGTACTCCAGTCCCTGAGGCCAGTATTAAATAAATGGTGCACTAACAAATTTCTACCAAAAATCATAAACTATCTTGTTCAATTCAACATGTCGAATTTGTTTTTGTTTATATTTTCTACTTGGTTTGAAGCTCAAGGCTTTCTCAAGTCTTACTTGAAGTTATCTTCGATTACAGGTTCAATTTAATTCGAATCTCATTCGCATAATTCTTCTTCTGGTGGGATACCGGTACCTCCCGATCCAAACGTCACAACTTTAACCACTGTGATGCTGAATCTTAAGTTCGATTGAAAACTCAAAATTTGAAAAATTTCCCAAGTTCTGCTAATTGGTATACGGAAATTCGGTTTCGAATTTGTAAATTTTAAAATTTCAATCACAAAAAACCTCTATGAATTGGTAAGAATTCAGAATTTTTGGTTTTAAAAAACCGAGGTATAATTCAAATTTTAAACGTCAAATTTGATTTCTTAGTTTGACTTTCGAAATTTAAAAATTTGAAATTAAATTTACAAAAATTATTGATTTTTTTTATCGAATCAATAATATTAAAATAATCATAATATTCGAAACCGAATTTTGCAAATTCTGGACTTTATGTAAAAAAGTTTTCAAATTAACGAAGCCCTTAATGTTTTATATAAATTCACTGTCATTAGTTGAATTCTCAATGCGCCTCCTTTTATAACAAATTGAATAGCAAAACTGTAGACTTGTAAGTTCTGTTGAAAGCTTACAACTTGTAAGGTCTGTTGAAGCTGATTTGACAGCTGACAGTTGATTTTTGGTTAGTTTGGTTTGCCATTTCATAATGAATATAGAGTGATGCCAGAGCAACGTTTGCAAATTGTTCAAATTTACTTTGAAAATAATAGTGGAAATAATTTGTGAAACTCATTGCGCGCTTCGTTCATGTGACGGCCGACATAATCGTCGATAACTGCTCTGGTTAATTCGATTAACTATAGCTCGCTTTTGCACCACTTTTACCCTAAATGATAATACTCGTCTCGTAAGACTCATTTCGGTGCACATCGAGCAGCTGTAGTGCATAGTATTGAAGAGAATGCAAATGAATCGATTCGTGCACAACAATTGGGGCTTGATCCAACATCCTTATTTAGGATTTTACGTAAATATCTTGTTTTATATGCTTACAAGATTAAACTTGTGCAGGAATTAAAACAAATGACCATAGTTCGCGCCGCAAACTTTCTATAGAAAATTTTCTTCAGTGATGAAGCACATTTTTCCTTGAATGGCTATGTTAACAAGCATTTGGAGTGAAGATTTCCGTTTGGTGTGCTTTATAGGCTGAATCATCGGACTATATGTGTTCACAATGACGCTGGTGAAAACGTTAAAATCAATGGAGACTGCGGGATACATGATTACTAAGTTTTTTCTAATGAATTGCTGAAACAAAGATTTGACGAACGATCAATATCGAGAAATGAACCTATCAAATGACCACGACGTTCGTGTAATTTAACAACGCTGGACTATTTTCTTCAATGTGAAGTCACTTGTCTACGCTGATAAGCCAGAGCCCATTATAAACTATCTGTAACATCGCATTGTTCATTATAATATGGATGTGGAATAAGATATTTCATGGCAGCCCTAAAACTTTTCTGATCTAACCAACAAACTTGGCAAGGGATTGGGATACAGCTGTCTTCATAAAAATGGCTTCCTCTAAACAAAGAATTTGTTTAATTTCACTAAAATCCACTCAATTTTATATCATGTATTCCAACCAAAAAACTGTTATAAAAATTAAAGTATCCGCCAAAACTCTCAAAAATTTTTCAAGGTTTAAAGATTTACGGAAATTTGTAAAATCTATAATTCTAGTGATATTCCGAAATTTGTAAAATCATCTTAATCTAGAGTGACAATTCAAAATTTGTGTAATACTCCAAAATTCGCTCATGAAACTCTCCAACTTCTAGTTGAATTGGAGAGTTTCATGAGCGTGTAATAATCAAATATAAAATTTTTTAAATTTTATCTTCCGAATTGTTTATTGAATTTTTTTTTTTGAAATTTTTTGAATTTTAAAACTTAATTTAGAAATTTAAGTTTTACAAAAATTTGGGTGTCAGAATGTGGAAGAGCCGAAATTTACAAATGTTTTTCTTTTTTTTATCCTGTCATGCGACTTGTTCAATGCCTCTATTGGGATAAAAAAAAGCTATACTATAGCGCTCTATACTCTTGTAAAAATGGCATTGGAAAGAGATGAGGTATTGAGACACACATAATACACTGGCTCTACGTGTCAGTGGTCAAACCTATACTGCTGTATGGGGTTGTCGTTTGGTGGCCAGCGTTAAAAATTATGGCCAACCTGCTAAGAACAGCCTTCTTATGTATAGGTGGGGCTCTCAGCAGCACACCTATATACTCAAGCTCTGGAGATTCTCTTTAATCTCACTCCCTTGAGCAGCTTGCATCTTGCACAGCCATTCGGCTCAAATCCATATCTATGTGGACATATAACAATATAGAGCACTCATCCATCCTATGCAACAGGGGTATTCCGGAAACCGACTACGCTATCCCTTCGCCATCTGTTGAGGTGAGATTCCAAACTGAGTTTCTCACCAGAAAGGACTGGGTGAATGTAATGGTTATGGACAATGAGGCGATAAATTTCTTCACGGATGGCTAGCTATAATGGGACAATGTCTCATCGGTAGCTCGAATGTGGTACAGCTACGGACCAATTTTGTGTCTATGCTAGTCCGTTAGGGCAGTTACCCTTACCTAACCTAACCTCTAAGCCGATTCTCGATATCTGTCGATCCAAATTAGGATATCTCTCAGTCCAAATTCTCGATATCTCTCAATCCATATTCGGAATTTTATATATTTATTCCTTACTCATTTTTTTTATTGATCTTTAAAACATAAATCAACACCTATAGAAGAAATCTGCAAATTCGTACATCTGCAGTATACTCGTACATGATCAATACACATAAATTTTAATTTGATTTATGAAAATTTTGAAATTTTTCAAATATCGAATTTCGTACATTCACTAATCTAAAATTAAATTTGAAATTCAGTCGTAGAAATTCAAGATTTTCTAGCTCGTATAATTATCCAATTTTATCGCGAATTAAAATTTTAAAATACATTGTAAAATAAAAACTTAATCATCGGAATTTGGACTCGGAATTAAATATTAGCAGTCGAATTTTGAATGTTGAATCGTTTAAAATTTTTAAATTTTAATTTTTAAATCGAGTATTCAAATTAATTGAATTTTTATCACAATTTCGAACAAAATTAAAGATCGTCGGATTTTGAAATATTTTTGATTTGTTTAAAATTCTAAAATTCTAAATATTTAATTCATTATAAAGTTTTACAACAACTATATAATTGAAATTAGTTATCGATTTAAAATTTTGGGATCTTTGGAGATGTTGAATTTCATAAAGGCGAAATTCATTCATTCATTTCCTAGTTAATAATTACTCTGAAAGCGAATATTATAATAAATTATGGGTAATGTTAACGAAAATTTAATTCTTAAGTTCACAAAATTTGTTTTTCGATTTACCTACTACCGAGTTTATTAATTATGACCATTCTGAAACAATCTGAGGGTAAAATGTCAAAAGAGTATAGTTTATTGAATTTTAAAAATAATTTTTTTTTCACATAATCAAAATTTAAAATAGTTCGTTAACTATATATTAACACTAGTTTCTTCCTTATTGTTCATACATATTTAATCAACAAAATTATCATTTCAAAGGGATTGCTATTACACAAGCACGCAACAATGCTAAATAAATCATTTACATTTTTTCTAGGGAGCGATCTAGGGAAAGTTAAAATTTGTATTTTCTAAATTAATTTATTTTGATTTAGGTCAACGTTAAACTAATAAATTCGCGTGTAAAATATTGTTTCATTGGCCTGGACCAGTTTGATCCACTACAATACGAAAATATAACAAATAAATCAATAACAATATACGAAACTAAATATGCACGATAATTGAAAAATTTAAGCTAAATTCTTCTTTATGCAAACAATTATATAAGTCGAGAATTATTATTACCAAAATATTTTCATCAATTATATTGAGATTAAACGCATACTCTAATTACCCCACTTAATGAGAATTTAATTTTTTAAACTAAGTAGATCATATTATAAAAATTTTCTAAAGAACACCAAATGTTTTTCCATAAATTAAATTTGGGTCAGTAATGGATTACATACTACTTACGCGAGTATATATTTTTTATTAATATATTATTGTAGTTTAATTTTTAATTTTCACACATAATTAAAAAATTTATAGTATATTTATGATGAATGATGGATTAGTTTTCAGTATTTAGTTCATCATTCTAAAATCTATTATACATACACATAACATAAAACATTGCAATACCGTGTTTGTGTGTTAAAATTGAAATAAAATATACTCACTGGAAATAGGTCAATGGAACTATATAATATGTGTTTGGATTAAGCCGAAATCAAATAATCATTTTATATATTTGGTCTAGGCTTTAAAAAATTGTTATCATAAAAATGGGTTTAATCTATATAGCTCTATATCAAAAACTATGTTTGAACGAACATTATCTTGGCATAAAATATGCGAGACGTAGCTGTATAAAACGTAAATTTAACAAACAACAAATAAGCGATTTAGCACGTTCTATACCTATATATGAATCCAAAACATGTTGTGCTCGACTACACACTAATTTGGGTAAATAAGTAGCAAATTACGCGATATACTCAGAGTAGAGTCATATAGCCCAATGTTCGTTTTTATTTATGGCCTATCGTAAACAAAAAAAAATATTTTAATGTGAAATTTAAAGTATATGATCGAGTTGAAAATAAATAAGATAAACACTTAAAGATTGTTTTCATAATATTTTGACACATTATTTAAATTATGATACCAATTTAAAAGTGCTAAATACCCAATTTGTGACAGTTGTCGGTTGTGTCAACATTGAAAATCAAATTTTGATTTCATGGACAAAACTGACATTGTGTAACGCAACAATTTATCGTTTCTCGCAATGAAAAAGAATATGTATACGGAGTATAAGGGATCCACATTAGAATTTTTTTTATAATGTTTCACCGTCATACGGTAGTCGAAAATATTTTCTTACGCATACGGCCTTTATAATCTGACGCCTATTTACAAGAAAATTTAAAATCATATGTGTTACATTTTGTTTATAAACATTCATATAGGTATTTCAATTGGGATCAATTAGTAATAAATACAAATTTATCTTGTTTCTATATGGCATTCGAAACTAGTAGAATTTAGGAGCATTGTTCCAAATTGAAACTAAATGGTAAAATTATATTTCGGTGAAAAAACAAACCGGTTACGAATTTTTTAAAAGAAATGATAGAACACAATAAAAGAGAACCTGTCTAATCACTATAACCAGGGATCTCAAACGTCGAGTAAACTGATCAATGTCTCACCTCCCACGAACTTATAAACATGTCCCGCATTGTAGTAAAATATTACACAAATTCCAAATTTCGTTATCATTCATTTTGTGAGAACACAACACGACTACTTATAGGGTCTTAGACCAGAATGGGTAATAATGAAATTTCTCGATGCCAAATGTCAAGCGTACCTACTTAGTAGGGTAGGTTAGGTTAGGTTAGAGTGGCTGCTACGGCACACTTAGACCGGTGAAGATCCGTTACCCCAGGATCTTACTTCCCTATTACCCATATTTGAACCAGTTTGAGCTATACTTATGTAGCGTTATGTATCTCGCATTTTACAGTTTTCGAGATCAGAGAGGCTGTTCATTCAGAACCTACCCATATGTTTATGCCTTCTGGATGCGAAAGCCAGACATGAGCATAGGAAGTGGACTAAAATCTCTTCCTCTTCCTCGTCCATACAGCTTCTGCAAAAATAATTTGCTTCTAGACCTCGCGTCCTCACATGTTCTCCAAGTATAGGCAGTGTCCTGGGAGTATCCCCACGATCGTTTTTAATTCACGTCTACGTAGGGAGATTAGAGCCTTTACACTACATATAGAAGTGTTACTCCACCTTACGTTTACTGAGGCTACTGCCTCTTTGTTACCCGCTGTCTTGACGGCTGTAATAGGCCTCCCCAAATTTAACCCTTTCCGGTAGTTGGAGAGTAGTACCATGCCTAGCTAGTTCGTTCGCCCTGCAGTTGATATGTCTCAACCAAGCCAAGACCTCCTCAATCGCGATCACCTCTGCTTGGTACACGCTGCAGTAATCAGGGAGACGAACTGATATACATATATATATATATATATATATATATATATATATATATATATATATATACACATATGTAGATATATATATATATATATATATATATATATATATATATATATATATATATATATATACTTCAAATTTATCATAGAAGACTCCAGCTCCTTCTTTACCGTGTAGCTTGGAGTCATCCGTAAAGAACTGTAATGGTTCTGTTTCCGATAGCGAGCCGCTCCTCCAAGATTTTCTTGAAGGGAACGTGGTTTGGAACCCCTTCTCGAAGCAGAATGTTGGTGTAACGTACTCTAGATTCGCCAGGTCTGAAGACATTTCCACTGAGATATGGCTGATAGTCGGGTGATCGTATTCGCCGCCAACTGCTTACCATAAATATCGACAGGGAGAAGGTGAAATATAAGTTCTAAGGCGCTTGTTCGTGTTGCCTTCGGCGCCTCGCTTATAAGCATACCCCTTCCTGTTGGTTACTTTTTCAAGAGCTGGCCATCACATGCTCACCCCATACATACCAGCAACCCCATACGTACCAGCTCCTGCTTTAGGCCCCATCTCTTTCCGATGGCGTTTCTCCACGAGTACATGCCTATATTAGCCTTGTTTACTCTTTCCAAAATGTTAGGCCCCCAACTCAGCTTACTGTCCAAGATTACGCCCAGAAATCTTGGCTTATCAGTAAAAGCTAGTCTTATGCCGTTCAAGATAGGTGGGTCTACTACCTGGATTTTTTATTTTCTGGTAAAGAGTACCAGTTCAGTTTTGGACGAGCTGATTGCCAGTGGACATCTGATAGCCCACCTCGTAATGATTAGGAGGGCATTTTGGTTATCTCCTTAACCGTTCTTAAAAATTTTCCAGATACTGCTATCGCTACTTCATCTGCATAAGCAATCACTCCAATCCCTTCTCTCTCCAACTCTAACAGCAATTCATTAATTGCTATGTTCCAGAGAAGAGGGGACAGGATACCTCCCTGCGGGGTACTCTTAGCCACCCACCTCCTAATGTTGGATTCCTCCAGCTCCGAGTTAATCACCCTGCTCTCCAGCATATGATTGATTAACCCACGTACAGAGTAGTCCATCCAAAGTAGCGAAAATCCCTCCAAAATTGCCTCCGATATTACATTGTTAAAGGCGCCCTCAATATCAAGGGACGCCATTGCAAGAATATTGATGTCTCAATCGTACGTACTACGGCAAACAGAGTTGTGTCCACACATTTCTCTTTTCAGTTCGCATGTTCAGACTGTGCTCAGGTCACTAGGCTTTATTCTTGTACGTATATAAACAGCCTTTCTAAGGTTTTCAACAGAAACGATGATAGAGTTATGGGTCTTAAGTCCTTTGGGTAGCCATGTGAGCTTTTCCCCTTTTCGGAATAAACATCAAACCTAACCTCTGTCCACCTTCTGCTGATTTTTAGTAATAATAATGTGGGTTCTTGGCCCATATTACAACCCAAAAGGTTACTATTTAATAAGTACTCAAAAATTAACTCACCCCTTTCGTTGATGTCTCTGCTACCCCAGATTATGTGATGCGAATTAGAATCACATCCAAGAATCATCCCAATCTTCATTTTTTCTTCTTCGAGAACCATTTTCCCCAGGTTATCCAGCAGAACCTGTTTGTCCCGGTCCATATAGACTGAGAAAAGCCAGATTTGGCTGCCGCCAACCTCTAGGCTGACAGCAGTTATGTCACCATTACAGTATTGAGAGTGTAGAAACATATTTAAATTATTTTTTCCAAGAATGCAGGATCTGATTTTCCCAGAATTACTTGAGAATGTTAGGCTATACTGCTTCATTCTAAGACCATAGATCCTGTTACTGTTTATCCAAGTTTCTTGAATAAGGACCACGTCCTCTCCTGATTGAGTCAGTCTGGGAAGTAAAGCGGCCGACACCGCGTTTGTATGGTGCAGGTTGATTTGAATGATATTTAGCATATTATCATGTTGAGCGTACTTACCACTTTTCACTCCCCGCTGCCGCAGGCTAATGTCTGTTGGTTCCAGTGGATCCGCCGGTGTCGCCCGTATCACTTCCCCTGGTACTTGCTTCCAGGATGGTCAATTTTTCGTGCATTCCTATGTTAGTGCTTCGCAAAGTCAATTAAAATTTGACTTTAGTTTATAATTAATAAAATATATTTTTATTCGTGTTTGAATCTTATACACAGAATGCTCCTTGAATCATTGGACCGGCATGCTTTTTAGATTTAACCAATACTGTAGGTTCAATATCTATTGTGTACTTTTTAAAATTTTTAATTCATAATTGGGAGAAAATAAACGTTACTTGTCAAGTAAATTGAACCTAATAAGGTAAAATAAAATATTAACTATTATTTAAGTGAAATACGAAAATGGAGGAACTAACAATTGAATGTTCTGATCGTTTGTATAGGAGAATCTCGTTCATATCCATACTACTTTACCCGATATCTAGCGGTAATTGTTTCTCTTGCTCCGCAGAACAATCACAAATTTTTATTTAGACCATTAAATTGCATTCATGTTCGTAATTTGTCACATAATCTTATGAAAATGATGAAATTTCCTCGATGCTCTAATCTGATCGGATTCTCCATTTCTATTACCGTAACCACATTCCATTCACATGTGTATAATTAAAAATTATTAATTGCCAAAGTATTTTACTGATCCATACAGATATCCGGATGTTGTTTGTATGTTCGGGGGGGAAAAAAATCTAAATTACTAAATTTATTAATTAATCGACTCTTGTTTGGCCAATTTCCAATTTCACCGCCTGTTGCAGTTATTTAAAGCATAAAATTAATAATATCATTGGTCATCATTGCTTCGTGCTGTCAAAAAATTAAAAATTTTCAAATTCATAAAAATTTATAGTCAAGCTGATATGTCTAATAGATGTTTTACGAGCCCACACTACATTAGTTGGACATTATATGATTCATACGCATCTGGTGTCTCACGTATTTTAGAAATAATCTGCACGCGCCCATACATATATACCAATTACAGACCATCAAATTTTTATATAGTTTAGTTATGTTACGATAAACTGAGGTTAAACTTTTATTGATTTGTTTATCTTTAAAAGTTTTCAAATTCATTGGGTTACAATTAAATCAAAATTGTTTTCTGTTCGCGCCTACTCTTGCGCGCATACCGCTCGATTAATAAACATACAGACATTTCAATTTTCATAAAAAATATATTATTCATAAAAATGAAAATAAAATCTTTTTCTTTAAATGAAAACCTAAAAATAATATTTTGATTTATTTTTAATATAAAATATATTATTATTATTTTTAATTTTGGAAACTGCGTAAAAACACAAACATTCGAGTGTCATTCGGTTCGCCCGTGTGTGAGATTATAAGACGACGGTGACTTAATAACAGATTTATTAATTATTTAAATCAAACAAAATGTCCAAAAAAAATGTATATATGTACGTACATACGTATTCACACAACCGGATAATGTGTTTTGTGTAAATAAAAAATTAGGAAAAATGATCGCGTACACAACAGATCATTGGTATTTCCTGCCGGAGTGCGGGCGATGGAAAAGTATTTACAAAAAACAAGAGAATTTTTTTTATAATTACGATATTATGAATGTAAATAAATAAACAAATCAAAACGAAATTTCTCTTGACTTTATATATTATGAAAATTCATGTCAAGGTTTTAATTACCTTGATGAAAATTTTTATTCTATTTTCGAAATTAATTTTATGAATGAATTTAATTAGTTTATTGTGAATTAGCGTATTTGATTGCTCCTACGCACTTCCCTTTTGTTTAAATTACAATTACTATTTGCTATTCACCTATAACGTTTAAAACTATAATAAATTTTATTAATGTGGTTTGTAAATATTACATTTTCTTAATTAATTAATATTTATTATAAAAACGGTCATATATCCAATAAATTTAAATATGTAGTTCAATAATTCTCCGCTAGATGGAATACACCTATCTATACTTTTTAACGAAGTGTATAAATTATAAAACTATATTTCAAATCTATATTATCGACACATTAAGTGTTATAAATTTATTTCTGTCAAATATTCTTTGACGTTCATTTGTTTACATTTTAAATATTAGAAAAATTCAAATAAATAAATAGTTTGTTTAATTAAAAATATTACATTTTAATTACAACGATATTTATATGTAATATTTTAGCTATATTAACTGGGTTTTCGTAAATTCGTCGAATCAACGGGCAAAAGTATTGTTATCATTATAAACGCATTTATTCTTCTGTTTTGCAGCATTTAAAGCCTGCTTTTGCTTAATACATAGTATGTTAACTATTTGTAATTATTAGATTCATCTTTAAAAAATCCGTAACTAATAAAATCTCAAGAGGTTTTTACTTGTGTAATTCCCATTAGTTATCTTTGGAGTTTTGATAACGAATTTTCACGACTTATTCACATAAATATCTCCAATTTGATATATTTCGCTTTGAGGGGTTCTTTCTTATCATTTCCACCATAATACAATTCTATTTGGTTTACTAAGAACCTACCCTTCTCATAAAATCAGCTCTAACTGAATTCTTCTACAATTTTTGATTTTCATTGTTTCAGTTTATTCAAGCCTAACTCTATAAATAATTTGCTGCCTGAGTGTCGGGAGGTCGTCAATTAGGATAGTTCTCTCATTATGATCAGATCCAAACAACAAATATTCAGATGTGCAACGCTTCTGGTTTCGCTATTTGATTTCTTTGCGCAAACTATGGATTGTTGGTCTCGAGCTATTCTCCTAAACCCGTTTTAGTTCTGATAACTTGGTTCAAAACGTTTTGAATATAGGTATTTTGTTTAGAATGTAGAGAATCGAATCTAAAAACTGTATTCTAGAATCTCTAATTTTCTACAAATTTAGAATCTGTAATTTATTTAAGCAAAAATTTAGACATCAATTTTAAAACACGATTTTAGGTATGTCGGAAAAGTACAATTGGAGTGTTCCACTAACAAAATTATTAATTTTGGAATATAAAGCAAATGAAATGCTTTATAATACAAAGCATCCGGATTATAAAAACAGGAATAAAAGAATGGCCACTTATAAAAAAATTTCCGATATTATAAATGCGGAACAGGAAGGATGTTCAAGTAATGATATAAAAAAAAAACTAAATGGGCTGCGAAGCCAATACTTGGCCGAGAAAATTAAGGTAAAAATTATATTATATTGGTAAATAATAAATAAAAGTTTAGAAAAATTATGGTTTTCTAGGTAGCGCGAAGTCAGAAAAGTGGGGCCGGTGCCGATTGCGTTTATACACCAACCGTATATTGGTATCCGCTATTTAAATTTCTAGATTCAACCACCAATGTCGATACCACAGTATCAAATATAGATTATGAAAATGATACTTTCGAAGAAAACGTAAGTTGACGAATTCGTTTAGAAATATTTTAGTTATAAACAATAATATTTTAATTATAATATCAGGACACAGATGTAAATATCACGAGACCATTGCAAAGGTCGGACACTGAAATTAGGAAGAGAAAAGCGAATGAAGACTACGACAATCTCTTGGCGAAAGCCACACGAACCGTGGCTGAAATTTCTAAACTAGCAAAAGCACCAAATTCAGACGATGACGTTACCACGTTTGGCAAATTTATAGTTTGTGAGCTACGAGGTATTGTGGCGGCCGGCGATCAAATAATTTATCGTCAGGCGAAGCGTAAAATACAAGAAGTACTAATGAATACATGGGATATCATCGATAATACACCCTGCTCAAGTACGCGTACCTCGTACCTTACCGATACAAATACAAGTCAATGGGTTGCTCAAATTGTAGACGATAGTTCGTCTTTGAACATAAAAATTGAGGATGATTATAATGAAGGAATGTGATAATTGTGGACTATGAAATATATTAAAATAAAAACATCATACATAAATAATAAAATTCGAGTTTTATTGCATGTGTATATTGAGCACTGAATTAATATTATTACCATGAAGAGATCTTCCACATCTAATAAAAAGTTTGTAAGCCTTTCGAATCGCGACTTTGTCGTTAAACCATGCAGAAAGTTTAAATAATACAAAACTAATTCGATGATGCCCGATGGTGATAAACCTTAATTCCATCCTGTCTATACAATAATACAATTACATTTACATTAAAACCAGTTCGGTTTCCGATAAAAACTAAACTCATCTATGTAATTTTAAATAAGAAAAAAGCGATTAGGAAATTATTTAATCAGGTTTTAAGAGAAGATTGGGGTTAACTGATACATTGCAATAAAAATAAAAGAAACATTTTAGTTTTTATAAAATTTATTACGTGTTCAATATATTGTCTAATGAACGCTCAATTTATAACTTAAAAAATAAAAACACAGTTTAATTAACAATAGATTAACAATAATAATAATAATTAAAATTATAACAATAATTGTATTTTGAATTTAAATTTGTTTTTTATACCAAAATAATTTAATTATGTATGTACTTTTGATTCAGTCAATGTTTTGTATGAAATCGATCATATTGCAGTATATTTGCTGTACATATCATCCCAGAATTTTAGCCTCTCTGACTCAGGATTCACTTTTGGCAATAGCCTAGCTGTTATATCTAAATAATTTAAACGATTTGGATCGGTGGTGACCGGTAGCCAATTGACTGCAAGCACTGAATCTCGTTCACCCAACGGTGTTGGATTACTGTGTAAAATATAAGCAGATTACATTTCGTGTAGATATAATTAATAAATAAACATTTCTAATCTGTGCTATTAAAAATTAAAAAGTTTTGTAATTGTATATACATTTAAGATATGCGGACATAACAGGTTTTAAAATTTAAAACCTTGATGAGGTTAAATGTTACTCAACATGTATATAAGTATATATTATGTTTAACTAGCAATTATAAGAGATTATTGTTATGTTATACATAAATTCGATTCTAATTAAATACAACACACGTTACATTTAATAATTATATATTTTATAATGAATTAATGACCTCCACCATTTTTATATAATTTACAATTTATATTAGCAAATCAAATTTATAATTTCGATTCAATTGTGGAAAGGAATGGAAATGCGTTAGTGTCTATATTTATTGTTTAAAGCTCACAGCATGTTGCACATAAATAATGCGCTATTGTAGAATTATGAAATCGTATTTGATAATAACAAAAAAATATAATAAAATTTATGTCTTATGTGTGATAGTTTTAATATACAAATTATATAGATTTATTACTAAATTATTACTAAATACGGTGATAACCAAATTATGTGTAATTCTTTTAATAACGATTTTGCACATTATTTATGATACAGCGCAAAAATTTTGTAATACTTTTGTAATTATATTATTACTTACGCATATTTCGCAAAATTTGTCCACATTTTGACCATACGTTTTTTGACCTGAATTTCAGATGATGCTGCATCGAGACTCAAACTGAACGCGCCAAATTGGAATAAATAGCCTAACTCGTCACCGTGGCAGGCGCCTGGTCTTGAAATTCCTAATAGTCGTTTGTATAGACCAAGTGAGCCATCAAAGCCAAATCGGTACATGTATGTGGAGTTTGAACCGCGTGCATGTAGCCGGGCCGAGTCGGCAATTCCTTTCATGAACATCATATCGGTGAGTAGCTGCGCGTATAAAAAATACTTTTAAATTTGCTAGAATTCAAAATAACAGAATTTACTTACAAAAATCATTTCCTCGATCGTTTCTTCAGAAACCGGTCGCTGTCCAATATAAAAATCTCGCATCTTTTGTGCAATTTTATCCGCCTGGGGTGAATCTCGACCGCCCGGAATGTATATATTATTTGGAACCATTCGAACAAAATCGTTATTTATTGTATCGAGGAGCGATGGATCCTGATTGAGTCCTAGAATTTATATATTGAATTAAATTAAACGCATTACAGCAATCTTAGTATAACACAGCTATATACTTCTCATAAATAGTAAAGCCTCGTGGGAATTAAATCCAGTCATATATGGGATTTTAGTTACTTTTCCAGACTTAAGTGCTTTCATGGGCGATTCGGACATAAAAGTTTGATCCCCAATTAAATTCTCTTGTAGCCTATAATTATGATATGATCCACCCTCATTTTCCCAGTCTTCGACGGTTGGCACAAACGGTAAACCAACTTGGCTGCGTGCATCTTCAACTGTTAATGTTTTCATAGCCGAATCGACCAAATGTCTTGGGGATTCTTTACGCAAAAATTCTAGCAACGCTTTGGTACTATTTGTTCGGAAACCTAGTACAGCACCTAGTTTAAAAGCTCGTTCACGTGAATTATGTGCCATGGCCCATGGATTAAGGGACGAACCACTTTGTGATATAGCACGATGAAAAAGTCCGGCGGCCATTGGTGAGATCATTAGATATTCGACGGATGAAGCACCAGCTGATTCACCAAATATTGTCACTTCTGATGGATTACCACCAAATGCGGCTATATTTTCTTGAACCCATTTCAAGGCGAGCACTTGATCCTGATTATACAAAATAATATACAACATTAATACAATCTATTCAAGGACTAAAATTTAAAAATTTAATTCAATTAAAAATCACGACATTGACTACAATGTATAAACTATTTATAAAAACTTGTATTGTTATGCAATATGGCATCGAACTGGAATTTGCCTTTAAAATATTAAAGTGCTTATATAACTAATAAATAAATATTACCTTCAAACCAGCGTTTCCAGGCGCATCTGCCCCAACACTAAGAAATCCGAGTGCACCGAGACGATAATTTATTGTGACGAGTACAACACCTTCGGCAATTAAAAAGTCGGGCCCGTAAATAAAT
This sequence comes from Tipula unca, assembly GCA_951394425.1. NCBI lineage: Eukaryota > Metazoa > Arthropoda > Insecta > Diptera > Tipulidae > Tipula > Tipula unca. The sequence continues at coordinate 6,562,899 of OX596381.1, read as the reverse complement.
GAGTTGCCGGATCCAAATGAATATCCGCCACCATGTATAAAAAACATAACCGGTAATTTTGGATGTGCATTTTTCGTCGGCATTTCTGGGGTATATACATTCAAAAATAGGCAATCCTCGTCACCTTTATATGTATTCAAAATCATATTGCGATGTGGGCATGAATTTCCTTCGCGCAATGCGTTTCGTGTATTTCGCCATGGTTTTTCCGGTAGGGCTGATTTAAAACGCCGCTGTCCAACCGGTGCTTGCCCATATCGTATCCCCTTAAAACTATAAAATAATCCGGGTATACCGGATTTATAATACTGTTGTCGGCCTCTTAGCTTCCCGTTTGGCGTAACAATCACAACCCTCGATTCTTGCTGTAGATACACGGAGTATATGTAATAGATAACAAAAATTTAATTCGTTACGCAAATTTTTATAAAATATGTAAACTACAAATTTATACGGTAATGTTATACTTTCACCTTCCGTATCCACTTTGTATATCTCCGCGTATTTTTGGATTGCATACAAATGTATACGTAAGATGAAGAAATATTTTTATTTCATCTTGTTTACCAACATAGATACAAAAACATTAAAACTATATGTACATATATAGTCAAGGTCGATTAAAATATTCGTTGAAATTGAAACATAAGTTTTATGACCGTTTTGGCAATATGTACACGATAGTAAAAAATAATTTGTGTGCGGGTCAACATCGCGTTTCAAGCAACAATGACGCACAAAAGTAAATATATAAGACGGAAGAGAAACTAAGTATAAATAGTCTTTCAAATTTTTGCTGTTCAGTGAACTTGTTAATTTGAGCTGATTTGTTGTAATATACCTAATAAATATTATTCCAAATAAAAAATAATTACAATTTCGTTCCTAAAAATTGTGCCCTAATTAAAAGATAATTTATTTTGTAAGAACTTTTTGTATGATTTTCAAATAATTTGAACTTTATAATTATTTGCATACAGTAATATTCCAAAAGTATGTTCTAAATCATTATGTAATAAATAAAAACGATTTGTTCATGTTCTTGAAAATTGAACATATAGGCTGAAGGAAATGCGGGCAACATTTTAATCTGCAACTGAATTAAAAGTGGTGGGAAGTGGCGTACCTACAAATATTTCAAGGGCTCCTCCTAATCCTCAAATATATATATATATATATATATATATATTGATCTCTTCCAACGAAGAATAAAAAATTGGATTTTTTATTTTGAAATTTAAGTTTACTATCAACCAATAAAAATGTTAAATAAAATTATTAACAAATGTTTTTTGACAATTTTAGTTAAAACATCTAAGAATCACTATACTTTTGCGTCTTCAATCGAAATAATTCGTTAAATTAAACTTAACAGAACCAACATAAGCAGTATATTAACATCATCACCAATAACGCCAATTCAACAATGCTTGCCTAAAATTAACATATACTTATAATGGCAGCTTATATCCCATCCCAGTCGACCTCTGAGAAATACATACATTTTTATGAAGTCTTAAACGAACTAAATAATTTAAGTGATCCGTCAGATATATTCCTCATTCCAGGTGATTTTAATCTTCCCAACATTTCTTGGTGTTTCGATTCCGACATTAATTGCACTATTCCTTTTAATGTTACATCTGAACGGGAATATATTTCATCGACTCCATTCCGAATTTTAATTTATATTTGATGTAACTGATTCAATGATTCCATTCGGTATAAATCACGACCACCCCAAAGAAATGGAAATTTCTTCGAACATAGCTGAAATCTTGCCATGTTTATCAACGACTGACGCGGAAACTCACTTATCCAGAATATCTTATCTACTCTTATCAACATGAAAAATATGAAGAACAGAGCATTAAAAAAAATGAAAAACTACGATACGGGAGACAACAGAACATCATTTCAAAAGATCAGCGTCATGTATGAGGAGTATTTTGAACTAAAGTACAAAAAATATAACGTGGCATTACAATAAAATATCAATAGTGATCGTAAGTACTTCTAGTACTAATAAACAATCATGTGATCAACACTGGTATCGTAAATATGTTTGCCGAATTTGTTCAATTAGTGTACCAAACCAACAACTCGACGTCAACCAACGAATTAGGTATCCATTCTATAGGTTAAGCATACAGATACCGTATAACTTAATTCAATTGGTGATAATTGCGGTCCCGATAAGATACCATCAACGATTCTGAAAACTTTCGGCCCTGAACTAGTTGAACCGTTTTGTCTGCTCTTTAACCAATCTCTTCAAACTGGTTACTCCTACTAAATGGGAAATCATACTAAAATTACTCGGCTCTTTAAAGCTGCAAAAGAGCTGGAATTTCGTGCTACAGGAGAATTTCATCGTTGTCGCCAATTCTCAAAATTATTTGAATTTTTTATTTGCAACCCATTTAAGCCAAGTATTCCACGTCATTTATCAACAGCTCAACACGGTTTATTCCTATGAGGATCTACCACGACTAATCTGACAGAGTTTACTATATACATATATACAGATTACATCATATCAAAGTAATTCAAATCTTGTCGAAGTTTGGGTTCTCCTAATGATTGCTACTTATACGTATTTAGTTGCTGACCGATAAATCGACCCAGAGCTCGCACTTTAGAATCTAACACATGATCAATTTGGCTGCGGCCAGTTCTGCGAGAATGGGTCGGAAGAATGTGTTTGGTACTCTAAGGTTGCAAAGTACATCATTCTATCATCATTATCGGTCGCAGTTTCGCGTCGGCAGTACGAACCTAAGTTTTCACACTAGTCTCCCTGATTTCTACTAACTGTAGCACTACCCAATTACCTGTCTAACATCGTGTTCAGGTATAAGATCGTCCAAGTCATTGTAAAATGTGTCTTTATTTTGGGACTGGCGTGTACACAAATTTTCGACAAGTTGGCTAGCTTCACATAAAGCCCTGGGACACATGGTCTCCACTTTTAGGCCAGCAAGTTTCTTAAAGACCAACAAGTTCTAGGCCTTCCAACGTTCCTTGTTTCCTAAGTGACTGCAATAGTATAAAAATATCGGCATTTTGCACTTTACGGACAGTTTATACTATACATACAGTATTTTCATTTAAATGACCTATTGTTGCGTATAGGATTAAAGAATGCTATGAACGATTTGACATATCTAAAACATTTTCCAGTTTATTATATTTATTGTAAAAACATAAATTTCATAAAAAATATTAAAATTTAAAAATGGAGATTAATAATTCAGAAAAAGATCCTATAAAAAAATTAGAAGAGAGCAATCCTCTCTTGAAACACACGTTGAAAGACGGTTTTTTGAAAAAAGTTCTTGTTCGAGATCTTGCACCCAATTTAATGTTGTTAATGGAGAATAATTCAAGACACCTTTTTAGCTCGTATTATAGACGTCCCAGACGTTCGGTAAATCGAGAAAAACATCTACGAGGAAGTAGCGGACGGCGAACTAGATCAAGAAATCGTTATTAAATGTTGGGTGAAAAAGCACATATGTGCAGAAGAAGATTTCAAAATTTATATATTTTAATTATATTGTAATTAACAATATAATCATAAAATCGTTTAAATTACTGTTTAAATAAAATATTAAAACAAATTGCCTTTATAATTTAATTTATTAGAATCACCAGTACTGAAGAAGTAAGTATGTATATACGACATATATACTCAAAAGTAGTTATCAATCTACTAACAATAAGAAGACAAAGCAACTGAATTTCTAGCTACTGTTATGTGATTTGGTTGAAATTAGGTGAACCTAAATCTGTAAATATTGATTGGAGTTTTATCGTCTGCGAACCCCATATATAGTTCATCATTAAATTATGTTGAAATGAAGATATCGCGATTCAACAGCCAATCAATGTTAAAAATCTTGTGAAAATGAAATAGCAAAATTGCTGAAATACTAAATTATTCGAAAGTTAAAGCTCAACTCGATAATAAAAAAATTATAAAAATTTGCAATCAATTAATAGATGGCGTTTTACGTTCAACAATAACTCAATTTACAATAACTCAATGTTATACAGATCAGTAATTATTAATTACAAAACCAACAAAAGGTGTTCATTAATATTGAAGAATAAAAATTATTGAAAATGGAAAATTTTTATACATAATTAGTTTTCCTTTCCAATTTATATTAATAGAGGACACACAGCACATACCGATTTGTTTAAAAATGTTGAATAAGTTCAATTTTGTTGCCGCAATACTACACTATACATAAATCATCTGACTGAGTTGGATACTTACATTAAACTTTTCAATTCAGTGTTACTAAATGTTGGCTATATTTAGTGAAATTAGAATGTAAGTCGAATGCAAATGTACATTTATGTACATTCATTCATCTCGATACCATTGAAATAATTGAAAGGATGTATTTATATTCAATTAACGTTCAATGTCACCGTAATCAATCAAAATTGAATCTGGTTGCGGGATATCAAAATACCTCTAACAACCTATAATTTCGTGCATGCATATTTCATGTTTAAAATATTTTTATTTTTGTTTTGAATTGATCGAATTAAATTTAAGATAACATTTCAATTTAAGATCACATGTGATCATAATAAATAAATTAAATTACTTTCATGCAATAAATTAATTTGATTTGAAAAAATATTATGTTGAAATTGCTATACATATCTAAGATCTCTCTATAAATGGCTTAATTAAAATTGACCAAACATTTACTTTTACAGAACTTTTGACGCAATATAAATGATCTTGAGCTGGATTATCTAAACGCACTTTCGTTAAAGAGATGGCAAAAAAAAAATTACAAAGTAGTATAAACATATAACTCCGAGGTGTGTGATTATAGATTGCTTTCGTCAAAAATTGTTTGATATTTATGACCGTGAAACCATCACTGTCAATATTATGTATATGCATGCACCATATATGTTTCGTAATATTTTAATTGACTTATTATAGTGTGTAAATACCGATAATATACTTAAAATATAAACAAATAAGATATTTACCCTAAATGATCCGACAACTTCTTGTACCACTTCCATTGCCCGGGCGGGTAACGTTCGCACAAAAGAATTCTGTTGGGATGTTAATATCTGCCATGCTGCTGTATCCTATATCGATATAATATATATAAAAAATAAAAAACAAAATTTAATAGTTAACAAATATTTATCCAAACTATTATTATGTGTATATTAAACTTAACATTTTCGTCTTCAAAATTATCAAATACCAATTCATTGATCTCGTTTGTGTTCTCTGCTTGACGTACGCGTATTTTTAAATCAACAAGGAATGCAATTATTAGTAGAATTATGCAAAAAATTAATGTTATTTTTAAAAATGTGTTAAATATTTTTTTCATGATCGTGTTTTCAAAATAAAATAAAAAAACTTTATCAATGGCGAACGATACGCTGAAGAATGAAGGTGACACGGTGGAATATTGCAATATTTATTGTTTTTAACGCGCTTAGATATGATCTTGAATTATTATTGTACATTTTTTATAATAATTTGATTAATTAATGTTATAATTAAATGTCACGTGAGTATACCTATGGTGGGCTGTTTTACTAAAATTATAGATATAGATAACATTTAAGTTAGCACGGAATCGAATCAAATTACAATTCATTCAATAGAAATATTAGGATATACATCCATATTCTGCCCTATATATAGGGTAACGTAAGAAAATGATTGTCAATTTACCCAGTATCCAGTTGTAAAGCAACTTCAACATCCTTCCCATATGACCAATACCTGACTACGAAATATGTAGTTCAGATATAAAATCATTCAAATATTCAAATTTTTCCTATGATTCATTTAACAGAACTAAAGGCTTTTATATTAATTTGCCAATCTTATCTTTGCCGGACTATGGGTACTCTGGACCCTGGAGCCAGTATTAAATAAAGAGCCTCCTAATAAAGTTATCCGTGAATTTATTTTGTAATTGTTCAGTGACCCCAAGCCACTCACTGACTTGAACGATGTACAAGACATGAATTCTATATTTTTAACAGAAGATCATAGATCTGTTTATTGCATCCTGCATCTATTTGAATTCCAACCCAGTACCTCCCGATCCAAATGTCACATCTTTAAACACTATGCTAGTTGCTCTTTTCGAGGGAAATGAATAATGATACAATTCAGAATTTGGAAATCATATTTACAAAAATATAATTTTTTTATACCGTGCAATCTACAAATTCCACGAATTCTAATGAATCAATAAAATTAAAATAATCATTATATTCGAAACTGAATTTTGAAAATTATAGGTTTTATTTAATTTTTTCGAAGTTTAGAAAAGTTTTCAAATTGTTATATGATTATCTGACGTTTTAAATAAATTCAAATACTCATATCGTGATGTACTTTTAAACTTTATATTCAAACGCTGGTGTGGGTTGCAATCCCTATATGATTAGCTCATTATGAAAAGAACTTGAAATAGTTTTGAAAACATAACTTATTTTTCCACCTTTCCAATAAGCGTGGTATATAGCTGGATTCCCTCACATATATACAGGCTCTTTGTAGCATCATTGTCAATCACAAAGAGGATGTTGAATATGATATTTAATGACAGTCTTATAACCTTTCTTACTTAACCAAATACATTTGGTAAAGGATCGGGTTTGGCATATAGTAGCCTTGTTAAAAATGTCTTTGAAATCCCAAAATTGAATTGAAATTATAAAAGTGTTAAAAAAAATTGAAGTATCCTTCAAAATTCTGAGAAATATTCTAAAATTTAACAAAATTTTGATTCTGCTTAATTTTGAAAAATATTCATAATATATTTATATTATAAAGATTGAAGTGTTCAGCGCAGCACCCATTTTTAAAATTGATAATTTTGTAAATTAAATTTGGAATTTGAGAAGTTTTCTATAATACTTAAAATGGATCGATTCTTTTTTTAAAAATCAGTCAGTTTTATAATGAAACTTGATCCATCGAGGTTTTGGAATATGAAGGATTATGGGACTTTAAAATTTGTTAAAACTCCCAAAAAAATATTTACTTTCGAATGAAAATTTAAAATTTGAAAAAAAGAGTCTTATATTCAAATAATATCCACCATAAATTGGAGATGATATTCATGACTCATGAGCGTTTAATATTTAAATGTTAAAAATTCAACAGCTCGAATTATAAATTTTATCTTCCGAATCGTTTACATACGTGAAAGTTAGTTGCAAAATTCATCTGGACTCGCATATTCAGAAATGGCTCTTAAATTAGCGTAAAGGACTTCGGAAATATTCCTTCCTGATGAATATTCAAATTGACTTGAATCTTCCAAATATCATCTGGAATTTTCATCCTCAATGGAATTGTATTCTAACATGCAATATAGAGTCATTGATGCCATTCTCGGTTATAATAAAAACCAAATGAATACCATTGACAACAATCTGGATATATTTTTAAATCTTGTCTTCACCAATGAACTTGCTGCTTTTATAGTAACTGAGTCACTCAATTCATTTGTCGCAAATGATTAAACCACAAACCGCTGAATTTTGTATTCGACGCACTGTATACCGATACCGAAAAGTTGGTTTCTGTGAATTAGGATGACGTTCTAAATGTAAAACTTGTGAATGAAAATGTCGATAAATTTTATGAGATTTTATCTCGAACAAAGCATCACATACTTACCGTTCATGGTTTGATGAACGACTAATAAATCTAAAAATTCGGGAGTGTAAGGCCTATACAAAAATGGTCAAAACTAGTGTGGAAACTGACAAGTTGTCCTTTTTACAACTCAGTGCGGCATTCGAGGTATTTTCAAATTTAAGTAAAAATTGTATCTAGACGGCATTCAAGAAAAAATTAAAGAGAATCCTAAACAATTTTGGGAATACTTTAAGTCAAAACGTGAAATCGAGGCATACCTTCGAGACCAAACGTTAATACGGGGTACATTGATGAAATAAGTAATAATTCCGTATCTACATATTACTTCTCCAGTCATATCTGATGATAATCTTTCTAACAGATTTGAAGGGTTTTTTAGATGGCTATGAACCGGATGATATACAATCTTCTATGCTAGTACGGTTTGGTCGTACTTTGGCACATCCGTTGTGCAAAATGTTCAGACAATCCTTGACCGCAGCTGTTTTTCCAGATAAATAGAAAATCTATCTCAATCTTTAAATTGGGCAAACGTGATAACTTGAATTGGTTGTATATGTGGTTGAATTAGTTGTATGCAATGCGTTTTAGTCCACATTAATTCGTCCTATATCCGTCAACCATCATGGGTTTAGGCCAGGCAGATCTACATCTACGAACCTACTTGAAATAACCAGCAAGGTAATAAATAAAATAGAAAAACATCTTCAAGTAGATGTTGCTTAAATACATTAAATGGTTCAAGTCGTATCTAACTATCCGTCGGCAATATGTATTAATTGATAATAAGAAATTCAACTTAGTCTTTAAGTGGCATCTGGTGCTCCTCAAGAATCTCATATTGGACCATGGATTTTTATTGTTTCCATCGACCGAATAACGAAGATAATAAAAAACTCAAATGTTCTAATATTTGATGTAAGATGATGTAAAAATATTTCATACGATTGTGCAAATATGTGATGTTGAGGAATTAAAAAATGGTCTCAATCGACTTAATGAGTGGTGCGATCAAAACTCATTGTACTTAAATATCAAGAAACGCAAAATTATGTCGTACCACCGTAAAATGAATACAACGGTTACCTCATACAAATTAAATGGCAAAGAAATTGAAAAAGTAAACGAGATTACTGACTTAGGCGCCATCATTTTAAAAAAATGCCACTTTTAACAGATTAATAGCTGTATTGTAAAAGCATATTCCATGGTTGGCCTCGTCAAATGATGGACAGGAGATTTCAAAGATCTGCACACTTAAATTTCACTTATGTGAGATCTTAAGTCTAGAATATGCTGTGATGGTTTAGAGTCCTTACTATGCTGTACACACCAAAAGAGTCGACAGTATACAAACAAAACTTTAATTTCCTGCTAATAACAACTGACTGCGACTTTGATCATAACATACCATTCTATGAGAATGTGGTTCGGCTACCTTCATATTCAACCAGGTGCAAAGAATAAAAAATATGCACCCTTGAAAATAAATGTCTCCATGTGCGGATATTGCTTTTATGGTAACATACAACTTGGCTACATCAATTCACCTTAAACATGGAAAATATCTCTATTATTGTTCCAAGTAGGACATTGGGGTGAGTCCGCCACATTTATAGATGATCGATTCGAAAATACAGTTTTTAATTCTGACAATTTCGAAGACAACTATTTTAGGTCTTTTATTTAGATATTCATCAATTTGAAATTTCTAATTATTTTTTTCTTTCTTATACGTGAAATCATAAATAAAATTTACTAAGTTGACTTCTTTCTTTAATAAATAAATAAATAAAATAAATTCAAAATTGTAAAATTTACGTTCCTCAACTAAAAGAAATTTATTAAAATTTTACCCTTGAAACGAATCAATAGGTCGATAATTCGAAAATTTCATTATAAGGAAAATTTTGGTTTAAAATTTTTTAAAATCGGAAGTTACATAAATGTTGTGAATTTATGATTAAAAGTGGAATATGAATTTCAAAAATAAATTTAAGAATTAAGTAGTTTAGAATATCTAAAAGAAGGTGTAAAACTTGGGAAATTTGCAACTACTATTACCGCAGCTTTGAAAAGTTGACGTTTAGTCTTTATGGTTTATAGTTAGATCAGCACCCAACTGATGAATTGTAGATTGATTATTCAATCTCGTAATCGTAATTTAAAATAAATTTCTCCATAAAATACATAAAACAATTCAATGAACATCTTGAACATACAAAGTTAAACATTATGCAAATAAACCATAAAAAATGCGATTTTTATTTACATACCTCGATGCACACTAAATTGAACATAAAATAGCCAATTGCAATCAAGTTAGATAATGCTTGCCTCAGTTTAAAATTTCTTAATATTGTGTTGATGTGCGTGTGTAAGCATTCATTAAAAAAAGTTTTTAATTACTAAATTTGGTAACAATGCAACCGCACACATATACGTATAATAACGCGGTAAATTCCGCTTGAAATATGTATATAATATGTTGTATTATGTTCGATTGCATCAGAGCATAAAATTATCTATACTTAATATACATACATACGTATATGTTGAAGTACTGTGCGGTTTATACATATTTATCTATGTTGATTATCTGGGTGTAAAATTGATTGTTTTTATTTAAAACACGAAACAAGATATTAACCAATTTTTGTACGTCTATTTGATTATTTAAGAGAGTTGCTCAAATGTCAAATCTCAAAACTGATCAAAATACCTAAAACTTCAATTACATTATAAAATTTTTTCTACATTCGATAATAATATGAACTTCTTGAATAGATTGTCTTAATTAAGAAATGTTATATGTAGTTCAAGTTAATCAAGGCCGCTCCAATTAATTAATGCCTTATGTATATATTATATACATGTACATAGTTAACTTTCGATTATTTTAAGCTATGCTGCGGTACATTTAATAAAGGCACACTGTATACAAACCATTATTCACGCACCGAAGTTAGATCCTATATAATATTCTCAATTACAGCATCAAATTGAACGATAATTGTAAATTAAATATTGGAACGAAAATTTGAAAATTTTGTTTGGCAAATATTAGATATATTGATGGCATATCTGCGATTAGCTGTGTAAACATTCGTTTAAATATGCGAACCATAATTTGTAATGCAAATAAATTCGGGCGACAGTGTACACTATACATCATTAAAAATCTAATTATAAGTAAAATGAGTACCTAATGGATTTTTGTTTTGTTTTGTTGAACATTTACTTTGCCAATTAAGCTACAGTTAGTGGCATATTATCTGTAAACTATCGTAATAATTTGGTGACTTTTACATACAATTTAGTCCAAATCGCTAAAAAACTTCAGTGTGATGATAAAGAAAGTGGCACATACTTTGTATAAATTATGTTAAAACTAACGAAGCCTTGAATTGATTGAAGAGTTTTTTTAAACTGCTGACCAGTAATTCCTTCAATATTTGAATGATGAACTTTTTAAACATTTAATTTTGAACTGAGGTAAGGTCAAGAAAAATGTTGATCAATTTAACTGTTTCTGTCTAAGCCATCAAACTATTGTCATTTACAAGATTACATTCTCTTTCAGATTTGTTGTTTGTTATCCCATTAAGTAGGAAATACAAGAAATCGTTTCAATTTCTTTAATTGAATATAATATAAACATTTCGCAATATATATAGTCACAGTGAGAGTCTTTATAAATACTTTGAGGTTATTATATGTAATTTGTCTTTTTACTTGAATCTATAAACATCGCATGATCACTTAAGTTATATAATGTAATCAGTTGCCTTTCGACTGTGACTTATGTCGAGTATCTATATACCGCGCATATACGCAAATGAACAGATCGTTATGATTACCGATGTTTTTTCATTTGTGTTTGTGCTCGTAACATGATGAGAATTGGTACAAACTAATCAAATCTGTCATTACTGATAGAATACCAACAATTTTATATAAAGTTTAATTGAATAAATTTTATTCATGATCAATCACCATCAAATGATAAAAATTACGTAACCAAGATGTTTTGATCAAACTGTTAACTACAACCTGGTGAACAAAGAGCAAATCGAACATATAATAGAGATCAGATGAGGAATTTAATCTTTAAATTTCAAAAGTAATGTTAAGAAAATGTTACTCAATTTCATAATATGAACCAGGGGCCCTACTATCACTTTCGACAACGATTTTCGACGACGGTCGTTTTCCTATAGTAGGCAAAGGAAGAAAAAGGAAAACAATATTATAAATTTACTATTGTTTACCTTTTTCTTCCTTTGCCTACTATAGGAAAACGACCGTCGTCGAAAATCGTTGTCGAAAGTGATAGTAGGGCCCCAGTTACCTTTGATTTCAAACGTTACGTTTAAAAGTTTAAAATTCAGATGTTAAAAGCCCAGTGGTTTTTGGTAACTATGTAACTTAACTTAAATTACATTAAATACAAATGTAACATCATTACTAACTTGGCTTACTTGAAAAACAAACTACAAAGTTAACTCCATATTCACTGGTAACCCGTGGCTGATTTTTTCTATATGCCATAAGAGACTGAGTTAAACTGTTAAACCATATTTCTTATTAATATTGGTTCTAAGATCCTGAAGTCCATTTGCCAGGAGAGATAAAAGGTACGTCGCTTGATCGTATAGCAATTTTTCCTGTAGATTTATAGACGACACTTTCCGAACATGAAGTTAGTTAAATTTCAGTTTTAGGTGTATATTTTGTATAATAAATTTTTAAACATTTTATAAATTTAACAATCCGTATACTGAAATTTAAAATTTGTTATTACTATAAAAATTTATTGTGAGAATTTTAGAAATTTAAATATTCGAATTTAAATTTGGTACTTTATTAATTAACTATTTTAAAATTAGCATTAATTTTTCAAATATATTATTTGGATTTTGAAATGTTTATGTACAAAATATTTATTTGAGGTATGGGAAATTCGAATTTACAATCTAATCGATTTTAAAGTAACAAACATTTTGAATTTTTGAATATTTATAATAAAGCAGAACTTAAATTTTAGAGTTTGAATGAATTTTGGTATTCGTAAATAATTAAGAATAAAGAATTTAGTAGATAATAATAAATTGTTTTATAATTTTTGAAATAAAAATTTCCAAAATCGTGTATTCGATTTTCTAAAACATTTTTCTACTACGATTTAAATTGTTATAATTATATACATATATTAAATCTAAGAAATTTAAATTTACTATGTATGTTAAAAATTTGATATTTTTTGGAAGTTTTTAACATTTCCATCTATAGATTAAACAAGGTATTAAACTAGGTATTGAAATATTTGGTATTTGTGAATAAATTAATAAACAAATTTTGAAAATTTCAATTGAATATTGGGAATTTTTAAGAATAATATTTGAAAATTTTAGTTTTAAATATCAAATTTGTTTAATTTAAAAGTAATTCAAAAATTAAAATTTTTAATTTAATAATTTTTTAATTTTTAAACATTTTTTTGTTAGGCTATTTTTGATACGAGTATATACTGAACATTAATTTTAGCCTAGTTCAATAAAAATAGGTAAAATTATGGTTTGATATTTCCATATGATATATTAAATTGTGGGATGGAACAGCTTTGTAAAAACATCAAAAATTGTCCATGGTTTTTATATTGAATTTTTTGTTTACCATCCATCAAATAATTACAACATATTGACATCGACATTTCAATTTTATATTCAAATTTTAAACCGCATGATAACTGGGTCAATCTTGTGAGAATCGAAAAAAGTTAAATTTATATTATCTTCGTTACAAAACCACTGCCTAACAATTATATATACCATTAAAACTTAATTAAACAACTTTTTTTTTTTGGTTTACACACATGAAAAATTCTTCAGCCATCTAATTTTATGATTTATCATTTTTTTATGGTCTCAAATTACTCATCTTATATATAACTCATAAAAAAGTGTCGAAAACGATATTTAAACATAATTTTATCTATGCGTATGTATCACCCAGAATATTTAACAAGAAACCCAAATAACACTATATAAATCTTAATTAATACAAAATAACAAAACATTTTCTAACTAGTTTATAATTAGAAAAATAAATAGAAAATTTTTAATTAAAAGATATTGACGCGCTCTGTATTTCAAAGCCATCGTTTTGAAATACATTTGTGGTGTTAATTTAAAAAGTATTGAAAATAAATCGCGAGCCTATTAATACTTATATACAAATTAATAATTTGAAGTTCGTTTAAATTTAATAAATAAATAACTTTCCTACTTACCTTAATTGAGTTAGATATTCGACCTGCACTCGCCACCACACCACCAACCGTTGATGGGGCCAAAGCGAATGATATCACGCATTCATTTAGGCACACCATAAACACTATTATTTTAACTATAATATTCATTTTTCTTTTAGATACTTTTTATATTCACTGTACACTTTAAAATTTTAAACTTATATAATTAATAATTCAAAAACATTGTTTTTTGTTTAAAGGTTCATGCAGCAAATTAATTATTTTAAAATAATATCTTACAAGATTCGCTATTATGGAAATTATAAAATTATAGTAACTAGTTATAAAACATATAATTTAATTAAGTGGTTTTTGCAATGAGGTGCGGCTAGTTTTCCTAATGGATTAATGATTTTAATAATGAGAATCTTAAATTAGTTTTTCTGTTGAAATTAATCACAGATTTATTAGAAATGTCAATACTTTATTAAAAACAATGCAATTACAACATTTAAATTGATGCCCTGGGAAGATAGCAGATCGTTTACGTATAAATGATTACCATTACGTTTTGAATTATTGCATTACAAACACATAATTAAAACGCTCAACAGAATAATTAAGAAAGATGTTGTTGATTCACATAATTCTGTCTTAACCTAAAAGGTATTTTTAAAATTAACCCGCGAGAAGACGGATTTTTAATAAAACTATTTATGTAGTTCAAACCTAGCCCCTCAATCTAGTTTTAGTAAAAATAAATTATTATTTAATTCAAAATTATATTTCTATAATTTATATTTCAAAAATGTTTATTTCATAATTATGTATTGGAATTTAACATTTAAAAAGATCGAAGACTTTCAAAATTTGTATTATAATCGCGATATGAATATTAAAAAATTAAAAAAGTTTTAAATAAACTTAATTCGAAAAAAATTTTGATTTCAAAATTTAAATTTAGCCTAAATTGAAAAATGACAATTACATAATGTGTACGGTCCAAATCGTTTCCAAAATTTGAAAATTAAACAAAATTTCTATATGCATTTATTTAGAATACTCAACAAAAACAAAAGTTCAGGATTTTTTATAATTTTTCCTAATTTTTAGGATATTATAAATTATAAGATCATTTGAGACAAGAATATTCACCTCAGAAATACAATAAACATTTGGGAGTAATTTGAATTAAAATTGGCAAGAATATGATTTTGAGCTGCATTAATATTGATTGAAAATTCCACAGATACTTACACTTTCAGATTTACTCAAACATTAAAGTTTATGTTTCCTATATGTAATTGATGTTTTGTAAAAATGATTATTTAAATATCACAAACGTGTTATGCAAACGATACATAATAATATGCTTTTAATCAAGGAGTGTAAAGTCATGCACGATTACCAAACACCCTTAGGGTTAATGTTTGAATAAAATGCATAAATTTATAGAAACGTGGGATGCTTAAGCAATCTACTATCAAACCCGATTTTCCAATCGAATTAGAAATGTAAGCATAAAAATTTGAATCAAATTTGGATTAGAATTAGTATAATAAATAATTTTACTCTGTACGTTTCAAAATATGTTAACTAAAATTCATAGAATTTAAATATAACTTCTGTGATTTGATCAATATTTGAGTGAAATTTTAATTATTTAGTATTTCTAGTAAAATTATAATTTTCGTTTGACCTATATTTAAATTAAATATTTAATATAATTTGAACTTTGAATATACTTTATATAAAAAATATATTTTAAAACCCTTCCGTTAAAATTTTAAACCTCGCTATGCAAGGACATTTGTAACGTTTTATCCCAACTAGAACAAAATATACTATGGAGAAGAAAGAAACACACTCATTCTGTTTGTTGCCCAATTTATTGTTTATCTTTTATTCGGTTTATTTTTTGAAATACAGCTGCGTACATATTACGAAATACGAAATTCAGTTGTAAAGTTATCATTCAGAGAGCGAATCGTATGCGCATCAAATTTGTTACTGTCAATCGTGATTTGTTATGGCAATTTTAAACGGTAAGGACTAGAAGTGAACAAATTTAATATCTTAATGTGTCATTTTTATATTAAAGTGTAAAACAAATTATTTGATTGTATTTGAAAAGCATGTACGTACATCCCAATGGACAATTGGACTGAGCAGTAATGTGTTCTCTGTAAATAATTTCAAAACACACACTACCATGAACACAAATTATTTAACAAGTGTATAATTTTAGTTTTATTGTAGAATAACATAACGGTTATATATTTAATATAAATTCGCATTTACAATGGTAATTATTAATTCAAATATTATGATAACATAAATTAGCTTACTTATATATTACAGGTATAAACAACATGTGTAATTAGGCTTGCCACCTTTTGAAAAAGCCAGAGGAGGACAGTACAATAAATATTTTTCATTTGATTTGCACGTCCTGCTCAAGAAGGATCTTTTGCTCAAAATTAATCACCCCCTAAAATACTTACACTGTAGAATGATAATAAAATTATAACTTATATGCACATAAAATAAACAAAAGATTTCACAGTGTAAATGCGGAATACGCTGTCTGAAAAGTGATCATATTTCGGTACCGTCGGAAAAATTCAGATAAATAATTCGATAAAACCAATAATTTATAAATACGAGGGCGGAGTGAGAATTCTGGTAAAAATGAAACAAGGAATAATATTTTCGGCCAAAACAGGAAATAGTAGCAGGGGGCTAGGCTAAGTCTCGAGAATATGGCGGATGTGGAAACAATTCGAAGCCTAATTTATGGATTTTGACCATGGCAACTACACACGACTGCACCCGTGCATTGTCTTGATGGAAGAGAATTTTTCTCTTCACCAAATGCGGTCGTTTTTCTTTCAAAAAGTCGTTGAAACGGTCCAATAAGTTGCAGTAATCTTCGCCGTTGACTCGTTTTCCCTTTTGAAGGTGTTTGATGTGGATTATGCCGCATGCATCCCAAAAAACTGTGACCATGACCTTGTTGGCGGATAAAACCGCCTTAGCCTTCTTCGGCGGAGATTCGCCAATATAAATCCACTGTTTAGACTGTTCTTCATACATGTTTCATCTACAGTTATGAAACGACGCAAAAACTCCTTTTTAAACAGCGCCGAACCTGCCTCTGAAGTTGTCACACATGTGCGTTTTTGGTCGATTGTAAGCAAACGAGGCACTTAACGCACGGATAGCTTTTTCATAGCCAAATGTTGGTGTAATATATTGAGCACACGTTCATCTAAGATGCCTTCTATCTCAGGTATGTAATATATGTTTGCAAAAAAAACAATGGGTTGTCTGTTTTCAATGGCTCTCAAAACTGAACTAAATGACAGATCAATCTGAAAATTTTAATTTGGTCTAGTGACAGATGATATTGACACATGATATCTGGGATTTGCGATTGTGGCACTCTTTGTTGCAATTTTACCAGACTTCTCACAGCACATAAATATTTTTGGAAACATAATTTATTTTCCTGGTGGAGGACATTTTTGTCCTCGTGGAGGATGGAGGCAATTTCTTACGAAAGGAGGACTGTCCTCCACAAAGGAGGACGGGTGGCAAGCCTATGTGTAATACACCAACATTGAGAATCTCTAACTCAGAAGAGTAAATATAATTGAACAGTATCTATTATTTACAGACTTTTGAAAAGTTTACAGAAACTCGAGTATTTTCTCATTGCTTATGGATCGAAAATGAGTCAGGAAAATGATGAGGTTGATGTAAAATGTTTTATTTGTTTATTTACACCACCTTGTTACTAAATGTACATTTTAAAAACTGCGAATTCGGACAAATGTTACATGTAATTTTGCATAATTGGAATCTGTATACTCTAGCTTTTTTAAAAACCATAATAAGTATTTCATTCTATTGGTGGCATTGAATATAAAAATGAATCTGATCTTAATAATGCCATCGTTCCGGCTTCATAATACACAAGAGAAAATGCAAGACAGTAAACATGCGGTTTAGCAAATTAACCGCCATTGCCATACTATTTTTCAACTACATAAACAAACATTTTTATAACTACATATATACATATAAGATAAATCTAATTGCTCAACAACTTAAAGACCCAATATATTATACGTACATGTATAATGACAGAAGAAATGATTCGACACTGATATTCAATTTAATAACAATTTTTGCAATTCCTTCAAAGTAGGTATAATATTATGATGATAAATATGTATAAGAAAAATAATAACTTTAAAAATAAAAATGAAAGTGAAAACTTTTCTTCATACCACACAATACAACATATCGCTCGCTCTCCGCTGAATATAGTAAAGAAATATTATAATAAAATAATCAAAATGATTCATTCAATTTTATTATCTAATATATTAGTATTATATATGCAATACATAAGAGTTTGTTAATTGTTATACGCCAATTATTTTTTATACATTATGTTGTGTGTGAGAATATATTTTTTGCTCGTAGAATAACTTGTAATGCATGAGTATATGTTGCAATTTTTCATCCATGAACTTAATTTCAATACCAGGGACAGAATTAATAAAATGTTTTGTATCCGCGTGTTTGTCGGTCAAAAAGAAATTTACTTTATCGATATAATGCAAGATTACAAAAATTTCCAAATAACACACATCTCCGTAATATAATTTCGTGCACTACATTTTGGACACCCATAAAACTATAAATCTACTAACTTGATTATATGCAGTTTCATGTGCCACATAAATATTATACATTAAAATAGTTTTCACGTAACATCAAAACACAATACACATAAATTTCAATATCAAACGTAAAGTTCAAAAAAGTTGGTTGAATATAATGTAATACATACATAAAACCAAAATATTCAACCTGATTTATCTTACATAATAGCAACGAAAGAAATTTATTCAAATTAATGTAAAAAAAAATCGTGTTCGATTTGGAAGCTTATTGCATAAAGCTGTCGTCGTCAACACGGAGAAATTTAACAGATTTTTTTTTTGTTTATGGTTTTAAATTAAAATGCATTCGTTTATTAAAACTAACGCTTTCTCACAATAATATAGATTTGATAAGAAGATCAAAAATATTATTCTTGATCAATATTATCCATGATCGAATTAAAGTGAAACTGAAACTATAAAAAATATATCTTGACAGAGCAATTTCTTCTTTCTTTTTATTTCTTCACGTCTCACTATTATTTGATTTTTTTTTTGTTTATTCAACTTTAACACAAACTCTTTCTCTTATACAATTTGTTTATTTAAAAAAACAAAAAAATTTTAAGAAAATCGATCAACAATAGTATATTAAATAATATCTGTGTGTCTGCCAGACACTACAGTTATTGTTAAACTAAATACAATTTTTTATCGGCCGCAAGAAAATATGAGAATGCGTTTTGTTTCTTCGTTGGGCGCGTTGGAGTGGGAAATATTTGAGATGATATCTTACAAACAAATTTCCCACCTTATTATAGAGTAGTGATACTATATATCGATTCTTTGATCAGAAAGTTAACATATTGATATTTTATTAATTATGGGGTCATATATTGATAACCTAGATTTAGTCTTCATCATATATACATATTTTGGAATATAATAAATCAAATTTTAGCAATATATTAACAAATTAAAAAGTTTTGGATATATATATTTGGATTTGTTTATAAGACATATAGTCGTATAGCTCGTAGGTAAACAAAAACATGTTTAAAATTTTATATTTTTTTACGGTTGATTGATGATTTAGGCTTTTGTGCCGGCTAAATATGTGTAATGAAATGAATCTAATTTTAAAATTTATAAAAGAATTTTGGTTACAAAACTGATTTTCCGTGATTGTGTTTAAAAGCTATAAATTAATTTGATATTTCTAATTTTGTTAACTTAATTTTCGTTGTTTGATGGTTAATCGAGATTTTATGGGTTAATGAATAATGAGTAGAAAAATTATTATATGACTAATTTTATATATCTACTTATATGCGAGTAGTTCTTATATAGTAATACATATTTAAGCGTAAGCTGCGTAACTAGAAAATATATAAGTAATGTGATAAACTTAATATCCACAGTTAACCCGCGCTTTACGTTACCTATATCCAACATGTATCGATTACTGCTAAAGTTCAAGTAAGTATTTTAAATCAGGTATTAATAACGGTTATTATGGTTGCCTCGTTCCCTCGTTCTGTACCGTTTTCGAAAGTGTGAGGCGCTGGAACATCAACAATCAAATAATACTCGCTTGTACTCGATGTTATTCCACTATTCGAAAACCTAAGAAATGGTGTTAGAGGAGCACATGTAGACAAATCATATAATTTCATCCGCTGAATATGGACGTTGACATTGATATAAGTATGTAGCTTCGTATTGGTCTTTGGAGCAGAATTTAAGTTAAACGATAATAATTGATAGAATAAATATTATATTACCTAAATTGGAATGTATATTATAGGTCATAATTAAATTTGAATTAAAACACAATTCCGGAACTAATTGACCGTTATGCAAAAATATTTTGAACGATATTAAAATAAAATTCCATAATAACTTTAAATTTAAGAGAGATTCGACGAAACTTAATAATAATTGAAACTTCAACATTTACCATAACGATAATTTGGATTTAAAAGAATTGGTAGTAAAATTTGTTACTAACTACCTAGTCTTGGCAGTGAGATTGTGTATTTCAGAATATAATATATTAAATCTCCCTAAATTTCAGAAATGTTGCGCTAAATCGAAGTTTTAAAAATTCACATCAAGCTGCGTAATTGACGGATTAAGTCCCTGCTTAAATCACTCTATAAGGAAATCATTGAAGCAGCATGTCTTAATAAGAAACCTGAATCGTACAATGTTATAAAGTTGGAGCACCCTGCACAGCAATATAAATAACGTTACTTTGCAGCCAACATGTTAAAAATGTCAAATTTGAAGTTGATTTTTTTGCTACTGTGCGCAAGAGGCGCTACTATACACAAAGTGAATTTAATATTTCAATTAATTTTCTATTAGTATTACAATAAACTATTATGAATAAATATATAAATCAAATTAATTAGAAATTATAATAATTAATATTATTTTATTAAAAATAAGGTGATTCAAAAGAAATTAATACCGAAAAAAACGAACTCGCCTAGCACCGAATAATTCAAGTTCAGTGGCCAAAACTTGAGTCACGAATTTTTCGCAGAATTTATAAAAAAGTGAAGCCACTACGTCGACGACATTGAAGAAAAGATATTTTGGTGAAATTTTTTAATCACCGCCATTGCCAATTTTGTAAATATAAAATAGAGTTTGTTTTATTTTGTGATTCAATTGCCGAATCATAAATAATGGTGCCGGTGAGTAATATATTTTTTAGTGTTTTCCGAGTGTTAATAAGTGCGGATTGTTTTTGTTTTGTAGAGAACAAAAGTTTTCGTTGGTAGTTTGCCACAGGGTGTGAAACCTGAAGAATTGCGAAGGCTCTTTGAGGATCATGGTGTGGTTACCGAATGTGATATTATGAATCGATGTGGATTTGTGCACATGCAAACTGAGGAAATGGCCGAAAATGCAATTAAATCGTTAAACAATACACAATTTAAGGGAATGAGTATTACGGTGGAGCGTGGCCGAATGAAAGATCGGAATACTGGTGGTGGAAATGGCGGTAATGGTGGGGGTCTAGGTGGACGTGGTGGTAGCAGAGGAGGGGGAGGCGGTGGTCGCGGATTTGGCGGGAATCGTGGAGGTGGTGGTGGTGATCGAAAAGACCGTATGGATGGAGGCGGCGGAAACATGCGAGGTGGATTTGGTGGTGGCGGCAATTTTAGAGGCGCAATGGGTGGTGGTGGATCAGCTGGAGGTCCAATTAGAATGAACCGTGATAGTAGAGGAGGCGGAAATCGTGGTGTACCATATAATAAAGGTGGGCGAGATAATATGAATCGTCGAGACGGAGGCGGTGGCATAAGGAATGGTGGTGGATTCGATCGCGGAATGGATGGGCCCATGAATTTATTGAGTAATCAAGGACCAATGGATCGTAAGTTCGTACAGTTTTAGTTATTCGTTCAAACTATTTAAAGAAAATTGTTCGTTTTAGGAATGGGCAGTGGACTTGGAAACAACATGATGAATAGCCGTTTTGATGACGGTGGATTTGGGTTCAGTAATCAAGACCGACGTGGTTTTGCTTTACCCGAGCGACAAATGTTCCCTAATGATTTAGGGGGACGAGGTGGTGGTGGTGGTGGTAGCTTTGGCGGTAATCCTGGAATGGGTGGTGCTCCAATGGGAGGCAATCTGGGAAATGGAGGAGGGTTGTTTGATAGACGACCGCCACCACTACCATTAGGCGGGTTAGATCAGGGCGGTGGAATGGGTGATATGTACAGCAGAAGAGGAGGGCCAATGTAAGATTTGTATTTTCATAATATCTCTAAAACTAGCACCTTTTTTTAATTTCCTTGAATGGGCTGGAGGAGCTATTTGTATAATTTGTGACTATTGCATTATCGTGTTCAGGGATCGGTCCACTTTGACTTTAATTTTGGTCATGTAGGAGCTCAACTTTATTTTTCGGATTTCCGATGAATTATCAAGCATAGTTTTGTCGTTTGAGTATTTTGTCATCAATCACGAACCATTCACATATGAATTAAACGATCTTTCGGTTAAGTTCAATAGTCCCTTTCTTTATAAGTATTGGCGAAAGCACCTAACATAAAAGATCTTTATTTCAAATATTCTACCAAAAATTAACAATATTGAATGATCTTTCATTGAATTTTTCAAAAACGTTAATTCGGCTCCTTATTTCCGTTGGTGTTAGTGTGGTAGGACGAATAAATCAGAAGAAATGCTTGTATAGATCTATGTCTTCAAACTTGACTTGCAATAATTTATGACCGGCAACATTGTGTATGAAAATGACTCGAAACTATTTTATTCAACTAACAACTTTTTATATAATTTTCAGGGGCGGTGGTAGTGGAGGCATGGGAGGTGGTGGTGGAGGCGGTGGCCGAGGTGGATACGATCGCGGAAATGGTGGAGATTATAATCAATCATTCCCTACGCTGGGAGGTGGTGGTGGTCAAATGAATAATAATCGGTAAGTGTTAATTTGCATATGTCTCGAAATTTAAAAATCAAGCATCCCGAAACAAAGAAAGCGGTCTTATGAATGCGTATATAAAAATGATGGAGATTATATAAGAAACAGTTTCTCTTTTTCTGATAACTTATGTTGCGGTTAACTTTATAATTGATCCAGGATTTCTCGATACCCAGTTGGCCTTAAGCGTACATAAACAAATCTTTACGTGTCTAATAAAATTCATTAATTTTCGACATTTCTTAATTTTCTCTTATAGCAATGGACCTCGGATGAATCGTCGATTTTAATTTCAAAAACTATATAATTATCAAATAATTATTCATTTTACCATTTTAAACTATATAAATATAAAAACTATTATTAGTTTTTTTTAAAATAGCGTCCGGCGAATATACCAATTATTTTTCTAAATATGATGCACAAAAATTAATAACAAATGAAATAAACTAAAACTACCTATCACACTTAATATGAATATAGGATAATGATAATTAATAGGATCTTAATATGTATAATTTACATGTTACATAATAGTGACTTCAGATGAATTTAATAAAAAAACTAGTTTATTCAAATTTATAGTAAGAGGCCGCCCTTGGATAAATTTTTATTTTTATTTAGTTCACATTATTAGTAGTCATAAACACACACACGGCAAATTCGAAATTTAAACACAACTATTTCCAGTAAACTTATGAGATTTTATTATTTTACTATAACTTAAAAAACTATTTGTGTATATATGAAATTATTATTGTTTATTATATTTTGTTATTTACGTAAATTAAATTACAAGTTTATAAAACTTGAGAGGAAATCATTAGAAGCAATAAATAAATAAAGAAATTTAAAGAAACGTTCAGAACGCAGAGACTTCCATTATCATCATGCCGAGCGTTCTTTAAAGTTTAAGACATACAAATCAGTAAAATTAAATTTTATTAACACACAATAAACCTAATGTTGTATTAATATTTTATATAATTTTTATTCAATTAAATTCGGGACATCCGATTTAATTTATTAAAACGATAATGTACAATTTAGAATTAAAAATCATATAAAATAAATAAAAAGAACAAAAAAAATTTAATTAATTTATGAACATTTTTGAAATTTCATTTCAATTCACACGAAAAGCAAAAAAAAAATATTCTTAACCAATCGAAATTACAAAAAGCAAATTTAAGCGGATTTTGTTCAGCATGCCGAACAAACGTACAAAATTAAAAAAAATATTTCCTGAATTGCGTAAACCATACGAAAAATGTATGATAGGATAGGCGAAAATTGTATCTAGTGCGGTTCTGTGTTGATGGATATACGAGTATAGCGAACTATTCCAAGAAACTTTGAAAACACATTCTATATAATATTGAAAGTAAGTAAATACCAAGACAACTATTCGCGCAAACCAAATTTTGGTTTTGGCAAATTTTTTAAATTACATAATTTATATTAAAAATAGACATAAGATTTTCGTTATCCGACGAACGTATATCAATATTAAGCTTTAATTTTAAGCGTGCGTTTGATTCGATATACGTTCGTTAATAATGGAATTATTTATTATTGAGAGGTATATTGAGAGACGTTCCTCGTATGCGTGAGCGGATCACGAAGAATTTATTTGTCGATACATCACCCGATACTATTGCGTAAAAATATCCATAATAATGATGAATGCGATAGATAGTGTCATTTTCACGAAAGAAATTTAGAAACGTATTGCGGTCTAAATTGGACGTATTAATATTATGATGCCACACTCTGTGTTAACTATTAAGATTAGATACTTTTTAAAAAAATCAAATTTTACTAATTAGACTTTTACGAGAAGTACTTAATATAAATTTACATTTTTTAGCTGTCGACTCACAGGAATTGGAATAGGATGAGGGTTTATTGATTAGGATTTAAAAAAATTTTAGCGTAAGTATTTTTTGTATTAATACTGTTTCAGGTACCTACTACTTAATACAGCCAAGAACGAAGGAATTTTGATTTATGTTTTCATTAAAACGCAAGTATATTAAAACAATAAAGTTAGTAGCTTTTATACAATTTTGAAAATTAAAAATCTGTTTTATTTAATATGCATAATTCGTTGAATCTGCTTAATAAATGAGCCATCTCGTAAGTATGTTTAATTTTTTAATTTTAGCAATTACTCGAAAGTTTGAAATTTTGAATTGACAAATTCCAACAGAAATTAATTTTCGTTTGGCAGGCAGACAAAATAAATGATCATTAACCAATCAAAATTGATCACCATCGCTCACGAGACAAATAAAACTGGTAAATTTTCATTTTCGATAATATTATTCTTTTAAAAATAGCGGGAATTGATGATTGTTATTATTTCAATAGGAATAGGAATGTATCTTGTATCCATGAATGCAGTCATTCCAATTGTGATTCCGAACAACAATGATATCTGAAGTTCGAATTTTGGTTTCTCCTGTAATTTTAGTGAGGCATAAGGTTTATCGTTGGCAAAGTTTGTCTCAGAAAAGTTTAAAATATTTTATTTTACGAGAGAAAAATTAGAACTTTGCCCTGGAATTAGTATCCATACTGCTAAAATAAACCTTTTCGACTTAATAAAAACATTGTTTATTTGCCAATATTTCTAAAGGGTTTGCTGAATTATTTTGAAACTCTCGATTTAGAATCTGGCATTTAAAATTCACCAACATTTCAAAAATCTTAATTTATAAATTTCAATAAGTTCAACATTGTGTCAGGCAGTTTCAAATCTACGGATGTTAATTCGTTATCTCAGCCAATCAATTGATAAAAAAAAAACGTTTTCTTCTGTCGTGTTAATATTTTGATGGGAAATATGAGGCATGGTGTGGGAAGACAATTCAACCAATATCACATACGACTTCTGTATAAGAGGAGATATAGTAAAACCTGCTGAAAGGACTTGACAAAGTATGGCTTCTAACCTGGTGAATTCTCCAAGAATGATCTACATTCATGCACTTCACTACATGCGAGCTTGTATAAAACAGATGGGTTAAATTCTAGTCAATATTAAAATTCGCAATAATCGTCTTTTCTGAACTTCTAATATTACACTCAAAATAAATTTCGACACAAAACGGGAACAAAATTTCTGAAGTTCACAAGTTAGCAAAAGTAGCCGATCGTAATTCTTATGATTCAAAAATTATTGAGAAATATTCTAGACTGAAGAAAGATGTGGTTGCATTAGTTAACCAAACGAAGGTTCAGTATTATCAGAATAAATTCAAGTAGTGCATTAATATGAATAAGAATCAATGGAAGTTTGTGAACAATATATTCGCGAGTGAATCTATCCAACTATTAATAATTATAGATTTAGTAATTTTTTTAATAATTTTTTCTTGAGTGTTCCATCTGATGTCACTACACAACTACCGGTTAATAATTCGATAACTGATAATTGCAATCAAGAAGGTAAGAATATCTTCTTTCTCTGTTTCGGCTGATGAAATTTTATAAGTTATAAAAAACCTAGAACTAAAATGTGCTATTGGATCTGATAACCTAATAAGCAATTTCTTAGTTAAAAATGATTGCCTTAATTGGCAATTGGTAAACAACTATAGATCCAATTTTCATGCTTTCCACGATGTTCAAAATTTTTAAGGAATTGATGAAATCCAGATTACTGAAATTTTTAATTGCAATACATTTTTCGCAAATAGTCAGTTTGGGTTTAAGTCAGGGCGTTCGACAGAAGATTGTGCTTAAATACTTAAGTTTTTAGTCATAGTAAAACTTAAAACATTTTGTAATATTTCTTTTGTTTCATAGCAAATAATATTTGGATTTTAATTATTTCAATATAACCATAATTTCAACGAAATAGTGAGTTCCTTATTTAAACCCGTAGATCGAGTTGATTTGTAAATCTGTAGTCCATAATTCGATAGCAGATGCGTTTAACATTACGATGAGTTAGTAAAACTAAAATCAATCTGGGAAATCGGTGTAGATTTTTACATTCCGAAAAATGCAATCTAATCATTCCGAAAACACTAGCGAAGAGCAAGAAAACTATCCATATCGATCTGATCGAGGAGCACCAAATCGCTTTTAATTGTTATAAATTTTTACCACTAAAAATTCCTCTTCACTGGCTGTTCATGTTGAATTTTTAAAAGGAGTATCTAATAATGGTCCAATATTTATTTTCGCTTACCACCATTATTTTGTTCCGATACATTTAAATACTGCCTCAACATTTCAATTTTCTATTCGAAGCTTGAATGGTGGTCAAAAAAGTTGGAAACTTCTGCAGTTCATCAAAAATGAGAAACGTCACAACTATGATACAAAAATGTATAAGTTAAATAGAAACCAGTAATCTCTGACTAAAACCGTGCCTTAAAATTGGTAAGACGAGTTCGAGTTCAGGAATTCTATAAGTGCTATCAAATTATTAAAAAGCTAACTCGTTCAGATAACCATAACCGCTAAAAAACATGCCAGACTGCTCTATAACCAGGTTTTGACAAAATTTAGTGAATGTGTTGTGATAGATGACAAAACGTACACGAAACGCCCAAATGATATCAAACAATTGTCAGAGGGTTCTAAAAAGCATACTATAATTTTTATTTTAGTAGATATTTTTCATACTAAAGCTACGCAGAATTCCTATCCTGATTAAGCTAGTTCAATCTACTCTAAAGACGCAATAAATTTACACGAAACTAATCAATTTAGTTTTGTCTCAAAGGAGTGGGGGCCACCGATTTCCGAAAATATTTGGCAATACTTAAACGAACACTGAAGAATAATGGTGGATGCAATAAGGTTGCTAAATGTTAAATGGAACAATGTTACTGCCAAAGGACCACCGGAAGTTGCGCAGGATTTCATGGGGATCATCAAAAAACGTATGCGTGATTTTATCCGTAGTAACAAAATTTGAAATTTAGACCAATACGAACCTTTAGTGCAATAAATGTTCTTTAATTAAATCTATTATATTTGTTTTATTTCAACATATACGAGTAAGTTCTAAGTTATAGAAGTTATGTGATTCCTGATGTAATTTGAATAATTATTTACGTAAATACGTAAACACAATACAGCTGCGAACCGGCGCATTTTATTTTATATTGCTGAAATATCGTATAGGTTTTTGACATTGTCTTAATTGTCGAAATTGACAAAAAACCTTGCCACGTAATATTCTACGTGTCGAGAACTGCGTAGATTACACAGAGTAATCTACCACGCCCAGCAAGTTTATAGAATGTATATAGAATCTAAAGTACGCAGATTGGAATTTGGTTTCTACTTAAGAAAATTTCAAAATTCATCGTTATTATGTTACTGTTAAGCTTAAGCTTGACTAATTCCTAACTATTTTTTATTCAAATTTTTGAATTTCTAAATTTTCGGTCAAAAAAACAATTAAATTCTTAAATTTCTAAAATTCCCAATTCTAAACTTTTGCATGAAATTTCAAATCATGAGAATGCATATAGTGCGCTCATTATATATTACAAACAACAAACCATTTAACGCAATAAATAAAAATTATGGAACAACGATTATAGTGTGTAATAATCGCATTACCGGCACCTCATCAATACCGCGTGTACGTGTAATAACCACACGATGAACATATCCGATTGAGTCTAAATTTATGTATTATGTAAGTCGATCGCTAGTTGGAAATTTATCAATACTATATGGGTTCTTAATTAAGACATTCAATTGTTTAATATATGATTAGGCAACTCGTAGTCGATAAGCGAACATGAAGTTAATGTAAAATTTTGTTAATTGTGAGAATCAAAGATAAGAAGTTAATTATTTTATGTATCAAAAACTCACAATCTAGCCGATTGAATTGTCTGGTTTAAATAATTATGATGTAATTATAGCGGTTCAGTTCATTAAAATCAATACCAATAATCTTAGACTTAAGCTAAATTATATTCAAAGTTAGGTTAGAATGGCTTTGGTACCCTTAGATCGGTAATGGTCTAGATCTTACTTCTGTTTTACCTCTAGTGGAACCAATCAGAGATGATAATACCGGGCATAAGCATAAGAAGTAACCTAAAGTTTCTTCCTCCTCCGACCTAACCACCGTTCTTAATTCACGTCTACGTAGGGAGATTAAAGTATTGGAGCGCTATGATGGATAGAAATTTAATTATAAAATAATTGTTTGATGAACTTCTGGAATATGGCCCACTGGAACGAACTTAACCGATTATGATGAAACTCAATCCAGATTAACTTCTTATAGTAATTTAGATTGACGAAGCTGTTGACTAATAAAATTTGTTTGAAATAGAATTTTCTATAAAAATAACAGCGCAGAATCCAACAAAAATAAATGAAAACCTATTTTGCAAAAACTATTTTCTATATATACATTTTTCTCATCTCTTTACCAACAAGAACGCTACAAAAATCAAAAACATTTTCCGAATGAAAATTTAGAACTAAGGGCATCGTGAAAATATTTTAATTTTATTTTTTAATATCCTTTAATGTTATGTCAAAAATAGTGTATAGTGTCGCGTATGTATTCAATTGTGTGTAATTATTTATTCTAAACATGTTCAGAAAAAAATTGAAACAAATCAATTTTTTAATATTTAATAATCGCATCAAATTGATATATTATCAATTGTAAATAATTTAAATAATCAAACAAGTTGGATAGATTATATATTATCTATACAAAACATAATAATAAATAATTAAGTGAGTAGGTCTAGAGGTGCA
This sequence comes from Tipula unca, assembly GCA_951394425.1. Lineage (NCBI taxonomy): Eukaryota > Metazoa > Arthropoda > Insecta > Diptera > Tipulidae > Tipula > Tipula unca. Next base: position 6,533,065 of record OX596381.1, on the reverse strand, counting down.
GTAGATGAGATTCGATATATACATATGTACATATACATTTATCTACCCAACATCAAATTAATTATGCAAAGACGCCTAAAATAAATTCGAGATGTTTTTTTTTGTTTTTATTTTTGTAGACCTGAGTTCTATTTATGTGCTGAAGCGAACGAAAGTGATGGTGGTCCAGTGGTATAGTAATTTAAGTAATCGTACCATAGCGATTACAATCATTTTATGTCTGTTTATGCTGTATTTTTCTTATACATTTAATTCATGTCTAGTGCCCACGATTAATCGTACCTTTAAGAGAGTGAGTATATCTATATGGATTTATGTTAATAATTTAATTCGATGTTTGTATATCAATTTTAGACAAAATTGCGAACTTTTATGTCTCCGGTGCAGACCACCGAACCACCAGAAATTAAAATACTTGGATCAATTGTGCGTATAGTTCCGCTAACGAATCCACCGAATAAATCATTTGAGTTAAATGGTTCGCCGAAATATAGATTTTTACGGCAACAGGGATTGAAGCCGAATCGACATTTACCCGCCGCACTAATTATTGGTGTTAAAAAAAGTGGTACGCGTGCTCTATTAGAGTTTATACGATTGCATCCAGATGTTCGTGCAGCCGGTTGTGAAGTACATTTTTTTGATCGACACTACGATAAAGGTTTGCATTGGTATCGGCATCATATGCCGCTAACTATTGAGGGCCAGGTGACGATGGAAAAAACGCCTAGCTATTTTGTGACGAAAGAAGTTCCGCAACGGGTTTACCATATGAACAAGAATACGAAATTATTAGTTGTAGTTCGTGATCCAGTTACGCGCGCCATTTCCGATTATACGCAGGCAGCTAGTAAAAAGAAAGAAATGAAAAAATTTGAAGATCTGGTATTTGTAAATGGTACATCCGGTGTGGTGGACACGGCATGGGGCCCAATTAAAATTGGTGTATACTCTCGGCATTTGGAACGATGGCTGCAATATTTTCCGCTATCGCAATTATTGTTCATTAGTGGTGAACGGCTGATTGTGGACCCGGCTATAGAAATGGGTCGTGTACAAGATTTTCTCGGCTTAAAACGTGTCGTCACGGAAAAACATTTCTATTTTAATTCCACCAAAGGATTTCCGTGCTTACTAAAATCCGAAGCCCGGAGTAGTCCACACTGTTTGGGTAAGACAAAAGGTCGAAATCATCCACATATTGATCCAGCGGCGATTGATCGTTTACGCGATTTTTATCGGCCATTTAATGCAAAATTTTACCAAATGACTGGAATCAATTTTGGATGGCTTTAGAATTAAGAAAAAATTCTAGTTCGCATATCTAAAGGTGATCAAGTTCAAATACATGTTTTTCAAGCTCAATAATTTTCTTGTATTCTCAACCATTTCCACTTTTTGTCAGAGAATTTAAGTAAAGAAATTTAATTTAATTTAGAATAGAAAGAAATAATCGAAAAGCACAGGTTACCGGATACCTGGACACCGAATTGGAAAATCGATTAATGATAAACAGTGTACTCTAACACAACTGAATTATAGTATGAGTAGTATAGTAACACTCCCCAAAATTGGATATAAGGCTTGACCATAACAATCGACGACAAAAAAGACGACTCACGAGAATGCAAGAAAAAAGCGAAGCGAAAAATAATACAAACCAGAAGGAACAAAACAAGATTATTAATAATCTACTGTTGAATTTGAAGATAAGTATTTGAACTAGAGACCCTAGAAAACCCTAGAAAACCCCACCACTATTATAGTTATATATAATGTAGTGTATTTTAGTAGTGAATCAACAAAGCTTTGTGATTGATAATTTTATTTTTTTTTAGTTGAAAGTACGTATAGGTTCGTACATCAAAAGTAGACGTGAATTAGCCATGTTAGAGCATATTTGATCAAACATATTTAAGAATTTTTTTGATATGTCATATTTTCTATATACATTTATATACACATAAATATTTTTAGAGCACAATTTTATCCACGTCTTCCGTTTACAAACCATAAATTACAAACCATCTTATACGTCTACAGAAGAAGTTATCTCGCTCACGCTCTATTCTGCTTCTATAGTACTCGTACTTACTACATAAAGTCTACTTTTGAATTAATTATTATTAGATGAATGACCAATTTAGTTCCTTAATGCCAAATTTTTAAAATTATTAATTCCAGTCTAGTCTATTTAATATATACATACATAAAACATGGTTTTGTAGTGTGTACACTAATAATTTATTGGCTTGAACCAAATTTTTTTGTAGCTTGCTTGTAGATCTTGGACTAGATAAAATAAAATAAAAAAATCAACGAAATATTTAAATTCACAAACGTATTGCCAAAACCTATATATAATATTAGAGTATAGGGAAACGTATATAAACTATACTGTACCAATAACATATCTCGATAATATAATTAAATATTTGGATAAATTTTATTTTAGTTTTAGTACAACCATTTAGTTTAGTACACCAATCCAATGAATAAAGTCGACAAGGAAAGGAGAATACAAAATTGTTAAATTTTCCCATGCGTACTTGTCTCTTTGTCTCTTTCTCTCTGTCCCTCTTTAGTTCGATTGGTTTGATCTAAATAATAAAGATGTTTTTTTTTGTGTAAAATTCTCAAGACAATTTTATGATAGAATGATAAATAAAAAAAAAATGTTTATGGACAGGTTTTACTGTCAAAGTACTGTTAATTCATAAGTTTATATTAAAAAAATAAAAATAAAATATTTATTTTATACAAACTTAGTAAAAATTGTTGCTAAGGACCGTGATCACGGTCGACAGCAAATGTTTTGATTTTGTTTTAGTTTTTGTTAAAGTTCTAAGCTTATTAAAAACTTGTAAATATTTTTAATTTAAGATTTAAACTTTACTTCATAATGAAGGCTTTTATTTAAAATGACAACAAACAAAAAAAATTGGTAATGAATTTAATTATAAAACTTATTGTACCTGGTTTCCTTTTTATTTATTTAATTTATATAATATTATATATGTATATCCTTAGTTCAATTTAATAAAATTTAATTACAAATTATAGTTTTCCGTTTCAAAAATACCTACATCGTAATTATAAATTAAATATAATATATATTTATAATAATGCACAAAAATAAAATTAATGTAGTATACAATTGCACAAAACTTGCTCAATATCAACCAAAAAAATATTGATTGCTCAATAATTTTATAAAAAAAAATCATTATATTCTGTTTTTAATTAGTTTTTACTATACGATTAATCTGGTCAATTAAACTGAAAACCACTTGTAATGAATAATAATAATAATAATAATAATGAGACATCTTGTTTTACTTTTATAAAAAAACAAAGACATCAACTTTTAATACATATTGTATAATAAAATAATTAGAAATAATTATTTTAATTATGTTTCTTAAGGGAAATAAATTTAAAAAAAAAAATTACACCAATAGAAAGAATAGAAATATTGTTTAAATTGTTTGCATTTTTTATATCTCTAAAGGACACTGGAAAATCGAAACGACGAAAAGAGAGGTGCCTCACAAAATATGCTCCTTTTTGAGCCATCCGTGGAGAAACTTAGCTCTCTGGTGGGAAACTCAGTTAGGAACCTTAGTCAGTAGTCTCAGCAAATACCCCTGTTGCATAAAAATATGTTGTTACAGGTCCACATAGTCATGTACCTGTAACGGTTGGAATATTTAATTTGAATATTCTAATCACTATACCATTCAACATACCTACCATCCAACATACACAAAAAAAGCCCCTTACATGGATCGTGTGAACGTTTAACAATGTTATCATTCATCCAACCATTTCTCTCGGCGATAGAAAATATCACGCCATATACAGCGAGCAACTTGAACACGTTCAGACGAAGAGATCAAAAATAATCTTGACAGGTTGGGTATATACTCGTATGAAATTTACTTCAGTGACTGCCAAACTACAATCTACCCGTCATACATAGCGTTGTACATCATATTGTCACTACAGGCCATTTACCGGTGACAAACCCACGCAGACTATAGATGCTGCTCCGAAACAAAGCAACATTTACTGAGTTCCGAAACATGGTGGAATTAGGGATTTGTCGCCAATCGGCATCTCCCGTATCATGTCCAATACACATGGTAAAACAGAAAGATTTAGGAATGAACGTTTACGCGTCATTTATTATTTTCTACATTGACGTGTCGACAACCCGTAGATAACGTCAACAACGTATATAATGCGATAGTTTTATAGAATGTCCGTCAATGCATTTAAATCTGTTTTCAAAATGAGTGGAATTTAAAACTAATCGTGCTCAAATACCATGAATCAACTTCAGAGTCATGTTTATACATTACAAAATTATTAAATTGACCCAAAACAACGATATATAGCGTTAAATAGAATGAATAAGGGTCCACTTAAAACGGTGGAAAGGTATGGAACAGCTCGCAGACAAATCGGAAAAATTGCTCACAAAAAATCAGACAAAAAGGTTATAACTTTCATTAAAAATAATCCGGGGAACTTGAACTATGCGACCGTGCCATAAAATTTAACACACCCCACTCTAGAGTGTCATTATTCCCGGGGTCATTTGATTCCCGGGAGACGGGAATTTTGCAATCTATTCTCGGGATCCCGGGAATTCCCGGGATATGTAATGTTCAATGCTATTTTTACAGTCAATAACAGTCAAAACTATTTAATACTAAACATTTTTAAGAACACAAGAGCGTTTTATTATAGCAATCCGAAAGCAACGATCGTTTTTTAGTACAGAAGTTAGTTCATGACGATGTAAACGCCCGTTCGCTTTTTATAGATGTTTGCTGAATAGTGAACAATCTAACAGTTTCTTTATATTTGTTGTTGTATAGCTTAGTAAATTTGAATTTCTTTTTGTTGAGTACTCTTTTGGAGAACGTGACAATAGGCGAAGCGTTACATTTAGATTTAAAATTTGTGTACTTTGCCGGTTTCCTGGTTCGTCATCTTCTGCTGCTGTCTCCAAACACTCATTTGCTGTGTAACCTGAGTACGATTCCGATGTATTATCTACAATAAATAATCTGTTTATAACATTCCGTGCAAATTTGGTAACTGATGTTTTTAACGAATATATCAGTTGTTGTTGAGTTAAGGTTTCATCTTCCAAAATCTGAGTATATAGAAATTTCAGCAACGAGATAAGCTCGATATACCGACGTTCTATAATTCGAGCCAGTAAAACATCAAATAGCTCTATTGAATAGTTAACAAGGTACTGAGGAAGACGCAAGTCGAAATCGATTTACCGAAAAAATCAAAAATAAAAATTGTCACCATAAGGAAGAATTAAACTATAAAATCAAAAATAAAAGTTTTTTATTTAAAATAACAATGAACAGTCATTTTGCGAAATTTCTTTAAAGGAATTACCAGATTGCACCTTACTTTCAGGCCTACGTCAACCGCCATTCAGCACCGGGATGGAAACCTCTGTGTCAACATCGACGCATGGAGTGGACACTTTAACTGTGTAGTTGAGTCATCTCAAATATAGACTGTGGAGATTTGCATTGAGGATCCATCCCATAAGGATATCCGTCCTCGTCGATGGCTCCACGGTGTAGAGAATGACTTGGTTTCTTTAGATTTTCTAAGATAGTTTTGAGACCAAGCTCAGGATCGAAACCGGTGGAGCCAGCATAATGATGACCTAGTATAAGGGGCCAGTAATTGCCTTTGAAAAAGGCTTAATAATAAGAATATTGTATTCTCCAGTTTCCCTGCCGCTTAAAAGTAAAATTTATAATTTATTTATTGATTTTACATTTAATCAGATTAAATAGATTGTGGTTACGACTGTCATTGATAAGCTGCTTATATAGATTGGTTAAATCGATTAATCTATGGCAAGGTTTTATGAATTTGAACCAGAACTGTCTAATGACAGCCTCAGAGCTCGAAATCTTTCATCTAAGATGAAACCATGTTCTATCAAAGGCAATAAAATAAATTTAAATAAAACACATCTAAATGTTAATATTTATTTAAAATATTATTTTGCAAATTTGTTACAAAATACAAATCACCATTTTTGTCCAGGACAAACAGCTGGCGTAAGCACGATTGGATTAGCATGATAAGAAGCTTGTGGCTGTGACTTCATCTGATGACATTCCATCCTTGGATAATGATCAATCTGTTGTTGAAAACATTGCTGATTAGCATGTGGGTATACTCCAGGTAGGTATGGTGCTATACGTTGTGGAATTGACAGGACGTGTGCAATCATCATTGGAGGTTGCCGATGATTAATAATATTTTTAATTTCGAGCAACGAAATCTGTTTGCCTTTTGGCAATACATATGCACCCAGAATTATAGCGACACAAAACAATGCTATAAAAATTAATCCATGATAATATGGAAGCGCTATGTCCTGATCAAAGTTCAAGAATCCCGTCGGATCCATTATAGTCATGTACTGAATTATGCCAATCACTATATACTGGAACATATAGGACACAAATATTTCGATTTCATTATATTTTAAACAACCATACGACAAAATATTCACATCATTGGCCTGATAATGAAATCCAAGAGCGCAATATAGCACAAATAATACAATTTCATGTGACTGCGGTTCCAAAATCTCGAGGAAAATTAAAAATATGCAGAGCCCGATTAATTTTACCACAATTGTTACGAAATATACAATGCGGTTGGTAAAAAAATATTGCACAACTAATGAGAGGCCGGACCCTAAAACACCAAACCAGAATATTTGGTAAAAATCTAAATCAGCCTTTAAGCCGAGGGTATAGTTGTTGAAGTAGATAAACGGAAAATAAAAGTACGCTATCGGTATTATGTTCGAGTAGATAAAAAAGAATGCGCGAGTTTTACGTTTTACCGGAAATTTAGCTTGGTATCGACAGTTACTCCGACTAACACTTTCGTCATCGCGTGTTACACAAAAGTACTTATGGGTGAATAGCATTTTGGCTGAATTTTCTCGATTTATTTCCGGATCGAGCGAACATTTATAATCGTAGCTATTAATCCAGTGCAACACTTCGTTCACAAAGTAGCATGTTAGTATTACGCTTGACGAAAGGGTTATTACGGAGCCATTTACATCATTTACTTCTTCGTATTCGTTTAAGGGATCTATTTCCTGTTTGATTCTGGAAATTGTGCTGTGCGAACCAACTGCGATCCCTATTAAGTATGCGAATCCAGATAAGGACAATTTAAAAAATCGTCTTTCCGATTTAGCTGTTCTAATATTTATGTAGCTCAGTGCTGTTACATAGCAGATTCCGTGGCCAATGAAACATACGAACAGGGATGAACCGACCTCTATATATGGAAAAATTAGTAATTAGATTTTATATACCGTGATGGACACAACAATGTATATATAACTCACCAGTTTCATTATTCGAAATGATAATACCGCCAACAAAAATACTGAACAAACCTATCATTAAGAAATAGAAGTGCTCGAAGACATATTTTCTGTTTGTGATTTTAATCGCAACCTGGATAAATGCTGTTATTCCCGCAGCTATAACACCCGCACAAATGGGCCACACAGCAACTTCACTCAGTAATTGTTTAGTTCCTTGATTCAGGTAAAATAAATTCAAGTAGTATCCAAAAAATAATCCCATCGGATAAAATGTAAGACCCGCTACACATTGCGGAACCGCGTATAAATTTTTCGGATAGTTTCCCATTGTTGTACATTAACTATACTGTGTCTGCTTGTACTTTGATAAATTGGGTAATTTGATTTGATTGTAAATAATAATCGCGCATATGTTTAATCAAATAATCGTTATAATTATCGTCTTATCGTGGGGGACATGATCAAACTAAATTATGATAACCATAATGGAACAGCCACAGTGAATCACATTAATATTCGAATACGCATTTATAATAAAACCAAAAATATTTTTATTTTAAAAACATTTATAATTCTGTAACTTTATTACTTCGTGGAGTAATTTGTGATGGATCAATTGGCATTTGTGGTGTATGTCCGGCATCACTCCCGATGTAATTTGGTGGTTGTGTTCCAGGATAAATTGGCATGGCACCATATGCTAAGTAGGGTGGTTGTTGTTGTGGATAGTACTGTGGAGGCATTTGTTGTTGTGCATAAGGCTGTGGTGGTGGATAGTATTGTGGATAGTTAGTTCCCTGAATCAGACCTTGCGAACCTTGAGGTAATGCCACTTGTGATCCGGGTGGGTAATTTTGATACGGATACACTGAATGTCCAACATAAGGTGGTGGTAAATTATTGTGTGGGTACATGATCGGCACATGACCAACAGGTACAGTTGATTTTCGATTTAAAGCATTCTTAATTTCCAACAGAGAAAGTTGATTACGATTCGGCAACACAAATATAGCCAAAACACCAACAAATGCAAATATTACAGCAAACGAAATTGAATGTGGATAAAACAAACTAAGCTGATCTGATAAATCTAAGATGTACGTCGGGTGGTGTACTGTATAGTACTGCAAAACCCCAATGGTAATATATTGTACACTGTATCCAAATGCCAAAATAATTTCGTTATATTTTAAATTGGTGTAAGACAAAATATTAATGTCACTGTAGCCATAACCAAATCCTAAAACTATAAACACAATTGTCATGATCAGCTTCAGCGATTCGTAGTATTCGTCTCCCGCAATCACCGTAAAAATAATCACCAATACAAACATTTTGATGCCACTTGAAAGTAAAAAGTGAATTTTATATGGTCCCCAGCACAAGGCGACCAAAGATACGGTAATTCCGATCATACCATACCAATTGATCACAAAAAACGAGACCGTAAATATATCATCGATGATTGCTCCAAAAAAATACATAAAATAGAAAGGGCCATAAAAATAGGCAATCCCTTCGATTTTACCGACCATCGCGAGAACAATCGAAATTACTTCTTTACCAACATTGTCCTCGTGTCTCGTATTGATTAAATTCGCGGATTGGGCTTCTGATCGCGGTACCTCGATTAAGAAGTGTTTATTCTGAAATATTTCCTCACGCTCATTTTCTCGATTTATATCGTTATCTAAACTACACTTGTAATCCAATCGTTTCTGATGATCCAGAGATACGGTGGCTAAATATCCACAAAGCAGCATTACAGCCATGGTAATGATTACAATTGACTCGATTTCTATAACAGAGTCGTAATGGATCAATGGGTAGTATGGCTGTTCCGTTGAAGTACTAGTAATCGTAGCTCCAATCGCTACCCCAAATAAATAAACCCAATGAGGTACTGATAATTTTAACATTCGGTACCGTGATTTACCGATTCGTACGTTTAAATAGGATAGAGCGGCAACGTAGCATACACCTTTACCGGCAAATATTGTATATAGACCTGCGTACGGTACTGTAAAAAGAAGGAAAATTTAAAAATTAAGGATGAAATAAAATTTAAACCGGTTGAATATTATTTTATTCTACTATATCAAGTCGAGCCTTTTAAAATTCCCATATTCGAAATAATTATGTCTTCTAGAGGTCGTCCATGCTTTGTTCCATAACCTTCAAGATTTTTTAACGCATTCGCACCATGAACCACCCGTCCAAATGCCACCCGTATCCCAGTCATAACCGATAATGGTTTGAAACTAATCGTAAAACGTGTGGTCGTTTTATTGCCAAAACCTTGACACAAGGCAAGTGTGCCGGTATGTCGATGCATTACTTTATAATTTTCCTCTTTATATGCCACCTCATCCTCATCGTAATAAGGCGATTTTGTTGCTTCACCAAATTCTGCGTATAAATCAGGCCAAATATATGGAATGGAATTATCAACATAATTCGAATAAAGTTTGGAATTTTTTCCATCTGTCTCTGTCATTGATTTTTTATAATTTATACAGAGCTGGTAAAATATTTTACACGTCTGTGGCACAATATCTGAGAATAGGATTATAGTGAGTCGCCCAATTTTTCGTTGGTTACGAATTTTTAAATCGATGAATACGCGAGGCCGTGATAACGCCAGAAAGCTGGTTAATGATTTTGGTGATTCCATTAGATCGAGATTATTGCGCACAAATCCAGGCACTATAAGAGGATATTTCGCTTTCAGTCGAATATGATCTACTTGTTCAAGCCAAAATTTTGCAAAATCGGAATTTTTGTAGTTGGCTTCACTGCTTAAAATTCGATTATATTTATCTAAATTCTGTTTTTCAATTTCAAGTATACGATTGTAGGTTGCCGGTAATTTCGAGTGCTGAGTTCCAGCATCTGGGTTAAATGAATCAACTTTGCCATGCCACTGTTTTATATGTACAATCGCCTTTACGAGATCCATATTTTTCGCATAAATCTCCTTTAGTCGCATTAAATCAAATACTAGTTTTGGGGACCTTAGATATGTGTCCAACGGTAAACCGGGGGCTGCATTATTAACCAGAGGTGTCATATATGACAAATTAGCTAAATGGTCCAAATACATTTTATCGTTTCGTGTGGTATTCGGTAATAGGACACCTTCTTCATCCACGTAACATTGATCGTCGTTTATCGTAGCATAAAAATCTTCTTGCTCCACCTCGTGGCAACATTCTTCGCAACAGTCTGGCTGGCGGCAGGTACATGGTGGATTTGGTGTTGAAATTGTGTATACTGTTTGGTAGTCATCACCTAGGTGCAAATGCCGTGGACCTTGATGTTTAGTACAATGATATCTTACTGGATTACTTGAAATTGGTACACGATTAGAATTTTTCGATTTCATTTTTTTCAATAAAAAATTTTTTCACTATATAATTACGATTTAGCAATTAATATACCGCGATATTATTTCGACGAAGACAAATAATTCGCTGACTACTTATACTGACAAGAATGTACGATGTAATCAAAATATCAATATACAAACTTTAAAAAATTTTCACTTGTAATCAATTAATATTTTGTATTTAATAGACAGTAAAGCTTAAATTACTTACATTCAGCCGATGCGAGTAATATACCGCCGATCAATACGACAAACATTCCGATCATTAGAATATAAAAATGATCAAAGCGATATCGAGCTTTGGTTTCCTTAAAACGTCCTAATGTTAACACTATACCAGTAACGATAGCACAAATTGAACTAACTAAATGCGGCCATTGCTCGGTAAAACTTAAAACTCTGGCCGCCACATCGTTCAAAAAAAAAAATTGTGTTATAAATCCCATATAAACACCAAGTGGTAGAAACGTTAGGGTTGCTAAAATTAAGACAAGGCTTTATAAATATCTTTAACACATATATGTCATACAACGATTAATTACCTATCACTTCCGGAAATAAGTTTATAGATTTGGAGACCATTTTAAATTTTACGTTTATATTAAACTTTCACCCAAATGTTCTTTTCGTAAGCACCGTTTATATACTAGCACCGATATTTATGTAGAATTAAATATTAATCGAACTGCAATACTTCAATTTCGTTCTATACTGATAACAGGTATGCCATAATTTTGTAAACGATTTTCATTAATTGATTAAAGCGTATTATGTCTTATCAGTGATAAGATTTATGACGATTCAAGTATAATTGCGGCCGCAGTATCAGTTATATACCCAAACAGCTCAAACACACTAACAAACGATTTTAAGTTTTACTTAATAAATTTTGGATAACTCTCATTTACTGGGTATGCTCCTAATCATAATCAAGTATACATATATACTTTCGAAAAAGATATTTAACCCTTATCAAGTTAGTTATAACTAATATAGACGACGTGATATTATGGTAAAGTTTAAAGTTGATTAACAAAATTCTGTTGACCGAAACCTTATCTACCGACTACTATATGCATACTAATCTCCACTGACACTTGCTTTTTTTAAAGCACAGCAGCCATTTTTATCAAGTATACCAATAAATCTCTTTTTAGACAAAATATATAGTAGTTTAGTTATTTAAACCTAACAGTTTTTATAATTTTTATTTACTATGCCAACACCATTAAGATTGAACATACAATTCCAGCTATTCACAATCTCTAAAGATGTTTGAGAACCTTAATTAGTTGTCACTGAAGTTGTGCCACTTTAAAAAAATCCGGAAATTCAGAATGGAAGCGAGTTTAACAGTGGCCATTTTTCATGTCTTTATCTCCATCGCGGACACAAATCCAACAATATTGTGAAAGTCCATGATCCCGAGTGAATTTTTTTCTTATATAAACGGAATTATGATATATAAAAACCAGTCTCACTAGTGGAATTTCTATACTCACGCAGTTAATGTCATTGAAATCAAGTCTATGGAATGTCATATATTCATAGAGAATTTGAATTAATCACGCACGAGAACAGGGAAAAGATGAATGCGACATCACATCATCATGCTTGTAATGCTTTAAAAGCACTTTGATTCGTGATATTGCCTTTTCCATTAAAAATGCACTACTTCATTTCAATAATCTGGTATCAGGTCGGCCAATTGGTTAAAGTCGGCCAATTTTGGAAATTAAAAAGTTGACAGTTCACAGAAAAAGTTTTCAGCATAGGTACCACAGTGACAATATGCTGGAATGTTCGCTCATCATGTGAGTGTTACTTTTTTATATATATATGCTTTTTATTTGTTTAGGTTCGTTTTTGTTTAGATTGTTTTAATTATTTCCTAAGGCTCTACTTTACCTAGAGCAAAATGCCATTAAATGCGTCTAGTATTAAATTTAAAATGGTGTAAATCTCCGCTACCGAAATTTAAAAAATATTACATGGAAAAATTGTTTTTGCCACCGGTGACATCTAATTAAAACTAGGTGAACTAAAAAATTCACGATATTTAGTTGAATCCAAATCCATTTTTGTATCGAAGAAACAAACTTTTCAATAAGTTGATTTGTTTTATATAAATTTACAATTTTCTCGCTTATTAGAACAAATTTTTATAAAAACCTGTATTAACCATGGTTTGGTAAATTGAGCCTAGGTAAGTAGAGCCTAGAAGTTCTAACATGTTTGAACGACTCAAGGGTGGCAAATTATCGTCCTTTTTTCAGAACTAGATTACTACATTATAAAATGATGGATGGGTTCGTCCTATGATTTGGATTGCTGAAGTTGAAGCAAATATTCAGATAACGATACCGTGCCCGAAAATGCTAATACACTTGTGGTACTAAATTCCATCGCTTCAATAAAGATATTTGTTGGTCTTGGACATAATGTCCCGGAATAGAAGCTAGTCGACCAATCAGAAATTGGCCTGGCGGTAATGCTTGCAAGTCACTTGGATCGTGTGACGGCTGATACAGTGGTCGAGAGTTTAAAACCACATTTGATTTTTGACTAATGTATTCTGCTCCTCAAATGTCAATGGAGCGTTTCCCATTAGTTGGCGTAAATGGTATTTTGTAGACGTGTTGGCGGCTTCGTAAATTGCAACAAAGTGTGGTGAATATGGTGGGGTAAAATGCCATGTTATTCTGTCTTCCTCGCAAGGCTGATGAATATTTTCAACTAAATTTGTAGCATTGTCCGACCATATGTGTTTACAAATTCCTATTATTGCCACAAAAATGTTTAGGGTAGGTATAAAAGCTGATGTGGTAAAGCATACAAAGATGCACAAATATACTTTCGGCCCTTTTCCTCTTAACTTATATAAAAGGAACCACAATAGTCAATGCACACATTTATAAATGGAGGCGACATTGATATTCAGCTGGTCCAAACTGCTGGCGAGCAGCTGCCAGTAGTGCATGTAGAAATTTTATAAGTAAATGCTTGACTACTAATGATGTAACAGGATGGCAGGATGGGAGAAGGATGGAGTATTTGATTGTATAGGAATGTTGCATACCAAGGAGTTCTCGCCCAGAATATAGATAACTACCAGTTTGATATTGATGATTTTCTATGGCCAAAATATGATTTACAGTTATTTTTTTCCGAAAATAATTCTAGTCAATAGAGAATGTGTACTTATGTCAGAAATCTACAGGGCTTCAGCAAACATATCAGGTATATAGCTGCATTATAATTGGCCCTAGTTTAATTCTATTATCATAGAAAAATTGTTTAACAAAAATGTCGAATTTTCTAAGTTTTACGGTATTTTGTACTCTCGAGATTTTACACTTTCAGCATTTTGCACTATGCCAAGATCTAGTTCTCTCTAGATTGTGTCCTACGGAATTATGCCACCAACTCAAAAAATTATGGATTCTGTACCCTCGAGGATTTGTATTATGAGTCTCGTGATTTTGTTACTCTCTCTAATTTTTACTGTACCATACAGGATACAGCACGTATCAATGATTTTAAATGCATAGACAGAACTGTACATACGCACTGTATACATATCTATACTGGCGCTAGGGAGTGCAATACCGGGATCCGGGGATCTCGGTATCCCAAATGTATACTACCCGGTATTAAAGTTCTAACTCCGGTATTTCGATATTGATTATTTTGTAATAATAAATATGTGAAAATTGTAGATGTTAAATTGAAACAATTCGAACTATTCTAATAAAAACATTATATTTGTAACTATACAAATGGTGCAGCTATCATGAAAAAAGTTGGCAGACTTATAACCGCTGAGGTTAACCAAAAATTATAAAAATAGCGAAAAATTGTAAAAATATTTCGCCTAGGAACTATAACATATTGCAGCGGTGTGTAAAATCTGAATTCAACAAGGAATTGACAACAAAACGCGTTGGAATAGTCGTCTTGCTCTGATGGAACGATTTTATATGCTGCAAAGCTATAGTTTAAAAGATTTGAAAATGGATTTCGTTTTCATTGAAAACGAATTCAACACCTTATTTCGAATTATTTCGGCATTGCTTCCAATTAAACTTCCAATTGCTGTTAAAGCTCTATTTCGTAAAGATGCAAATTTAATTTCGACAGACGCAACATTTTATTGAAAGAGCTGGACAAATTAAGTTCAACTATTGGCAATGCACTTCTAATTGCTTTAAAATATTGAATAAACCAATAAGGCACCGAACTATCTGGAGTTCCTCAGTACTTGCATGATGAAGACTTAAAAATACCTTTTCGAATGAAGTTTTACCTAACGCCATTGAATGCAATTAAGGAGTGAGAATTCTGGTAAAAATGAAACAAGGAATAATATTTTCAGCGAAAAAAATAATTTTTTTTGCAACGTAGTCTCCTTTTAGCCTGATACACTTAGTCCAACGTTTCTCAATTTTTCGATCCCTTCCGAATAATACGATTTCTCCAACTCTTCAAAATAGTCGTTTGTTGCATCGATGATCTCCTCATTAGAGCCGAATCTCTTTCCGCCGAGCCATTTCTGCAAGTTCGGAAACAGGAAATATTCGCATAGGGTAGTCCAACAAGTTGCAGTTATATTCGCCGTTGACTGTTCTCCTAAAAACTGTGGCCATGACCTTGTTGGCCGATAAAACCGACATAGGCTTCTTCGGCGCAGACTTGCCAGTAGAAATTCACTGTTTAGACTGTTCTTTGGTCTCCAGTGTATAGTGATGAATCCATATTTCATCCACAGTTATGAAACGAAGCAAACACTCTTTTTTATTTCGCTTGAACATCGGCTAACCTGCCTCTGAAGTTGTCACACGTGTGCGTTATTGGTCGATTGTATGCAAACGCAGCACCCAACGCGCGGATAGTTTTTCATATTCAAATGTTCGTGTAATATATTGTGTAGACGTTCATCTGAGATGCCTTCTATCTCAGCTATTTTGCGCACTTTCACTCTTTGGTCTTGCTACACCGGATCATGGATTTTGTCAACCATTTTTGGTGTGGTGATTTTATTTGGGCGTCCTGAACGTTCGGCATCAGATGTGCTTGTACGACCACAACGAAAATCAGTAAATCAGTTGGGAATCATTTTAATCGATCATGAAGAGTAATGGTTTTTCCCCGCAAAATAATGTTGAATTAAGACACAAAATTGTATCGTATGTTCCATGTATCGTATTTAAGCACCATGAAGCAAACGAACATGAAATCATAGCACATGAACATGGTCTTACTACACATGAAAAAGAGTGCGAAAACAAAACAATGGAAAAAAACGTTGGATGATCCAATTTTAAAATAGTGAACTACACTATGTCTATAAAGATATCACATACCATTCAAGATAATATTAAACTTTTGAAAGAGAATGACTCTATATTCGAGGCTCTTTTTAGTTTAAAATTTACAAATATTTATAAAAATTTGATCAAGTACTACTTGCCCCTCAAGTGTTATTCTTATTGTTGCCTAGTGTTACCATTCCGTTTTGGCAAAATTATACAAAACGGCAAAACAAAATTACAGCAGATTATACAATATAAAATAAATATCTGGGGGTCTATAACTAATTTTTTTCGGAATTATCCCAATATCAACAATTTATATTTTGCTATCATGTTATGAAACAGTAGATCGAGTTTGAGAAGTCAAAAAATAGACTTCTGAATTGTATTTTAATTTTACGTGTCTTTCGTAAAACGTAAACAATATGAAAAAGTGTAATTGTTGACTTTATAAAAAAATAAAATTTCATTAACAAATTTTAGTCGACCTTGCAAAGCACTCACATAGTAAAATACACTTAAAATTGTCTAACACTGTGACAAAACAATTTTTCGTGTGTTTTACTATGTGAATGTTTAGAAATTTTGACTAAAATTTGGTATCGAGAATATTTTTTTATTTTATATTTATTTATGAATTATAGTAAATAGAAAAATTATTTTTGATTCCAAATTTTAGTCGAACTTTCGAAGCTTTTTGTCAAAAATTTTCAGTATTTTCCTTACTTACTTCCAAATAGTAAAAAATGTAATTATGAATATAAATCATTTTTTGGAATTTCCTAGTTCCAGCCTGAATCTGAAATTGGTTCAGGAATTTTTGAAAAAGTTTTATAAAATATATATTGGTAAATCATGAATTTTGTGATTCAGAATTTGTGGAAAAAACTTTCAGGATTTGGTTCAAATTGTTGTACAAAAACCTAATGTTTGACAAAAATTGAAAATACGATTTATTATATACTTACTTGAGAGTTTGAAAAATTTGAGAAAAATTAAATTCACTTCGTGTCAACAATTCAGACAGTGCTTGCAGTCAGTGAATTAAAACACTGAATGTAAATTTTCCTGGCTGAGAAATGCTGAAAAGTGTATTGTACACACATCACATACAACCAAGACTCCATAATCACTACATAATCCGTAATATTTTCGGAAATTCAATATATAAATATGACTTATCATCCGGATTTATTTATAACTTGCCTGCGAATTATTATATTTTGAATGATAGGACAAATTCCGCCCAATAATATCAATAAATTCCAAA
This sequence comes from Tipula unca, assembly GCA_951394425.1. Taxonomy (NCBI): domain Eukaryota; kingdom Metazoa; phylum Arthropoda; class Insecta; order Diptera; family Tipulidae; genus Tipula; species Tipula unca. Next base: position 6,515,684 of record OX596381.1, on the reverse strand, counting down.
TTTATCGCGAAATTTATTGATTTCCGCATTATCAGCGTTTATCATAATAATGTGCTAGAATATAGTTTTAAAGTGTAAAACCAGGCACACAAATCAATACCACCGTTTAAATGTGGTTATAATTTAAATGAATTTTCAGAAACCATTTGGTAACATTTTTCCGTGTAAACTAATCGAATTCGTCATAATTATTTATCTATATAAAGACGAGTGTTGATACATTATATGACATGAATTTAAATTATGGCCATTAATACTTAATTCATAGTATTATTATTTGTTGTATTATGTCATCTTAAGATAAAATTGTGCTATAGTACAAGTATAAAAGTATTTCGATTTAATAACGCGCTACCCAATTTCTTGATACTATTACATTTCTAAAATAATAAGTTTAAGAAGAAATCCCCAACCATATGTTTTGATATTTATAATCTAAAGATCTCAACCACAAACTATATAATGTATCTGGCCGATCAAGGTGCCCAACTTAATGGCACTCTTGAAAGTGTGATTTTGAAATTCCCTCGGTTGGCTGTTATTTAAATAATGTAAAGTAAACAATACTAAGCGTTATCTAATCAGACAAGTGCATGTAGCGAACTATTTTATCAGATGATTTCTTATCATCGTCATATATTTACATAATAAAATATTTCAAATAGCATGAAGCGAATGAGTCAAAGTGATTTAGCCAGTGCAACAACAAATAATCGCGGTTCACTCGCGATGAATTAATACAAACATTTTAGTAAACTTATTTGGCTGCAAACTAAAATTGTATTTATTTTTACTTTTGCGTAACTATTATCTATATAGATTTCTAAATTATAGTTCGATTTCAATTCAAGTTCTATTCTACATTAAACTTTCGTTATCGTGGCATGCGATTTGGATTTGAATATTTGGGATGGTGAAAAAATCCCGCCTCTTATACGCACTTATTTTCATCATCATCCGCAATACTTGCTGGCTTTGCTTAATGATAATGTAACTCTTTCATCGAATTTAGTGCATTACTGATATTCTCCATCTATTGTCGAATAGTCGAAATATATTCTAACAGAATATTGATTTATGGGTGACCGGTGAGTGACGAACTAAAAACGTAACCTTTGCTCTGCGACTCGCTGTATCGTACTGTAGTATTTAACGATAAATACTTTCAATTTTTATCACCACCCTCTCGACATATGAGCAAATATTAAATTAAGCATCTAAATATGATAGATAACCATAGTATCAGGGCACCAAACACACAAAACAAAAAATTATCGTGTACTAACGAAGGAATCTTGCGCGATTAATTTATTTCATTATCATCGCACAATATATTGTCTTGTTATCAGCAATTATATAGAGCTTTTATACTTATCATACATATTCATGTATATATGTATATACGGCGGTTACATAGGTACTCTTTAACATGGTGTATATAGATAATTTTTAATTAGCCCGTCTAGTTTAATTTAAACACCTCAAGAGTACGGACTTAATTTAATAAAAGTCTAGAAAAGTGAAAAAATATAAAATAAATAAAATTTTGAATGTAGTATAGTTTATATATATACATACATTATAAAAATGTCAAACTATAAAGAATTCCCAGAACTATTAGGTGAAATTCTTTTAAATCCATATATACATACATACATATAAGCGCTTAATTCAAACAATTAATTTATTTAAATTTTCGATTAATAACAGCTATGCTAATATTTCTGCCGATCGGAATATTCATGGGGCATATGTTGAATTTTGCTCAGACAACATTGTTAGCAACGTTGACGTTCCGTGATGTTAAATTTTGGCCATACATTGTTGGTGGCATTGTGGCAATATTAACAGGCAGTGCTCATCTGGGAATCAAATTAAAATACAAGCAATACAAATACGAGCATATGTATTTCCAAATGGTAGGACTAAGTTTACTTCTCATCACGGGCATACTATTGATGATCGACGAACGTACGTATATTCTTTAATTTTTTAATTTAATTTTTTAATCATTAAAAATTTGTTAACAACATTTTTTATCTACATAATTATATTCGATTGTGTTTGGTGGTGCGATGGTTAAAATAAAGTTGGTTTTGTGCGCGATAAACAATAATCAATATATAAAGTGAAACTTTTATTAATTTTCGGCAATATATCAGATGTTCAGATCAAAATTGAGACACTTAACATAATTGTATTTTAATTAATTTGTGTTTTTTAACGGAACTTATTTGTCTATATATTTACAGTAAAGACGGTCGCATATCTCGGATTTGTTGCTCATGGCATTATTTATGTGTCGGCGCTCAGCTACATTAATATTCGGACGGGGAAATCAAAACATCGCTATTTGAAGTTATCAGTACCGCATCTCGTCTATCTGATCGGTGTTAGTATTGGTGCCACACTTGTTTGGACCGCGAATGATTTTATTTATTATGGAAATTATGAATATCCTAGTGGCAACTATGATTGGTGGAATTATTCCTACTTTGGGACATCAACGGGAGTTGTAATTATGATCACATCAAGCATTTTATTAGGTGGATTTCTAATTAATGAAGTGCTCCATCACAGTATGCGATCATATAATTACAAAGAAAGTTTAGACAATGATATCAACCGGGAAAATACAAATAAGGAAATACTGAAGAATAAATATTTCCACATTACACCGCCACACTTGAATTTTCCCTCAAATATACAGCTACCTCATGTACCTTTAAAAACTGAATCGTCTGTCATGAAGGAATGCGGGCTTATCCTATATGCATTAGCATCGAAAGTCTTATCTCTGATATTCTTCTACTATCCATTTATATATCTCCACAGAGTGGCGTCAACCTATGCGTTCGATCCAAATATTTTTCAAATGAATTGGTTTGGCACTGGTGGCATTGTAATTTCGTTAATATTTCTAGCACTCATAAGCTACAAAATTACCTATGTAGTATCGATTATAATTAAAATCACGTTTATGATCGTGTTGCTTGCATTCTTCTCATCCGACTTCCTTTATTGGTATGACATGAAAATTTTATTTTGGTTCGTGTTTATGGGACTCGGTTTTGGATTATCACATTCTGATATAAATATTCTGTCGTACACGAATTTGAAATCGAATGAAATTGTTTTGGCCATCGGCTATTTCATTGAGTATCTGATTATCGGTGTGCTCCACTACGAAACCACATTCAATCCGGCAGATATTTTCGACGATTCATCGATTTTCAATTTGGTTTTTGCTCATGCATTAACATTTATATTGATATTAGTTGGTATTGGAATGCTCGGCATGTTCCTGATTCCGAATGGAAAACACAGTTCGCTGCTAGAGATAAAAAATATTTTAAATAATTGTGCGAATATCAATCAGCTGGTGAATACAGGAAATTATGATGGCCAACAAAATCCACAATTATATTGGCAGCAACAAATGTACTTGCATCAAAATTATCCACAAATTGCACAAATTCCACCGCAAGTGCCACCAATGCCATACGATCCAAATAATAGTGCATACCGACCACCATATTCACAAAATTTGTTTCAGTATGGTCAGCCAAATTATTCACAACAACAGCAATATCAACAACATCCTCAGCCACAATACCAACAAACACCTTACATCAATACAACGTATCCGAGTCAAATGAGTAGCGCTGGGGGACCATATAATAATAATACAAATTTACCCCCAAATTATTCGGAAAGTGAAAATAAAACAACAATACCAGCAGTTGGGATAATGCCTCAACAACAATTCCAAAATCTTCCACCAAATGTTGCTCCGTTGATGAATAATGCATACGCACCACCACACGCCCAATACGATCAAAATATCGCTCGACCAATAATTCCGCCAACCAATATTAAATAATTATTGTCTGGTGTTTCATAATTATTGACGACATTAAAAATCTATAAGAAGAAATATACCCAAATTATCTTATCTACCTGCTTAATTGTGTACTTGTGGGAATATTTCTACTTACGGAAGTCAATTTTTTGAGATTAGTTGATATATTCTATTTTTGTATTTGTTGAATCATGAAATTTTGAAATACAAACTTTTTAAATTTACTAAATCAGAATTTATATTTATTTATTTTACAACAACAATAAACACTACGTACGTCCAGTGAAATGATTTTCAGTATATACACATAGCTCTAATCTTATCTCAATTCAATTGACGAAATAATGCGGTTACTGTAGTATGTATAAAGAATTATTCAATGCTTGATTAGCTAAGAATTCAATATGTGAGTGCCGAGTGGCTATAAAAGTATATTGACAGCATGAGATAATTAGTAGAGTGGCCTTTGAAGATGAGTTCAGTTAAGTGATGTTTTTCTTCTTTTCTGTTTCAATCTATTCGTTCATAGATGGCATTATTAAAAATAAAAATAAAATTCGCTAAATTCGTTTCTAATAAATTACGGGACATTATTCGATTTAAATTACTTATTTAGAGGATTCTAAGTAAACTTAATTGAATTTACCATCATTTCGGCACCCGCACTGGTAACCCAAATGCAAGCACGTAGATCTATCACATTTCACCTTGGTGTCCGCATTAAAATCTGAGTCGACAAGTCTCCCCACAAGCTGTTATAGTTTCATACAATCAATCTAGCATTCGATTTGATGAATTTGTTTCGGACGATACTGGGCCAACGAAATGATACAAAATAGCGACACTTAGAATTAATTTTATATTTATTAAGGCGTTTCTTATAATTTCGAGAATTTATTTTTTGCCTGCACGATCTGTACTTCCACCTGCCGCCATCATCGGTGAATTTGATAGATATGGCGGTGGTTGCTGTTCTGGTTCCGACGGCAGTACACTAGTATACGCAGGGGGTTGCTGTACGACCACCTGCATATATGGTTGGTGATTTGACATCTGATTATTATGCTGCATCATCCCAGGTTGTCCATAAACCGAAAATGTTGGCGCCATCGCCATTGCTGTAGTATTTGGAATATTAATCGGCTCCCGTTCATTCATCTGAACCACGTTTATACTATTATTCCTCAAATTGTCTATGGTATACGTATTTATGTAATTTTGCAGTTCCAGCAATGATTTAAAATTACGATTCGGCATAATCATCATTCCGACTACCATCAACGCGAACAGGATGACTAGAAAGGCGAGTGAATGTCCAAACACAAGTTGAAATGTCGAATTGAGATTTAATATCAAGTGCGGTGTTCGTATCGTTACATACTGTATAACTCCAACGGTTATGTTCATCACCACATATCCGATTGTTAATACAATTTCAGTGTATTTTAAATTCGTGAACGATAAAATATTTATATCACAATTTGGATACGCAAATCCGAGTGCCAAAAACAAAAACCACATTACCACTGTAATTTGCCGCGTAACCCAGTTATCAAACGAGAATATGATTAACAATAGCAACATGTACATCATTTTTACTAACATTCCAATAAAATGTTGTAATTTATATGTCAGCGGTATCAAAAATATTGTCGAAATGATCACGCCGGTAAATCCAAACCAATTGATTGAAAATAAGTCAAAATTCAATGACGCGATCGACATGAGGTGGTGTATAAACATGAACGGCCAGTAGAAATACATGATCGACGTTATTTTCGATGTAACCACAAACAATAAAAATGTTATACTGTTTGTCGGTTTATTCGTCGCCGTCGATTGTGTGACTGGAGCTACTACATCTGCATGTGGCGAACTGATTAAAAAATATTTTCGTTCGAATATCGAGAAATTATTATTCTCCCGATTGATGTCCTCATCCAGACTCGATTTATAATTCAGTTTACTATAATATACATTGTATTCTAGGCTTAGTATACAGCCGATGGTGAATATCGATGAAATGACCAACAGTAAACCGATTACATCGTTCATCGGAGCCGATGATGAATTTAAAATAAGCAAATTTATTTGACTATAAACCACGGTTGCACCGACCGCAATGGAGAATATATAGAATACCAGCGGTATAGATAAACGAAAAAATCGGAATCTACTTTTACCCATACGGATATTAATGTAGCTAAGTGCCGGGATATAACATAATCCGTGCGCTATAAAACTCATGTATATTGCGACGTAGGGAACTGGAACCAAACAAAACAAAAATTATAAATTATCGGTCAGGCTTAGTAAATTCATAAATTGCATATACTTACTGGTTGTGGTCATAAATAGTATTCCGGCGGTAAAAAATAGCAGCATCCCCAGATTTAGGAAAAAAAAGTGTTCATATCGATACTGTTGACGTTTAATTTTGATGGCAAATAGAAAAATTCCTGTTACTATAGCTGCACTAGATCCTGCAACCCATGGCCACCATTGTGAGACGCTTAAAATCATTTGCATATTACGATTCACGTTTACAAAGCCAGCGAAATGGTATTGCATTATGTAGCCCATGAACACGCCCATTGGAAAGAAAGCTGAGATAGCTGTATAGAAGAATAAAATACCGGTCAATTTCATTTTTATCTAAACAGCTCACTAATTCACGAAAATATATAAATATCTTAAATTAAATCCGATGAACTTTTCAATCGAATAAGCCACCAGAATTTTGTACCAAATTATACAAAACACACACACACACCTGTAAATTCTGGAAAATATTTCGAAAGTTTCATCTTGGCCACAAAAAAATATTCACTGTATCGCTTGAATGTTGTGTAATTGAATTTGCCCGATAAACTGAATTAAATATAGGCATTTCACTCAACTTAAATAAAAATTGATAACGAAGGGATTGCGATAAACCTAAGTTAATCCAAATCAAATATTGATAATGCGGTAAAAATGATACCGACAGGTTTTTATTAATATTAGCAGTAGCGGAGACGGTATGACGACGACATATGTAATGTCATGCTAGTCAATTAATTTATTAAACCCCACAATAATATGCTCTTCCAATTCCCTTTGAAAATTGGCTAAATTCATATCAAGCAACAAATGTTTGCGACTTCTGCATTTTAAATATTTTATCAAAATGAGAAAATTTCTTTATAAATTTTGTCACTGATAAGATTTAGTTAATACATTTTTTTGTTGAACCACGAAATGTTAGTCTTGCGACTTTCCTTTGAATTGTGCACAAGTTGCGATACTATAAGTATTCGAAAACTTTGACATCGATAAGGTGTTTTCTTTGGAAGACTGAAATGAATATCCAGCACTTGCATTATATTTAGCTCAAAATGAGAGTATGATACATCCATTCTTAATAATGGCAATATAACCGCGGTTACATACATTTATGGCCATATTCAATTTGATAAAATTGATGCTATTTCGAATGTGATGCCACCGTAAATACAAGTTGACAAAGGAACGTGGACTCTTTAAAAATTACTGAAATCATTTAAGCAACCCGTTGCAGTAATTGGTTTGCCTATAATAATACTTTAATTCGAACAAAGGCATTATGCTTCCATTAAAGATAAATACCAAACCCGGTAGATCAAACTTACCAACAACCGACACGAGGCAAATATTGTCTCCTGTCGGCTTCAATAAGACTATCAAGCGTCTGGTTTTGAGAAAAACTTTCCGTCTTTGAAGAAATTTGTCCTTCCCGAAATCAATGAAATCATCTCGAGGATTTTCACTATTGGAAACTATGACCATATTGGAAACCCAGAAATAATAGAAATTTTCTGGATGCAGTTGAACTTTTAATCATTTCGCATATCTGGAAATACGAGAAATTTTATTATATGAAACCATTTCCATATCCTGGTCCAGAAAATTTGAGTTTTTGTAGATTCAATTGAAATGTTAAATACATTTGGACACCCCACCCCAATTTCTGTCCCAGAAAAGAGTATAGGTAAGTCAGAGTAAAATACGAGTTGGAAACCAAGAATACTAAAATTTTATGGGTTCCATTGAACTTTTAATTAAATACTGCCCTTATCTGGAAAGCCTAAAAAATTCCTAGAAACTTTGTAGTTTACATTTTCTGATTCAGAAAAGAGTGTGCAGTCCAGATGCCAGTAGAAATACAAGTTGAAACCAAGAAAAATGCTTGATTCAGTTGAACTTTTCAATAAACCCTTCGCATATTTTATATAAATATCTAAATTAATCCTCTTTCAGAGGCAGACTGTAAGATATCGACAAATTAGTGGTCTGTAGTAGTAAGACCATAATCCTTCCATCGAAGAGTAAATCCTGTTGATCAACAGTATCATATAATTTTTACATAAAGTAGTTGAAACTAAAGAACTAGGGCCTTAACCCTAGCTAGGAATCTTTTTCATAAAGCATAACGTGAGACAATTGATAGAATGGCCTTTGAAAATGAGTGCAGTTAAATGATATTTTTCAACTTTTCTGTTCCAATCTATTGGTTCACTGATGGCAGTATTAAAAATAGAAATAAAAATCGCTAAATTCATTTCTTATAAATTACTATCATTAATTAACTTCATTAGATTATATGGGATATTACTCGATTTAAAATAATTATTCAGAGGATTGAAGGCAACCGTAGTAGCCGTAGTATTCAGAGGATTGAAAGCAACACTTAGAATTACTTTTATATTTATTAAGGCGTTTCGTATAATTTACAGAATTTACTTTTTGCCTGCACGATCTGTTATTCCATCTGCCGCCATCGTCGGTGAATTTGGTTGCTGTTCTGGTTCCAATGGCAGTGCACTAGTATACGCAGGGGTTTGCTGTGAACTGATTTAAGAACTGATTATTATGCTGCATCATCCCAGGTTGTCCATAAAACAAAAATGTTGGCGCCATCGCCAACTCTGTAGTATTTGGAATATTAATCGGCTCTCACTCATTCATCTGAACCAGTTTACATTACTATTCCTCAAATTGTCTGTGGTACACGTATTTATGTAATCTTGCAGTTCAAGCTATGATTTAAAATTTCGCTTCGGCATAATCATCAATAAAATATTTATATCAGAATTTGGAAACGCAAATTTGAGTGCCAAAAACAAAAACCGCAACATTTGTAATATGTCGCAGTCCGAATATACAACTGACCCATATTCGAAACTGCCACAACAAAAAAATTAGTGAAATTCAAATGCAAATCAACGTAAGTATTTGAATTAGTTCGCACTAACCCCAACACACATCAAATATCCAAACAAACACTTATACAAATATTGTTACGTTTGCCTTGCCAAACAAGTTTCGATCACTGGATTGTGAATAAAAGAACAACTTTAATTCTAGATAACACTAAATTTATTTAATTCCGAATAATTACACTTAATATACCGGGTGTTTTTTTTAAACTGAGACGATCAAATATCTCGAAAAATAGCCACTCTACGGAAAAAATGTCCATAATCAAAATTTAATCATACCGCGGGGGAAATACATTAGTGCAAAAAAAAAAGTCCCCCCACCCCCGCTTTGTAGGTGGGGCGGGGGTAACTTTTAAACTAAGATAGGAAGCCATATTTTTTATTGCAGATACGGATTCTACGACTAAAAGTACGTATGATTTGAATAAAATATTTTGTTCGGTTCATGATAGATGGCGTTGCAATCGACGAAATTCAATTTTTTGAATTTCTCCTTCTTAGAACACACGCATTCGATTCTGCAATACGTTTGAAATAAAAAACATCACGTTTTCATTGGAAATATTCGAAATTCGTCATCAAAACAATTTATTCAGTTTTGTAAATCTAAATAAGTGTTCAAAATTAATTTCAAGTTTTATTATTAAATTTCAAAAATACAAAATTCAGGCCATCATTTTGAACACTTATTTAGATTTACAAAACTGAATAAATTGTTTTGATGACGAATTTCGAATATTTCCAATGAAAACGTGATGTTTTTTATTTCAAACGTATTGCAGAATCGAATGCGTGTGTTCTAAGAAGGAGAAATTGAAAAAATTGAATTTCGTCGATTGCAACGCCATCTATCATGAACCGAACAAAATATTTTATTCAAATCATACGTACTTTTAGTCGTAGAATCCGTATCTGCAATAAAAAATATGGCTTCCTATCTTAGTTTAAAAGTTACCCCCGCCCCACCTACAAAGCGGGGGTGGGGGGACTTTTTTTTTTGCACTAATGTATTTCCCCTGCGGTATGATTAAATTTTGATTATGGACATTTTTTCCGTAGAGTGGCTATTTTTCGAGATATTTGATCGTCTCAGTTTAAAAAAAACACCCGGTATTTAATTCATTTTATTACTTATTTTTAGTTTAAAAAATTACCACTTTGAATAAAATAGGTAGAGCGGTATTTGCTTTAAAAAATTTCCACCTTTGAAAATAATGGTAGGTAAATCTAAATCTATCCAAAATAAATATTTTACAACAATAAAAAAAAACATAATTCTAGAAACGCCCCACCGTGGTTTTTGGTCACTACCGGGAATTGAACCCCAGCCCATTGATTACCTTAGCAAGAACGATACTTACTGTTCTAATGAGGGCGACAAACTCCAGGCTTAGTATGCAGCCAAGGGTGAATATCGTTGAAATGACCAACAGTAAACCGATTACATCGTTCATTGGAGCCAGAGATGATGAATTTAAGATAAGCAAATTTATTTGACTATATGTAAACCACAGTTGCACCGACCGCAACGGCGAACATATAAAATACCAGCGGTATAGATAAATGAAAAAATCGAAATTTACTTATACCCATACGGATATTAATGTAGCTAAATGCTGCGATGGGACAAATTCCGTGCGCTATAAAACACATGCATATTGCGACGTAGGGAACTGGAACCATACAGAACAAAAATGTATAAGTTATTGGTCGGACCACAAATTAAATAACTATGTATAAAGAAGGAAACCTATGAATAAAATTCATTTTTTCTACGAACTTTCAGTTTGGTGTATTGATAAAAATTTATACAACACAATACAACAATACAAGTACATTCAAACATATTTTTATGTGAAAAAAAATATATTTTTGTTTGTATAAGTCTCTTAAATTTGTCTATGTAAGAAATCAAGATAACGAAAAAGAGAATTTAAATTCATTTTTGCGCATTTAGTTCACTTGGATTAATGTATACGAAAACGATGTGGGTTGGCATGCAAATTCGTAAAAAACTGAATTTTATTCATAGGTTTCCATCTGTATAGTTATTTAATTTGTAGTCGGGCTTAGTGAATTCATAAATTGCATACTTACTGGTGGTGAACATAAATAGTATTCCGGCGGTAAAAAATAGCATCATCCCCAGATTTAGAAAAACAAAGTGTTCATAAAGGTAACGGTGATGGTTAATTTTGATGGCAAACAGAAAGAATCCTGTTACTATAGCTGCACTACATCCTGCAACCCATGGCCACCATTGTGAGACGCTTGTATGGTATTGCATTATGTACCCGATGAACACGCCCATTGGAAAGAAAGATGATATAGCTGTATAGAAGAATAAAATACCGGTCAATTTTATTTTTATCTAAACAGCTCACTAATTCACAAAAATACATCAGTAATTTAAATCCGATGAAGTTTTCAATTGAATAACCCACCAGAAATGTATACCAACACAAACACTCACCTGTAAATTCTGGAAAATATTTTAAAAGATCAATCATGGTCAGAAAAAAGTATTTTCTGTGTCGCTTGAATGTTGTTTCTTATTCGGTTGAACCTCAAACTTTAAACTAAAAATTATAATGGAAAAGTAAATATAAAGTATACATTTTTCGTATAATTTATAAATTCACGAAACTTCTTAAATGTGGATTGATTCTAGTTTATAACACAATTTCCTCAATTCCATTAAAAAATGATTACAGTATGTAATTAATAAATATAAATTATAAATTTTGAATTAAATAAATATAGTTTTATAAATTTATTTGTTTTATTTTGATAATTGTTAGAAAATGATTTAAATTAAGAGTTAAATTTAACTGATCATGTCCTTCTCTACCCGACATTTCGCTAAATTAAAATAAATAGTTGAACGAAACTGGCGGTTAAACACTCCCTGGTGTGGATCGATAAGTAAATCCAAATCAAATGTTGATAATGCGGTAAAAAAGATACCGATAGGTTTTTATTGATATTAGCAGTAGCGGTATGCATGTGTCATGCTAGTTAATTGTTTTATTAAACCCCACAAAAATAAGCTTTTCCAATTTTCTTTACAAATTGGTTAAATTTATATCAAGCACCAACTGAACTTCTACATTTTAAATATTTTATCAAAATACTGCGAATTTCCGCAGTCTGTATTTGAGCTGACTCATCAGCACTCTGTGACGCCTAATGAGCACCAAGCAGATCAGTAAAGTGTCCACTCCATGAGTCGAGTACTGCGTCGATGTTGACACATTACTATCCTGGTCCCGAATGACGGTTGACGCAGGCCTGAAAGTATGGCGCAATCCAGTAATTGATTCAAAGAAAATACTCGAACTGCGCTCCTTGCTGAGTTGTTATACTTTCAGAACCTCGGACTTCCACCATTCTCGCTCTTCCGTCTATAAATCCGCTTAGTTGCTCTCCTAGCAAGAGCAACCTTATTTTTCCTCGCGATTGTGAGACGATTGTTGTACTTCACTATGGGCTATATTTTGTTGCTCGATTGCAAGACGACACTTATCATCAAACCAATCATTCTTGAATCTGACGTTCTTTCTATCTAAAACTTGTTGAGTAGAACTGATAACCGAAGTTTTCAGTACCTCCCAGATAGAGTTCACACAGTCAGACTGTCAATTAGTTTCCTCAATGTTGTCGCTGACAAGATCCTGAAATCGTTTCTTTTGCTTTTCATTTATTAGACCTTCACAATCGAAACGTCGCATGCGTTTTGCTGTGTTCCCAGACTTGTACGAAAAATACCTTGGTAGCTTTGCCGATGCTAAATCTCGTGTCCGTACTTGAGTAGGGGTCCGGTATTTTGTTGACATTATAAACTGATTGGTATTTACGGATACGGGATAACTCGTCAGCCCAACGATCAAACTGTTTAGTCGCCTCCTACGACAAGCAAAGGATGCTGTGGTGGTATTCTTGAAAATCATGTTCGTGTAATTTAAAGGTTTACGAGACATGTAAGTGCCCCCGACCACAGGGATCAGAATGTTAAACTTTCTTTATAACTTTGTCGCTGATAAGATTTAGTTTATATAACTAATAAATACATATTTTGTTGAACCGCAAAATGTTAGTCATGCGACTTTCCTTTGGAGTAAGCACAAGTTGTGATACTATAAGTATTTGGAAATTTTGACATCGATAAGTCGTTATCTTTGGAAACTGAAATGGGTACCCAGTACTTGCATATAGTTGCCCAAAATGAGAGTATAATTAATGGCAATATAACCGCAGTTATTGGCTTTTCGGTTATATACGTGCACAATGCTTATCAATCAGACAATTTTAATCAAAATTTCACCATACCTGTTCCGTATAATTTCTTTAAAAATTGAGAGGTTCCACCGAAATTTGTTATTTATATTCGCCGCAGCTGGAATCGTCATTTATTGATTGGGTTATATGCTTATTAAGTCTAGATCTCATATCAAAGGTTATTCTAAAACATCGTTGTTTTAATTTAGAGAAAACGTTGTGAAACAAAAAAGAACGTGATCTGGGACGGGGTGTTATATACATTTTTGGCCATATTCAATTTGATAAAATTGATGCTATATGGAATGTGATTCCTCCGTCAATAAAATTTGACTAAGAGGAACGTGGACTCATTAAAAACTGGAAAGATCTAGGGCCTAAACCCTAGCTAAGAATCTGTTTCACAAATCACAACGAGCTCTGCACTACCAGAAGTAATGCTAGATTTTAATTAACGGTAGATTTGTGATGTTAGTGATATAGACAATTAAAATTCTGTTTTCTTACGTATTCACAAACTTAAGAACATCCAGAAAAAAGTATAAGTAATAACCTTGGAAAGTAGATCAATTCCAGGATATGGTGTGAGTGCAGGTAACTGCTTACAACGTTTGTATCTTACAGAACACTTTCTAGATATATTTCGTGTAATATTTTGGATACAATAATTGGTGGTTGTCATCTCGCTGTCAATTTTGTATATGAACACTGAGATGAAGAACATGTGATTCCTGAATTAAGAAGTGTATAATATACCGAACAGCTTTGTTATGTGATACATATCCACATATTTTTATATTATGTGATCTCAAGTCGAAATACTGCCATAGCCATATACAATTTGTTGATTAAATAGACTTTGACATACTTGTTCTGTCAAATTGTTAAAATAAAACCTGCCCTAGTAGTGGGATTCCAATGAATCAATGAGTGTCTTGGATGACAACTGAATGCAGCCAGCTTTTTGACGTTTATAATATTTTATTATTAAATAAATAAATACGTAAGGGGCACTTCGCTCAAAATATATCGACTACATTCGCTATCCTTTTAAAATCTATGTCTGTGATATACAAATATTCAACCCCAATTCTGCAGCAAGATAGCATTGATAAAATTATATGAAACCGGTAATGTACTATGTGTTTATGTATATGCATCAACCATATTTTTTTGCGAATTTCAACCATCAAGTTGATTTTGAATTTTCCAATTAAGTATTGGGATATATTATCATTTTTCCAAAATTAGTAAATTGCAATAGACGAACTGCATAATTCAAAAGTGCAAAAATAATTTATTAAATATAATGCAATTTATAGCCAAAAAAAATGTTAAACCATTTGCTGGAACTTTTAGGTGAATACATAGTTTTAAATACCCATTTGATCTAATTCAATTAATATTAATTTTTGATTATTCGTAGCCATGCTAATATTCCTGCCCGTTGGATTGTTTATGGGACATATGATGAATTCTGTTCAAACGACCTTGAATTGAAGATTAGTTGGAGTGGCCGTGAATCGAACGATTACAAATATTATGGTCAAATATCTGGAATTATACTTACAATATTAACGATTATTATAATATGTACGTAGTTTGCGATCATATAACAACTATAAACAAAATGCAACCAACGAGAATAAAGACATTGCAACCAACGAGAATAAACAAAATGCAACCAACGAGAATAAAGACAATGCACCCAACGACAATAGTTCAAATAAGGAAAATGAAAAAAATAAAAATTTCGACACTAAACTGCCACATTTCAAATTCCCAGAAAATATGGGGATACGTCATCTATAAAGTTATTGTCTTTGATTTTGACATTTTTCTTTCTTTTTATTGTTAGGATTCGCATTTGCATCGAAAGTCCTAACACTGATGTATTTATACTATTCATTTTTATATCTACATACTATCGCATCAAGTTCCGCATTCGACGATAAAATATATCAAGCCCATTGGTTTAGCACTGCTGGAATTAAAATTTCGTTAATATTTATATCACAAATCAGCTACAAAATGAACTATTTACAATCGATTCTAATTAAAATCATATTGATGATCTTGATAGTTATTGTCTTGTGCAATTTGAATTATTTATATGAAATGAAAATTTTTATCTGGTTTGTGTTTATGGGATTCACTTTTGGATTTTCACATCCTGATATACATATTCTGTCATACATGACTGATAAATCGCATGAAATTGTTTTGGCCATTGGATATTACATTGAGTATCTGAGTATAGGTGTGCTGCAATACAAAATCATATTCTATCCCGAAAATATGTTCGGTAATCTAACAAATTTAACTTTTGTTTTACCTCTTGGATTAACATGTGTTGTTATTTTGAATAATTATTTAAAACGAATTTTTAAAAAAATTAGGCAAATATTTTAACAAACGATACAATTATGTTTTAATCCAGTTTATTATTACATTATAACAATTAGATCAATTATGTAACTTATATTGCAGACATAAATAAATAAATATTTTGAACAATAAGTTAATTTTAACCGATTTATTATTATTTTAGAATACAAAAATCGTACCGAACTATTTTTTTTTAATTCAACATCACAATTGTAAAAGTATTTGGAATCACGAAATAATGGAGTTTTTTATTTTTTCCTATTTTTATTTATAACTGAACCGTCAAATCGTCTTTCCGACGAGTGTTATAATATCGTTCCACAAACCTAAAATTGATGATTTGTTTGTGTGCCTGGACATACATTTTTAGAATTATTATGCAAAAGTAATTAACTTTAATCACCATTCTCTTGATATAATTTGACGATATGAACACATATTAAAAGCAACTAAATAATGATAGATAACCTTTTTATCAGTGAGAGCCAATATAACAATTTGTCGTAAAGTAATTTACGAATAAATTTATACACTATCGGTGCTCAATTTATTACATTGATATCAGTAATTATTTAGAGCTCTTGCCATATGAATGATTAAACCCAGTAAAAGTTATTTAATTTGTAAAGTTTAATAAGGTGGACTTAAAGAAGTGAAGAAATTTTAAAATTAGTGTAGCTTAGCGCCAATTAATAGAGTGCGCAATTAAAATGGCAAATTACTTCCCGGAAATTTTAGGTGAACATTTTTAAATTCCATATGACAGCACTACATAATTAATTTTCAAATATCCGCAGCTATGCTAATATTTTTGCCCACTGGAATGTTTATGGGATTCATGCTGAATTATGTGCGAACGGCCTTAAATGCATTGTCCGCATTCTCTGATGTTAAATGTTGGCCATTTTTAGTTGGTGGAATTGTGGCAATTTTAACGGGCGGTATCCATCTGGCTATTAAGCAAAAATACAAACAATATAAATATGAACATATGTATTTCCAAATGGTGGGACTAATCGTACTTCTCATCACGGAAGGACTATTGATAGCAGAGTACCGTACGTTCATTTATTTTCTAATCATAAAATTGCGTTGATAACGAAAAAACATTGTTTCGTGCGTGATAAGCGATAATCAATTTATTGTAACTTTTTTTTTATTAACGTACGGCATCAGAGCTTATAGACTAGTGATGCTCACAAATTTTGAGATTTATTACTTTATGCACCATTGTTAAAAGACATTTATCTTAATTTAGTTGTATTTTAATTAATTTATGATTTTTAATTCTACTAATACTGATCTATATATTAACAGTGCAATCGGTCGCTTTCCTCGGGTTTGTCGCCCATGGCATTATATATGTGTCTGCACTCAGCTATATCAACATTCGGATTGGGCAATCACAACATCGCTATTTGAAGTTATCAATACCACATTTCGTATATTTGACCGGAGTAAGTCTTGGTGCCACTCTTAATTGGGTAACTAATGATACATTTTCTAATAATGACGATTTTTTTTATGATGAAAATGGGCTTGAGATTGGTTGTGGAGGCTGTGAATTTGATAGCCCCAGATATAAAGGTGAAATAACCGGAATTACACAAATGGTCATAACAATTATTATACTATGTGGATTCCTAATCAATGAAGCGCTTCAACAGTGTTCGCGATCATATAACTACAAAGAAAGCTTGGACAATGATATCAACCGGGAAAATACGAATAAGGAAATATTGGAAAATAAATATTTCCACATTATACCACCACACTTGAATTTTCCGGTAAATATGCAGCTACCTCAGATACCATTAAAACCGGAAGCGCTTGGGATGAAGGAATGCGGGCGTATCCTATATGTATTGGCATCAAAAGTTCTAGCGCTGATGTTCTTCTACTATCCATTTTTGTATCTACATTCTCTCGCGTCTGTCTTCGTAATCGATTCGGATATTTACAATGTTCATTGGTTCGGCACGGGTGGCGTCGTAATTTCGTTAATAATTTTGACTATGACCAGCTATAAAATTAACTATTTACTATCAATTGCAATTAAAATCATATGTATGGTTGTGATTCTTATATACTTCTCGGACGAGTACGTTTATTGGCAAGATATAAAAATTTTATTTTGGGTTGTGTTTGCGGGTGTGGGTTTTGGATTTTCACATGCTGATATAAATATTCTGTCGTACACGAATTTGAAATCAAATGAAATTGTTTTGGCCATCGGCTACTTTATTGAGCATCTGATAATCGGTGTGCTCGTATACGAAACCACATTCAACCCGGAAAATATATTCGACCTCTCTACTTCGGTTTTCAATATTGTTTTCGCACATGCATTAACTTTTATATTAATTTTGGTTGGTATTGGAATGCTTGGTATATTCCTGATTCCAAATGGCAAGCACAGTTCGCTGCTCGGGATTAAAAATATTTTAAATAATTATGCGAACGTAAATCAACTGGTGAATATAGGAAATTATGGGGGACAACAACAGTTACATTGGCAGCAACAAAACTTTCCACAAATTGCACAAATTCAACCGCATGTCCAATCGATGCCGTACAATCCAAATAGCAGTGCATATCAGCCACCACATTCACATAATATGTTTCAATATGGCCGTCCAGATGAGCAATCAAAATATCCACAACAACAATATCCGCAATATTCTCAATCACAATTCCAACAAATGCCGTACATCAATACAACGTACCCGAGTCAAATGGGTAATGCGCCAAATACAATACCAGCTGTTGCGATGATGCCTCAACAAAATTTTCAAAATCTACCACAACCAGTAGCTCCGATGATGTACAATTCATGTGCACGACCCTCCCAGCCCCAGTACAACCAAAATATTTCTCAGCCAATATTTCCGTCTACCAATCCTAAATATTCGGTACATACATAAAATATTAAGCCATTTCAATAAAATGTTATGTCTAAATTGATATGTTTAGAATAAATTACTTAAGTCAATTATACAGTTCATTTATATTGCCTGGATAGGTAAAAATAAATAAATACTTAAAGAAATATTCCAAAAAAGTTTTTAAAATTGAAATTCGTACTGCTATACTAAGTAAAACCAGCAGGTATAGTAGTAATTAAATTAAAACTGTGTCAGTCAAATTTTAAAAAATAAATAAAATTTATTTTCTTTGAATGTAAATCTCATACTTATGCTTTTCTGTAATAGATGTCGCTAATATGAGTGTGATGAATAAAATAAAAAACACTCCTTACCGCGCTATGTTTTATTAAATCGGAACAAAATTCTACTTTACCCGACTTATCTTATCAACCTCATATACTTGTGGGAATATTTTTATTTACGGAAATTAATTTCACTCGGGTCTTATCGTGAGCTAATATACTGTACTGACCTTTCTATGAATGTGATAAGCTGTTGGTCAATACTCGGGTAAAAGTTGACTTTTACTCTAATTTGTAGTAAAGTAATTTACCGTTTCAAAAAGTAGGGTAAAGCGAATCCACAACTGTAAATTTTTGATGTTTAAGTTCGGTATTCATTTTTTATCGATTTACGGATTGAGTGAGGTTAGCATAGAAAAAACACGAAATCCAATAGCACAAAATACTAAAAAATAACTTTTTGCTACGGGAAAAAGTTAATTTTTGGTTTAATCTAGCATTGGCTCACAGACTTTGCACATAAGTCAATACTAGTATTGTTGTGGACGAAAAGTATTTATGTTTCATTGTAAGGAATTTTCTTCTGATTTTTCACAATAAGAAAAATTAAGTTTTACTCTACGTACTATTTGGACACAACCTAGCTAGTGATTTTTAACCTAAGGCTTGAACCTCAATAACCTAAAGCTTCAAAATTTTTTATTTAATTTTTGTTAAATCATTTGAATCGTTCTCTTCAAGAGACATTTGAAATAAAACAAATTGCTTGTGGCACATACAATTATATTTCTTTTTTTTCACCATCTGTACTTCCACCAGTGGTCACAATCACCGGATTCGATACATTTTGAAGTGGGTACTGTTCTGCATTTGGTTGTACACCATAATTCGGTTGGGGCTGCTGTATCACCACTTGCAACACATACGGTTGCTGATAATTTTGCTGATTTGGCATCTGAATATTATGTTGCATCATTCCAGTTTGTCCATAAACCGGATACACATTCTGCCCTATTGCGTTCACTGGCGCATTTGGAATATTTATTGGCCGCACCTCATTCATCGTATTTATATAATTTTGTAGTTCGAGTAATGATTTACAATCACGAATCACGATTCGGCATAACGACCATACCGAGTACAATCAAAACGACCAGGATTAATAAAAATACGAGAGCATGCACAAACACAACTTCAAACGTTGAATTGGTATTTATAATTAGGTTCGGTGTTTGTATAGTAATGTACTGTAGAACACCAACGGTTATGTTCAACACCACATATCCGAAAGTTAACATAATTTCAGTGTACTTTAAATTCGTAAACGATAAAATATTTATATCACAATTCGGATACGCATATCCGAGTGTTATAAACAAAAACCACATAATCACTGTAAGTTCCCGCGCAAACCAATGTTCAAACGAGAATATGATCAACAGTACGACCATGTACGTGAATTTTATCATCATACCAAAAAAATGTTGTACTTTATATGTCAGCGGTATCAAAAATATTGTAGAAATGATTACGCCGGCAAATCCAAACCAATTAATTGAAAATAAATTAAAATTCAATGATGCGATCGACATGATGTGGTGTATAAACATGAACGGCCAGTAGAAATACATGACCGACGTAATTTTCGATATAATCACAAATAAACCGAAACATGACAAACGTGTATAATACTTAGTATCATTCATGATCGTTGATTGCGCGGCTGGAGCGGTATTTCTATGTTTCGATGTGATCAAAAAATATTTTCGTTCGAATATCGAGAAATTTTTATTCTCTCGATTGATGTCCTCGTCCAAACTCGATTTATAATTTAATTTACTGTAATAAGCATTGTACTCTAGTATAAGTATACAGGCGATGGTCCATATCGATGAAATAACCAATAGTATGCCGATTACATCATTAATCGGAGCCGATGGTGAATTTATGATGTGTAAATTGATTTGACTATAAACCACGGTTGCACCAACCGCAACGGCGAATATATAGAATACGAGCGGTATGGATAGACGTAAAAATCGGAATTTAGTTTTGCCCATACGGATATTAATGTAACTGAGTGCTGCGATGTAACATATTCCGTGCGCTATAAAACTTATGTATATTGGAGCGTACGGAACTGGAACCAAAAATTAAAAATTGATCGAGCTTATAGGAAATTAAATTAATAATTAATTTTCATACTCACTGTCTGTGGTCATAAATAGTATGCCGGCAATAAAAAATAGCAGCATCCCGAAATTCAGGAAGTACAAGTGTTCATATCGATATTGGCGATATTTCATTTTGTTACAAAATAGAAAAATTCCTGTTGATATAGCTGCACTAGATCCTGCAACCCATGGCCACCATTGTGAAACACTTAAAACCATTTGCATATTACGATTTACGTTTACAAATCCAGCGAAATGGTATTGCATTATGTAGCCCATGAACACGCCCATTGGAAAGAAGGCAGATGTAGCTGCGTATAGAAGAAAAAATTCACAAATTTCAAAATGTTATCTATCTAACCATATGTACATCATCACTAATTCAAGCAAATTGTTGAAATTTTGGGAAATCTGATAAGATATAAGCCACCAGAATGTTATATGAATCATTGCACAAAATTAACAAACTATTTAACATTTAATACCAAATGCACATTTACATAATTTCACTTGTAGGTATATACATAGAATGATATTCAAAACACACGCACCTGCAGCTTCTGGAAGATATTTCAAAACTCCCATCTTGACCACTTAAAATTTTTATTGTACGCGCCTAGGTATGCGTAAATTATTTGATGAATTCGCCCGATAGACTGAATTAAATATGGCCAGTGTCACTCACTTTAAATACAAATTGATAAGGAAGGGATTTGTGGTAAGCCGATGCTAAATCAAATTAGATAAATAGATAATATAATTTTATCGGCAGTTTTTTATTTATTTATATAATACACAGTAGCGGGTGGAAGTGTTATAATGTAGTGATATTGTTGAACAATATTTTCGTCTTTTGGCAACACCATCTTGTTTTTATTGTATTAACCTGTTTATCCTAACCTTGAACGATGAACCGACACTTATATTACGAGAAGAAAAAGCGCGAATTTTTTTATATTAGTCTTCTGTATATAGTAAAGCAAGCAATGGTGGGTATCAAAGGGGACTTTTGCAAGATAAGTCAAGCCCTTTAAATCTTATGATGCTCGAATGAAAGAAGTGGCGTAATTGGCCGCGCGAATAAAAATGAAAATACAAGGACCGTTTGGCAATGACATTTGATTTAATTTTATTCAAAATATTCTATCAGCGCGTTCCTGTGAGAATAGCTTGGTACCCAAAAGATCATAAATTTCTAACGACAAATTGCCATCAACGTGGTAAGTTGGGACACATTGCGTTTATATGTGAAAGCAGCTCGATATTTCAACATTATCAAAAAGGAGATAAAGGGGTCAAAATCGAGGAAAGTCACGTGGCTCATGTTTCACGAACTCTTCATTGCAGACTTGAATCGAGCTGCAACATTACAAGATGCCGTGTCATCGTTACGGGCCAAATCAACGAAAAACATAGAGAAACACACGAGAAATCGATAAATTTCCCGATTGAAAGCCAGAAAATCAGCGAAGCAACCTTGCCAACCACAACAAATCTTTCAGACAACAGAAATTATTCAATCCTTTACGCAATAGAAGCCGCGTCACTCGGTGAAGAAAAAAGGGATACTAATGCAAAAGGAATATCAACTGATCATGTGATAACATTCAAAAATTACTTCATCTGAAGACTTAACATTGAGAATAAATTGTAATGGCCGCATTTACGGAGAAAGACCGATACAAAATTTATTTTGTTGGGTAATGAAAATTATTTATTTGACTCCACTGTTAAACTCTACTCAGTGAATGGGTGCATCAGAATAAAGCAAAGATAGGATTGAATGATCCACACGCATTACCTAAATTTTACAATTTCATCTGTGTAAATTATATTTTCCATCTCATAAATTTCCCACTTTTCATTTGAAATATTTTCTTTATAGGATTTTAATGATTCAATCAGTCAATTACAATACACCGAAATGTATAAAATGAAAATTAGAATTGTTTGTACATTGCCTCGTGTACATTATGTTATAAATATTTATAATACATATACTAATGTAAGCTAATACACCCATACTTAGAAAATTTCGCATAATTTTCCAACCTCCTCCTACAACAATTATGTTCACGAATAAAATTTTAAACAAAACACCGCGCCACCGCCAGCACTCGACGAAGAAGAAGAAAATGTATCAATATATTGTATATATGTATGTATATGAATTTCCCAGCTGAATGAAAATTTATTTATTTAAAAAATTTGATACTTAGAATTTAATTTATCTAACGATCTGCAGATTAAAAATACCTTATATCCGTTACACTTATATAAAAATACACGAAAATAATTTCCAAGAATGTCAGTAAAAAATATAATAATTATCTTTGTGACCCAAATGTTATTGTGCTGAACGTCTGCCGCACCGATATATGTACATATATATGTTCTACCCTCGACGAATTGGGTTCCCATCTTTATCGCATATTTGTGGTTTGTATCCAATTCGATTGTTTTTCATCAATTTTTTTAGTTCAATGTTTAGTGGCGTATCTTTGGGCGCCGTCGTAAATTCATCGATCATAATTTCAGACTCCTTCCGTGTCACTGGCGGCCGTTTTTTGTAAACTATCCGTGGTTCATCCTCAGGTTCGGCACGTTTATTCGAACCATGCTTTTCACCAGGTTTACTAAACGATTGAAAATATATGGAATTTTTACGAATTTCTTTCAATCGTTCCGCCAACTTCATGTCCACCTCATCATTTTCTAAACGTTTTATATTCGTTTTTATTTTATCGTAAAATCCTTTATACTCTTCGGGGTTTTCTTTAAAGAATTCATGAATCACTTTGACACATGGTTTTTGCGGTAGCTCATCGATATACAAATTCTGTGTTAATTTCCAGTGTACGACTAAACCGACTTCGTTGACACGCTTAACCAATTTAAATTGTTTCAATTGTTTGGGAGGTTTGTATGCGAGATCGTTGGTGGTTATGTTTAAATAGTCTTTCTCGTGCTCTTGCAGTTTAAACATTTTTTTGGGGACACAAATATAACGGTGGGTTATAAACGTCAAAAAATAAAACAAACTGAGATGTCTGTAGGAAAAGTTCTTTTGATTCCGAAATAAAACTCGATTCGAAGTAATTTATTTAGTAAGTCAGTGTTTTATTTGGGCATAAGTTTG
The DNA here is from genome assembly GCA_951394425.1 of Tipula unca. Taxonomy (NCBI): domain Eukaryota; kingdom Metazoa; phylum Arthropoda; class Insecta; order Diptera; family Tipulidae; genus Tipula; species Tipula unca. Next base: position 6,491,434 of record OX596381.1, on the reverse strand, counting down.
TAATTTAATTATTCTTCCACAAACACATTTATGCTGTAGATGTGAATACGGTTGGTAAAAAATTGGTACCCCAGTTAGTTTACTAACAGCGAACGAATCGTTTTCACTTGGTATCACGAATAATCCAAACAATACCAAACCGATCAGAATGATTATAAATCCGAGTGCATGCCAAATTTGGAACAATTCCATTGATTCAAGATTGATGAGGGTGGCATATTGTACGATTCCGATAATTATAACTTCACAAAAATATCCAACTGCCAAAATAATTTCATTTACTTTCAAACTTGTGTACGACAGAATATTTATGTTTGACGCGGAAAACCCAAATCCTAGTGCCGTGTACACGATCCAAAATACAATTTTAATATTTCTGTAGTTCAGTTGATCGATCGAGCAGAATATTATCAGCGCTGTCAGACACACCAGTTTAAACGACAATGAAACCATGTACATCAGTTTATATTTAAAGAGTACCAGCACACCGATCGATATTAGAAAACCAATCAGACCGAACCATTGTACCTGAAAAACGTTCAAATCGTTTGAATAGACTGACGCAGTCAGTTGCTGGAGAAATAATGGATAGTAGAAGAACATGACCGTTAATATTTTAGATGCAATACTATACACCGTAGCGGCCATTAGTTTTGCGACATTATCTTCTGGAAGTCCACCTAATGTTGACTTCATTAGAAAAATATTATCACAATTTAAATCCAGATCCAAACTTCGTTTATAGTTATACACTCGGGTGACTTGAAGTAATTCATTACTTAGACACCCAACAAATATAACAGAGCACGTGATCGCAAGTAAAAATCCAACCCGTTCACTAATAAGTAAATAGGACATATCAGTTTTAACCTCCATCCAACTAATTGTAGCCCCCGTACTAACACCCAATAAATATATTACGTGAGGTGCGGACAATTTTATACATCGATACTTTGTTCGACCAGTTCTCACATTGATATACGTTAAACATGATGTATAACAAATCCCGTGACCAGTAAACCCAATGAATAATTGTAAATAACCTAAAATGGATAAAATTTAAATAATTGTTCATTTATATATGATGGAAACGTACCAGTTGGATATATAAAAATTTCTGTCACTTCACAAGCTCCCAGCAATATTAGACCGATCATTATGAAATAGAAATGTTCGTATTTATATCGGTTGTACTTAAATTTGATGATAAGATGGCAAATCGATGTGATTACAGCTGATATACCACCAGTCAAAAATGGTCCAAATTTGAATAATTTTAACAAAGCCAGAGTGTGATATTCTAACTGATAGAAATACATTAGATATCCGATAAATATTCCACATGGAAACATGGCCAGTGATGCGAGTAGTTCCGGAAATGTTTCTAATATTTTCATTGTGCAGCTTTTCTAATGCACGATTTATTCGTAACTATATAACCATTTTGTGAATTATATTGATTCGATAATTATTGTGCGATAAGCTTATAATTACTGATTACAATGAACGATACAATTTTGAATCATATTGTGATAATGTTAAGTATGCTATTAGCGGTGTTAAATTTGATAAAGAATTTACCTATCGAGATCATTATCGCATGTGCAAACATTTTCGAGAATTAGATAGACAAAGAGAGAGGGTAACGGGAGATGTTTCGGGTTCAATATTCTACATGAAGTATTTTATTAGTTCTGTCGTTCCATAATAACATGATTGATTCCAACTTCCAATCATAATTCCGTCGCCACTACCCTCACATGGATGATATTGGCGAGGGATTATGACGTAAGAAAATGTGATTGTAGCGGATGTCAGTCTGACTATCCATTAAATGCGGATGTCCCTGATAGATATTGCATTACACTTCAAGCAGTCTATGACTTTTATTATTGCGATAAGTTCTGCTTCAAAAACACTGTAAAAATCGGAAGGCGAATAGAAAGGTTAACCTACAGTGCCTAAGAAAACGCCCCTCCCCCATCTCTCCTATCCCTTTTTAAACCATCCGTGAAGAAGCGTCATTGTCCATAGCCGCCTCACTCACCCAGTCAGTTCTGATGCGAAATCTGAGTTAGGAACCTCACCTAGAAAGATGACGATGGGATAGCGTAGTCAGCAGTATCAGAAATACCCCTGTTGCACAAAATGGATGAAAGTCCTATATGTTATTAGGAAATAGGTAAGGCACAAACCTCTTAGATTTTGTGATACTTAGGCTCTACTTTACCCAGAACAAAAATCAAAATTCTAATCAATATTTAAATGCACTAAAATGTGTCTAAAATAGGCCTTTGGTAAAACAATTTATGGCTTAAAGAAATTAAGAATAGGTTAGATTAGGTTAGGGTTTGCTGTCCTAAAGGACTAGCATAGACACACATTGGTCAAAGTTTCCTTCTCCTCACTCATCGAACCAATTTGAGCTGTCCAAGAAGCATTTAATATCCCTGCCGTCGAACTTACTAAGATCCGTCAGGTCATCAGTTGGGGAGCTCCCATAAATTTCATTCTTCCGACGCCCAGTTTGCTAGCATAATTACATATAAGAGAAATGGTACCGCCGAAGCGATATCAGCGGTTCTGGAGTGGTCAAGTTTAGGCCAAATCTGACTGGTTACGCACGAGTTGTTGTTAGACCTCTTTCATTTGTTTCATGAAGCAGTTTACATGAGGCGGGCGGTATTTAAATACAATTCTGGGCTACCTTCAACGTAACTTATTACGCGTGATTTTAGCGTTTTAATGGCAGCTTGGCTGTCCTTTAAAATGCGAATATTCCTTATAAATATTACATTATACGTCAACCAGTCTATGACCTCCATTATCGCGTTAAGTTCAGCTGGAAAACACTGCAAAATATGTGAAGACGAAAAGATAAGTTATCCTTCAGTGCCTCACAGAATATACCGCACCTGACCATCCGTTTTTGAACAATCGATGAAGATGCTCAGCGCCTCATTGGCTGTATAACCAGCTCAATCACCCAGTCTTCCCTGGTGGGAAACTCAGTTAGTAACCTTACCCCGAATGATGGCGTTTGGGATAGCGTAGTCAGTAGTACCATGTCTTGCACAAAATAGTTGTGTGTCCTTAATAAATTAAGAATTATATAAGAGGTTAGGGATATTATCAGGTTGAGTACATGTAGATTAGCTAAGACACAAACGTTTAAGATTTTATCATACTTACTTAAGGCTCTATTTTACCTAGATTCACAAATATGGCTCGGCACATTAGATCATTACTATTTCTTACGATTTTTTGCGAACTTCATCGTCAACGTGATAAGAAATTTTAATCAAATTTCGCGATCCCGTTAAAATATTTTAATCATGAAAAGTGTGTGAACAGAATTTCAGTAAGAATTAATTCTAGATATTGAAATTATTTTTTTTTTACGGTAAGTAACTCGGCGATAATTATAGTGCTTGGTTCGCCTTTAAATGATTTTCCGAGCAAAACGGAATCTGGCAAACCATTTTTGGTGATCGAACGTTAAAAATTTAGGCAAATATTTTCCAGTGGACTGAAAAAAGCTTTTCGATAAATAGTAAAGATGGCGTTGAGTGATCGTGCATTCCATTTGGATCTGTATAAAATTCACAATACTTTAACGCTCATTAAAATTTTAACTGTCAACATTTTTGATTTCGAAGCTTTATAGAATTGTTTTTATGGAGTTTGATGAATTTTATGAAATTTATAAATTTTATGAATTTTTATGTGAACTTGGCCTTAAGTTTAAGCAGGCACCTTGTGTCGCTTACTTTCAATCGTTTTGGCTACTAAGTTATTTGTTACCTTTACTTGCTGATTAGAGTGATATGCCATAATTGTGGTTTCATAATTTATAAATAATCTCAACCGCGCGCTTGCAATGCGACTCCCAATTCTTTTGGAGAATACTAGAAACTAACCCAATCTTTGGTCATTTCGTAAACTGTATGTTATATATAAATTTCAACACATTCAGAAAATTTTTTATTAAAAAAAAAATGAAAAAAAAAAACAATAAGTAAACTTCAACACATTGAAAGCTGAAAAATATTTCGAAAATATGCCGCCAACACATTCAAAGCGAATAATCTCACTCACGTTAAAAAAATTCTCAATCCCATACAGTATACGCTAAATACATTTTTCTTATAGTTGTGGGTGTGTAATGAATTTTGGGAAATCCAAAATTAATAAATTTCCATTCTGAATAACAAAACAATAATAACAATAATAATAATGATATAGTTTCGTTGAATATTTTATTTAATAAGAAAAACAAATGTTTTGCGAAATTTTTTCAAATTTGTCACCCAATTAATTCGAAGCATGAAAATGTCGAAGTATATATGTATATACATGTGTAGATAGTAGACGACTCATCGCAAATTTCCTGAAGCTCGCAAATATTTTTGGTATGCGATGGAAAATTATTGCACAAACTCGCTGAAGAAAAAGCAAACAATTGAATGACTTTAGTTTAAGAAATTTTTCTTTAAGAAAAATTTTTTTTTTCTAAAAATATAATAAAATATTAAAAGAATAAAAAAATAATAATAACAATAATAAGAATAATAATAAGAAAAGCAGAATACAATACACACATATTGAGAAAATTTAGGAATTTTCATGAAAATTATTTCAAAGAGAATTAATTTATATAGTGTTGTGCACGGCCCATTAAAAATAAAACCTGTGTTACGAGCAATCACACACACTCACTATATAGCATATTCATAAAATTTATGTACTAAAGCACTTCAAATTCTATTGTTTTGTTTGTATGTAATATATGAATACAACATATGTGTAAATAAGGTTAAATGGGCACAGTGGCGGAGATAAGCCGGGACCATCAGATTATTGCCGCCACGAAAAATGAAATGAAAAGTTGAAAAGTATATAAAGCAGATGTTGGTGATTTGTGTGATTTATTCAATTTTTTTTTGTTTTATTTTTTTATTCAAATTCACACACTCGGTCGGATGCTGCTATGCGCGATATACTCACTCTTTAAATCTTTTGTTTATACAATAATGGGATATTAGTCATATACAATGTAATTAGTATAAATTATAAATTTTTCTTTCAACGATGTAATATACATCGGAGGTATATACAGTAATAGAAATTTACCAGATTTATTAGTGGTAGAGTTTAAAAATGCGTTTCTGGACCTGGGAGGGCTCGAAGCTCATTTTGATTTCTCAAAATTAATAAAAAATATGATGAAAATTTATGCATACACAATTGACAATAATAATGTAATAAGTTTTCATCTGGAACAAAAATCAAACTACCTATCCAAGGTGCTTATTAATTTCAATACCCCAGCATTGCCAATTTTATCACGAAATTAGTTTCTGATGGCAAATAATAGATATCTCTGATATCTACAGTCAGCTCTGTAAATTGCAAAAACCAATAATTTGCTTAGAAAATGAATTCAAATTTACATATTAGAAGCAGAAACCATATATACATTTCTTTTGCACGTTATATTTCAAAAGCCCACATTTCCAATGTAAATGTTGGTTAGGTATAAAAAGTTGATTGTTAATCATAGAGACATCTGTGGCCATCGTACAAGTGGAAAATTTGCGGACAAACTTTCATTTGCAATTTAAAATATTACAATTGCATTATTGTCGGTTTCGAAGTGGACGCACATATCTGCCGAGTGAACTGTCAATAAACAAGCTGTATAACCAAGATAGTCCAGACCACCTACGTCTCAAATCTGGTTAAATCTGCTTTATTTTTAATAGCCAGTTTAACATTGGATTCAAAACACCAGTCAACATTGGATTCAAAACACGATTTATTATTTCAAGCTAAAAGTTTTTTGAGGGCCAAAAAATACGGTTTTTCAAAGGTAGCTGACCAAGTAGCGTATTATGCTAGGTAATTCTATCTCTACAATTTTAGCATTGTGCAAGGCTGATCCAAGTCGGATGTATCAAAAGAAAAAGTCTTAATTAAAAGTTCTAATTATAGAAATGAGATCGCTTCAGCTCTATACCATATACACTTGTCGTACAAATTTAGCAAATAAATCGGCCGTTCGATTAATGTGAGATGCCTGTTTGGCGCAAAATTAAAACTCGGCCGTGATTGGTATATGTTTCCCAAGTGGCTCAATACTCCTGCCCGAGTATTGGCTTGTCTCGAAAACAGTAAAATCCATGGAACAAATTATAAAACCGGAAGAATATTTACAAATCTACGAAGACCATGGCAATAGCACTTTCAGCTTAACCAGGTGAAGCGATTCAACTGGAGCCGTGGTACGAACAGCATTTTAGTTCAAGATGAGGTAAATTACAGGTCAAATATGGAAATAGCAAGGTGGGTGGTTAAAAAAAGACGAATGAAATCAAACATTAAATTAAATATTTTACCAACTATGGTTTCCCAGTCAAATTGACTAAAAAGGAAAATTTAAATAAATTGTTATCCAAACATTTTGGAAATGACTGGAAGTACAATGAAGAACTAAACTTCTACAAGAGCGTGAATTGCCGATGATGATGGGAATGGACAGTGCATTTAGATAAGGATACACAGAAAAATACTTATACTTTAATAGCGAAATTCAAAGCCTCAATAGCACAATGTGTCATTGCTATGATTTACCAGTCTCAGATCAGACCAAGAACATTATATATATTCCAAAACCAGCGCTGAGGTTAGAACGAGAGTTATCTGAAAAAAGTCATATGGACTTATTTAACTTCACATCATGTGAAATCCAAAAATCTATTGAAGAATAAGCCATGGAGAATAAATTGAAGAAGTGGAATTCGGGCCAATTCTGGTAAATACGAGTATATAGAATAATTTTTAAGAATTTACCACAATAGAACCGAGAACATTCCATGCCCCAATGCAGCTCAGGTGGGATCTGCGGAGCAGGCTGTGTTTAGAATAAAAGTGTGTGCTATAGGCAAGGAAAGAATGGATTGCATAGCAAGAAGTGGGGTCGAGGCCACCACAGAACACAAGCGTACGATAATATCGATAGGACCAGCAATTTATAAATACATAAGACAACTTCCTTGGGCTTAAATCCCAATATTTCCCAAAAGCTCTTCTACATTGCCAAAATATTGCAGTCTTGTAGTCCAGGTGATTCTTCCAGAAAAGATTCCAAAGTGATTCTTCCAAAAAGAGAGAGAACAGATAAGTCAAGAGTATTCCTATGCCTATAGTAAAGACAATTAAATCAGTTTTAGACAGATTGACATGCATAGCCTTCTACACACACCATGAGTTGGCATAAGCCATTAAAATGTTTGAAACTGTCAAAACAAGATCATCAGCGTAACTCTGTGCAATGAAGATAGATTGCTGCTTAAATGTGAGGAAAGCCATGTTGTAATTCAGCAGAGAAAATGCCATCAGAGCCGCCAGCCCTATAAGATGCAACGAAAAAGAGGCTCCAGCGCAAAACCTCACGATTGTGCAACTTGTGAGCTCAATTCCAATCAAGAGTTGCAACAGAAGTCCTAGTGAGTTCGTTACACCATATGATATCACAACCAGGAACATGAACAGAAAGAAGCAGCTCACCAATTTCCTGGTTGGAAGATGTAAACTGTCCATCCGGTAGGCAAAGCAGACGGGCTGTTAATTTCCTCGTAGATTCACCATGATGTTTTTTTAGCGGAACTTAAACTTCTTTAATATTCCTTTTGTATCAAGATATTATGCCAATCAAGCTGTCGCTTAGACTTTCTGGCTCTGCTCTTCAGTTTGTTTTGTTCAGAGTCTTTTGATTGTCGAAAGTCGATAGATAGGACACGTGTTTTCACTGGCCATTGCAAGTGATGGTGATTGATCTTCAATGTCACATACATACAGAACATAAAATAACGCCTTATGATTAATGTTCGTACTACTCCAGACCGAGTCATGAGCACTACCATCACAACCAATCACCAAAGTAATATGCTTATGTTAAAAGCAAGTCACAAGATTAGTGAGTGAAGCGATAACCAGTTTACTGCAGGAATTAGCGGATATCAAAGTAATGAGCACACCCGTAAGATCAGGCGAGCTACACTCGAGGATAAGAGCTGCATTACAAAATTAATAATAAGTATCATTCCTGAATTAGACATGCATATATATATCTGTATGCATTACAGAGAACAACTTCCTTAATTCAAATGAAGCTAACTTATTGTGTTGCAAGTTGATCTGTTTTATTCTAAGCATGGACAAGATTATAAAGTCAAGCAAAAAGAGGAATAAATGTTGTGTTGGAATAAAGATAATCTTGGATGAAATACTCTTTAGAACGTATTGCAACAACAAACCGGAACCAGTTTTTATCTCGAAGGATTTCTGGTCCACCTGGAAAACAATCGGTTGGCGATTTTCCTTACGTTTGCAACGGACAACATCTAACCCTCAATTGAAATAGCTGGGTTCATCAGCTTGACGTTGGCAGTTATCTGTAACCATGGTGCACTTCAAAAGAGTGTAAATAAAGGTTATCTGCAGAGCTCCATATTGGGCTCACACCTCTGGAATATTGTTTAAACAGCAGCATGATCATGATGTGATCTCCATGAAGTAGCATTCGCGGATGATAAGGTATAATTATGATGGTTGACGGGTGCAGAGAGCACAAAATGAAGCTATCCTCCATCAAGACGGGCATGATCTAACTTAAAGGGACACTCAACATTAGGAGACCACCTCTGGCGTCTGTTAATGGTTAGAGAATAAAGTTCATATACAATCCGTAAAATGGCTGGGGCTGGATTTTGATACGAAAAATAGCAGAAATCAGCTAAAGTGTTTTCGCGGTCTTTAAACCGATTGATATATTACTGAAAGAAAGAATTACAAATTCTGAACTAAGGAGAAGACAAGACGTGAGCTAAGGCAACTTTCAAATTTTAGGCAATCAGTTTTCGTTAAACACGAACAGCGTCGATAGCACAATGTCAAGAAAGATGAACCACCTCGATATACGGCAGGACAATTTATCAGTTTCTTGCCAAACATTGAGGTAAGATTGGAGAAAAAGCTAGCCGTTAACACTTACCACGGGCAAGGGCAAATTAACCGCCTACTTTCAAAGAATGAATTTAACAGAAGACGTCACTTGTGAATATGTCTACTTTGACGAGAAAGAAGACCATGTACTATATGACCGTACACTAGCCGAAGAAGCCAGGGCATTGTTCAAAATGGAACTGAGGGCGGTATGGCCAACAAGTAAACTGGGTATAATATTGCCACACCATACGGTTATAAGACTCAAGTTCCATTTATGAATTATTTTTTTTAGATTTTAACGTAGAACACAAGGAAGGCTTAACAACCTGCAGCTATTCTTATTTGTAGCAGTTTTGAACTTAAGAACAAAACAAGATAGTAGACGAATAAGCCCCTCCACGTGGTAAGAACGGTAACAGGTTTTTACCTGGCAAGCATACCGATAACAGAGACTGATGGACCAGCAAAATATCTTTTATTTTGGAGACTTCTTCTCGAAACCATACTTAATTGTTTATTTAGACATTAGAAATCCGAACAGTAAATTTCGTCTCAAATAAATGTACACTGTTCGTATATTGCAAACAGCTTACCTGGAATGATCTAAATACATATATAAATGTAGTTGGTTGTATATAAGTCAACCCAAATCTTGTCTTTTGACCTATTCATTTATTCAATTGACGTAAATCCATTTGAAATTGTACGTCAGTTATATGTAGACTTAAAAAGTAGATTGACCAAGAAAATTTTCCAAAATTTTTTGTGTACACGACAATTACTTATATAGATCTTAGTGGGGTATGAAGAGGGTGTGTAAGACATCAATGTACATATTAGATTAATAAACAGAACTATATCAATAATTCATAAATAGAGCATTCGTGACATACTAAATAATACAATATAGGAGCTGTTAGTATCACATAAATTATTTTGGCTACGCACTCCAAAACATTCCATAAACAATAAAATACATATTCGTTAATTTTCTGATTTTACAAGACACTAAAATAAATTTTTCATAATTTTTTTCAATTTTATGTGCTCACACATTCATATTTGAAAAAATTTTCTTTTTATTTTCTTGATTTTTTTATTTTTTTATTATTTTTTATAAATATAAATGTAGAAGATCATCGAATTAGTGTTCTAAATAAATTTCACAACGACGGTTTTCTTTTTTAAAAATTCTAACTATTTCTAAAAAATAATTAAATCAACAAAAAAAAAATTTTAAATTAAATTAAAAATTTCTTATTTATTGTTTAGTAGTAATAGTTAATGTAAATAATTTTTAGTTTGGTGAATTATTAAAAAAAATATATTTTATTATTGTTTTGTTACAAAAATAGTATATTTCTATTGTCTTAGTGTTTGGGCTTGGTGAATCTGTATATATAAATACATATAAGAAAATTTTATATATTATTTAAAAAGTATATAAGTGGAAAAGAAAAGTTTTTAAAATAAAAAAGAAAATTTTGTAAGGTTAAGACAAAAAAAAAAAAAAAAATTAAAGTGAGACTAATTTTCTCGTTGAAAGAAAATTTATTTTGTTATTTATATATTTAGGTGCATGTATTTAAAAAAAAAATTAATTATTAATTTTTAATAATTTTTTGTTAGAAAGTAAGTTTAAATATTTATACTTAAGTATTTATTGTGATTAGTTAGTGCAAAAAAAAAAAAAAATTTAATTTAATATTAATCTGTGAGTGTGACAAATATTTAAAAAAAAAAATTTGTTTTTGTGTGACATGAAAAATTCCAATCATTTTCACAATAATTTTATTGTCTTAGTATTTTTAATATTATGAGGTGTAAGTAGATCCTTCTGAATAAAATAAATTAAAAAAAAAAACAAATATTTCACGGGCACCGTGGTTTTGTCATACAGCTGAAATGATATATTTGTGTAATAAAATGGCGAATAAATGTTCAATAAATCATCTGACTTGGCGCCTCCATATACACTACTATACTCGTATTAAACGAGTGTTGATTCTACACTAGTTTTATGCTATAATATGTTGGTGTGTGGATAAAAACAAATTTTTATGTTTAATCTTGACGAAAAATGAATTAATAAATTTTTGACCACTTAGTTATGTTTATCAATATTGAGAAGCCTTGCGTTTGGTTATAACAAAAAGGAGGATTAATTCATCACGTTAGAGTACTGTGATAGGTTAATTCACATATTTATTATCTTATTTAATTTTTATTATGTTCTCAGCTATATAGAATAATTATTATAATAGAAATTGTTGGCAAGCTAGCTAATCCTCAATATACAACATAATTGTTATTTGTGATTTTTTTTTTTTTCTTAACGCAGTGGTGTAACATATAGGCAAACAATTGCTTTACGTCACTCAATCTTGACTCGAGTTTTGTACAAATTAAACCAGCCCCATTGAATTTGAGTTAAATTCCCATCAATCAAAATTGGGTGAAATAATAACTCCATCATTTGTAATTGGAATACAAAATTTTAATTTCCATAAACTAAACATTTTCTGACAATTCAAAATTTTACAATATGACAATATTCTCAATTTCACTCAAACTTTGTGCTTGCACTCTGTAATTTGTCGAAACTTTGGATTCTAGACGACTTTCCTGAAGTTATTCGTATTTTTTGTGATATTTTTATTTTTGATGAAATTTGAAACTTTGTTAAATTAATATTAGCAAATTAGAAATTTTATCAAATTCTGTGATTGTACTCTGTAATTCGTTGAAACTATAGATTCTAGGCGTTAATTAAAAGCAATTTTTATTTTCATCTAATTTTGAGTTTTATTCATATTTTTATCAAATTTTGAAATCGAAAAATGTGATGTGACAAAATCCATTAACGATTTGATAGTAATTTAGATCAATCAGTTGAGGTCAAGAGTTTAACCTAGCTAACAGTTTTGGTGTCAAGAGGTGTCCACAAACAAATCATTTTCTAGAATACTAAAAATTCTAAAATTTTAGCAAATTCTGAATTTTTATTCAAATTCTGTGTTTGCACTCTGTAATTCGTTGATACTTTGGATTCTAGGCGTTAATTACATTTTAATTTTATAATTTTTTTGATTTTGTTTTTTATTTAATATTTTAAATAAACAATTATTCTATTTTAGATCAGCATTATACGGTGTTTATCTAGTCAGCTGGACTATGAGCAGTTTTATTCTAACTTAATTTAGTATGTTGTATTAATCTATAGCTTATTCCCACTGGTGTTCGATAGTGTCTGATAAATTGAGGTAAACCACATCGTTATTGTGTATTTTAGATCAGCATTACGCTGTTTACACTAGCAATTACACCAGCTCAAAAAGTTTAGTTCGTTTGAGCCTGCGTACAATGTCTGTGTTATTTAACAGCTTAGTTGCCTCAGTGTTAACATGTTGTTTGAGCCTTTGCCTATGTCTCAGTGCATTTTGGATGATTTCTAAGTTGCTCTGTTTGGTACAACCCCAAAGTTGGATACCATAAGTCCAAACCGGTTTTAATATTTGTTTATGTAATAGAAGTTTGTTGTATGTTGATACAGCGGAGCTCCTTCCTATCAGCCAATACATCTGTCAATATTTAAGACCTATAATTCTTTGTTATTTTTGACGTGTGTTGTGGTTTTGAGTCTAGTGTCATGCCAAGATACTTAGGCGTGTTTTTGTTATTTCTTGATTAATTGTGACCGGAATATATTCGGGTCGTTTGTTTGTAAAATTGATGTGAACTGATTTAGTTGCGTTAAGTTTAATTCGCCATCTTCTGGTCTAGTTATATATTTGAGTAATAGCTAACTGTAAATTCTGAGTTGATACTTCGTTGCGATCCAACAGCTAAGATTGCCGTGTCATCAGCAAAGGTCACCACAGTGTTGTTTTCTAATACAGGGAGATCATTAGTATACAATAGGTATAGGACCGCACCTAATACACAGGAGTGGCCTAATTTTACTCTAAAGAATCTATCTTTCAAGTATGATCCTAATATTGTAGTGAATTGCATTAGTAGTACAGTTCTTAACTTATGTTAAGTCCTTCGTGCCAAACTTAATCAAAAGTCTGCGCAATGTCTAAGAATATCGTTGAGCAAACTTTTTTCGTCTCTAATGCTCTTTCAATAATATTAGTTATTCTGTGTACTTGATCTAATGTTGAGTGTTGGTTGCAAAAATCGAACTGATGATTTGGAATCAGGTTTTTCCTCTCAATTATCGAATTTAGCTATTTTACTAATAACTTCTCAAAGAGTTTATACATAACTGGTAATACCGATATTGGCCTGTAAGATCCAGTTTTGTGTGGGTGGTTTCCCAGGTTTATAGGAATCATAATTACTTCTGCAATTTTGCCGGGTACATATTTCAATCGAAAGCGCCATTTATAATATTCTATACTGTTCTTTTAATATTTTTGTTGTGATAAGGTCGCTTTTTCGGATTCATATTTGTTTTTATCTGAAGAACTTCTGTTCTGATTGGAGGAATCTGCATTATTGGCTTTCTAATTCTTTTGGTTGCTCTCCAGAGAGAATAATCAGTGCTAGTATCATTAGATAATTTTCTGAGGTAGTTACAGATAGATTCCTCTTTTAAATAGCTAGGTCGGATTATTTAGCTTAGTTTTATCTTGAGGGGTTCTAGTTTGGTGCCATATTCTCCTTGCCCTTCTTTTTTCTGCCAAGACCTCTCTAATTTCTCTAGAGTAGTTGTTTCCCTTAATTTTCTTTTTAACTTCAGCGGTGTTTTCCTAAGCTGAGTGCTGTATGTCACATATGAACTTGTGAATTTCTTTTTCTAATTGCTCCTCACTCCTTAGCGGAACCATTAAGTTAATTTTTCTTTCTAAAGACACTCTAAAGCATTCTCAATTTCTGTGTTTATTTACTAAACTAGGATAGCTTTCTTTTTGAAAGTCAAAGATTTAATGTCAAAAGTATTGGTGAGTGATCAGAGCTTAAGTCAAGACTTTCATCTAACTGTATTAAATTTAATGATATGTGTATTCTTCACTATGACGAAATCAATTAGATCTGGTATTTTATTTGGATCAGTTGGCCAATAGGTTGGTTTACCATATGATAAGGCTTCAAACCGTATTTTCTGCTAGCATTTTTATTTTGTATGAAATTTTTATTTTCATGCAATTTGTAGTTTTATTCATATTCTTATCAAATTTTGAAATGAAAAAATGTGATATTTGATGTGATTTGATAGCAATTTAAATCAATCATTTGATGTCAATAGTTAACCCAGTTTAACAGTTTTGGTGTCATGACGTGTTCACAAACTTATCATTTTCTAGAATCCTAAAAATTCTAAAATTTTAGCAAATTCCGAATTTTTATTAAATTCTGTGATTGCACTTTAGAATTCGTTGAAACTTTAGATTCTAGGCGTTATCCTTAAAGCCAGTTTTCTTTTATATGAAATTTTTATTTTTATTAAGTTTGAAACAGTTCTATCAAATTTTGCAGTATATATAAATCTCTAATATCAAAATTTTTATAAAATGCTAGATAATTTGGACGGCGATAGTCTAACCTTTGTTGCTTAATATTTGCGTAAATATATTTCTATATTTGCGTGACCAAATTCTTAAAATTTCAAAATTCTGCAGGTCAATTGTAAATAATTTAAATTTAAACATGACTAACCAATTTCTAGGATTTTATTTATTTGTATAAACATTCTATAAAATTTAATGAGATTTTGGAATTTGATGTGCGAATTGATACGAGATTATACAGAATTCTATGAATGAATTTAATCTTAAATTTTTAATGAAAAGATGTTTGATTTTTTTCATCTTGCGACACATTTATATTAGAAGAAGCAATAATCCTACTTTCCACGTAGAATTGTTTGCTATAAATGATCCACGAAATCCAAATGAATTTTTGATTGAAATGAAATATTTTATGAAATTTGGCCGCCTCAACATTGGGCCTTCAAATAGTTTAATCCATATGATAAGAGGACGCCAGATACGTCTGTGTGTCACCTGAAATAAAGTCTCCGAGTTTCCACCATTTAACGGTGAGTCGGTGACCCTATATACTTGGTTTTCATTTCGTTAATCTAATTGCTGGGCTATTAATTCCAATGGGAGAAGGATTTTCATCAAGACAAATTGATTTATAGTACAGGGAGTTGTGCAGTGCCACATTGAGCTGATATTTGATATAGGTTGAAAAGTTTATCTTTAATTCTTATTTAATTTATACAATTTTGTATTTTAAATTTGTCTCTACAGTCAAATTAATTTTCAATTTTTGGAAACAATTTTTTGAATTTCCTTATTTATAATTTTGTATATTTCAAATTTCAAAGTGTACGATAAATATTGCATATATTGCAAATAAAATTCTATATCAATATAGTCCTTCACCTTTATGTTAAATCATCAAACCGCGCGTATAAAAATAAACAAATCCACCATGTCTAGGCCCACCATATTATAAAATAAAATAAAAATACTCGCGCCAAAATCAAACAAAAACTACATCCAACCGGATTATATTATGATCAACCCACAATCAAAATATGAATATATGAATATAAGTGAAGCAGTGGTGAAAATTACAAGTAAAATTAATAAACCATTCATTAAAATAAAAAAGTTTTAAAAATAAATTAAATCTAAAAATATTCGGACAAAAATTTATTATTATTTTTATAAATAAAATATCTTTTAATGCGAATGTCGATGACATAAATGGAATTTTTCACTGCATTTCCAAAAAATTATTTAGAACATTTAAAAAATATATTTCGAAGCCAATTAAACAAAAAAAATGTATATTAAGTCATTTAAATATTTTATGTGCGTTAAATTTAAAAATAATTTTTATTAACTGCACAGATATAGTATGTTTACATATGTTCGCTAGAATTGGGGCTCTACCTCGCGCTATTTATCTTATCCGGTCATATAAATTTTTGTATATATCGTATTGAGCCATGTACGCCATAACCTTCGCACGATTCAATTTTAAACGTATATGCGGTCTATACATTGACTTTGATCTATATTGAACTTCAAAATTTATAAATACTAATATTATTTTAGTGTGGTTTGTAAACTGAAACAAAAATTATATTTATTTTGATTCACCGGAATTGGTTTTTATACCACAAAAATTCGCGCGATCGCGTATAACGGATATGTGCCGTACTTTACTATACATAATACGTTTATTATACAGTGTGCCGGGCACAATATACCGCACTAACTTGCCAGACCAATAAATCATCTAACACGACCGTTAATATGTTAACTCCCCACCTCCCCATCAGCAACTCTTTCATAAACATACATATCGCGGATTCATGTGTTGAGGCGATAAATTCTAATAAATTCCTCAAAAATATTTAATATGATTGAAGCGCGAAAATCAAAAATGTTAATTTTATATTTTAAGAAAATATAATAATCTTTTTTAATTTATAACCCTCGAATAACACGCTAAAATATACCAAAAAAAAAAAAAAAATATTTATATATTTCTTTCAATTTGTTCGATTAACACACCGACAAAATTATATTAATGAGTTTGTGGATTACAAAGTCCGCACAACACTCGGTAATATTTATTCACGTACTTTCCATAAACAATTTAGAAAATTGCGCAAAACTTTCAAACAACAAATAAATAATTTAATATCACACACACACACACATATATATATACACACACACACACATTCACACGAAAAAATATGTAATTATTTATTTACATTTTGGAATTAAAATAGAAAATATTGTGTTTGTTTATGTTATACGCGATTTATATAAATTAAAATTCCAAAATTCAGCTACACGCTACACGCAAAAAGAATTTTATTTCAAACCAAAAAAAAAAAATTAAATTAAATTATAAAAGACATAAATTTTACAAGAGTTTTGTGATGCGTAGAACATTAGTGAAATTTATGGATTTTCTAAAAAAAAAAATCCTTGAGCGATTGTTTTGGTTCAGTTGAAGAATTTTTGTGATTTTGGCAGCATTCGGGCAGCCCTGGTGTGGGCACAGCAGTATATTATATTGTATAGCTTCATTTTGTTCCCGTTCTAAAAGCAGCTTCCGCACTCCGCTTAATACGGTAGTCTAGGGTCGTAGCTGTCTCTGTATGACGCTTGGCATTTCTCCAATTCTCTTTGTAACATTAAACTCTGGGGCTGGACCATAATCTAAGAAACGATCTTATAAACTTTCAATAAATTTAAAAGAGATATGTATGTATGTATTTGATCACCTAAATCCAGCTTCTGTCAAATTATTAAAATCACTCTCCACTGAATGAGGATCGAGCAGCTGCAAATACTTAAATGTAAATTTTTTCAATAATTGTGTTTTTTAATTTAAAACCAATCTTTGTATGTCCACAAAAAACTGATGATTGTTCTTTGGAACTCAACACAACATCAGACAAACAAAACAAACAAAATTTTCGTTTACTTTTTAGGACGTAACTTTGGAAAAATATTCTAAATTTTCCGTTAGAAATAATTAAAATTTTATTGTGATTTATTGACAATACATCGTAAACAATTTATCGTGAACAATTTATCGTAAATATTTTATCGTGGACACAATTTATCATATGGATAATTGATTTGACCATTTACAACAACCAGTGGCGGAACTTCAATTTTGATTATTGGCAGAATATAATTTGCAATTTTATGCCACAGCACACGATAGAAATCAGGATTAAAATGATAAAACTGTACAAAATGACCAAAATAGATAAAAGTTACACATTA
Source organism: Tipula unca (assembly GCA_951394425.1). Classification (NCBI taxonomy): domain Eukaryota; kingdom Metazoa; phylum Arthropoda; class Insecta; order Diptera; family Tipulidae; genus Tipula; species Tipula unca. Next base: position 6,473,648 of record OX596381.1, on the reverse strand, counting down.
AACTTCACGTTTATTTAACTTTCGATTTTAAAAATTAAAACTAAATAAACCCGATTTCCGTATACATACGTATATCAAATTTTTGACATTTCATTTTTGTCCGCTTACGGCGCTTTTTCAACTTTGCAATGTCTTTAAAAAAATTAATTTATAATAGAATTCACCAAACCCAATGTTTTGTGAATATATTGTTCCGCCACTAACAATCACTATGCTGTATATTCAATCTCATTTTGGTACTCTTCAAATGATTTCTGTGTACGTCGTATTGAAAAATTTCTTGCTAAATGTTATTTTTAAAGCTCTAAAAGAATATTGACACATTTGATATATGTATTTCATTAATTTTAGCCTGAGGTATGCACGTGAAAACCAACAAAGTTAAAATTTTCAATTTTCAAAAAGAAAGTATAAAAGATGAATTTAGCACTAACTAAATTATATAGTGGCGTAGTCAAATATTTACAGAGTTTGGGAGGACGGGGTTTGCAAATAAAAAATAATCACTTATTGGAAAATATTTCATATGCAAATAATTGTTATTTAAATTCAAATTTACAATCATTTCAGGTTTACCCGGCCCAAAACTTCGGCCAATTTATTGTACCAATCTTTGCTTGGTATGAATAAAACACAGTTTAAGCTCAGCAGAATATATACTTTCGGCATATTCTCTTCACTGAGCTTAAACTTTTGTACTCAATGAAGGCAATTTGATTGATTTAACTTTTAACAATCACGGTTATATACCTTTTACTAATGTGGATGCGTAATGCTATTTGTATTCATTTCTCATCCATTTGTATAATCATCGAAATTGATCTAAATTGTTTAATCACAATGGTTTTAACATCATAATATGTTCAATCTTCAGCTTCAATTGCTCACGAAAGCAGCTTTTATCATGCCTCATCAGTGCTGGGGGTGGCCCCTGTGGTCGGGGGGCACTCACATGTCTCGTAAATCTAAATTGCACGAACATGTTTCCTAAGAATACCACCACAGTATCCTTTGCTTGTCGTAGGAGGCGACTAAACGGTTGGATCGCTGAGCTGACGACCCGCATCCGTAAAAAAATCAACTGTTTATAAAATCAACAAAAAGAAAAATGGATACCGCCAAAACAACACCGGACCCCCGCTCAAGTACCCGGATACGAGATTTAGGATCGGCACGTGGAACGTACAATCACTTAGAAAACCAGGAGCGTTGGAGGGTCTAATCACGTGCATGAAAGAGTATCGGCTGGAACTCGTTGCTCTTCAAGAAACTCGCTGGCCTCAAAGTGGAGACCATGTGTCCCAGGGCTATACGTTGTTCTACAGTGGAGATGACCTCGGAAATCTTGGAGCTGGATTTCTTCTTGGGCCGCAGGTAAAGAAGGCTGTTTTGGATTTTCAAGCAGTCAATAACCGATTGTGTATGCTTCGCCTGCGCATGAAGTTAGCCAACCTGTCGATAATTTGTGTACATGCACCCACAGAAGTCAGCCAGCCCCAAGATAAAGACTCATTTTACAATGACTTGGACGATCTGATGGGATCTATACCCGAACACGATGTTAGAATGGTAATTGGGGACTTTAATGCTAGAGCTGGCAGAAATCAGGCCGACTTGTGTGAAAACATAGGTCCGTACTCCCGACACGAAACTGCGACCGATAATGGTGAGAGAATGATGTACTTTGCAATTGCTCATGATCTTAGAGTAGCAAGCACATTCTTCCCTCACAAACAGATACACCTAGAGACATGGACACATCCTCGCAAAACATCCCGGAGCCATATTGACCACGTGTTAATTTCAAAAGGGCGAGCTCGGGTTGTGCAGGATGTGAGAACTTATCGGTCAGCAACCAAATACGTAGGCAGCGATCATTATTTGGTCGCTGCAAAGCTACGGTGGAAGTTTTCGTACAGGTCGGGGAACACAGCGAAACGGATGGAACGTTTCGACTGTGAAGGTCTGATAAATGAAGATCAAAAGAAACGATATCAGGATCTGGTCAGCGACAACATTGAGGGAGCTAATTACCAGTCTGACTGCGTGAACTCTGTCTGGGAGGTACTGAAAACTTCGGTTGTCAGTGCTGCTCAACAGACTTTAGGTATAGTGAAAGTCAGACCCAAGAATGATTGGTTTGATGACGAGTGTCGTCTTGCAGTTGAGCAACAAAATATAGCCCATAATGAAGTGCAACAACGTCTCACAATCGCAAGGAAAAACAAGGCAGCTCTTGCAAGAAGGGCAGCTAAGCAGATTTGTAGACGGAAGAAGCGAGAATGGTGGAAGGCCGAGGTTCTGAAAGTACAACAACTCAGCAATGAGCGTAGTTCACGTAATTTCTTTAAAGGAATTACTGGATTGCACCATACTTTCAGGCCTTCGTCAACCGCCATTCGGGACCGGGATGGAAACCTCTGTGTCAACATCGACGCAGTACTTGATGCATGGAGTGGACACTTTACTGAGCTGCTTGATGTTCATCATGCGTCACAGACTGTTGTTGAGCCACCTCTAAAACAGTCTGCAGAGATTTGCACTGAGGAGCCATCCCATGAGGAATTCACTAAGGTCATGCAGAGAATGAAACGAAACCGCTCACCTGGAGTGGACTGCATTAATTCGGAGCTCTTGATATTCGGAGGGGATACTTTGTGGAACTGTCTTTTCGACCTTATTCGATTAGTATGGCGAACCGAAGTTATGCCTGATGAATGGAAAGTGGCCGCGATATGCCCCATCTTCAAGAAGGGAGACCGCTTGAAGTGTGAGAATTATCGCGGTATAGCTCTCCTTTGCACAGCATACAAGTTACTGTCATACATTTTATTGGATAGAATCACTCCTTCGGCGGAGGGCTTGCTTGGTGACTATCAGGGAGGATTTCGTCCGAATCGATCAGTCACTGATCAGGTCTTTTCGCCGCGGATGATTCTATCTAAATATTATGAGACATCCATCTCCGTACATCAGGTTTTCCTGGATTTCCGGCAGGCCTACGACTCGATCAATCGAGAGAGTTTGTGGTCTGCCCTGGAATACCTAGGAATGCCAACAAAATTGGTACGACTGTGTGGGATGACAGTGACGCAATCTCAATGCTGTGTTAAAGTTGAGAACAGGCTATCGACAATTTTTGCAGTTAACTCGGGTGTTCGGCAGGGAGATGCTCTGTCCCCGATACTCTTTAATCTCATGTTGGAGTACATCTTTCGTAAAACTGAAACACCTCAGTGCAACATCTTATATCGCCAGTCCAATCAAGTGCTTGCATATGCAGATGACATATGCGTGATTGGACTGAATAGCAACGGAATAATGAAAGAAATACTTGATCCGCTTGTAGAGTTTTCAGCTTCTGTTGGACTCCAGATCAATGAGTCCAAAACGAAATACCTGATCTCTGGTTTTAGAGACAATGGCACACCAGATTTTAGTAGTGGCCACCACACGTTTGAGGGAGTGAGGAGGTTCAAATATTTGGGCTCTCTTATCACTCACGATAACAGTGTGGGTGAGGATATTAAAGTGCGGCTGGCAGCTGGCAGTCGTTCTTTGTATCCTCTAAGGCCACTGCTAAAATCTAAACACTTATCAAGTGCCGTGAAGCTGAAGCTTTACAAAGCGTTGATCAGGCCCGTTGTTATGTTTGGATGTGAAAGTTGGGCGCTGACGGACGAGTACGAGAGATGGCTCCTTACATTTGAGAGAAGAATCATGCGGGTGATTTACGGCCCTAAACGCCAAATAGATGGTACATACCGAGCTCTGTACAATTTCGAGATCAGAGATCTGATGAAGATCCCCGATATTGTACATGAAGTTAGATCTCAGCGAGTACGCTGTATCGGTCACGTTCTGCGTGCTGATCCGGAACGAATTGTGCAGCGATCTCTGAAAGGAGAGCCACCATATGGTAGGAGCAGAGGTCGTTGCAGGCGACGATGGCTCCACGATGTAGAGAACGACTTGGCCTCTTCAGATTGTCTAAGACAGTATGAAGACCAAGCTCAGGATCGAAACCGTTGGAGCCAGATTGGTGATTCAGTAAGGGGCCAGTAATGGCCTTTAACACTGTTATTATTATTATCAGTGCTGGGGTGTTCTATCATCACATTTTCGATATTCGATAGACGCTTGTGTCTCTCTTTTCACGAACAAAATTGTGCTCCATTGCGTTTTTCTAATTACGGTTTTTCTATTGCGATCTCAGCCGGTTAGAATAAATTTGTAAACTATCTCTTTTTCCTCTTTTCACTTGCCATCGAAAATAAAAATATTGGTGATATTTTATCGAATGAATTCATAGAAATAGAATCGAGTAGGCTATGATCAAAATAGAAATTGTGGAATTGATTACGAAATAGAATACAATGTTGTTCGTGAAAAAAGAGACTCAAATGTCTATTGATTCTCGAAAATGTGATGGTAGAACATCCCAGCACAGTTACTAAACTCTTTTTAACAACAAATTGGTATTCTAGTTAATTTTGTCAATAATCAGTAATAACGGTTTTAACATGGAACTATGGCTGTGTTTAAGTTATCGAATAAGGTGCAAACAGCAAAAATGCAAACGGAAATGACGTCGTAAAGCAACGGGTGTAGGAGCTTTGAAATACCAATTTATATAGTTTTGTAAACTAAAAAATCAAATCAACATTCCAACTAAATTTATGAGTTTAAAATTAATAACAAACAGTAAAGTTAAATTTAAAAAATTTATTTGGTTCGTGTATGTAACAGTACAGTAATGAACTTGATCGAGCAACTGCGCGCCATTTTGTCTAAAAAGTTTTTTTTTCAAATTCCTTATATTGCGTTCATTTTTTCAATGTATGTATGCTTTGCCATTCTATAAGAAAAGGTCATTTCCGCAAATACAAGTGGAAAAATGGTTTCGTCTCTGATTTATGGTATTTCAAAGCTCCGAACCGACTTGACATTTGATTTTATAATTTGATTTAAGTGTTGTGTCAAATGGCACTGAAATAACAATACTCGAAGAAAATTAAACGGGTTACTTGATAAAGGTAAATTAATAATAATTTGTAAAGTATTTAAAGTATAAAAATTTAAAAATCAAAGTAAAATATTTTTTTTTTCTAAAAATTGAATTTTATGGTTGTGAACTTCATCAATTAACTGCGCGCCATGTTGTGTCATTACCGTTCATAATTAGATATTTTTCAAAACAAAATGGAATAAAATAGGATCAGATTTAGAAAATAGCTTAATCGATTATGATGAAATTCAACAAGTTGGATGAAAAAGAGGTTCAAAACTAGCTTTTGGATACAGTTCTAATACATGGCCAATAGGAATGGAACTTGATTGTTTAACTGTTTATGATAAAATTTGAAATGTTGTATGTAAATGGGATCTTTAAATGATTTTTGGTTAAAATTTTTGAATATGAGTACCTGGAAGGGAACCAGGGCGTTTCTTAACCGTTATGTAGTCTAATCTTGAATAATTTTTCGTCTACAAATTTGTATATTCATATGTCAGTGTGAGATAAGCTTTTTTGATTTAATGGTTTGCTGTTTACTGTAATACGTAATTCTACGTCTTGCTATGACATTTTTGACACAGTGGGCTGATCTATCCCTATATAATTCTTCAACTAAGCCAATGAAAACCAAAAGCTTAACAATTTTCTAAACCGCGGTTAATTCGAAAGAGCCCCTATTAACGTTCCTAAACACTCTTGAAGAAAATGTTTGAAGAACCACAAATGTGTATATGGGGGTAAAGATTAAAGGAGAGCTACAGAATTGTTGAAGAAATGTGTTTAAAATTATTTTAATAAAATTTGAGATCCGAACTGTCATCAATTGTTACAAAAAATGTATAGTATTACATACTTTATATAACCTATCTGTAACCGTAGATGAGATAATCGGAATTTTACTGTAAAGAATCAAACATTAACTATGTAAATGTATGCCCTATATTGACGTTGCACGTTGGTCCACTGATAAAGGCATCGAATGACATAGTTGTCGGGAATAACTATAACTAAACGTAGAGGCCCTTCAAACGTCAGCTGTTGTTATTATAGCAGAACAAGTTCAAATTGTGGCAATTGTGAATTTATCGAGATACAGATATCTGGAGTACATTTGTATAACAGCTTTGTATATAGTATCTAGGTGTTCAGTGGAAACGAGTATTGATTTTATGGAATATGTACTTTTCGGGTCCAACAAGGCGATATTTGTATCAGTAGTTATCGTGGTGGAAAACTACAATGTAAATTTCGTTAAACATGGCCAGTATATAGGTGGTATATTTTCCATTGTAGAGAATATTCAATTTCAAACGGTTTTTAATCATCATCACAAGCAGTTATGGTTGAGATTCCAAATAGTTTAGTTCACCCGAATTGTTTTGTATAATTTAAAACCAATATAATATAAAAACAAATACAGAAATTAAAAAACCGGGACTTAAACTCACGATCTACGAAATTTAGGCAAGTGACTGTGCTTAGCTTACTGGACCACCGCCACATACAATTTTAGTGCCGCTATATTCATCTTTTATACTTGCTATTTGAATAGAGAAAATAGGAAACTTTAACAGAAATTGGAACCAATTTGAAAGAATATATTAATTTAAAAATGTTTTGACCCAAACCGAGACTTGAACTCAGGTTCCACTATCTATATGAATTATAAACAATTGTCATTACAATCATATTCTTTACATAGCTGATCATAATAAATATTATTTTAGATTTTATAGTAATCTTAACCCGGATTAGCACACAGATGATACTCATTACCATCAATCATCTGGCTTAATCCCTTACGTCACTAACAAACTTGCTATATAGATACAATAAAACAATTTTATATCCATATTATGAATCACATCACAATTCAATCTAAAAATGTTCTCATGTACAAACGTACATATATACAAAAATGCAAACAGCTTGCACGGACCAGCGTATAAATATGATTTAGTGATGGAACACTTGTTTCAAATTCGCTACAAATTACAAGTTAATTCAATATGTGCGCGACATACTCGCAAAAAATAAAATAATTGAAATTATTTTTATCACTTAAATATTCCGCGCGTCCATCTGTATCTTGTATTTAAACATATATATGCGTGTATATACAGTTGAGTGCCAAGAAAAAAAAAAGAACTCTGCGCTAACTGGTTCGACTCTTGGTCGACCAAACCAAAAAAATAAATGTGTATGATGGACGCCATTTCGTTAAATATTTTATTTTTTCAATCATACGACATAATACACTTAAAGATGAAAATAATTAATTAATTAATTTTTAAGACGAATTGATTCCCGCTGTGCACTCACACACACGCACATACACCATACATCTTATTGTATATGAACGTGTATTCGCTCTGAAGTGATTTTTTTGTGAATTTATTTTCTTCTAAACAATTATGCTAATTGTGCGGGCGTCGATGAAAGATTATAATAATTTTTAAATGTATTTGATGAAATATTGAAAATTTTGATGAAATTTCGAATGAAATTTTCACACGAAAAACCAATAATTTTTTTGTCACGCACGAGTGACATAATTAATTAATAAATTAGTTTGGTATGCGAGCTAATTACTTCATCCTTGACGGTGCCTAGCCTATATACATATTTACTATATAGTCGCCGCGAAATCAAATATATCCGCGCACATAAATTCCAAATTCTTGAAGAATTTTCAAGTGGTTCGTAAAATGTATTTTATTATTGATTGATTTTCAATTCTTATTATTACTATTATTATTGTTATTAATTATACAAAATTTATCTAGACAATACACACTTACGTGTATCTGTTCTACTTAAATTAAAATTTTATTTTTGTAAATTTCGCATATATTTATAGAATTTCCAAAGGGCCCCCCACTCAATATTGGTGTACCATTCGTTAATGTCAAATTTATTTTATTTATATACATTTTTAACTATTTATTATAAATAATATATTTAAAGATACATTTAAATAAAAAACAGTAAAAAGTCTCAGAAATAAATCAAAATTTTATAAATAAAAAATTGAATACACGGAAATATCTTGAAATTTATAGATTTTCTAAGTAAGTATAAATGAAAATATTCGTGTCGTCTCTATCTATATGTGTATACAGCGCACAACAAAAAAATTTCCGCGTTGGATGTTTTTTTTCGCGCGTCTACATGTTAAAATTGTCTTTGTTGACATAATGTATGTTATTGTTCTTGTTATGCCGTGATTCTAATATATGGCAGTGGCGTGTGTTTTTTGTTTTGATACCCGTAGATTTAGGTGCGGAATTTAAAGGTAATGGGAATATCCACCAATTTTGAGAGACATTCTTTTTCATTAAATACAGTTTAGTTTCGGTTGCAAAATTAATTCCTTCGATACTCTAATTTGCGATAAATTGTTTTATCAAAAAATAGGCTAAAGCGAGTACACAAGAGTAAATGTTTGATAGTTGTTCAGGAGTATGTTCATAAACTCGACATTGTAACAATAAAATTTCCCCTTATTGTTACAAACGTCATTACCAGCTCTACTCGGTACTGCCTTTCTATACGTCAAAATGACAGTCGTAACAATATTGTTACAGTGTCGAGTTTATGAACACAATCCCGATAGTATTGTTCTATGGATTGAATGAGTTCCAAAACACCAATTTCATGTTTTCCCGCTTATGGCTTTTTACAAAAATAGATTACAAAAACTCACTAAAAGCAAAAAAATTGTTTATTCGGAACTCCTGCGGTTGCGGGGTTTTGTTAGTTTATTTTATTACTAAAATTGATTCTGTACTCGCAATGCCACAAAGACCCACGGTGCAAACCCAGGACAAGTTTAAACTAAGGCAGAGAGGATAACTTACGTAAAGCTAAAGTTTAATACCGGAAGCCGAACAGAACTGAAAGCTGAACCTCACGAAGTAAAGGCAGTAATCATCCTCTTCAAGGCAGTTTTCGAATATATAACATCATGAGGTAAGGTCATACGATGTAGATGATCTTTAAAATGGCCATGTACAATATGTGGGTGTATATAGTTCGGCCACTGACTCCGTTTACCGATCATGTGAGTTATATTCTTGGATTTTGATAAGTTCAATGGAGAGTTATATCTAAGATTCGAAGGAAGAAGAATAATTCAACTGTTTGATGGTGTGCAAACATATTAATAAATATGGGATAAGGTATGTGAATCACTGGAGATGAAGGAACAAAGTAATTTACACATTCAATGATTTATCTAATATTTATAATTACTATGCCATATGGTAATACCCGAACTGTTAATAATGTTCCGATTGCAACACTACAGAAACTCTGAAATATTTGTCCCTCGACCTAACCATGATGATGGTATTAGGGATATATTCTTGAAATATTTTATTATAAAGTGGCTTCCCGTTGCCTTTATACTTTGTCCGCTGCATATCACTTCTCCAACTCATTAGCCTTCGTTTTTTAATTTTTCAATCTCAGAACAAAAGTGCAAACTGTTTCTCAGCCTTACACTCTGCTTTACAGTAAACCTTGAATATTATCTGCTTGTCCTTGTATTTCTATAGCACACTGCAGTTCTTCTGACGTAACGACGTTTGTTGTGCCTATTTGGGCCATTATATGCATCGCTCGACTAAACAGGGGTTGATATCTTGCTTTATGTTACGCCATTGTAGACTATGATGGTAGCGTTAGTGATATACACATATTTGAGAATGAAATACCGTAGGGCTCGTATTTGTGAATCCGTTTCGAATAACTATTCCCTACTAGTTAGGTTGACAAAATATTTTTGATTGGTATGTTTAAAATTGAATATTTGAAAGCGTTCCAACAAACAATTTTTGCAATTTTTTAAATATATTCAAATTTATAAATTTAAATTTAATTTATAATTCTTGAATTATGTATATATACAAGTAAAATTCCATTTCTAAATTAACCGAATTTTAAATTAAGCAATCTGCACGTTTAATTAAATTTGTGCTTTGATAGTTTCTACAGAGAAACCTGATGTTATACCAGTTTCTCCATTATAAATTGGTTTAAATGCATTCAGCTACAAATATTTTAGTTCAGCCCAGTACAGGTATACAGGAGTTTTTAGCTTAACTTCCAGTTCCGACCAAACCAGTGTTAGTAATTTACTTTTTCAAATTGGAGTCTCAGACTAGTTAATGTTTCTTTTAATTATAACATCCGTTCAAAACCATAGGTATATCTTCATGGTCTAAATACTTTGTTTGGCTACATGTTACTGACTTTGATACAATAAAGTGTTAAATGAAATTAAAGGCAGTCCTCAGTTGAATTTTGACGTTTAACAGGCTATGTTTAATTTTTAGTTTAATGCAGATTTTTCAGGTTGATCTTTCATATATGACAGTAATATTTCGGGTCTGGGCCGAAATAGATTTTTCTCAGACTCACTTAAAATTTTTTATTTAAGTTATAAGGTTTTATAAATGCTGCACATAGGCTGCGGAACAATCCTCGAGTAAAACATTTACTACGGTAAAAGCCGATTTTAAGAATTTTTTTATTGGAATAAGTTTTTCTGTCTATTATAAATCCATTCAATCTATAGAACAATAAACTTAGTAAGTGATAGTATCTGAACAACTTAAATATGAAAAATTTTCTTTTGTGTACTCGGTTTACCCTACTTTTTGATAAAGTGATAAATTTCGATTTTTACCGGAGTGTCCGCATTCATGGGTATGTAAATGTAATCACGCGAAAACTATTCAAATTTAAATTTTTTTACACATATATTGCTGTATGTATAACACTTTGGGTTTGAATCTTAGTATAAAGTATGTATAACACTTTGTATTATAGCTTAGCTTCATTGAATTTTTCTCGCGTGCTACATCATAAAAAATTTCGCGTGATGGTGTGACAATTCGATCTAAAGAGGTGAATCCCTCGTCATGGCTGATACAGCCTCTGATGAAGGCATATTTAACTATTTTAACTGTTTATTAAACAAGCTATAGTCAAAGGAGATGTAGTGACGGTTGATAAAAGCATTTTATTCGCTAATCAGCTAACATAAGCAGGAATATTAAAATGAGCAAGCCTTTATGTAGCCAAATTTGTTCAAATACAAAGCACCTAAACTATTGACCATATTTCAGTCTTTTCATGGTTGTTTGCTTAGTTATGCGCGATTTACACGTTCCAACAATGTTGGCCAACAAAAAATGAAGAGATTAGTATATCGCGAAATTTATTTGAAAGACAAGAACAAACATATAAACAAACAAAATTTTGTTGGACTTATTTTCTTTTTTTTTTAAATTTGTTTCCATAAAAATAAAATTTGTTGCTATAAAATACACTCGACCCGATATTATAGCAACAAACACAATTAAAATGGCGATTTTTTTTTATTGTCAAATATTTATAGCGCAAAACCAATAAATAAACCGAAATAGCCATGAGCGGCAAGGATTTCACTGTTTATTCATTATTTTCGTTTTAGAAAAAGAAATATAGCTACAAGAAAGAGCGTTGTGCACCAAAATTACCCGTCAAAAGTTTTATTGTAATTTGACACCGACAAAAAATTATAGCACGACGCCATTTTTGTATTATGCGTATCTCTTTTTATCGCATACACATTTTTTCTATTGCGTGTAGCTCTGAATGTCTACAAAAAATGTTGGAAAAAAATTGTTGGAACGTGTAAATCGCGCATTAATTATTTTTTTCGTAATTAGTTATTACGTATATAAATAACAAATTATTGATTAAAACGAATTAAATTTTTACAGCGTTTACTGTATTTTATATTTTACCGCAAGAGGTGCCTTTTCAACTTTTCGTTTCGTCAATTCTGATTATTTTCAAAAAAGGTCAACATTCATTTTGTTTTTCAAATAGTAGGGCTACCAATTCTATCAGATGGCAGCACTTGAAAGAATCGTAATCACTGACAGTTAGACATAATCTTGTAAAATGGCAGCACTCGAAAGAGTTTATTCCTGCTTTAAATTATTTGTGCCCGGACGCATGAAATATAATCTGACTAGTTGTCCAGTTAAAGTTAACCGACTGATTTTTTAGAGTTAAACATTTAACCGTATCGAAACAAAATGTTTATATTTTCAAGTAATGTGCAAACAAATTTTAAATAAAATTGAATTAAAGTTGTGAAATGAAAACCAATTTAAGCATTTAACCGCTTGCTAGCTAATCTCTATAGTTAAATATGTTTGTGTAACCGGGCACCAGTCAAAGGAGCCTAATTGGCTCTGAAGTAATCGTAAATTCATAATATCAGATAACCCTATTACATTTTAAATTATGCATCTACCTATTTTGATACACGTCGATAGTATCGTGATAGTATCAAACATAAAATAAAGTTTTGTGTCAACGTACTTTTATTTTATTTTTCGTGTAATCAAAAAACACATAAAACCCAAACCACTGCTAATTACTAATCTACGTATTCAGGAAAAAAAAAATCTAAATTATTAAGTGAAATGCTTGATAACTGGTGGAGTCAATATATTAAATTTTATTGAACACTTGTAACCCATCCATTATTATTTGTCAATGTACTCGTGTATATACATATACATATAGATATATGTGTTCTATATAAGTGGAGTGATTCGCATTTCTCGGAAAGCAATACATCATTTAGCTTTTCTTAACAACAATTTTTTTTATTAATATTTAGCGATCGCACGTTATTTAGTGAAACAGGTGACATGTTCGTTTTATGAATGGTACGATGGTTTATGCCAGTTATACATGTACACATGGCAATTAACGTTCAAAGGTTAGCGACGTTGCTGAGGGGGCGATGATATTATTTTTTTAAATCTATTTTGAATAAATAAAATTCAAGATCGATTTGTTGTAGCTTTTGTAACACGCTTTTGATATTTCCGAATTCCGCACCAAATAAAATTTAAAAAAAAAAGAAGGTTTTTTGTTGTAAAATTAATATTTTTGAGCAAATGGTTGTGTACAGGTGCCCCACCCACGAGGCCTATTATAATTATTAATAATTTCTCGATTACACAAAAGCCCCCGCATCTCATAATTTTGCGCTACTTATACGTTTGATCTTCATATTTTTTCATGATGAAAATTATTAATTAATTATCACACAAAAATATTTTCTTTTGTTTTTCGTACATATACATATTTTATTGTCTTATCGCTCTTAAGATATATTCAAAATAATTTATAAAAAGATACTCATTATTCGTTTGTGAAAAATTAGCTGTATTATGTACTGCTGTCAATATTATATGTATACTCGCCTAATATAAACAGCAACTGTTTGAGATTTTCAAAATTCTTTCGGCTTTGGATTATTGTTGTTTTAGTCAAAATTAATATTAATTAATACATTTAAATAAATAAATAATCGAATAAAAGATGAATTTGTTAAAAATTATTGATGCTAAATGGTTTCTCTTTCATCTTTGAGATTATATGTAAGGCGGAAAATTATGTGCCTGCGGGTAATTTGGTTGGGCACGTGTGATCCAGATCTATATAAAGAGCAACGATGTTACGCGCAATTAAATTATGGCTGGTAATAATATAAACAAGACTGATAAACATCGTAAATATTGACTGTTGACTGAAGCGCGCAAGGTAAAATTTTTGTACATTAGAAATTTTAATGGGCGAGTCACAACATTTTCAGTGTCGAACGAAATAAATTGCGTAAACAAGAATATTTTCGTTTATTTGGATTAAGGTGTGGGCCGATAAATTATATTTGTGTTTGGATGGAATTCGTTTGGGAAATTTGACTTTTTAAGTTGCAATCTTACCACTAATGGTGCGGTGACAGAAATAGAGATGAGACATTAATTAATGGTTTGGCTAATCAATATGAAAAGAGATATATTTAGTTAGAGTAAAGATCTTCATTCAAGAAAATAAAACCGCAGAAGCAAAATAGAAATTATGAAGAATATCGCTATATTTGGTAATAATAATGTGCTGAGTCGAACGTAGCGAAAAAGTAAAACCATATACAGATGGGAACCGAAAATTAAAATCCTGAAATTACCACAAAAAATCCGGAAATCTCAGTTTGGAAAATTGCGTGTGCAACATTGTTTCTGTAACCTATTACTAATTCAACTTTTATGGGTTGCTGTCAAATTCTTGGTTTTAAAACCGTAAAATTAATTCAATCAAAACCCATGTATTTCCCTAATTCTTGGACGACTTTGGATGGTTTCAACCATAATTTCCCACGTACCCAAAACACTCGGTACATGCGACGGTGCAAATTTGTTGCGGAAAATCGTGTACTGGGCGTTACCGACTAATCTCAGAGCTGGAGAAAAATAACATTCTAGGTTAAGCTCGGATTTAGCACATACAAGTCGGAGTATCTGGTCTAACATAAACAAAATCCTTCTTTACCTGTGGCCAAAAAGGAAATCCAGCTCCAAGATTTCCGAGGTCATCTCTTGAGCCAATCTAAATCTCGTGTGCGGATATTTTTGACGGTATCCGATTTTATTTTTGTTGAATTTATAAACAGATGTTTTACGGATGTGGCTCGTCAGCCCAGCAATCTAACCGTTTAGTCGCCTCCGACAAGTAAAGGATACTGGGGTGGTATTCTTGGAAATGATGTTCGTGCAATTTAGATTTACGAGACATGTAAGTGCCCCCCGACCACAGGGGCCAATATAAATATTTTTAATGTGGCTGAACCATAATTCCACATCATAATTCCACGTCAAATCAGTCTCATCATTCTCTATAAATCAGATTTATCGGGTTTAGACATGGTACTTTCTTTTGAATAAAAACATTGGCTAAGCTCATTAAACTGTCTGTATGCTTGCTCTAAAGTAGCAGTATTATAGTTGTTTGTACATATATATATATAGGTGTAAACTTCAAATAAATCTTGTATACCTGCTCCAATGTATCGCAATTCATAGTATTAAGCAAAACATATCTAATATAAAATTTTTGACTGTTCCTGTAGCATTGGGATTTTTTTTTTAAATCTGTGTGGCAGTTATATTAGAAAAATGAGTACAACAAATGAACACAAAAATCGTTTTTAGGAGGTTTATTCGTGTGCATAACATCAAATGGGTAATTTATATAATCTAAAACATTCATATTGTTAAAAATAGAGAGCACAGCTTGATTGTACCCCAAGCCCATTCAACTACATATAGACTACTGGAGTCATTTCACCTTTGTATCTAAATATATTGTTAATGAGGCTTAGTTAGAAATAACTTCTATGTAGTTGGGATCTTCTAAGTCATGTAACAGCTAAAAGGATGGAAACGCTGTATGTCCCATCGACGATTCACATCATAATCACAAGCTAGAACCATATCATCCAATTTTAGAATTTCGCAACTGCTTTATGTGCACTACAAAAATGTGCCGCCCTATCGTTGTGTGGTGTTCCTGGGTCACGGGTTCGATTTCCAAAAGGTGATCAAAAATCACGGTTGGGTGTTGTTTTTAATGTGTATAAGTATATGAGTTTGTTCGCGGGTATTGCACTGTTGGCCCGTTTGTGACATTTATTTTTTTATATTGCCATTTTTCTTTGAGAAGGTTGCGTCGTTTTCCCCGAACTTGTTCAAAAAGTGGTTTGCCTTCGTAAGTCTTGAATTTTTCGCTTGTTTTATAAAGGTCCAGTTTATATTGAGGATCGATAGGAAATTTGAAACGTTGAAAGTGAGTAGGATATATACAACAATTTCTTTTGTTTAAATTTTAAATCCTCTTTGGAATTTAAATTTACTGCAGTACTAAGAAAAAATTTCTCTTCTTAGATCCATTTTGAAACTGAGGAAGGATTTTATAGTAAATTATTTCGTGAGGAGAGGTTCATGATTAGAGATATCTATAAAATCGTTGATCTCGATGTTGAAGTCGTAGCTGGGTAAATCATATTCGTATGGGGAACCGCAATTAATTTTTATTTTCTTGGCGAAGACAATTATGAGATTCACTAATATCGTTCTTATGCTCCAAAATATTTCCTAAAAGTTCTTTATAGTTTTGTTTAGTATTTGCGCCATATTAAACACAGATCCGCGTGATTTTGAGCTGAAATTTTAACGCCTATAGCTTTATAATAAAGATATTTCCTAAATTACCAACGAAACTTTGTAAAATTCGCGATTGAATTAAAAAACCGAAAATAATTTTTGGTGTCTGAAAAAAAATTCAATTTTTCGCGCAAACATTTGGTTTAGCACAAATAATCATGAAATTTATATGTACAATATGGTGGCACACTCAGAGTTTGGGACCTATCCTTAGTATCCTTGTGTTAACTGATAGACTTTTGGTAGAAATCTACCCAAGAAAACTCGAGATCTTCACATATCAACAACATAAATCTGCATACAAAAAAAAAATTTATTTAGAATTTTTTTTCACAAGTATTCGTAGAGATTTGTAGAAAAGGATTAGAGAGAAGAAAGTTTTGTGAAAATCACCTGGACCACGGATGTTGGATGATGGATCAACATTTTTAATTTGGGTTATCTCAACGTATATTTATAAGCAATCATATTTTATGATCAATTGTGAAAATTATTAATTAAATTATGATTAAGATTTTAACGAGATAACATAAAAGGTATTTTTCTAAATTACCTCCAGATGGATAGCTAGAAATTTAAATTATTCTCAATTGCTAGTTTTGATGACTCTAATAAATTTCTCCAAAAATCTTGAGGTATTTGCTAAGCAACGAAAAATTAACATCCTTGTAGACACGTTTGTGTGATAAAATCTTGTGATGCACACATCAGAATTTATTGTATTGCAATATAAATTTACTATAACACATTCAAATATTTTGTTATTTATCGTATACTTCACACTAATTAATTTGTGTATTATCGAGTGTCCCGCGCGACACCATTATAAATTGTCACCGTGTTTAATCCACCGCAAGCAACCGCATATTATGTATGGATATAGGAAAACATATAACAACTTGTTTGTGTCGAGCACAACATAATATTTTATAATCAGCTAGCTTGTATTACATACATTTATAATTATAATATTAAATTCAAAATAAATTTTAAATAATTACAAACAATGTAAATAAATTAATGATTATATCGCTTTTTATATTTATTTTGGCAGGGAAATAGAAAAATTAGTGTTTTCTTCTTCATCCGCACCGTCACCATACTGCCACGATACACTTAAACCTCGTCATCTTGATGAGTTGTTCAAATATATGTATGTATATACAAAGAAAGTTTGCACGATCAAATAATTTATTCGTACTTATGTTATAATTTATTTGATAAATTTAACTTTCTTTCAAATAGATTCACTCACTTAAATTTTTTTAAGAGGTCTAGAAGTAAGTGATGTGATTAATAGTTTTTACGATCTATTATATTAACACGGTACATTTCCAAGCTTTGACGTTCGACGATGAATCATAATTCCCCGATTTATTGTTATATGGATATCTATGCCAAATATACAGAGATCGTTAATTAATCTTAGTTGTTTGATTTTTTTGGTTTGGTTTATTTTGTTTTCAAGCAGCTCGCACGATATACCAAGAAACTGATTATGTATTGGAAAACGAAAAATTAAGAAAAGTAAACACAAAAAATTTCGTGTGTTAATCAAAATAAATTATAACAATTCAAGGATTTTATAAATTTAATTAAAATAAATAATTAAATATTTTGATTGATTGAATTAAGATACACGAAAAAAAAAATCCGTCATGACTCATTCATTCATATATGTATATAGTATATATACATATACATTATGTACTGTTGAAAATCTATAGTTGTTTGATTTTTAGAGCAAGATTAAATTTTATTTCGCACAAACATCTCTATTAAATTACCGCAGATGTATCATCAAGAGATGCGATGATGATCGCGGTGTATACACATATATATGTGTGTGCGGGCAGCAACCTGTTAATTTTCATTTCTCACACGCGCGCACTTATACTAATTTTATATAAAATTTCTAAACGATTTCAATCAACCGCGGTTAAATAAATCATTTAACAGACATACATATAAGAATAACGAACCGATTTTATTATTTAGCCGGGGTATTCACTCATCAAACAAAAAATAATAATATAATTTTTAAAGACATAATCATTAATCCAGAGATACTTTTTTTGTACGTGTGTTGGACATGCTTATTCATAGAAGATGAAAAAGATTCAAAACACGGTGTTAAAAATAAAACATAAATGTCATCATTGTCGAATGTCAACAATAAACATTTGTTTTTTCTTTAGATTTTCCTAAGATGTGCGGAACCGGCAAAGGAAATGTGTATATACATATTCGTTATATTTTTGATTTTACAAAGATTTTTTAATTAATTTCATGCCAAATCGTATATAGATTAGGCCAGAGGGGTGTGTCAAAAATAGCTCGAAACATTTTAGCTTATGCTTGTGGGTATTCTCAAATCGTTCAGTAAAAAGTAAAAATGCCAAATTCAAAATTTAGAAATCAAAAAATTATCCACTAACTCAGCACTCAATTCACTAAATTGTTATTAAAATACGCGTAAAGTAAAAAAATGTTACTCGCAGCTGCTTACTTTTACCTTCTTCTAGAGGTAGTCTCAAATGTGAACTCCATGCATGTGCAACGCAAATTTTTTCATATCTATATTTGGGTTATTGTCTTGGCTAATTTATCAAAATGGCTGAAATCCCAATATTATTTCTGAATCTCACCTAAATTTAATTTTTAAACATTTTTGACATTCATTTTATTTTGCCACTGTTTTTCAATTGACTTTGACGAGTATTTTCACTATCAGATCAATTTCGATCTTTTATCAAATTTTAGACCACCAAAAACAATTCGAAAATAAAATTTAGCAGTTTTTTTATGAAATATAGTGGATACGCAATTTTGAAATGAACACCACTTTGACTTTGGCCATATAAAATGCACCTTTAATTGTTTTGACATTTTGGTTAAATATATTAGTGTGCATCGTCCATTTTATAGCATTCAGTCTCGAGACATTTTTACGGAAGTTGCACAACCGGCTACCCGTTCTGGAACCGGTGCTGAAAATGTCAATAAAAAATAATCAATTACAAGTTAAAACTTGGTTATCAAATCCAGTTTTTTATTCAACAATCAATATTTTAACGATTCAATAAATAAATAAAATTCAATATAACCGGCTTTTCTTTTTTTAGACGTTTCTAAAATTTTGTTAACCTCCTATCTCTAGTGCGGCTGCCGTAATAAAGAGAGATATTAGAAAACACAAGATGTTCAATCTTTGATCGTTCAGTGATGAACTGTAGAATTTTTGTTCAAATTTCTTTCAGAACTGTAAAACACACGCTCTGTGTCTACGCTCGTATAAGTGGAATTGATTGCAGGGTTTCAAAGCACGTCTCGAGATTTTGCTAGTGGGATTATCGTAGGATTGACCGCTTTTTACAAAGGAGCGACCATTCTGTCCAATTTCAAAAACAGCATCATTGTCTGAGTTCGATTCGGACGACTGTGAGCATCTGTCGAGTGGATTTGACAGGCCAATAATCATGTTTGCAATCGCTGTATTTATTAAAAACCCAAAGATTAAAACACAGTCTGGGTCTAGGTCCGCATAATCTTGTTTGCCTTTATGTAAATATTGCAACAAAGACCCCGCTTTCGTTCGTCGTTTATTTATTCCAAGTTGTTTAAAACAAACTAAATCGTTGTCAGCTGTAAATACTTTATTGGTTCAAGTGTTGCTACTAAATATTAATCACATTCCACTCTTTCTCTTTGAATGAAATAATTGAATTGAAAGCATAATATAATAAGGCTATTCCATCGTATCCCTTTAGTTTATCAATAATTGCAACTTTTTTTTCAAATTCCTCTTATTGATGTACATTTGAAGAATATTAATGTTCTTATTTAGTGATTTACGAAATAGTTTGACCACAGCTTTTACTTTGCGGATAAAGGCATTCAGATTATCAGCCAATTCTGGTTCATTCTCCTTCAATTCAAGTTGGAAATTGGTATCCTTCGTCTTAATCATCATCACCATCTGAATCACAGTCTACACTACCAGGAGCTTGTCCAGCTGATTCAAGTTTCTTATAGAATACATCTAACACTGCTAAATGAATTGTACGATTTGGCCCAGGTCCCTTCGAGGCATACTATGATTCGGGGCTGGCAATATCTATCAATCCCTGTGAATTAAAATACTATGATGGATAAAGCAGTGTTTTTTTAATAGCATTATAAATGACCGTTTAATAATATAGCGATTATGTAATCATCCACACCATCAATAAATTGATGTTTAATTATATTTTGAAAATTTTCAACTGATTGTATTCGACGTTTTCGTTCTAACGCAATTTTTAATTGTATTTAGTAAAGAAACAAACCAATTTAGTAAAGAAACAAACCGAACTAACGAAATGTGTGGTATACAGACAGCATTAATAATAACTAATATAAACCATCACAAAAAAACCGATCACTCTGAATTAATTTGTAATTGAATTAAATGAAATTAAACGAACAAAAGTTGAATAGAAGGAAAGTTTGAACAAAATTATGACGTCATTATAAAGGTAAAAATTATAGAACAAACGTTTTCTTCATCTTTCTATTCAAAGCTTATGTCTGTGCTACTGCGGCACACGCCGCTAATGATCTTCTGTTTGTGCGTTTGTAGTATGCTATTAATTTTAAAAGAGTTTCATCATCAAATGCGATATTGACGTAATTTACTTTCAAATGCAAAGTTAGCTTTGTTATCCACAACAACGGTATGATTGATGTACCTTGGGATTAATTTATCCCTAGTGGTACTTTTTTCAAATATAGCTTCCTCTGGTTGAACAGATTTAGGGTCACTCCAACATTTTGATTTAGTTTAACTATTGATTTTCCTTTTAATTGCCTGCTTTACTCGGCGACTAACTTTTTTACCTCTTCATACTTTTCTCTAATGTTTCTATCTATCTATCGTCTTGTGGAGTAATAGTTTTCGGAATGTTACATTGTGCTTCTTATAAAACTCAGGAATCCGGCCTCATTGGTCAAACTTTGGGGCTTTAACTTTTATAAATCGAGGTGGTTTACCCATCGAGAGATATGTGGTTCTCACCAAACTTTCTCAAGCGGATATCTGAATCGCTAGCATTTTTTTCAGATGGATCGCTTTCTGAACAGAGTGCTGTACTATTTCTCAATCGGAATTAATCGCGGTTACTTGCCATTACAGCTATTAATTCCACGGTTATTATTTTCGTGAACATATATTATTTTCTGTAGTAACAGTAAATCTATCTTCATCTTCTTAAATAATCCTTTGACCAACTCAAAACTGGTCAACGATTGTAAGAATTTTATGAATCTTCTCTGCCGTAATAACAAAGTTACGGTTATGTGGGTATCTGAACATTGTGACATTGAAGGTAATGATATCGTAGAAAATTGGCCAAAAATTGGCTCACGTTCATGTTTCGTTGAACCTGAACCTGTTGCCCCGTTGCCTCTTTACATTGGTAAAAAAATAATCAAAAATGTATAACTTAACTTAAAGTAAGCGTGGTCATCCATCCCCACCTGCCGTAAGGCGAAATACTTTATTAGTGAGCTCAATTCGAAGCTATAACTAAGAACGCTCTTTCATTAATAAGGACAACTTAAGAATATTATAGTATCGATTCTTAGTGGCCATGGCCGTTTCAAGGGTCATCTCCATCATATAGAACTGGACAAATATGATGGAAGATGATTGAAGAAAAGCAGCTGCCCTGCTTTCGACCGTATTAGATCTCATGTGTTTAATTCCAAGACAATTCCTGTACATCTATACTATCCTCTCTGCCTTGGTTCAAACTTCTCCAATTTGTTAAGGATGCAGAATGCATGTGTGTGATTTGATAGAATCCGAGGTTTGCACCATGGGCCCTTTGTGGCATTGAGTGCGGAACAGCCAAATTTAATAAAATAAAAAAATGAATATAAGGAAAATGTTGCTTTGTAGAGCGACCTTTTTTATATAGAATTGTGTAATTGTATTCTTCTAGGCGTAGCCGCCAGCGAAGAATTTTTGAAATGGGATCATTTACATTAACTAACCATATACTAACGATTCATGGTCGGTTAAAATGTTGAACTTTCGTTCGTAAAGGTAGGGACGGAAGTATATTTAGTAGCTCAGACTATTGATAGGACTTTGCTTTCAATATAGTCCTATAATTTTGCTCGCTTTTGGTTAGCGAAAAGCATATAGGCAAATATAGGCGTAGTTTGATGCGTCAATTTTTAGTAGAAAAGGTTTATCATAATTGGGGTACTTTAGTATGTTTTAGTATTTTTTTCGAACATAAACTGAAGAGTTTGGTAAGCTTCGCAAATACCTTGATGAACTTCTAATAGAAGAAACTTCCCATGATGAACTTCTGAACCCCATTAACCCTAACAAGGATTTTATTTCCTTTCGAGTTTTTGGAATACTGAATTGAAGAATCACCTCTATTTTTGAGGCGTTGGGCTTCACTCCATCACGTGTGATGATGTGGCCTAAACATTTCTTTTCGTAAGAAATAGGCTTTACTTATACCAGAATTTTTAAGTTAGCTGTTTGGAGTATATCAAAATTTCTAGATATATGTTCAAGATGTTCCTGAAGGCCGGAACTAAACACGATTAGATCATCCATGTAACATAAAGTGGTTTGTCCTGGAATTTTACCCATTAGATATGATCCATTATACGTTGGAAAGTACTGCAGGCATTACGCAAGCCAAGAGGCATACGAGTGAATTCAAAATGCTCAGCTTTAACTAAGAAAGCCAAATGTTGAGAAATATGTTAACTTACCTAGTTTATCTAGTATATTATTGATATTGGGGAGAGGAAATCGATCCGCAATTGTTTGGAAGTTTTATTTACGTTAGTTAAGGACTAAACGTCATTGTTTTCTGAATTTCGTTTCGAATTTCAGTTGTTTGCCCTTTCACTAGGATGCCGGTATTGCTTTACGTATACTGGCTTCATTAAATACTTTTTAGTATTTTTTTACAAAACTTCAATAATTTAAATTTTTCTTCTCCGTTGAAGAGGTTAGTTTCAATATTTTGTTCGATACTATAATATGTATCATTTGATGTTCGGATGTTTTTGTTATTTTTAAGTTTACTTATTAGGATTTCCTTAAGTTGGCTAGAAAAGTTAATAATTTCCACTGAGGCCATGTAAGAAGTTTGTGTAGCATATATACCCTCGTGACGATGAACATCTTTTTTGTTATGAAACCGATCAATACGTCGAAAGTTTTTTGAAATTTTATTTAAAATAGTTCAATTGGATTGTGGATCCCCACAAATTTTAAATGTGTATTTTGTTTAACGATTGAGTATTATAATATGCTTTTAATTGTAATGTTAGTGTTAGTTATTTGAGTATGATTGAAATGCTCAGGGTTTATGTACTATCGCCTTCAAAAATTGGTTGTGCACTAAAACATAAAACTACTTATAGTTTTTACGATTTTGATGGCAGCAACAATCGCCTTTTTTTATAAACATTTGTAAATATAATTATGATAAAAATAGGGTGATCTGATATCTGACATTCGCAACAATGCAATTCGGTTTTATTTTGTTTTGCTGCAGTCTAACTGTACAGAATGGAACGTGATTCAATTCACAAGCAACTGAATGTTGCACAAATTGGGCTATAATTACCCTATATAAAGAAAATAAATCCACCGGATACATTTCACGAAAGCTTAACTTTTCAGTAAATTGCATAAACTTGTTTCGTAAAATAATGGTAAATTATATATTTTTTTTCGTTAGAAAACTACTGTAATGAAAGGGATAATGAGGTATTCGGAAACAAGAACCATTGATCGGTTGCCTCAGAACGGTAGACCAAAATTATTAAATGAAGTTCAACGAGAAAATATTGAGAGGAGTTTACTCTGAATCCATTTATGACTGCAGTTGCAACTGCGCCGGCATATAACCTCTCTGCAGTAACTATTTCGCGAACATTAAAAGATTCTGAAATTCAGCATCGAATTCCAGCTCAAAAACAATTTTTAACCAACGCACATCGAGCAAGACGGGTAGCTTTTGCAGAATATAATTTAAACACGGACTGAAAAAAGTTATTTTCACGGACAAAAATGTGTTTAGGTTTGATCATCATGCTAAGCAGCACATGTATAGCCCAAACAAAATGAGATATAATGAAAAATATATCCAAAGGACAAGAATAAGTGGTCAGTATCCTGTGGACTGTTCACTGTGGGGATGGATAAGTGCAGATGGCGTCGGTGAGTTATGTGAAATTTCACATGAATAGTCGGGAATATTTGGAAATTCTATATGAAATAATGATACCGACAGTCACTTCTGTTTATCCGGAGGAATTTCCAATTAACTATATGCAGGATAACTCCGCAATTCATAGATCACGTGAAACTATGAGTTGGCTAAATCGAATCCAATAGAAAATGTTTAGGGTTATATGGTTAAGGATTGGAAGCCTCTTTACCCACGAGGGGAAGTAGTCTTAGAATATGTTTCTCAAAAATGGGAAGAGCTAAGAGGTAACCCGATTTGTGCCAACAACAAGTAAAGATGGATACTGGACCCATTATTGAAATGAATACTTATAATCCTTTATTTTACTTCTTATTAGTTTTAGTATTTATTAGTTCATTACCTTCCTATACTAAATACTAATCCTGGATATTAATTGAATAAAATAAATTTGCAAAATAATTCGAAAATATTTTCTTTACACTAGTTCAATGGTAATCCTGTTATGTTTTTAGGTTTACACTATGACGAAGAATAACGAATTTTTGTTGTATTCGTTTGGTTTATTGAAATTTTGAAGGTTTAAGGTTTTGTTAAGATAAGGGATCATTTTGATTTGCTTGTTTAAAATAATTTTCTACTGTTGTGGTAGACTGTCGGTCTTTTAACCTCAAGATAATTGATTCTTGAACAACGAATTCCAGAACTTCACATAAAGATGATTTTTGCACGAAGCCACGATGTATATATACATATCTCTGGACCATCGAAATTCCTCCATGCCACGATTTTTCTAAACATAAAAATTGGAATTCTTTACGTTATTAAACCTATTAACTATCTTGTATATTATAATAATTCATTTCGATCACACATGTGACTCGTAAATGGAGGGATGCCAAACAAAATTCCTTACATATTTTGCACGAATTACCCCAGATGTTCATAATTATATCATTATTATTATTTAATAAAAGAAATTGTTGTTTATCTATACAAATATATGTATAAACGGATCACCGGATTGAAATTCAATTCCAAGGTGAATAAAATTCCATTTAACAAAATTGATAAACAATTGTTTCACTAATTAAATTAAAAATCGAATTTTATCGTTTTTTTTTTACAAAAACCTACATACCTCTCGCCGCGCTCGCTATAAACAACAGCCAATAAATTATAATGAATGAAGAGTCGAATTAAACAAAAAAGATTTAAACAAATCACATGTTCTAATTAAATTTCATTCATTAAAAAAGTAAATTATATAAATTAAAATCGTATTCCAGCGCGAGATTAGTATATAAATAAAAAAAAAAGAATTAATTACTTACTCGTACATGCGATTTGACTGATCGGGATTAGATACACATAGAAACGATGTTTTGATTCCCTCCATACTAATTAGATACATAAAAATCACGATCGACGCTATACGATAATGTAAACACTGCGTGCAATTATTAGAATGCAGATCAAATGATATTGAAAAAAATTCGCGCATTTATTGCAATTTGCACATTTCTATAATTATAAAATTTGGCCGGTCGATAGTTTTGGGGCTGTAAAGAAAATTATTAATAATAATTTTGTTTATTACGTCATCGGAAAAATATTTTTCTCTGTTGTCTGCATACGAGTATATATATAGGGATACAATCGATCTCTGCATTGTATATAACAAATGTAGTCACATGAAAAATTTCATCTTAAATAATTTATTGTGTCTGTGTGTGTGTATGTTTCTTCTATTTATTTATTTATCTTTTCAAATTGTTTTATTTTTTATTTTATTTCGTTTTTCATATTTTAATTGATAACTTATGCCAAAATACTAACTTATGGTATTTATAATCGCGAGCGCGCACATTCCAATAATTTGATTGGTTATTCATCTCAGCGACTATAAATACGATATAAAATATAGTTTTGAACTAGATTTGTTGTATACCAACATTCGTTGTAACACCCTGTTCCGTTTGTTTATATATTCATGACGTATATTAGTGAAAATATGAAAATCAGCCGTCAAATATACACATATAAGTATATATTTAGTGTAATATGCGTGGAACAAAAATATTCTTAAAGTATTGGAAAGGTAAACGATTTTTGAATCTCTTATTTGAATGGCGGAAATGTATATTCTATAATTAGTTTATTTAAAAAATGTCGGTGAAACGTGAATTACTCGCATTGCAGACCGAGATCAGCTAAGATTTTACAAATAATTCAAGGTTCATAATGAACATGGATTAGTTTAGGTTTCCATAAAATACCATAAAGTATTTGAAATTAATTTTTCGAATATAACTCCTCGGGTTGGTAAATCTGGAGGATTATCTCCCTTCCATATGAAATCTGGAATCAGAACACGATTTGCTAAATAACTAAATTAAATCGATAAGTTAATATTGGTGATATTTCTTGTGGGCGTTTGACTATGTGGTGCCTTAAAATAAACTAACATCGGCTTTAGATAGGAGAAATCGTAATTTTAGACACAATTTAATTAGAAGTTAGACATATTAAAATCGAAAACATGAAAAAAGCCATTTAAAGAACGAGACGTGCTCAAGGCAGGTTCTGATTAACCGAGGTTCGTAAGAGTGCAGCCATCTGACTGGGATAAAGTTGGAGTTTAATTTCACTAGCTTGTCGATCAGAATAGTTTTGAGTGGTTTTGATTTGATTTGATTTTTTTTTTTTTTTTTCTTAAAACAGTATAGACCATATCGAGCTGTGTAGTCTGTATGTATGAAGGATATTTTCCACGGATCTAGAAAAATGTTAAAATCCATACGAGTGAAAATAGGGTAGTCCTGATTGCCGCTTCAAATCAACATTATACCATGGTTCTAGAAATCCCGGCTTAGTATAGTAACTGCAGAAGGAACATACCTTTCGATACCTGTCTTGAGACGTTCGTTGAATCGTGAAACCATTGCATTCAGATCTTGGCTAGCTTGAAGAAAATTCCAATCCGATTTGTTTAAAAATTCATGGATAAAACAAGGATAATGCGAATAAAAATATGGATAATGCGAAAATCTGAAACCGGAATCGCTTAGGTGCGTCTCTATGAATACCAACAAGAAAACTTTAATCTTGCATCTTGTCGGCCATTCTAAAATGTTTACCATTCTTGTCCGCCATCACTAAATATTGAAATCAATTTCAATATTAATGGTTTGTCAAAAAATTGAGCGAGATGGAGTTTAAATCGCACACTAGAGGCGCGACTGCGGTAATTGGAAAAAAATGTTGCTATAACATACCATTATTCATGAACAGGTGATTTTTTCGACGGGAAAAATTCGGCAGATATTGAACTTTATTATTCGGGGGGATCCATTCATTGTACTTATCAAAACAAAATTTTGGTGCGGAAGTCCAATGGTATATGAGGGATTTTGTTTTCGTCACCTTTTTATTTGCCTTTCTAACCGTCAGAATGGATAGTTAGAAGTATGTTGGCGTCGTTGAAGATGAATTTCTGCCAGTTCCGAGATTTCGTCGAGGTGAAAGCTGAATTTACTAACAGGACAACGCTCCTACCCACACAAGTTGCCGAACTAAATATTGGTTTGTGGAAAAATCCATACATATTCTTTTGGTCGGCTTGTATACCTAATCAAAACCCCACAGAAAATGTAGGGGAGACGAAAAACAATTCACAAAATATTATTTATTAAATCAAAATTTATTGAAGCTTTTCAAAAAGTGGTGATATAGTTATGAAACATAGTTAATTTTGAAAATCCTGAATTATTTTTAAAGTACTGATCGAAGTGAACATTTTTATTTTGATTTTTTACTTTAGTTATTTAAAAAAGTCAAAAACTCAAGTTAATACATTACTCGATTGAATGATTTAGTGAGCAGATTTACCCGCACTGTTCTAGTCTTGACAGAGTAACCTGCTGAATCTTATTTTTGATGTTACCAATGTTATCAAGTAGAGATAGGTTAGCAATCTTACTCTTCTAGTACATACGCAGACTGATATATTATTTACATTCAAGTGTTAACGTATATGTTTTGTATTCATCGAGGCTCACACAAAAAACAAATTTGCGGTCACACAAAAACAACTTTCACTTACAAATGAAAACAAACTAGACGATCATATCTGTGTATAACGTTCAGACATACTATTGCCCCCAATTATGCGGTCATCTTCACTAAAATTGATGATGATGAGCTATACGGTTAAAAGTCTAAATACCAAAGAAAAACAAATGAAAATGTTTCGCTGCGGTTATCTTAACAATTTTTTTTTTGCATATTTTCATTTCGCACAGATTAACGTAAACCAAATTTTTTAATTAACAAGTTTTTTTCTTAATTTTTAATTATAGAACTCAACTCATAAATCATAAACATTGTTTGAATATGCGGAAAGTCGTGTTAGAAAAATAAAATAAAACGAGCGCAAGATGATGTTCACCGGAGCCCACGGCCGAAAACGGGCCAATGTGCAGTCATCAAGCCATCGGAATCGGCCGAGATCATCACATGACGTAAATCAAATTTAATTTGCTTAATATAATAATAATTCGATAACGTAAATGAATTGAATATTTTCTTGTTACAGCACCGTGGTATTCGATATTCAGCTCCGCGTACCACAAATCGTGATCCCGAAATTAGCTATTCACCGCAACAAGGACCACGCTCGCTACCAACAAATATCATACCATCCCAGTACCATCGTTACCAAATGCATCAAGACTATCTAAATGCCCTTCAAAGTAACAATAATAGTAATAGTAGTAATAATAATAATTATAGTAATAACGCCAATAGTAGTAGTAGTAGTAGTAATAATAGAAATCCCGGAAGTCGTAGTAATAGTACGTCGAGTAATAGTTGTAGCGTTACGAATAGTAGTAGTAATTTGATTCCAAAATCCCAAGAGAAGCAATATGATCAACGGAAATTTCGAGGAAAGTACATATCGAAGAGGCGCGGAGCGATAAAACATCAACGTACGCACGAAATTAATGGACACAAATTTGTGGCGAAATTTTTCCGTCAACCAACATTTTGCGCATTCTGCAAAGAATTTTTATGGGGTTTCGGCAAACAAGGTTATCAATGTATAAGTAAGTTCAACACATTTATGTACAAATATTATATAACATAATAACACGAATACTTTCTTTGGTCCAGAATGTCAGACGGCGGTACATAAAAAATGCCATGAATATCTACTAGGCACATGTTCCGAGTCCAGCTTTAATTCAGAAAGTACAATAGTAAGTGCGCCCTTGA
The DNA here is from genome assembly GCA_951394425.1 of Tipula unca. Taxonomy (NCBI): domain Eukaryota; kingdom Metazoa; phylum Arthropoda; class Insecta; order Diptera; family Tipulidae; genus Tipula; species Tipula unca. The sequence goes on along the minus strand of OX596381.1, from coordinate 6,444,048 downwards.
AATACATACATATACAAATTAATTAAATTCTATTTAATTAATTACAGTATTTACGTGAACGATTTAAAATCAATTTGCCGCATCGGTTTAAATTATATACGTTTATGTCGCCAACATTTTGTGATCACTGTGGTTCGCTGTTGTACGGTTTATTTAGGCAAGGTCTTAAATGTGAAGGTAGGTTTCTTGGCTAAATTAAATATAATGTGTATGTACAAAAACCTTATAAATTCTCTTTTGATATTGTATCTATCATCGACATTTAGGCGGTATACTTGAGTGTTAAATCATTTTTTCGTTAAGTTTATAAATAACATTTTTGAAATTTAATGATTTTATTTCTAACTTAATACGATATATTTTTTAGTTTTATATATTTTTCAATTATAATTAATCTTTTCATTGATGAAAAAGAATAAATAAAACATATATATAAAAGTATTTGATGTGTTGCCAAAAGATTGGAAGAACCATAAAAAAACAAAAAATTTAACGAATTATTTATTGTCGTATGGTTTTAGGTATTAGTTTGGCCACCAGTCTGTGTTACAGAGAGCAAGGCTGCTGGCTGTGATTTAATTGAATACGAGATTCAATCATCCGATTAATGTGCCGACAATCTGAATAAAGAATGCAATTCTTATAAAAGTTTCGGTTAAAACTATTCTGGCATCATATGTCAGCTTAAAGCTTAAATCAGAACATTTGAAGAATCTCACTTAAAGCTGTAGTTGCATATTACGTTTTCCAAATATCGCAATCCAAATACTCTTGGGGGTGAATCAGTTAACGGGCAGCTCGGTTAATTGTATATTGGTGTTCCATAACTTGCATTAGTTGGATGCTAGAACCAGATTGAATTCGTCTTTTTGCCGTTTTTCATCCTGCTTTGAGGACATCCCTATGGTCAATTTCTTATTAGCGGAGTGATTATTAATTTATTTTATTCAATTTTATTTAATTGTTTGGAATAATGTGTCGAAAAATCCGTGGGGTCAATATAATCTGGCTTTCCAGCTTTTGATATCAAAACTACTCTACTCTACTGGTATACGAGCGCAGAACAGTTTTTAATGTAGCTTGAAACAGATTTAGCGAGCGCAGATGGTTTCAGAATCAACCTCTAATGTCAGTCACTTCTCGTTTGAAACTACAGTCAAACCTGTCTAATCGGACCACCTTCGGGACCAAATAAAATTGGTCCGATTAAAAGTTGGTTCGATTACACAGGTTTTGCTTTTTTTATTTGTATAATACATATGTAAATGTATAAGAGTAAATAAGAAATAAATGCTTTTTATTTAGATAACATATTAGGTACATATACATATTATGTACACGTAATTTATGTTGTATATGTATTTCAGATAAAAAAAAAAAAGCTTAATTTGCCCGTGCCCTTATGCTCACTGGTATAATTTTTCAATTCTTTTAAATTTGTTTGAGCTTTAGTGAATGTAATGGTTAAAGGCGAATTCTGATGTAACTCCTCTTCATCAGACGATGAACTATCACTAATTTCATTATTCTGTTTACCTCGATCGTGTATTGATGCGACAAACCGTTCTTCCCAGTCTTCCGATAATTCCTCAGATGTTTGAATATTTTCTTCAACACCAACGAACTCGTTATCTGATTCAAACTGGATTGGCCCCGGAATAATTTCCACATCAGACTGTTCTTTAAACCCTGCACGTCTGAAACAGTTTGCAATTGTTTCTGGAGTTATATTTTTCCACGCCGTTCACAACCATGCATCTAATATTGTTATTTATTTCGATAATTCCTCTACGCCATTAGAATCATCTATTGCTATGAGTAGGCGGTACATTAAAAGTTTTGGATAATTTGCTTTTAAGCTGCGAATTATTCCCTGATCTAAAGGCTGTAAGGCCGATGTGGTGTTTCGTGTAGTTTCACATTGCTGTAAATTTTGTCTAGATGGCAAGCTGCGTTGCCCAGAAAGTGAATTACTTTGCGGTTCTGTTGCGCCATTCTCTTGTTAAATTTACCGATCCATACTTCAAACACCACCGATGTCATCCACGCCTTTTTGTTTAATCTCCAATAGATCTTAAAAGCTTGCTCTACCTTTAGATTTTTAAAGGTTCTTGGTTTTCTCGCTTTACCTATGGTTAAGGGATTTTCCTTTTCTCCTAACATATTGGAAAGTAAGGCTATTGTTAGTCGCTCCTTACACATTTTGCCACCTTTACATTTTTAATTTTTTAATTGTTAGGTACGTGATGGAGTAGCTCGAAAAAATAAACCGGTTTCGTTCAAATTAAAAAAAATTTTTGTATGCATCAGTCATTTGCATAATATATCGCGGTATTTGTCGACTATATTTGCATCCACAGAGACACCTTCTCCACTAAGAGAAATAATTAATTTAATTGTTCGCCTAACTTTAGATCCTTCTCTTGCAACAAAGATCCAGAGAAAAGCAAATTTTTACTACGGGCTATTGTAAACCATTTAAATAACAGTGAATCAAGTTCACCATATTTGGTGCAGGATGCAATGCGTTTTCTTTTTAGTAATCCAAAATTATCCACTGTTTCTAGAATTTTGGATTTGTTGGTTAAAATTCTTTGTATACTTTGCGTTTTACTTTTTGTTATTTTTTGTTATTAGCAAGAAAAGGAAAAAACATGGTACAACATGTAATTTATTTTCCTAAACGGTCTAATTCGAAGGTATAAAAAATAAAAATCAACGTAAATAAGTGGTCCATAGGTCGGATTAGGAGGTGGTCCGATTACACAGAACGATTTTATATGGGAATAGTTTTGCAAAACATAACTGATGGTCCAAATTGGAATTGGTCCGACTAGAAAGATGTCCTATTAACAGGTTTAACTGTAGATTCAAGAGTGTGATAATGATGGAGCATCAGTTTTGTCATACTTTTGTACATACATCGGAACCGTTTAGAATAATGCTTAAACTTGCTATACTCCCAAAATGCTATCTTTTTTCAGAGGAATTCTGCAGAAATCTATGATATTATGGAGAATTGGGTAACAATATATAATTACTGACCTTGTGTCACTCAAATACAAGTTTGAACAGGCTTATATAATGTGGTTACACAAAACTAAATAGTTGCATATAATTGTATTTACCAGGTTTCAGAATGGTCAGGGTCACTAATGCTTCGGATTATTAGAATTCATATTCGTCTCCCTCTTTCATGTGAGTACTATACTGACGAGTTTAATAGATTCATTATATAAGGTAATGCAAATACATAAATATATTACGTCTGAATAAAGCAGGTTAATACTTGCAATAATCTTAATTTTAAGTCTCGAGTATAATAATTTAAAAATTGGCAACCTAACAAAGATAACAATATTATAATTTTTGTTAGTTTTTTTCGATTTAATTTTCGCTTTATACTATAAACACTTAACATTTTTCGAAAAACATCATTTTGTCTAAAATAAATTAATTTCTATATACTTGCTGTATGTATTTTACAATAAAATAACAGAATCAAAGAAATCCATCACTGTCTTGTTTCGTTAAAAAAAAAAAAGTGTATTTGGCCTATAGGTGCGGAGTACATCGTATAGCATTCAACTTTGTTCAGTCGCCTGACTATGTACGCGACAATAATTTCACTATCAATTACGTATATAACGTCTAATTCTAAATAATCCGAACATTTGCCTAAAACAATATATTATTTTTCGAAATATATGTTTTGTTCAACAAAATATAAATAAATCGCGAAAAATGCACGCCTACACATTTCGAGTCACGTGCCTTACGTTTTCATTTAGCATACATAATTATAATAGTATAGTCTCACCTATAGCGAGCGCAGAATACAAGCTGAGTAATAAAATAATTTTTATTAACTCAAACTATATACCCAAAAGAAATCCGCCAAATTAATATTTATAGACTCCGCCGCCACCAACCCATTCTTCCTATATCGATTAACGTTATAACAATAATATTTTATGAAGTCAATACGTCAACAAAATACAAAATATAAAAAAAAATTCCAATGCTAACAACACAATCAGTCTAAAATTAAACATTTTAGTCGTTTTATCCGTTCGCGGCCGCTAGCACGTGAAAATTATTTACTTTTTCAAAATTGAATTTTTCTAATTATTTTGTTTGTACAAATTTTCTCGCTAAAGCGAAAGTAAATATTTGAAAAAATAATTTATATTGTTGCGATTTAGTCGTCTGTATGTACATACAATATAAACAAATCCCAAACGAGATGCAACCTATTCTAGTAACTTCTGATTATATATGCGATCGAGACATGACAATAAATATAAACTGGTGATTCAAGAAAAATCGCTAATTAAAAATATAAATTCACTCGGTGTAAATTTTAATGATCATCGTTAAAAACTCAGGTGCCCCACTACACCTGAGCACAATAGCACAAACAGAACGTAAAAAAAAGTAGAAATTTAAAAAAAAATACATTTTCACGTCCAACAAAAAAATAATAATTTTATTTAAAAATAGCAAATTTCATATTAAAAAAAATCGTACAAAAGACAAAATTGTTTATGTGTGTGTGTGTATAGCAGATCTTCTACCTGTTACACACGACGATCAAATAATTATATTCGGGATATATTTAACCGTGTAGTAAAAAAAATATCCACTTGTATGCACAAAATTTTATAATTTATCGTTCAGAAATAATATAATTCGTGCACGATTTTTGTGCACGATTATTTATGTTTTTCACAAAATTAGACAACTGAGAATCATAATTTTTTAAATGTTGATAATTTCAATTCAAACAATTTTTAACAACACCACATTTATTAAAAGTTAATAGTATTTTTAAACATAGTTCACAAATAGTGGAACATGTTTAAGGAACATTAAACTGGTATTTGTATTTTTGGAGTTTGAAGTTATGTTTAAATTTTAAAATATCAACATTTGAAAATTTCTAAATCATCGATTATCCACCACTCTATATACCATCGTTCATCATACTATTGTATATGTATATACAATATACACAACATGCGACTTCTATAAATATTTAAAAATAAAAAATATTTCGAATTTTCCACGTCTGCGATTATTAAAACAAAATAAATTCTGCGCGGTCCTAATGACAGCCGATGTCAATTAACGCGTATATACCAGATTATGATTTAAAACAAAGCGAACGATTTTATTTTTGCACTGTATGTATTGTATTTTTGGGGTGTGATAATTATATCTATGATAGATTATGCCGAAACATTGTATAATCATGATAAATTAATTAATTAAATTTGTTTGATTGTTTAAATTTAATTATAAATCTTGGAAGCGTTTTTTTTGTAATTTAATTAAATTTGTATGTAAAAATGTATGTCTTACGGAAAATCGTTTGTGCGGTTTAATTATATTTTCTAAATAGAAGAGACGGATCGGTGCGTAAATTGTAACTAATTGTCGATTTTGCAAATTAAATATAAATATTGGTTGTGGGTACATTGATATGCTAATTAGAGAGTCACGTTAAATAAAGATAATTTAAATATGATGAACAGGTCAAATTCGTGTGATATCCAAATTCTGAAACTGAGCCTATCTTCAACCTTAGATAAAAGGAGATTTATTTACCATATCAGTTGCAAATTTGGAATTTTCTAATTGTCACACTTTTTATAATTAATACAAATCATTCCTGAAGCTCAAATTATATAGCCAAAGCTTAATGGTGATGATGGAGAGAACCATGAATCTACATAATGATGCAGAATATGAGCACGTTGATGCAGATAGTCGTTAAAAATCAAAAATGACTGTCCTCAAAATAGACATATGGAATGAAAACAGCCTAGCACAACATAAAGCGGAGGTTCAAACATTCCTCACCGAGCACAATATTAACATAAGTTAATATCTGAAACACACTTCACCAAAAATAACTATTTCAAAATTAATGGGTACTCTGTTTATGATGTGAAGCACCCAGATGGGAAAGCACATGAAGGCACAGCTGTAACAGGATAAAAGATCATGATAAAACAAGATTAAAACACCATGAATTTATGAAATATGAGACAGAACATCCAATCATCGAGCATCTGTCTGCAGGAGTGGTATGGAAACTGTGTCATATCAGCAGTGTATACTGTCCTCCAAAACATGCTATAAAAAAACCACCGTTCATGGATTATTTCAACCAGTTAGGTAATAAATTTCTTGTGGGGGGTGATTTCAACGCGAAACACACTCAATGGGGTACCAGATTAACATCGCCAAAAGACAAACAACTTTATGAAGCTATCCAGTTCCTGGATTACTATCTGCCGGTCACCCAACGATGGCAAGAAACCAAATCGCCGTTGTTGAAATGGAAATTAAATCGAGCTATTAGTGTCCAGGATCATATAACTGAGAGGACAGTGGAATATTACTCTTTGTGGAAGGCAACAAAAAAGTTAAAAAAGCAAAAAACCCGAATCACCTGATTAGACTACCAACCGAAATTGTCCGAGCAGCCATGAAGAAAAAGCCACTGCTTGTGCTGCTCATCTAACAACAGTATTCGCACCACACGAAGAAACTAATAACTTCGTGCTACCCGACCAAATGCATGATGGTTTGTCCTTCAAACCCATAAAATATAATTGGAAGAAATATAAGTCAAAAAAGGCACCAGGGCATGATCTTATTACCAGAAAAATGATAATGGAATTGCCAGACAAATGCATAAATCTAATAACATTCTTATTCAACGCAATCATGCTGATTGGTTATATTCCTCAAAAATGTAACATATCTTTGATCACAATCATACATAAAGCTGGAAAAAATGAAACACAGACTTCATCATATCGTCCAATAAGCATGCTGCCTACAATCTCAAAGTTATTTGAAAAAATGCTACTAACGTATTTGAAACCAGTATTAGGAGAACGGCATATTATTCCAGATCATCAATTTAGGTTCCGAAACCAACATGGTACCGCACAGAACAAGTACACAGAATTGTAAATGCAATCAAAAACACCTTCGAGGAAAAGAAATATTGTTATGCTGCCTTGTTGGACATTACACAAGCCTTTGATAAAGTTTGGCATGATGGGCTAATATACAAAATAAAAGGACTTCTACCCAAGAAATTTCACTCAGTTCAAACTATCCTTTTCAAAGGCCTAAACAAAATAATGCAACTACTTGTTTAAATGATATTAACGCAGGTGTTCTACAAGGCGCAGCGTTCTAGGACCAATATTATACCTTACCTGTAACCTGTAACCAACAAGGTAGTCATATCAATCTTTGCCGATGATACGGCCGTCCTGGTGTCACACAATAATCCCGAAACTACCTCAAAGGAATTACAGAATCATCAAAACAAAATCGGGAACTGACTAAACCCAAGTGAACGAAAACAAATCAACTCAAGTCACATTCACGCTAAACAAATTCACGTACCAGTGGCAATTAAACGATATAAATATTCCTCAACAAACCAAGGTCAAATACAATGGCATGTATCTGGACTAACGTGACTAGAAGACTAACATGGAAGAATCATATTGAAGCAAAGCGGAGACAAGTAAAAATAGAATTTTCCAAATTGTATTGGTTGATGGGAAGAAAATCTCAGCTGTCATTAGCCAATAAAGTTTTATTGTACAATGTGATAATCAAACCCATATGGTATGGACACATGGTATTCAGTTATGGCGATCCACCAGCGCGTTAAATAGAGAACTCCTGCAACGAACCCAAACGAAAATACTTCGTAGTATTACCAATGATCCGTGGTACATTCGAAATAGTATACACGATGATCTTGAAATTAAAACTATTAAAGAAACCATTAGAGAATTCAGTTCGATATTACTGAAAACTAGACATACATCCCAATGAATTGGCCAGGGATGTATTAAAACAGCCGCGATTTAGGCGACTGACAAGGGTTAGGTTTTACATATAAATGTAATCTAAATTAATTAAATAGTGAACACTAATAATAGGTATTAACATTAAGATTTGAATACTTCTTGTTAGTTTCTTTTGTAGAATAATTCAAGAATAAAGCCATTGGCAGAATTTTAACAAAAATAAAATTATTTTGCCAAATTAAGCCAAAAGGGTTGGCCTATAGGTTGAATTGGTTAAGATTTTGTAAACTTTGTCAAATCACCAATGTCGGCAAAATTGTGAACTACTAATGAACTACTAGTGAACTACTGATGTCATTTCTGGATGTGTGAGAATTTATTGGCAGGTCAAAATTATCGCTACACTCATCACCGAAATATATAGCACCACGACCAATTCCAATTAATACAGCGGATATTGATGTGTCTGCATGGTATTCAGTTATGGCGATCCACCAGCGCGTTAAATAGAGAACTCCTGCAACGAACCCAAACGAAAATACTTCGTAGTATTACCAATGATCCGTGGTACATTCGAAATAGTATACACGATGATCTTGAAATTAAAACTATTAAAGAAACCATTAGAGAATTCAGTTCGATATTACTGAAAACTAGACATACATCCCAATGAATTGGCCAGGGATGTATTAAAACAGCCGCGATTTAGGCGACTGACAAGGGTTAGGTTTTACATATAAATGTAATCTAAATTAATTAAATAGTGAACACTAATAATAGGTATTAACATTAAGATTTGAATACTTCTTGTTAGTTTCTTTTGTAGAATAATTCAAGAATAAAGCCATTGGCAGAATTTTAACAAAAATAAAATTATTTTGCCAAATTAAGCCAAAAGGGTTGGCCTATAGGTTGAATTGGTTAAGATTTTGTAAACTTTGTCAAATCACCAATGTCGGCAAAATTGTGAACTACTAATGAACTACTAGTGAACTACTGATGTCATTTCTGGATGTGTGAGAATTTATTGGCAGGTAAAAAAGATCGACAGTACTGCTCAAATTATTGAATTTACCCAATTGTCACTTGTGAATCTCCAAAAACGACTGTTTTAGTAAGAACATAAAATTGCATTCACATCCCACCGAGCTCAGTTGTACATAAATAGTATTTCAGCCGAAACTGTAATTACTGCTTACGTCTCTCGGTATTATTTATTAAAATTGAAGTGACGATACTTTTATCTGTCGTTCATATGGTATCGAAAAAATTAATTTTCGACATTTACATGTTAAATGTACCTAATTACTCGGCGTAACAATTCGTTGACCGCGGTCGCCCATTCTAAAATACTTTTTTACAAAATTTTCTCGCGATTTTTTTCATTTTTGTTCTTGTTTTTTTTTTTTTTGTAAATTTAAAAATATTTTTTACAAAAAGAAAATTTATTAAGTTAAAAAGTATTCATCACTTCTGATATTCAGTCTCAAGAAATAAACGAAATGTTACGGATCGCGAAATCTTAAAATTATATATGTATATATATAAAAAGATATAAATATTTAAATTCTTAATTTTGCTGTGTGGTTAAAATAAAAATAAAGTTTTTAAGAAAAATAATTAGTTAACTTTTTTAATTTATTCTATAATACAAATCTGAAGTGAAAAAAAAAATTTTATTTAAAAAAAAATCTTAACTTTAAAAAGTGAAAATTGTTGCGTTGGTTTCTTATATAATATTCAAGATTTTAATATTTTTAAACATTATGTGATTTTTTATGTGCGATTGTATTGAAATATTGATAATAAATATTATTTTTTTGTAAAAAGTGAAACGAAACCATATAGTGAAAATGCCTCTCTATTCCTCGGACCACTATAATTATGGTGGATATACATCAACCTCGTTTGGCAGTACGCCATATTCAAATTCCAGTTTATACCAGTCGATTAGTGGATACAATCGAGCGATGGCACCGTCGTATGGCACATCGTCACGATCGAATTATGTCACTCAGAATCGATACACACCATTGTTGACGCCTATATCAGAAGCAGCTCTTATAGCAAGGCGTCCATTAACCAGATTAAAATCACCAAAATTATCGCTACACTCATCACCGAAATATATAGCACCACGACCAATTCCAATTAATACAGCGGATATTGATGTGTCTGCATCACGATATCATCGTGATCATCGGATTCCTAAAAAAATCGACTCATTTTATGGATCATCATCGCCATCCGCATCAGCATCTGCATCCGATACATCATCAAACCATGAAACTGCCAGTGATACAAATTCGAATGTAGACGAAAATGAAAAAACACTTCAAAATAATTATCAACCGCCAGCTCGGGGGATTAATCGTAATCGCAGTGTGGTTCGTTTGTCCACCATTAGGACACGCAGCAACTCAAAATCTAAGGAAAACAAGGATAAAGAGGATTTTATTAAGCGACTTAATCGAGTGGAGAACAAAAGTCCTGAGAAAAAATTTGTGGATATGAAATCGGGTAAAAGTTCGTGGCGCGAAAATTTCGATGAGGCCGAACTACGTAAAGTTCCTAGCAAAGATAAGCCAAATAAATCACCAGGTGAGTTGCTATTGGAAAGACATTTAATAAAAGGCAAGGAGGGGGATGACCCATATATTGCGAGCCCTGAACCGGTACGACGTCGATCTGTCAAAAAACGTGTTTCAATGAAGAAAAATCCTAGTTTTCATGATATTTGTGCCGACATATCTAGAGACACGATCACCGATGATCTAAATGCTTGTGAATTACGTGGCATACATCAAATGACGGCAGAGGAACATGAAATCCATTTAATACAAAAAATAAGGCGATTATCATCCGGCAATATTGGTGAGATCAAACTGCCATCGTTGGAACCCGAACCCGTTGATCTACCCAAAAAACTGATCAAACATAAAATTACCGGAACTGTTGATATTGAACCGAAAACAACGGTGAAACCATTAAATATTAATTTTACTAGTGATTGTGATATAGAGAGTTCCCCAATGAGTCCGCTCAAAATGAAGGCTGTCGTCGAGGAGGAAAGCCATACAGTGAACACAGTATTAAAATTACCGAAAAAAGTGGTTAAGAAAACGCAAAATCTGGAGCGCGACAAAAGTAGTGACAGTATTGATTTCTGGGGCCAAATCGAGAGTCGTGAAACCGTGTACCTCAATAAACGGAAGGAAGAATTGATTCAGTCGAAAAAGTTATTAGTGCAGAGTACCGAAGATTCCATCGAAGAGAAGGACGAAAGTGCGCCAACAAACCAAAATGTATTTAATTTCGAGAACATTAAAAAGACTGATGGTAAAATTGAGGAGGATACGAAAAGTGAAAGTTCAATTACATCACCGTCTAGTAACAGTATGACACCTAAAACGCCAGTTAAATCACCAGCCACGCCTGATAAAATCGCCGCTAGGAAACCAAAACCAATAAAAACTCCGATTGCAACACCATTAACATCACCCGATACTATTGCTAAAAAATCTAAACCGATCACACCTCCCGCTCCAAAGACTGAACCAAAATCGCCTGCATTAAAATCGCCTGTATTAAAATCACCTGTACATGAAACAACAACAACCCCAACCGTTGAATCAAAACAACAATTGTCGACGGATAATTCAATGCCAATTGATAATCAAGAATCAACCTCTGCCCTCACGAAGGTAAATGAAAATAATTTGAAAAATTCTAAATTTGCGATCAAAGAAGTGCCAATCGAAACGAAACAACAACAACCACCACAAGATCTAAATAAAAAACAAAATAGTGAATCGACAACGACGACTACGACGACAGTCGAAAATAAAAATACAATCGCTGCTGATCAAATAAATAAAAAGGCAGTCTTACCGAAAAAATACGGTGTTAAGAAGCCAGCACCAAAACCAGCTCCAGTTGAAGTAAAACAAGTACCCATAAAACATGCTGATCCACCGCCCGCTGCTGTTGAATCCCCTAAAAAAATCGAAAAACCAATTCAACCGATTGTGGTCGATGCCAAACCTGATCTCGGAAGTGAAATTGTGAATGAAATAGTTAATGAAAATCACCGCGATAATAAATCAAATGATCGTGGTTTGATCTCAACTACAACTACCGAAAATTCTGGCAGCCTGACAAAATTTGCAACTCTAACAAATTTAAATCAATTGTCAATCGCAGCAAATAGTATTAATGAACCAATTGATCAAAATACATCGACTAATCACGTAACCGAGGTGAATACTAGTATAAGACGTGTTTCGCCGATTTCGAATCATAATACAAAATTACCTGAATCGAAATTAGTAAGCGTTTCGGACGACGGTGGCGAAGATTCGGTTTCGTGTGATTCTAGTAGTGATAATATAGATACCGAGAACGGTGGTAGTACTATGGCCAATAAAAAGAAAAAAATGGTTATAAAACGTAAAAAATCAAAAATCCAACCAGTCGAGTGTGCCCATTCTAGTGCCGAATCAAATAAGAAATTTTCGAAAAATCAAAAAAAAGTGTTAAGTGTTGATAAGAAAACGAGTGTTAGTGCAGGTGTTGATGGTGATACTGGTGACAATGCGAATAAAGCTGATAGTAGTGGTGATAAAATTGCGACCGGAGATGAAACAATTGAACAATCGAAAGAGGATGACAAAAATCCTTTCGACCCCAACAAAAAGGTTAAATTCGATTCGAAAAAAATGAAATGTTATACGCGAGATGAACCAATGTTGCGACCGGTTGTGGCTCGGCCGCGTCCACTACAAAAGAAAAAAATTATTTATTCGTCATCGTCGAGCGATTCGACTTCCGAGGAGACGAGCGAAGAGGAGGAAAGTGATGAAAAGAATTCAGATAGCGGTGGTGGTGGTGGCGATGATTTTGATCGATCATTGTCCAAAATTCAAAGTGAAATAAATAAGGATATACGAATGAGTACGTGCAGTGTTGATTCCGGTTTTGAAGGCGGTACAGCACCGACTACGCCTAAACAAATGCTAGGTAAGTGATTATGATTCATATGTCTCTATACCTGAATATTACGCGCGCATAGTATTTTTATTTGTGTACTGATCTTGAAATCGATTTTAGCATTGATTTGATTTAAATTAGTTATTTGAAAATAAATTAGTTAAACGGGAATTGATGCCAACATTTCTATTATTACTATTTGATTCAATTCAGCACTTTTTCTCGGGCAAATTACGTCTGCTTGTACAAATGTATCACCGCAATGATGTGTTTTCATCCATACATCCTCTCTACAAGCGAATTATCTATTTATAAACACGCGCAACTACTCTTGTCTCGCACACAAATTGATTCCAGATTTTATTTTAAAACGACGGCCTTCCGCTTGCGTAAGGTGTATTTAGAGTATCCATTATTCATGTATTTCTCCACATACTTATGTTTATGCTTTGATTTATGATTGATGTTGATGACTGCGTGATTTATGTGCGCGATATAAGGAGTCTTCCGGCTACGCGTGATTTTATTTTTTATTAGCTGCGTGTAATTTATTTTAGTCCAAAGCCGCACAGGTGGCTGTATTTATGTTAGTGACCGCTTTATCGATTATATAAGACTATACGATTCCAGCGAAATTTTATAAATAAATAATTTTCTCAATTTATAAACTAATAACTCAGAATTAATGGATAACATCTGATTTGTATTTTCGCTAATTTTAATGGATATGTCATTATATCGATATAGCCGACGACGTGTATACATGTATTCTTACATGAAAATTAATTTCTCTTTGTGAAACGTTTCAATTTTCTTATGATTTCGGAGAAATCAATAAAATGTTTTCTCCGAATACAAATCTGGGTTGGCAAGTGGGTTGAGAAAAATGATTGCCAGTAGATTGATTACTTTTAAGAATTCGACGACGATTGACTCTTTATTTCGCCATATGTACGCGAATCAATCACATTTTCGATTGATTCATTTGAGTTTTAAGAAACATTTAACGTAAAACACCTACGGGAATGAAGAAATTAGTATTCGACTAATTCCCATCAATAGAGAATTTTATTATTGGTATTCTGTTTTAAACAAAATAAGGATTCGGCCGGCTAGGCATCATTTGACTTGCCACTTTATCTGTATACAAAAAAACAATTGATTGGCTGGAAAACCTCTAGATAGAATTAATTTACTTTCACTTTATGTTGTTTAAGGTCGCAAATTTTTCAATTAATAATATCTGAAACTTCTGTTAAAAAATATCTTTTAACTATGAGGTAGAGTTCTGGTGAAACATCCAATCCATCCATCTATAATGGTAGGATTAATTGTACCCTCTTGGTGTACAAATAAAAATTATGTCTTACTTTACTCGGTACTTACGACCAATACTATACTTAGGTTTAAACGAGACTGGTTTTTCGAAAACTTTCAGCTACTTTGGATAAATAGATCCAAACATCGGTAACCGTGATGCATTTCTCCGCAGATTAAGCTGCCCATATATAATCGACCATTTGGACAAATGATTCTATTTTGCACAATTCGTAGTTTAACGTTTGTTGATTTTACAATGTTGAATTTCAGCCATATTACAATTTTACAAAAAAGTAATCTGATTTTGTGATAGTAAGCTAACTGAGAATACTTTACTTTTTAAAAACTTTAATACTTTACTGATAAACTAATTTATAAAAAATTTAAAATAATGACCGTCTACTTTTGTGGCCGTCATGTTCAATAATCAATACTAAAATTCATTTAATTTTTTTCCAAAACATGATAGTAAAAAAATCCGTTATTTATAAAAACAAAACCCCAACGTTGCTATAGCAACTACACACAGAATAATTTAAATTTCAATTGAAACATTTTTTATTCACCGTTTGCTAAGCATGTGTAGGATAAGTAAATCATAAACAAGTTGAACTATACATATGCATTTAAATTTTAGATAAATTTAACTCGATTATTCAAGTTTACAAATTCAATAAACTGCATATCGACATTCGACATTCAATAATAAATTGATAACCCGGGATTTACACCAAAAAAAAACATATGTTCATTTGTTATGTTTCTGTATTGAGATTTTTGCGTCATCAGTTTGTATTGTGCTAAATCACCTGGCACAGATAACATTAAATATATATCGTTGCATCGAAAACCGTGATTTAATGTCGATTTGGCGCTTGTTTAATGTACGATTAGTTCTATAATTAGTTCTTTATCGGAATTATTGAGGGACAATGGACTCAGAATTAATTCCTCAAATCTCAATGCTTTTAATTTCTATAAAGCTTCAAAATAATATCATAAATTTGGATTATAAATATTATGCCATTTTGAGCGGAGACGTCTTCCAATCAGGGCATCGTACCGATATTTTCAGTTCCTATAAAGATTTTTTGTTTCGGTTTTCCGGTCCAATTTTGGAAAATATTTTTTGGTCCGATTTAGAACAGAACCGGTCTGAAACCAATAAGGAATAAAAACCAGCTAACTATGCAATTTGCTTTATTTAACATTGTATTGCTAGTTACTTATAATTTTAGAATTAATTAATTGATGATTTTACACTGATTATTGACCTTTAAGGGATGGTTTCGGGAAACCTGATTCGTTTATTATATTATATGCACTTTTAAATTGAAATTATTGAAAAAATGTAACAAAACAGGTTAAATTTAATTTTTGAACTAAAAAGTATTTTATTTTAGTCAGTCAAGAAATTGAAATACGTATTTATAATTATCGTTCAACCGGAAAACGATCTATAGTTATAAAGTAATAAATATATATATATATATATTATATATATATTATATATATATATATATATATATATATATATATATATATATATATATATATATATATATATATATATGTATATATACATATATATGTATATACATATATATATATATATATATATATATATATATATATATATATATATATATATATATATATATATATAATATATATATATATATATATATATATATATATGTGTAAAAGGGATACTTTGACGACCTATTTTTTTATTGTATACATTCATCCAGGCAGAGGTCCTTAACTGAACTAAATTGGAATTTTTCTATATATGGCACTAGAACAAATTATATATCACTTTCTGTGAACCAACGGATAGTTTCGCGACTTGGTATATCAAGCATTAAATGACGACAGTCGTCAATCTATCCGTTTGATATAAAATACGGCGCTTCCATGTATATATACATAATATAATTGGTAATATATATATATATATATATATATATATATATATATATATATATATATATATATATGTGTAAAATATATATATATATAAATATATATATTTATATATATATATATATATATATATATATATATATATATATATATATATATATATATATATATATTTATATATATATATATATATATATATATATATATATATATATATATATATATATATATATATATATATATATATATATATATGATATTATTGTCGTGGAAAACAAACTTCAAAAATCTAAAGTTTTGGATTTAAATAATCATCAATGTGCCCCACCATAGAATGTTAAAATTAAAGTTTTTATAAATGTCTAATCAATTTTATTTTATCGTTAACGATTATATTAGCGATGATATGCGAGCACGAGTATTCGATATGAACCGTTTGTCTTGTTATAAACTGCAAATCGACATTCGGCATTGAATAAATAAATAAATAAGCCGTTTTTAATTTACCAATCTGCACATTGCATAGCTCCATGCCAGCCTATACTGACATGACAGAACATGACATGGCTTCCGCAAACTATTAAATCCCTTTTACGTCCTGAACCTATTACCTGTCGATTTAAACGCCACGAATTTGACATTTGATTTGTTTTTGTCATTGTGTCGGTTACGATATCGGTTTTAATTTTTTTTATTTAATCAGTTACAATTAGGAAAAATCTGGAAAATGTTTCGGTTAGTTGCAGTTTAAGCTCCTGTTCAGTTCCCGTTCGAAGCTCTGCTTCCAATCCTTTTAAAGTACCGATTTCTGTACCGTGCGTCATTTTAGTTTAAAAATGCGTAAGTCTCCGTGTTATTTTGTACCTTGCGTCATTTTAGCATACGTTGTTTAGACCATAGTGTCATTTTAAAACGTTGCATTTAAAATGCGTCATTATGAAACGCGTCATTAGGAACGGTTCTCGTTTGATCTATTAGTTTATTTGAATTTATTATTTGAATTTGGTAACAAAAAGTTTATTTAAATTTATTTACATTTCCAAATTTTAAAATCTTTTGGAGATACCTCAAAACTTGTTCCGCCCGACCTCTATAAATATATACTTTGTTGCTGTTTATATACCAGTAATTTAAATTTGATATTTTCAAAATTCTTAAATTTGATATTCGTTTCATAATTGCAAATGTTCAATTTGTGCCCATTTGTCACTACAATTTCTGATCAAATTCTGGATAACAAAATATTAAAATTTCCTATAGAATTTAGCGCATACCGAAATCCTGGGATACCGGTGTAGTTGTCCCAAAAACGAGACCTCATTTCTCAGGGGTTAGACAAGTTGTCGAAATGCTGACAAACAATTCTCATAATAACAACAAAATTTATATTTTGGAGTAAATTTCAATTAGCTTATTTGCGTCCAGACAACGCATGGTCACAGGTTCGATTTAATTGACTATCTACACCTTGTATAGCTACTCGGCCCATGGATTCTGCACTGTCAACAAAGAGTCATAGATTTGTTGTGACTTTTAAAACCAAAACATAAATAGAAGCCCTTAAACTCTTTGAGTTATTGGGTGTGTCTGGTTCTATTGTTCACAACCATTTGAACATTTGATAACTTTAAAAATGTTATTGATTTCGGTATTCAATTCGAGTCTAAGACCGGAAGCATAATTTGGATTAAGTTCAGTTCAATTGTTATCCAAATTATATATAATCAAACCGCAATTATTCAAATTTGTGTTTGATTTTAATTTTGAATAAATTTTGAAACGAATTAATCTCGTAGAGTGGACCATAATGATTTTTTTAACAATTTGATAAAATTGCTAATACATCGGTCATTTAATATATCATACTGTGGATGACCTTCTGAACTTGTCGGATGTGATCATATTATTTGATTGAAGTTTCGTAATGTTTTATGTAGGTCGAGTTTCAAACACCTGAAAACTAACAAAATATTGATTCTTTGTAAACCGTTGATCTCAATGATGGTTTTAGATACTCGTAACATTCAAATCCTTGTGGAAAGCAGATCAAGTGCCAATCATTTCAAGCAACCCGACACCATATCAGGGCCTATAGCCTTATAAATAACTACAATTGTTAAATTCGGTTTAAAATATACCGGTATAATACCGGAATACCGGTATTGCTGAGGGAAAATAACTACAATTGTTAAATTCGGTTTAAAATATACCGGTATAATACCGGAATACCGGTATTGCTGAGGGAAAATACCGATTCTGAACAATATTTTTTAAATTTATAAAAACAATCTTTTGTCACTCTTGAGTTTTACCATATACATACTCTGAAAATGTAATTGCTCTATTGACTTGGCTTAACTTACTCAAACTCGCGCAAATGATCGCAATTATATAGTACCACACGAAAACGAATTTATTGACGTATATATAGTTAGATACTAAGCAACATTTATCTTGTAACCGCTTTATCGATTACACAAAAAACGATTCCAACGAAATTTAATTTTTTTCTTAAATTTTATAAACTCAAGAAAACATTTGATTTGTGTTTTGAAAGTTTTAATGGATACGTCATTGCCTATATCGATATAATAGACGTATGTATATATACATATATATGTATGTTTACTTTGCATGAAAATTTATTTGTTATTTGTAAGACGATTGAATTACACTAATTTTTTTTTGTGTCTTGGCTTGGATGTTTTCTAATTCTGGGAAAATCAATAAAATATTTTTCCGAATCGAAAACGGGATGGTTTAGAATATAGGTGCGGTGAAAAATTGTTGCCAACAGATTGATTGTTTCTGAAAAAGTTAGTCATTTCAGTTTCAGAAATACTTAACTATTTCAATGAACTTTCAGTACAAGTTATTTCGCTGAAATAATTAACAGCACACCTTGAAAATAATAGCATTGTATAATTCCACTTATAGATTTCCAAATAATGATTAAAGATTGGCGTAAGTCCGGTTCGATTTTGTTTCAAAATAAATGTAAGTTGCAATTGATTACAGTTTTAAGGAGTTTCATTTGTGAAAATTTGTATACACAAATAATCTTCACATCATTTATTTAATGGAGCTTCTGAGTTAAGCTACAACTTCCGCGAAGAAAGATGAATAATAAAACATGCTCAATTTTGTTTAAGTTTTTATAATTATTGACTAAAAGCATTTGCCCCAATAAACTTATAATTTGAGTATAATTTGAAATGGGTCTGAAAATAATTTGGCCTATTCAACTTGACTTTCATATTCGAAATTTATGAAAACTAATTGACGTTCCTTTAAAATTAATTTATTTAAAATTCATCAAGATAGACAAGTTGGTGGAAAATCTGTCGGTTGATGCGTGTGAAATTAGGAAAAGGATATTAAATTAATTGGTAATTTGGAAAGCTAATAGCTCCAGTTACACAGCCAGACTAGTATATCTATTAAGTTATAGGTCTAAAATTTGAGCACGAAACTTAATTATTATTCATAGTTCAATGTATAGATGATTGCTCATCATCATATACCTATGCTTGGACGATATAGGGTCAGCGCAAGATTTAGTAGAATGGCGCTCATCCTTAAAATGTGTAGCCTTAGTTAGAGCAGCGCTACATATAATTAATCTGCATAAGTAAGAGTTATTTAATTTTCCTAACATGGCTGTAATCAGTAATCACTCAAAAAATCTTCATTAAAATCACCCAATATTAGAACATTATTGAAATTTTTTATTCCCTTACTGAATGTAGAAAACACATATAGAAAAATTTTCTAACGGATAGTGTTTATTATCTCAATAAACAACCAACATGGACACAATTTTACATTTAATGCATATTGATGTGCAGCGGTCGAATTATGCTGGATGCGATACATAAAGGTAAACATAATAACTGTAATGTTTTAGCAACCTTGTTATGTTATATATATTAACTCATCAAAATATTTGTATTGATGATCGCAGCAAAATATATTTTTAAGCACCGGCTATTACTTGGCGAACGAGTGCGAAATATATATTGGTGTCAATATTATTTCTAAGATTCCAACCATTCATTTGTAGCATACCATTTACATTAACTTCCTAGCTTTTCTTCATTCCAAATACTGTCAACTGCTATCACAGATTTTTTTTAATTTGAATTGATCTAGAAAATAATTTCTAGTACCAATATTCTAATTATTATATTTATTTGTTGAGTTCCAAAACAAAGCTAAACAGCTAATTTAATTAGACTTTTATATTTTAATAAAGAAAACACTTATATTTAAAAACGTTTTTATTATCAATTTTTAGACTAGTTTTTCTTTCTTTATGTGATATTTTAAAATTTACTAAAAAAATTTTTATGTTTTTTAAAAAAGGACTAGTTTTGCGCATGTCGCGCTTTGTCAACTTTATACTATTCTAATTTTAATTTGGTGTATCTGGTCTATTTATACTATTTTCGGTTATTCTGTGCTGGGATGTTCTATCATCACTTCGATTCGCTTCGATAGACATTTTTGTCTCTTTTTTTACGAATAAAATTGTGCTCTATTGCGTTTTTTGAATTACGTTTTGTTTATTGCGATCTCAGTCGGTTTGAATAAATTTGCAAACTATCTCTTTTTCCTCTTTTCACTTGCCATCGAAAATAAAAATATTGGTGATATTTTATTGAATGAATTTATAGAAATAGAATCGAGTAGGCTAAGATCACAATATAAATTGCGAAATAGAATACAATTTTGTTCGTAAAAAAAGAGACAAAAATGTCTATCGAAGCGAATCGAAGTGATGATAGAACATCCCAGCACAGGATACGATGATGTCGTATATTTCGTTTTTCTTCATTCGATCATTTAAAATTAGGTCACTGTTTTTGTGTTTGTATATTTCAATTTCTTCCATTCTATCCAGTGTTTGTCCCTTTCGTAATCTATGGAGTACATCAAAACCGTCATAAGATACAAGCCAAATTGACTATTTCCTACGCAGATACTAGCTTAATTTCACCTCCTATTTCTTTTAGTGTTAGTGAAAATTATGAAAAAACAAGAGAATATATAATAGAAACAAAATGAGAAAATATATATATTGTTTTATTTACCATATACATGCAGGGTGTTTCCAATTACTAGTGTTATAATAACATTGCATGTACAGAAATAAATTCTAAGAAATTGTTTAAGTAACTTTTAAATTCCTTATCGTTAAACCGTTATAACGGATTAAATCGAAAATTATTTTCACGATAAGTAAATTTAATTCTGAGTAGAACAGTGAAAAGTAAAATCAATTATGTCAAATCAAAGATTATGAGGGGTAAAAATTACCAGTAATTGGAAACACCCTGTATAGATATTATAGAAACAAAATAAATAATATATTGCACCTGCACGTTAAAAAATTTAATTCCCAACAACAAATTTTAATTTTTTCTATTTCTCTTCTCTAAATATTTTGTTATTGTGCAGCAGATTTTTTGCGTTTGGTTTCTTCACTTGTTACTCAATATTGTATATTTTATCCTACTCTTTTTTCTATACACAAAATGATATGACACCAATACCTACAAAATAGATTTTTTCCGTTTTTCGAGTTTATTTTATATCGTGTATGTACACTGCTATAGGAGGGTAAAAAAATCATAGTAATGTTAATTGAATTTGGCTTGTATCTTATGACGGTTTTGAGTACATGCAAATTTGTGTTTTTATCTGTGTATGTGTGATTTGTTAGTGTTAAATGTGCAGCAAAATTTGATCGTATGTGTTGTTTTCCTATTTCTTTTTTGTGTTCGTTGAATCGTTTTTCGAACGATCGACCTGTTTGTCCAATATAATACATGTTGCAATCGTTACAAGTTAATTTGTATACTCCTGTGTCGGTGATTTTATTAGTTTGGTGTTTAATTTTTGGATTATTTTGTTGTTTGTTTTATACGCCAGAATATACTCAGCCTGTTTTAATGGTTGTCGTATTAGCTCGCTATATATTTTATTATATTCTGTTACCACATATTTCTGCCCCTGTCTATCTATCTCTCTATTTTGTGCGAATAAAGTAGATAGGATTTCCATTTGTTGTTTTCGCCTGTATTTTTGGTTCAGTTGATCTATAATTCTTGTATGATATCCATTATTTTGTGCAATGTGTTTTATGATATTTAGCTCTACTTCGTAGTTTTCCAGAGATAGTGGGATATTGTTTAATCTGCATATCATATGCTGATAAGCTTCTATCTTGTGTTGAAATGGGTGGTATGAGGTGTTATTTATAGTTTGATCTGTTTGGGTTGTCTTTCTAAATATATTAAAAGTGTGTAAATTGCAGTTCCGTGTTATCGTTAAATCCAAAAAATTAATCTTGCTATTTTCTTCTACTTCTATTGTGAATTTCAATTGCCTGTGTATGGTGTTGAGATAATTATGTAAACCGGTTAGTTGTCTTTGTGTTCCGTTGAAAAGAATGATGATGTCATCAACATAACGATACCAATATATGATATTGGTCCTGAATTTATTGTTTGGCCCGAATATATGTTTATTTTCGTAGTGATTTAAGAAAATTTCGGATAATGTATTAGAAAGTGGATTACCCATCGCTAAGCCAACTATTTGTGTGTAAAATTTATCGTTATGTTCGAAATAATTTTGGTTGGTGATTTCTTTTATGATGTTAATCATCTCGTCAATTCTCGCTTTATTAATATGGTTTCGTTCCAATAATGCTTTTGTTATGTTGAGCGTTTCGATTATTGGTATATTGGTGTACATGTTAGTGATATCGAAGGACGCTAGTTTAGCATTGTGTGGAATATTTACAATATTAATTTTATTCACTAGTTCCATATTATTTTTAATCGAATAGCTATTTTCAAACTTAATATTTTCCGTAAGCCATTTATTTACAGTTCTCGCTATTTTGTACGATGGAGCAACTGTGAAATTCACTAGAGGTCTAATAGGTTTTTCTGGTTTATGTAGTTTTATTAAACCTTTTAGTGCTGGTGCCTCGGGTTTTATCATTTTGGATAGCCTGCGTTGTTGCGACATCATCATTCTTTTCAACGGAACACAAAGACAACTAACCGGTTTACATAATTATCTCAACACCATACACAGGCAATTGAAATTCACAATAGAAGTAGAAGAAAATAGCAAGATTAATTTTTTGGATTTAACGATAACACGGAACTGCAATTTAGACACTTTTAATATATTTAGAAAGACAACCCAAACAGATCAAACTATAAATAACACCTCATACCACCCATTTCAACACAAGATAGCAGCTTATCAGCATATGATATGCAGACTAAACAATATCCCACTATCTCTGGAAAACTACGAAGTAGAGCTAAATATCATAAAACACATTGCACAAAATAATGGATATCATACAAGAATTATAGATCAACTGAACCAAAAATACAGGCGAAAACAACAACTGGAAATCCTATCTACTTTATTCGCACAAAATAGAGAGATAGATAGACAGGGGCAGAAATATGTGGTAACAGAATATAATAAAATATATAGCGAACTAATACGACAACCATTAAAACAGGCTGAATATATTCTGGCGTATAAAACAAACAACAAAATAATCCAAAAATTAAACACCAATACTAATAAAATCACCGACACAGGAGTATACAAATTAACTTGTAACGATTGCAACATGTATTATATGGACAAACAGGTCGATCGTTCGAAAAACGATTCAACGAACACAAAAGAGAAATAGGAAAACAACACATACGATCAAATTTTGCTGCACATTTAACACTAACAAATCACACATACACAGATAAAAACACAAATTTGCATGTACTCCATAGATTACGAAAGGGACAAACACTGGATAGAATGGAAGAAATTGAAATATACAAACACAAAAACAGTGACCTAATTTTAAATGATCGAATGAAGAAAAACGAAATATACGACATCATCGTATCCAGAATAACCGAAAATAGTATAAATAGACCAGATACACCAAATTAAAATTAGAATAGTAGAAAATTGACAAAGCGCGACATGCGCGAAACTAGACCTTTTTTAAAAAACATAACAAAATTTAAAAAAAATTTAAAATATCACATAAAGAAAGAAAAACTAGTCTAAAAATTGATAATAAAAACGTTTTTAAATATAAGTGTTTTCTTTATTAAAATATAAAAGTCTAATCGTATAGTGATATTAGAGCACAATGGCCCAACAACAGCTAATTTAAGTTTGATATTCAATTAAGGAGACTTCGGAAATTTAACATTTCACTGAACAATACTAAATTGAATTAGAACAGATAACCGAAAACAATTTATCGACTCATACTTGCAATAATTATAGTAATTGAAGCAATTTAAATGTAGAAAAAAATATTTCAAATTCATGGTCGAGGATGTTTATATTCGATCGATTCATCAATTTATCTTCTGGTTTAAATTAAATACAAAACAATGTTGTATCAATAATATTATTTTTATACAAAATAAAATATTTATTGCGATTTACATATTCTGCAATTTCCTTATTGCAAAATAATATTTATATTGTACATATTGAATAAATAAATATATAAACGAATCGTACCAGTTTGAGCGTCGCTAAACTATTCGATTGATATATTTGGATAGGTAAAGTCAGGGACGAATTATAGTATATACCAACGCGACTTTGGCCGCAGGACCCGTTCTACTGTAGGGCGTATAAGGGATACCAAACTGATTTAATATAAATTTTGAAAAATTTCGGAGAATTTTAGAGAGAGCCATTTTTAACAAGGTTGCCAAACTTAATTCTTTGCCAGCATATATCAGAAATCTATTGAGAATTATTTTAATTTTATTGATCCAATCGATAATCGCACATTCAAAAAATAAAATTTGATATTTTTGTAAATTTAATTCTGAAATTTCTAAATTGGGAAATTCAAAATACGAAATAAAATTTGACGTGTATAACACTAAATGTAACTCGGTTTTGAAAAATTTTATATTCTTGAACAAATTTCGTTTTCGAATTTCACCTATACGGTTCTGAAGATAAAATATAGAAAATATCTAATTGTTAAATTTTTAAAATTTGAATATTAAACGTCCAAACAATTTTGTTCAACATTCGAATTTCACTCAAATTTAGGTAACGGTAACTAGGGGGATTCTAAAGTTTCAAATTTTCAATTGGAAATTAAAATATTTTATAGAATTTTGGCAAATAGTAAATAGCATAGTACGTTTAAAGTGGTGACGCGGTACCGGGTTTGAATCCAAATAAAAGCTGGATGCAAAAGAGATTAGATCAGGATGATGAAAACAGATATATTACCTTCTATTAAGAGATTTATCATATCCCGACTTTTATTTTATTTTGAGAAAAGTCTGTAAGTTTGACTTGAGTACATACAAAAAATTGTACAAGCACAAAGCCAAACAAAAAATAAAATTAAAATGTTCACCGGTTCACTATCATCACAGTTTGTTCTGTGTCAAGGCCATTTATTTTAATTGATTCCAGTATGGTGCATCGATTTGATCAAGTAAGATGCTGACAACAAACGAAAATTTTAGAATTTGCCACCTGTTTTGGAGAGTTGTCATGCATGTTGTAGGTTTTGAATCCAGTAAGATTTTTAACCCCATCCATCTTACCATACCATGTAGCGTATAAACCTTTTTTGGATATTCTCAATGCTACAGATATGTTCGATATAAAATGGACACCAAATATTTACGGCATATTCAAGTTGGAATCTGCGACATATAGGCATAATTCACTAACTTAATTGTTTCGAGGTCTTAAATTACCCCTATCCAGCGCTTAATAAAACCAAGCATGGAATTTACTCTCCTAGCGACGCATTGGTCAATGTGCTTAGTAACGCACATGTTGTCAACGAAAGTAGCCCCTAAGTCCTTAATTTCGAATACTTGTTGTAAAGGTATGCCATTAGTTTGATATTGTTGTAACGAGATTCACTTTCTGATGGAGCGATAAGGTCTTGCACTTGTTAATATTATGAGATTGGACTCACACCAAATCGATAGATTGTCGATGTCTTCTTACGGTTTGTGTGTATCACCAAGGGTCCGAAGTTCCTTGTGGTACTCTGGAGGTAGCTCGTATTAATTAAACCAGGCGACGAACTATTCAGAGAAGCCGAATTTATACAGGCACTCTAATGTTTTGCAATAAGTGATGGGATCGAAGGGTTGGCAAAGTTCGTGTATACTACATCAACTTGCTTGTGATTTTCAATTTATTTAATGGAATTGCTAGTAAATTCAATGAGGTTCGTTGATGTTGATCTTTTTGGCATAAAACTAAAATATCGTGGAACTAATGTTTTGAATGAGTTGCATAGAAGCAGTTCAAGTAGCTTATAGGTATTGAAGTTATACCTCTATAGCATGAAATATCATTTATTGTTCCAGTTTTAAAAATTGGCGTCACTTTGGTTAATTTCCATTTCTGAGGAAACTCTGTTAATTTTAATAATTGATTAAATTAGTAGGCGCAAAGGAATTGCCAAATTTTTGAAGTCTCTTAATGATGAAACTGGAATGCCATCAGGACTGCATCCTACTACATATTTGGATTTTCAAATTTATTGATGTCTTTTGGCTTGTTTACCGATTGGAAAATCGCAGCAAGTTCTATATGACTTGCTGGTTGCAATATTTCTTTCCAGTAAATGTCATACAAGTACGGTTCACGTTTTATTTAGAAAAGCTGCAAAAGTGTTTAGGATCTTTTCTTATCTTTTCCTTTATACAGCTAATATAAATTTGGTACTTTATATCAAATTTTGATTACACTCTGTGAAATTGGTTGCTTTTCTCCGAATAAAATTTGAATGATGTTTTGTTTGCTTTATCTATCTTGTTTTTAAGATTAATCAGTTTGTCATCATACCATGGTGGATATTTGCGATTTTTTGAAGTTATGATAAGACATAATATTATTCATATCAGTACAGTCTGGTATGGAGCTATATAATGTACTAATAAAATCGAACCTATAGCATTGTGGCCTCGATTTAGATGCGGTATAATGTAAGATAATGCTGGGGCCATAGAACAAGTAGAAAGCGATTTCAAGAAATAATTGGTTAGGTGGCCCGTTATTTAATAATGGCCACAGGCTCCGCAGTATACACATAATCCGGCACTGGGTATATAATGCAGTAAAAGTGTTTGGCACACTGAATACAAAACCTTCAGCAATTTGGTTTACCCCGCATCCGAGAACATATAAATTCATCGCACATAAATATTCGTATAACATTTTAATTAAACAAACAAACAAATTTAGGTGAACTAATTAGACTAATATAAATATCATTTTCAACAGCACTATGCGCTAAATCTATAAATCATCGTACTATGTATACAATTTGATCGAAAAGGATACACCAAAAACTCATAAGCGCATATAACCGTGAAAGTGTATCAAAATTGAAATTTTAATTAAAATTTTGTTGGTTGGTTTTTTGTGAGCGAAATTTTTTGGCATACTACTCAAATTAATACTTTAAGAAACTAAAAACACCGCATGTTCGTACGGGGCGCGGTGGCAGTCAAAGAAAATATTTCATATATAATACCTGTTGTAAGTAATTTATAAATACGTACGTACATACTTATCATTCTTGAAAGATTATTTTTAAACATTTCGTCGAGATAGATATGTACATATATACGTACATATATAAAACTATACATATGTACATACAATATCAAAAGAGATTAAATATATTCTAATTTTTGTACGTCAAAAATGTATTATTTATTTTTATTTTTAACAACAAAATAATTTTTTTTACTTTTTGATTTTTCTTCTTATGTAATTTTGAAAATAGATTGTGACGTGAATTGTCATAAGAAATGTGAAAAACTCACAGCAAATTTGTGTGGCGTTAATCAAAAATTAATCGTTGAAGCGCTATCATCGGTGAGAAAAGGTATATAAATCGTAAACAATTTTTCTTCAAATTCTAGAAATTATTAATTAAACAATTTTTTGTAATTTTAAATCAAATTTGACACGAATCAGGCAAAACATAAAAAAATATTATATCTTTTAATTATTAACGCAAATTTGTTAACGTTAAACAGATGATATTTTGGTTTGTTATTTATTTATTGTTGGAATCATATATACATATACACACACTATATACTGTTGTGTTATAAACAAAATGTATTATTGTTATTTTAGAATAATTATTATATAAAGTAACATCTGCACGCGCTCGCTTTACGAGCATACGACACCCGAACAGATGTGCTGCCGCGAGCCAAGATGAAAGAAAAAACGTGATCTGATTTCTGATTCATACGCAAATCGGCCTGCACAAATATTATGCACACGGTGGTGTGGCTAAATCTGAATCACAGACCAAAAGCAGCCAAATTAAAATAATGTATATATAGGTATAATACATGAGTAGCGTGTGTTAAGTCCACGTGCCATCATACCTACACCGTGTGTCAAAGGCATACCGCCCGACATCAGTCCAAATATTAAAAAAAAATTAATAAATTTTTTAATTGTGGTTCGTACGTTGCTGAAATTCCACTAAAAAATTTTTTTATTTCATTTCATAACAACAAAATATTATTTTTATAAAAATAAATTTAAATTTCATTTAACAGCGCAATACATAAAAAATTTGTGATGGTTCTGGTCAATGTCATGACCGATTATTTAAATTTATGAATGACTTTTAGTCTATTTTAAATAATATGATGTTAGGTAATTTCTTGTGTTCATTCTTAATATAACATTGAACTCGAATTTCATTAATGTTTTCTAGTATAAAATTAGACGGTATACCCTTTCTAAAATGCATATAGAGTTGAAAAAGTCATTTTACAATAACTCTTATCTTAAGTAAGTTGATTAAGACGGGCTGTTAAAAATACGCTTAAAATAAAGGACCAAAAACGACGAAATTCTTCAATATCATCGATCTCTTAATGAAGAGGCTTCATCGCTATAGAGTAAAGAAGAATCAATTGTATGTTATTCGATTCATTTCATGTTCCTTAACCTTCAACATACTTACAATTTGCTCCAAATTTCTTAAATTTTAATTTTAGTAATCTCTTATTATTTAAATTTCAAAATTATTTAATTCCTAAAATCAATGTGACATTAAATTTTATAGGAAACGTCGAATAAAAATTGGAAATAATTTAATTAACTTTTATAATCTACAATTTCGAATTACTTTACCGAAATTTAAATAATTTCCAATTTTGAAAATTTTTAGAGATGACGTATGGATTTTAAAAATTAATTCAGTTCGGTTTCAAACTTGTCCTATAAAAGAGCCCTCTTCTTTCAATTTCAACATAATTACAATTATCTATCTTTACTATATAAGAAGTCTCTATGGACAAAAACTCAACAGTCGAATTTCAACTGCTGATTTATTTCACTCATTCTGCATGTACAAATGCAGCAATGAGGAAACCTAAAAGTGGTGCGGTTGGTTCTCAGTTAGCGACCATCAGAAATTCCTAATGATAAATAATTGGGTACTTGCAGTCCACCAGGAGATCCTTGAAGAATCCGAAAATCCTATCGATAGTTTTTCACGAGATGACCTAAAGTCAGGCAAGTGCATCATAATGGTCCCAGATAAGATTGCACCGTTCACAAGTACAAAAGAGTAAAGAATCCGAGCGGCAAGTTTTATTTTAATTTACACTTTCTGTGTATAGGTCGACCAACCATTTTAAGCCCTTTTTCAACCTGGTTTGATTTAATTTTCCATTTTCAAAGCGATCTGACGCTGAGATCAAGGGGCTGTCATAACCATTTTTGAAAAGATAATCAACAGCTTAGTCTGAAAAGCTTTGTATCTTGCTGTAAAATTTTGATCTATTGAAATTTTAAATCGACCCGACCCATTTGTATGGGCTACAAATGTAAAAAAAAACAATTTATATGCAAAACGAAACGAACTCCAGAATCACATGTACATTAAGGAAATCTTAAGGAAATTGCATTGAGACTGCAAGTATAATTTGGCATCAAACGGAATAAATCTATACACGGCTATATCGCTAAGTCTGATGATTACCATCTGTTCTCCTATAGTAAATAATAATCAAATTTTAAAATTCTGCTAGAAAGCATATTTGCTCTTAAAATTAAGCAGCTTGATGTCACCAATATCATCATACTTCATACTGTTATATAAAACTATATAGATCATTCTCGCCCACAAAAACCATTTATTTCAATATACGCACCACGATATTGCATATAGTTTGTCAGTCCAGCTGTTAGTGTATGTATATGTAGATACTAAAAATTTAACGCTTCACGCTGAGGAAATATTTTCATTTAAAAACAATAAAATGTCTAGTCTAACAGACAATCTCCGTTATAGTATGCTAAGAAGTTCGAGTCGTAAGTCGAATTATAGGGGTAACATCTACTATAGCCCCCGCTATCCCTTCGTGGGGCCTTAGGAAAATAATCAATATGACACTATAATGTATATTGAGTTATAAGTAGCACACAACACTGGCGTAAAAATCGGGCAGCAATGGCGTAAAAATCGGCCATTATAGTACATTCATTAACATACATAAATATTTGAGGTCAGAATAATTTTAAAAATTGCGAAATTTAATTTATAAATTCCCAACATCAAAGTTTCAAATTTTCAAAAATTGCAGATTCAAATATCGAAGTTTCTGGATGATAATTTCAAAACTTTCATTTCACGATAATACAATCTAAATTAAAAAAGATTCTGTTACTCTAGATATACAATTCAATTTCAATTCTCAAAAGTTTGAAATCAAAACTTTGAAGTATGTATATTTAAGATAATATGCAATTCTAAAAATTTGAAATTATAAAAACGAAATTTTAAAAAGTTTCACACAAAATTCATCCAGATTCAAAATCTAATTTTAAAAGAAAATTCTAAAATTTTCAGATCTCTAGCTTACAAATTCCGAAATCATAGACCACAAACATTTATTCTAAAAATTTAAATTCAATTTGGAATTTTTGTAATATTTAAAACGATTGTTCGAAAATTTTTCTAAAATACATGCAGCATTATAAATTTTGATGAATTCATTAAAATTTTGACACGAATCATAAATTTATTAGTGACTTTTGAAAATTCATGAAAATTGTTTATATCTTAAAAAATATTCTAAAGATCTAGTTAACTTTCTCTAAATTTGTGAATTTTGAATTTGACAAAAATTGGAGAAATTAATTCATTTTCTGATATAAACTGAAGATGTTCATGAGCGTTTTTAATAATCATATTTTTAAAATTCATTAATTGCAAATTTCGTATATGTGCAAAATTAGTTTCTAAATTTTTCCAGTTTTATGAAATCAAATATGTAGTTTTAAACAATTTTACTTTTTCAAAACTAAGTTGCTATTTCGAGTATAAACTCAGAATTGTAAATGTCAAGTATCCATATCGTATAGAATTTTCAGAAAATGATGTCGCATATGG
The DNA here is from genome assembly GCA_951394425.1 of Tipula unca. Classification (NCBI taxonomy): domain Eukaryota; kingdom Metazoa; phylum Arthropoda; class Insecta; order Diptera; family Tipulidae; genus Tipula; species Tipula unca. Next base: position 6,412,467 of record OX596381.1, on the reverse strand, counting down.
CAAATCTGACCCACGCCTGCGTCTGAATCATAAATACGTTATACTTATACATCTTTTGATTGCCTATAACTAGGGATTGCAATATCGATAATCGGTTAATCGGTCCCAAATTACATTTTAAATAAAAATATTTTTCAACCCTATCATACTAAATTTGCTGTAAGCTTCTACATACATATATGTATGTACAACAGCTTTGTCTGGCACACGGTATTCAACTGACTGTGATCGAAGTTCTCTACAAAAACAAATTGGTTTATACAGAACAGCTGAAGTCGTACTGAAGTCGACAATGACGGTGTGAATTCCGAATTATTCAGCTCAGATGGTTCTGATAATTTGAGCTCGAATACCGTCTTACATTCAACAATTTATCCGTTGGTAGATAAAATTCACAAGGTCGTTAATATTTTTCGTCGATCGCAACTCAAAAATGACAGTGTACTACAAAAATATTGAATTTCAATAATCCCACTTCTGCAATATTTATTAAAACGAAGAAGTAGAGCCAATAGCAAAACAACCTGAGTTAAATGAATCTTTGAACAAAACATAGCTATTAAACAACAGTCGTACATTGAAGATCGAGAAATCACTTATTTCGACGACATGAAAATTCGGGGAAAATACCTGCAGCGTGATTTTAACTATTTAAGTTCAATAAGCCAAACGATCGTTGAATCTGAAATTTCTGGCATTTTCAGCAGCTGAGTTGTTTTGTACCAAAATAAGTCGATAAGTAGTTTGATTTTTGTTTCACAAGAGTGTAAATAATTTGTCTTCAAATTTTTTATTGTTTTTGAGAGTTTGATATCTGGGTTTTACAATAAAACGAACGGTCCTTTTGGGGCATACTATAATCTGGCCTTGATATCGAATCATACAATTTGCAGACTACCTGATCTTTGAACGTGCAATTATCATTTTATCTAATGTACATTAATGGTACCTAATGTAATGGTACATTTATCTAATGTACATTAATTAGCGAGCAATTAGCGCTGTGGTAAAGCTGCGACGTTTGGATCGGGAGGTACCGGGGTCTAATCCCAACAGAGGCGGGGGATGCAAAAGTGATTTTTCATCTGCCGATTACGGTCGGTATTGCAATGTAGAACTCATGGGCCGACCAATCGTTCATGTTAGTACAGGCTATCATGGAGCTATGCAGTGTGCAGATGGCCAACTAAAAGACGGACCTGTAGCCGTGTACAAAATAGAGGAATACTGTTCAGCTTTCAAAGGACAATAAATCCACTAACCCAAGAGATAGACACTAAAAATCAAAATTAAATGAAATGTTTTGATTGAAATCAAAAATATTTATCGAATGGAAATGTTAAAATCTAAATCTAAAGTTTGTTTTGTATCGAATAAATTTTATATTTCTTAAAATTAAATAATTTTTCTTGTATAATTAATTCGCAAATAAGTAAAATTAGAAATAATTTTAATTTGTTGTATTTACATTTATTTTTTTGGCAACATTTTTTATCCTTCCCACCGTTTATTTAATATTTATCTTGATCACTGACCGAATAGATAGGCCACTATATGTAATGTATTCATATAGAATATAAGTACACCTTAAAATAGATTTAATATTTCTATTTCTAAATGGATTATAAAATAAATTAATTTGGTTTTATTATTTCAACAAATGAGAATATTAATGATATAAATTCAAATTAATTTTTGTAAAACAAATTGTGCAATTAAAATTATGTTTTTTATGCAGATTAGTATTCTCGCGTGTCTTTTTATTTTATATAACATTGTTGAATTGCCAAAACGTCATATTGTAATGCCCTATAAATAATTATGGCATATATATAGTGACAATAATAGTGACGCGATTGATCTACGTCAGCTGTATATATATATAGATAATATTCGGCATGTGGCAAATAAATTATTAATGCGATATGATTCAAGTGGTCTAATAGACAAGAAAACAAACCAAAAAACACATGTGATTGATAACTAAATATATCCTGTGCACAGGCAAGCCCACCACACACATAAAAATTATAACATAACTCTATGCATTGTTGTTTTTTATCCGCACCCACCTGAACTTTAGGTAAAATTTAAAAATGAACACAAAAAATTTATTTTAAAATATATTTTAACAAAACAATACGATTAAAAATATAAATGAAAATGAAACAAAAAATAAGAAAAACACAAAAGAAAACTTTGGGCCAATGTCATTTACATATATTTACAATATAATTAGTAAATTAATTTTTATTATTTTTATTTAAATCCGACGACGACGACGTCAACGACGCCTGACAGTATATATGTATGAGTACCAAACAATCACAATAATAAAATCAAACCAAAATATATTTGAAAACGTTTTGAAAAAAAAGGTTTGTCAAATGATCAATGTATAAAACCATATTTCAGGCGTTCAAGATGCCCGAGAATCACCAACAGTTACGCCGTTGAGCCATAATCCGGCGTATCGAATAGAATCAAATGATGATGATGATTTAGGTATTTTACATATATACAAATACGTGTATTATGTATACATGTAAATAAATACTATGCGTGCGATAACATTTATTCTTAAGCATGGGCTAACATTAGTTTTAAGATATTTGAAAAATTTTGTAAATTTAAATATTTAATTGGTGATGTACGTGGTTCAGACATTAAATGTTGTATTTAGTAAACGGTGTATGAATGCAAAATAATTTGAATGTGAATTTAGAGTCTTAAATTAATAAACTGCTTTAATTTCATCCCGAAGAGGCTTTTTAATTTTGTGGCGTTTAGAAAAAATATCTGTCTTGCATACATAATTAATCGACAGTTTATATACATATTTAAAAACAGAATGGAATACGGAAACGAAATTCTGCAACGAACAATTTTTTTATTTACTTATTTGGGAAAATATTGAATTTAGCATGGAAACATACCACAAAATATAAAAAGCCTTTTCGAGATATTTTTGCGGGTTAAATTCACAGATATCTTAAATAATCATTTTGAACTTCGAATTTATTATAATTCTGTGGTTATTCTAGACGGAAAATACGAATGGCTCATATTGGGATATAGATCAAATTATTAAACAAATGATTCTTAATCCATTATATCTCCGCTGAACATTTTCTTGTTGTTGTTCTATCACAAAACATTCAATATTTCCCTTGTAGAATTATATCTAGTACATTCATATACATTAATAATGCTGCCAAATATCCTGTTTTAGGAAGGACTTCCGAACCGTACAACAATGGGTGACTCTTAAATATTTACATGTAACTTATATATGTAAAGTTGGAGAAATGTTAATTTAAACAGAGATAGAAAATGGGCCATTTTAGGCCATTTTTACAGGACCGAATACACGACTTAGAATTCAAATCTTCTTCGAAATAGATTTATTGTACCGAGGAAGCACCGTCGAATGCAAGAAATATCTTTTTAAATCCGATGATCGTATTGGAAACGAATCGCCACGCAACTGTGGGGGCTTCGCTATCCAGAGAATTTGAACAGAGTTGAACTTTTAATTAAATTCTTTATAAACCCAGAGATATTTTGTTATGTATTTGAAACCATTTTTACTTTCTGGCCCAGAAAAAAGTTTGCAACCTCCAGAGGTCAGGGAGAAATAAGAGTTAAAAAGCAAGAACAGATTCTGCTTGATTCAGTTAAACTTTTAAATATCTTCTTTGTACAAAATTTAGGCTCTCCTAGAAATTCCGAGAATTTTTATAATTTGAAGCAATTTCAATTTTCTATAGCTCAAAAACATATATTCTAGAAAATTGAAATATGTTTGATTTAATATGTTGAACTTTGAATTTAATACTTCGCAAATTTGGAAAGCCTAGAAATTCAGAGACATTTTGTTATTTCAAGCAATTTCCATTTTTGGTTCCAGAGTAAAAGTAGGCACGGTCTAGAAAAATACTAGTAGGAAACCAAACCAAGATAATTAAAATTTTTAAATCCAGTTGAAGTTAAAAGTAAACCTTCCGTAACTCTTTGGACTCTCGAAACTCGAAGAAAAATTTTAAAAATGGTAATTTTCTGGATTTTGCGACAATTGCCGCTAATCTTTGAGGGGACTTGGCTTCAATAATCTTCTGGTCCTCATCGTAGTTCTGCACAGCTTTTTATATTTGCAAATATTTTATTATTTTTTCAATTTTTCCCTGTCCTCTAAATAAATAAAAATCCCGCAACGTTCATTTTAATCACGCATATATCTGAAAGCTCTTAATTTCAGTAGCCCAAACTATTTTAATAGCTTCAATAAGCTTAGATGTGATATAAATTTGTTGAGATAATCTCCAAATCGTTTGCACAACCAATTTGTATTGTTTATTTCTGACCTATAGGCAGCATCTTCAGACAGTTGATCGATAAGCACAGTAAAGTAATCAATCATTGGGTCAAATTTTTTGATAGTAATTTGATATCCACGTGACAATGTCGTCCCTCATCAAAACGAATCACTTTACTTAGATTAACTTCGACGATGAGTCTCTCGGACTCATCTGGTATTTTATTCATACGCCCAAGTTCCGAAAGACAAATCGAGCACCTATACATATTTGGGTTGGCAACAATTTTTTTATGCACAGGGAGACTATTTCTGAATACGTTACGAATACGAAAAAGTAAAATTCTATTCTATCCTATTTGATTTAAATCAGATTCGTTCGATTCGTACTCAAAGCAAATAATTACACTTTCCGAATTCGTATCGTATTCAAAAATAACCTTCCATATGTTGAATATTCTGAACCAAACTACTGCCAGTGAACTATTACCAAATCTTCCACTATCCTTGAAAGAATAGTTTATGCCGGTTATTGAGGAATCTCCTTGTTTTTCTTTTCACAGAAAATGAACCGCACATCTGGTACAGAGTATCGAATTGGCATGAAAATAAATTTTTCAAGACGAGACCCATACTGATTAGGGTTTTAACGTGAGTGCGAATTTTTACATGAGCTTAACGTCAACTTACAACGCATCCTGCCTTTGAAACAAGTTGTTGCTGCGAGTGCCATTAAACCTCTTTTAGACAACAATGACCATTTCTACTTCATTCAAACTTTTTAGTATATGTACTTCTTCTATAGGTATTTGAATTTGTACATAATCGTAAAGTAGAAGGAAAGAAGGAATCACCTATTATTTTCTACACCGACGTGTCGATAACTTGTAAACTAAGTAGATATCGTAGAAATCGTAGCCTATTTATAGAAAACGTCGATAATGTACACGATTGACGATTTAGTGAATTAGTTCTAAATTACGGTATTTTATAGGGAATATTTTATAGGGATTTTAGGACAACTAAGATCGGTATGACCTCATATACTCGTATGTTAAATATGTGATTTTTCTGGAATTTCTTGGGAAAATCCTAGGAAGTTAACACCATAAATACGTATATACCAAGAAGTCATCATGGCTATTCTATCCGAAAAATATTTCAATTTTGGAAAAAAACGGGATTGGTAGGTTTAGGATAACCAACTATGATATGACCTCATACGAGTATATTTCGATTATATAACATTCCGAATTGTTGTCTTAAACTTCCTAATCTCCCAATTTAAAAAATCTGAAATAGTTTTCAGATAACTTAGACGCACTGACATCTCGGTATATACGTCATTATGGTGTTAGGTTAATAGGATTTTCTCAAGAAAATTCGAAAAATCATAAAATAAACGTCCTAATCTCCTATCTTTTCCAATATTGAACAATACGTTATATCGAGATACTCCACTATCCAATGCACACTACTGCATATATGAGGAAATTATTTTGTGTGTGTGCTTTCTATAGCCGTTTTTATTTAAGCGGTCGGTCTTTCTGGTTTTGGTGTTGGTTAAGCAGGTAGTAACTTTTGTAAAACGGTTATTGTTGGTGGTTGCCATTTTTAATTAAAATGAAACTGGAAACCGGAATGAAATTTGTACCAAATAACCGAATTTAAGAATGTACTCGTATTAGTACATATATACGACCTATTAAGACGATTCTTATAAGAAGTTTGAGCAACATATAAAAATGCCAAAAATGAAATGCCTGTCAAGTATTTGGTAGTCATACCAATTTCAGTTATTTGATTGGTTTTACGTGTGGTAAATAATCAAAAATCTTAGAGATGGTCCTAAGATGTTGTTATATGGAAATTATGGCCTTATATAGTTAGTAAATCAATTGGGCTTTGTACCATTTCCAAATACGAAGAGGATGAATATTACATTTTTGAATATTTTTAGTAGTCATGCCACGTTGCAAAAACCTAAAGATTGCGTTGTAAGATGCTGTAATATGGAAATGATAACACATACACAGAATATAAATATTCCAATTGGAGTGACTGTTTAGTTATAAACGTCACAGGCACAAATGGAATACCTTTAAAGCAGTTCTAATCGAAAGCACTCTCATGGGCATTTGTGACTTATACAAGATTATTTTTCAATAAAAATGTCTTCTATCTTCTGGTTAGGACATTGTTTTAAAATCTATATAAAGCGATTTTCCAATCAAATTCACCATGATTTTCGAATATGGCAGGGATATTTCTTTGAAAACATTATCAAACCGACAATGAGTTTGGATGGAGGAAAGGTATAAAGCGATACCAAAATCGAACTCTGTGTCGTCATTCGTATTTCGTTCTGAAGACTTCTCAAAATATAGTAAAAAGATTGTTGACGTTCCCCGCAGTGTTTAATTTTGCTAATAATAACGACAAAGATAAAAAAAATTCACGTCAACGATTTCAGTTCAAGAGGAAGCAACAAATTAATTTACCGAAAATAATAAATTTAATTTACTGTGTAAGCACTTAATAGCCCACCATGAATTTTCGCAAATCTTGTACAGAAATATAAAATTAGACATTCAAGGTGTCGCATAATGAAACGGACAAATAAAAGAATTAATCGAATTTATACTAAAATGAAGAAGATTACTTTGTCGGCCGAGCAACAAAAAAAAATCATTTCACACCGTGTCACAAATTCAAATAAAACCAATAAATATTTCAACTTAATAACTTTAAATGTTTAATCTGGCACACAACAGACGGACGAGCGAATCGCGCATTTCACAAACTTGACCTTTATTGTATGCATATATTGTACATATATTGTGTTGTTTTGAGAGATATAAAAATGAAAATGGTCAAAATAAATAATTTCCAATTACCTATCTAATAAATTTTCCGAATAATTAAATTTTTTAATTATATTTATTAGTGTAATTATAATTTAAGACGCACACGTACGTTCATTAAAAAAATGATTGATGCTAAAATATGTGCAACATACCACTGTGCACACTTCAAATATTTTGTTTACTTTTACAAAATAATTTATAATTGTTTACCCAATTAATTAAAAACTAATTAAATTCTTAATTAAAAATTGTATATCCAAAATGTTTTTTTGCGCGCGAAACATAAATTTAAAAAATAAAAACACAAATCTTTTCACTACCTACCTACTTATACTTATATATACCTGCGTTTAATACAAATCGACTAAAATCTTTTGTTGTTCTCAATCAACAAAATTACCGAGATGTATGTACTCGTATGTGTGTCTGTGTGTTTTGTATTATTTTAATTTTATTTTTTGATTGATTTTAGCTCAAGCATTTCAATACGTCTTTTTAATTTTATAATTTGTCTGTTTAAATTTATTCAACAGAAACTTCATATACATACGCACAATTTCAGAGGTCAGGTCGAATTACGGCACCAGCCACAGTTATTCCAAGGTTTAGAAAATATGGTGTTGATGATTTCCACTTTTTGGCAGTACTCGGTAAAGGCAGCTACGGAAAGGTAATAAAATCTATTAAACGCACACGCGCGCTCTATCCAAGTTATGTAACGTAATTCTATTCCATCTAGGTGTTACTAGCGGAACTAAAAAAATCAGAATATTACTATGCAGTGAAATGCTTAAAAAAAGATGTTGTCCTAGAGGATGATGATGTCGAGTGTACACTAATTGAAAGAAAAGTTTTAGCATTAGGAACAAATCATCCATATTTATGCCATTTATTTTGTACTTTCCAAACAGATGTAAGTATACATACATATAATATAACTAATTTAGAGATATTAGTTTCTATTTTTATCAATCAAAATGAAATCTAAAGTGAAGAACCATGATCTATATTTAAACTAAATATAACACGGAAATAAATTTAGTCATCTAGTATTTTGACTACCGTGCTATTATTCGCGTGATTAGACGAAATTTAATTTAATTCTGTATACACAGAGTTTTATATAAATAAATATAATTAAATCATCAAATTAGCTTGTTAATTAATTAGGTTTATACCCTTTACATATAATATCAACAATATATAACAATATTTATAATATTATTATAAACAAAGGTTTATTTATAAATAATTTCTAATGTGTATTTTGCCAAACATTTTACGTACATATTTTGTGATCGTCGCTAAATGGAATCGAAATTAATTAATTTCTCTTGTTATTTTATTTATAATTATTTTGAGAATTACGTCATTTAGTATATAGTATGTATATCTGCACCTTAAGATCTGATTTTATTGATCAGAAAATTTGTAAATATTATTGAGTTCACACTGCCAAACCTAATTATTGTTCGTCATATTTATATGAAGAGATTTGAACCGATATTTTTACCGTCCCGGATTTGGATTCAGTTCCAGTTTTCTGTCCCGATTTATTCTAGGAACTGAATCGGGTTGAAACCGGTTAGAAATAAAAACTAGCCAACTATTCAATGGCAGAGGTTCGAATAGGAACCGAACCGGAACATTAAACCGTAATTAACTGAAATATGTTCCGGATTTTAATCGAACTTGTAACCTACATAATTAATAAATATTAAAACCAAAATCGTAATCGCAACGATAAATGTTTTCAAGTGAAGTAGTTCATTTTAGCTACGATCTTCATCCAGTTTTTTAATTTCTTTTATAATGGTTCCATCCATAATCGCAGACACAAGACTGAAAAAATCGTTTACGAAAAAATAAAATATGTTATTTTGTTACTATCGCATCGTTCGAAAAATAAAATGTACTTGTTTCATTACAAATTTTTCATTAATCTCAATTTAAAGAATATAACAATATGAGACATGGTAAAATCGCTTAGGCGAAATCGTTCGTATTAGCATTCCTGGAGTCTCGTTTTAAGCATGTCAATACCTTTAAATTAACAAAATACCCGTTGTTTCATAATATATATCGTTCACATACCATAGGGCCTAGGCCAGTGATGTCCAATCCGTCACTTATTCGGGCAGCTATTGAAAGGCACCTGCGATCGTATCCGTATCAATCGCTTCTTTTATTTACTAATTTTGTTCTCACCGCTAGTAAAGTGTGCATCCATTTTTGAACTACAAAAACCATAAAACAAATCCATTATTTAAACATTAGTACCAAAATACTCAGGCCAGCTTTTTTGATACGTAAAATTAATTTAGTTCTATAGAATTAAATTCTTCTGGCCAATCCGTTAGAATGACGGCTATTTTCTCTTAGCGATTAAGTTTGAGACTCTACCGGTCCGTCTTCGCGAATTTGTCTATGTAAATGAAAGGAAGAACAAATCGCATGTCTAATCTTTAGCAGGGATAACTTTTTCCCTAAAACGATTGAGCTTGTGATCCAGTTGGCCACCAATATACCAGCGTAAAATAACTTGGTGATGGCATACAGTCCCAAGTGCAAAATTTTTTATGTTTTACATGCGGTAGGAGCCCGTCAAATGCATTGAATAGTCGAAGTAGCAACTTCAAAAAGTTTGGATATTATTAGTCTAGGGTAATGTATCCTTCATTAATCGTCAGAACCAGAAATCTATTCACCTGCAGGCTGAACAGCTTACCTTCCGCCATATTCACATGTGCCTTGTTTTACTCATTTTTAGATTACGGGCAGAACTAACAGAAAAAACATCGTGAGATTGATATCTTGAATGGTATTCAGGTGAATTACGGAAATCAATTTTATATTACTTGAAATTTACGAATTACTATAGGCAATTTTGAACTACATATTTATCAAACCTAAATAACTAAACCAATACTTAAAATGTTATTTTGTCGATATGGTTGGATTGCCAGCACATTCACATACTCTAGAAAAAAAAACAGATCGATAGTACATTAACTTACAAAATTTCTATTATTCAATTACAGAGTCACTTATTCTTTGTGATGGAATATCTAAACGGTGGTGATCTCATGTTTCACATACAGCAGGCCGGACGATTTCCCGAGCCGCGAGCGAGATTCTATGCCGCTGAAATTATATCTGGTTTGAAATTTTTGCACAAAAAAGGCATTGTATATCGGTAAGTGAATGGCGCGACATCTATTGACGATTTAATGAAACTAAACATAAATTTATAATTTTCATTCCAGTGATTTGAAATTAGATAATGTGTTATTAGATTTTGACGGTCATGTACGGATAGCAGATTTTGGAATGTGTAAATTACAAATATATTTGGAGAAAACAGCTGATACATTTTGTGGTACACCGGATTATATGGCACCTGAAATCATTAAAGTAAGTTTATATATAACCGTCAATCGATTAAAATATAATTAATTCAATTTTGTTGTATGTGTATATACACAGGGTGAAAAATATAATCAAACCGTCGATTGGTGGTCATTTGGGGTTTTACTATATGAAATGCTAATTGGCCAATCACCATTCAGTGGCATGGATGAAGATGAATTATTCTGGTCGATTTGTAATGAAATTCCATGGTTCCCGGTTTACTTAACACAAGAAGCTTTAGAATTAGTTAAATCACTGTTAGAGAAGGATGCAACTGTACGTTTAGGTGCACCATTCTGTGTAAAAGGTGATATTACAGAGCAATCATTTTTCCGATCTATAAATTGGGAACGTTTAGAGGCACGTGCACTAGAACCACCATTTAAACCACAAGTTGTAAGTGTATACCGATATATATATATATATACAAACATAGTTTAACTGTCGACATGCTGATTTATTCTAAAATAAACATTTTTTTTTTTTATTCCGATAGCGCCATCCACTTGATACACAGTATTTCGATAAAGCCTTTACCCGAGAACGTGTTCGCTTGACACCCATCGACAAGACCATACTCCAATCAATGGATCAACAACAATTTGAAGGATTCTCATATACAAATCCAAATGCAACTCTGACGTAATACACTACTAATCCATACGCTCCGTATGTTATGTGATGTATACATTAAACTAAAACTTTTATATTTAAAATTTCTATATAGTCTTCTTAATTTTAATCCTTAATTTGTTCGTCTTATATACAAATACATACATACTACACTATTTTTATTGTATGTATAATTACATAATTTCTATAAAATAACTCTTGTTAAAATTTATTTTAATTATTATTTGAATTAAAAACACTACGTAAACAAATTGTTAGGTTATAATTTAATTTTTATACTCTTTATTTATTTAATAGGTTTTATGAAAATATCCCCAACTCAAAAAAAATAATTAAAAAATTTAATATAATTTTAATTAAACCAATTAAAGAATTATTATATTATATTATATGTAGGTACATATTTAATTTATACAAATGCAAACAAAACAAATATATTAAATAATTTAAATTTGTAAAATAAATAAATTTTTAAGGAAATAAATTGGCGTTGTTTTTTCATTTGGAAATTCGAACTTCTGATCATGACTAATTCTCAAAATTTAGTAAATCAGAATGTTAAGCATTGCCTTTCAACAGGGCCGGATAATAGTATGTCCTAATTAATTAATGTTTTTGCCAAATTAATAAAAAGTTTGATACAAAAACTATTTACAACATGGAATGTAAGAAGTTTTCTTCTAGAACAAAAATTCAACTGACTATCCAATTTTAAATACTTTTAAATATTTGTAGACGAAACGCACGAATTGTAATATTCAACCAACGACATTGATTTACGCTTCGATTTTGGGATTTCAAAGTTTTATGGTACGAGATGGAGATTACCTATAATCAAAATACGAAATCAAATTTGCCGTTTACAATTCTCGAAATATTTGAAAAACTAAAATTTTCTTGATTAAATTTTAATCAATTCGGAACCAAATTTTATGTACACGAATCTGAAGATTAAAACCAATATTTGAATTATTTAATTTTTAAAATTGAAATATTAAACGCTCCAATTTTTGCAATATTGAAAATTCGCAAGAGAAAGTTAACTAGAAGTTTGGGATATTTTTCAAATTTTGAGTTTCCATTCGAAATTAAAATGGTTTTTCCAAGTTATTGAGTTGTCAGTCAAATTATAAAAAATGTAAATAATAATTTTAGATTTCCCCTAAAAATTTTAAAAGTCAACAATAATTTTCAAAAATTTATCAACATTTTTAAAATTCCAGGAATTTCAAAACGACGTTCGGATTTACATTTTAAATATTAGAAAATGTCTCAAATTCCGCAAAATACTTAACATTTTATTAATTTTAAAAAATGTGTTCTGCAGTGATCATCATCTTACAATTAAGCAAAATCTAAATTTTAGTAAATAATTATGGTAGGCGCAGAGGTCGTTGCAAACGATGATAGCTCCACGGTGTAAATAACGACTGGCTTTTTCAGGTTGCCTAAGAGAGTATGAAGACCAGGCTAATGATCGAAACCGCTAAAATCAATTTATTGACACAGTAAGGGGCCAGTAATGCCTTTTAACAACTGTTCATAATAAAGTTGTAAGCTTTCGAAAGAACTTACCAACCTGCAATTTTAATTCAATTTGTCAAATTTACCGTATAAAATATCAGAGATGCATTGAGAAGTCAATCCATGACGTTAAAGGCAATTACAATTAAAAAAAAAATAAAATTTGAAAAAATTTAATAAAATCCAGAAAAAAACAAACTGTTAAATGTTTAAAATTTCAATATTAAACGGTCATGAAAATATCCAATTTATGATGGACGTTTTTCGAGTTTTAGAGCATTCCTCCAATTTTTTCAATAGTCGAAATCTACAAATTTAGAGAAAGTTAACTAACGGAATTTTTGGGCATTTCTCAAATTTTGAATTTTCAATTTAAACTGATAGCAAAGAGCATAGTGGTTAAAACTGTCGATTCAGATTGAATTCGGTAATCGAAGAAAACTGCAAGAGATTTAGGAGAACTTTTAGCCTCAGACCAAGTAGAAAAAAAAATAAAATAAAAAAATTCGACATGTTAGATGAACATGGTACATAGTTCACGATTTTTGGTAGAAATTTGTTGGGGAAACCTTTATTTAGTACTGACCCCAGATCCCGAAGTATCCATAATTCGGCAATGCATCTAAACATTTCGAAATTGACGCACTATAATTCTTTGCACAAATTTAAACTTTCGCACCAATTTATGTAACGATTATGTGCGCTGAATAATTTCGGACGAATTCAGAGATTATGAAAGTTTTAAAATTTAATTTTGAACAAAAAAATGAAAATCCTTGCATTCCAATTTTAAATTGCAAACACGCAATAACAAATTAATTTATAAACAAAATATATTCAAAATTCTTAAAATATCAGTCACACAGCTTTAAATTTTAAATTTCAGAAATTACATAAATAAAATTCGAAATTTAGACATTGTGTTTTAGAATTTCTTTACTTCAAAATTCTTAACCAAATTCTAAGTTTTAAAACTTAAAATTAAATTCCAATTATAAAATTAACAAAAAACATTGAAAGTGTCAAAATTCTGATTTATAGCTAATAAATTAAAAAATGTCCAGAATTAATTCTAGCTTACAATTCTAGCATACATTGCATCTACAAATTCACAATTGAGAAGTTCTGAACGAGTAAATTTTATGTTTTGAGTATGTGAATTTCTAATCAATTAGTTATAAACAATTTCAGAATCTAAATTTTAAAATTTACATTTGTAACTTTATATTAAATACTCATATTTGAAGAATATATCTTATTTGAGGATAAGAATTATCTAAATATTTACCGGATTTTAAATTAAAATAAATGTTACTTCTTCATATAAATCGTTTTAATCCAACTTTTATTATTTTTATTTTAGTGAAGAAACAAACCAATTGTTGAAAAACCTTATTCGGGATGTAACATCCAAACAAACCATATCCCTTGCATGAATATACGATTATTTTAAAACTACCAAATTAAGTTTGGCCGATTAAACTGCGCCTTACTTGTTATTGGTATTCATTTCGAAATAAAGTCTTCGCGGCTATATTTCGTGTTTTTTTATTTGACTAAAAATACCTGACTACCTAGTGAAAATACTCAGACAATTGATAAAGAATGTCACACTAATTGTCACACGACTATTCAGGTCGGCCAACAGTTGGCAACATGTTGAGTAAATTTAACATAATAAGTTTTGAATTCATTGGGCTTGTTTAGACGGTGTATACAGCGCATGATATATCTCCTCGTTTTTTACCTCGTTGCCTATAAACTAATTTTAGAGTGGGGATATTTGTGTTGCGCTTTTTCCTCAAAAATTATAATTGCGTAAAACTTGTTCATTGCGGGTATAAATACATTGCTGATGTGTTGAGCAAATATTGCTGCTTTATCTACGTCGCTTCTTGCCTAATTCTCATCAGGCGAAGAAAGAGTGAGCCGTTTTAGGTTTTTTGTAGCTTTCCACAGAGAGTGATATCACTCTGTGAGAGATATGTAGCTCTGAACTCCTTCATACGTTATGAATGCGTTGTTGAAATTTTTGAGCTTTATTTAGTTTTGATTTAAGTATCAGTGATCATTGTATTAGCCATTGCCTGCGTATAGAACTTAATTTTTTAACATTAATAGTTGTTGTATGTTCCGAAATTACGATATTACATCTTGTCTGCCAATATCTTTGTTTACACAGAAATCTACTAAATCACGAAGTTGTCTTCTATCTATCAGCCAGTAGGTAAGCTGGCCAGGGGATTTGTGGCCTAATTTTTCGTTTTGCATACATTCCCATAGCTGCTTTCCTTTTGGTGTTACTAATCTTGACCCCTAGTGAAGATGTGTAGAGTTGAGCAATTTATTTCCCAGGTGTTTAAAAATTGGTTGCTCTTAATTTTGTGCTTGGCCATCAAAGCGAATAAGCCTGCAAAAATGTTGCATTGCACTATGCTGCTGGAGTTCATAATAACTTATTCCCTCTCTTATATTGATAGCTGCTCCACCGTGAAAGTTTCCGATGGAGTGCTTAGTTGAAAAAGAAAACATTGTATGTACTTCTAGTTTATGTTGCGCTAGCCCTTGGGCTGTAAAATTTAAAATTTAAAATTTGTCTCATAAAAATTATTTCTCTTTAATTAATCAATGAAAATATTCAGAATAGTCTTATAAACAAAATAACATTTTGCAATTTGCAACATTGGTGGATCAGTGGGTTGTACTTCCCATGTGATGTGCTGACATGGATTAAATTAAGGGTGTGGCTTACTTGAAAAGTACCACGGAACTAAAATATATAGCCACTTTATGACTAGTAGATCCATATAACTATTGACCTCGATAATATAACTAACAGTTTCCTAATATATTTAACCCTCCGCGAATATGAATCGCTCAGTTTGGTATAAACATGCAATACCAATTTTATGTTTTACAAAAAAAATATTTTTTTCATGACATAACATGGCACAATAAAAATATGTACAACTATAGATTAGAAATAGAATTTTGATTTGATATATTCTAATATTTTTTTATTATTTTATTTATTTGTAATGTAAACATAGGTACAAAAAAAAATTATGAACAGGAGTGGAGTCAAAAGTGTTCATCCTCGTAATTGTCTATACACTTAAGGTATTCCATTATTTCTTCTATTTCTGCACTTATAAATGTATATAAGTATAAATTGATTGATAGGTAAGTAGCTCTTTCTACCGTATGTATACATAGGCAAATACAATTCGATATAATTTTTTTCTTCTATTTTTGTATTCAATGAATAGATAATTTATTATTATTATTACAAGAATTTATTTGTTGGTTGTACATATATTTTAAAAATATAAATATGAAATCTGGAAATCAATAAAAATCGATTTTAAATGTAATAAAAATAATTCTTGTTATGCAGATACACAAAATGCCAATTTCGAATCGCGATTTCCAAATATTTTCAAACAGAATTTTTAACCCACCCTACATACGAGTACGTGTACTGTACATATCTACGGAAACAAAAAACTTATCAACAAAACTAACAAATAAATTTTCAAATCAACAAAACGATATCATTTTTATAATCACGACAATTTAATGGTTAACGAACACAAAACTTTATACTTTCGCAGCAAAGCTCCAACGAAACAAGCAAATCAAAATTTAAAAAAAAAAAAAAAGTTCAGGGTTGATGTCGTTACATTTCGTTATCCTTTTTTAGTTTTATTTAATACTTTAACTCGTTCGTACTGAAAATTATTTAAGTTTCTTATTTTTTTTTATAATTTTTCTTATTTCATGTGTATGCACAGACTATCAAAAGTTTATGTAGCTTTTAGTTTTCGTTAGTTTTTGTTTACAACATTATTATTGTGAAATAAAGTTTGTTTGGAAAATTGTTTAAAAAATTGTTTAAACAATAAAAATGTTGTCACCCCGAAGTTTTGGTGATATTAATTCAAAAATTATACGAAATGAAGAAAGTAAGTGAATAATAAGGTATCTAAGTGTTTGGAAAAATATTTTATTTCTGATTAGTGCCAACCGTGAGGAGCACCGACCAAATGGATTACTATGGAATATTGAATTTGTGATTAGTGAAGATAATTATATTTTTGCCTAAAGTGTTTAGTTATTTTGTGTTTTAATTTAGCTAGAAATTATTAACGCTGCTTGTGCCAATTTTCTGGTTATGTGAACTATCTGAAAAGTAACAGCTCATTATCGGAAATATTTGTTAATCAATAGTCTCTTGAAAAAATAGCGCAAACAAATTAATTTAAACTTTAATAACTTCTTATTTATTAGTCAGCCCTTTCAGCATTTATGGATTTGCTTAATAGTTACAATCAATCCATCCTCGTACTTTATTTATGTCAACTTAAATTTAAATTCTATTCTGCGCCAATTTCGATGATATTAAAGACCGATGCAGCGTCTTGTTTAATTAAAGTTTGTAATTGCTCTCGTAAAATTTATACTATTCTTGCCAAATTTACCATTGACTATCGCGTCGGACGGTACTATTTGTTTTTTCCATATTGTTTGACTGTTTTATAAATTGATCTGTCCAACACAAATCGTACATCAAAAATGTATTTTCAATAACACCTTGTTAGAATGCCGTTCTAGTCAAAAATTTAGGATAATTCGAGCGGTTACATCTCAGGTCGATTTATGTACTTACGTATATCCAACCCCGCGAACTCATCTTAAAGGAAAATTATAGATTGTAACTGGTAATTGTACTGAAATGTTGAATATCGCCCTAATTTGTTATGATGTTTTATTCTATAAAACTCGTTCTATAAATCTCGTATTTTCGTAAAAATAAAACGGGGAGTAGTTCGATTTTTTAGTAAAAGAACAATAACACCAAAGTTTAAAACGCTTATTTGACAGTACGTAAAATTGTCTTTCCAACAATTACACATGTAAATCTGTCAAGAAATACTTAAGATACACAAATTTAAAGATGTCAACGTTCGAGTTTCCGACAAAAACCAATTATAACGGTATTCCGTGTATTTTGACCCCACCGAGTTTTTACTCAAATTATTTTTTTTTATAGATACCATAAATCTACAAATAAATCTTTGAATTCAGAATTTTGCTCTGTACCGTCAAGCTCATCCATTCGATACAAATATTCTCGGCCAAATTTGCCTGACAATAATAAAATACAACATCGTTTCTTTCAAAAGTGCACTGTTACTGTAACACAACTATGACTGACACCTCGGAACGATAGGTATAAAAATTACAATCGTTGATTGACGTTAATTGTAAATACAGGAAGTCAGGAACTGGATTGACACTTTGACTGATTGATTGGAATATTGTGAGTTTTTTAAAACTCTAGATATTTTACAAAGAATCTAGTTGTTGACAGATTTTTTCCTTAATAGAAATCAATTGAAACAAAATTGTCATCAAACATTTCTAAACTCTTCTGAATTGAGTTC
The DNA here is from genome assembly GCA_951394425.1 of Tipula unca. Taxonomy (NCBI): domain Eukaryota; kingdom Metazoa; phylum Arthropoda; class Insecta; order Diptera; family Tipulidae; genus Tipula; species Tipula unca. The sequence continues at coordinate 6,394,270 of OX596381.1, read as the reverse complement.
AGTAAAAGCTACGCCATATTCATATGACATATGTTAGTTAAAATGTGCAATATGTAGTAACCAACAATCATTTGAATAAAACAATAATTTATTTTTATCTTACAAATTTAAATTAACTCCGTATTCCAAGAATACATTGTTTTATCGAATTACAAATTTTATCGAATTCATATGATAGCGACTTGGCGTAATTGGCATCATTGCAACAAATAAAATTTCTTTCTGTCCTAAAATTCTTATGACTTCGGTTTTCGTAAGCGGGTTTGATACTCGTAACTTTTAACGAGGTTTATAATTTAAAACTGCACATTTCTAGTAAATTTTGTATAAAACCATTTGAATGCAGAGTGAGATTCTCAAAATTTTTCAAAACATGTACGTTTTTGAAATCATAATAAAACGGTTTAGCAGAGCGTATAGTTTCGATCTACGGTCCTCTGGGTTATGGGGCCAGCACGCTTCCACTGCACCACTCTGCTGCTGGAATTGAATAAAATAATTTAATTTACATGAAAGATACGAACATACATCGCAACATGACGATTTAATTCCATTCAATTAGATATATCTAAGTTAAGTAATATATACACATAAGGTTTCAATTTATTGTATAAAACTATACACACAGTGGCGCAGTGGAAGCGTACTGGGCCCATAACGCAGATGCATTGTGAATATAAATATTTTCTATCGATACAAAGAAAATTCAAAATCAAAATATGAACTGCCGGTTAACTTAAGCTGGAGAATCGTTAGTTAAATGTTTCGTGCAACCGGGAATCATTATCATAATAAATGAGAATAGAAATGATTTATTTTATAACTAAATATCAATAATTTGTATAATTAGAACCAAAAAATAAATGTTAGCAGAGCGTAGTTTCGATCTACGGACCTCTGGGTTATGGGCCGCTTCCACTGCGCCACTCTGCTGATGCTGTATAAACGTTCATTTTTGTTTCTCCATTCATTTAATCGAATTTTCAGAAATATTTTCGAAAAAGTATAGACTCCTGCAGTTCACCTGCAGTTCAAAATACAAACCAAACTGTGACTCTGATTGGATACACTTCTTGTTCCAAAATCGTGGTTTTCCAGAGCCCCAAAATTTACAACATTTTGTTTGCTGAAATATCCACTGACATGAAGGTAAGCGTCATCGCTTAAAATTATTTTCTTTAGGAAATCTGAATTAACTTCTTGATGTTGTTTTGAGTTCCTGTGTTATTTGAATTTTATAGCCGTGTAAATGTAGGAGTCGTATGAAATGCTTATTAATTCTTGTGAACGATGATGAATTGAGTTATTTGAAAACGAATGACCACTTCGCATAGGGACAGATCTAATAATTCCATTTTGCTCGAATTATGTAGCGAATACCAATTCAGAAGAACTGATTGCTTTCATGTATGTTGTTGAGTCTCCATTTTGAATATCCCGCATCGTTAGATGATAGTTGTAGAAGTTTTCTCTAGTAACATAGAAAAAAGGCGTTTAAATGCAAACCAGCAAATAAAAATAAAAAAAAATTGGTTTTTAACTTCTTTTGAACGATTATTATGGAGTTGTTAATATATTTTGAGTAAATTTGCTCAAAGTATAAAACAAAAATGTTATGATCTAGTGAAATGTGTAATTTCAGTTTGTAAGTCTAATTGTAATTCAACGCGAATTTTGAGATTTCAAATTCTATGGTGTAATTAATGTAATGTTGATTTGTTTTGGGAAATCAATTTTTTATGCAATCAAAAATCGAGCGAAAAAAAAAATACGACAAATTCACAACCCAAAAACCATTCCAGTCAACCCTAGGTATTCGTGCCACCTGGTACAACCATAATTTTACCAAAAATGTTCGAGAACAAAACGTAAATAAATAAATAAATTAAAGAACTAAAAAATTACCAAAACCGTTGACATATCCTTAATTGATTTTTATATCATTTAACCAAAAATAAAAAAAATTGTTTAGTATCATACGCAGGAACCGTTAACCTTAAAACAGTTCGTAACCTATTTTCTAATACTTTTTTTTACGATTTTCTAGAAATACATTTACTGGAAGCAATAAATAATGTATTAAAGGAACGTCACGAAATCGAATCCAATTACAAGAATTTAAGTTTGAAATTCACAAAAATGCAGAAAGACGAAACTGAACGACGGCAAGAGGTATGTATGTAGACAACATGATGTATTTATTTATGTTAACAACGTTATATACGGATATGCTTTATGTATCAAACAGTCTAATTAATTTGTGTTCTGTATACACAAACCGCGCGTGATATCATGTTGAACATAATGTATGTATTTCGTGTGTGTATAGTTTAACCAAATCCACAACAACATTATAAACTTTAATTCTCCCTCATACCAATGTTTTAAACTTGTATGCAGAAAAAACTTTTACTAACTTAAATAATTTAAATTCGTTGTATTCTATATAAAAGCTTTTTATTAAGTTTAGTGTATATCAACTAACGAAAGCAAAATTATTTCATAGTTTATAGTTGTTGTTGTAATATACCGCACAAAAACATACACACAGCCCCCCCCCCCCCCCCCCCCTTCCAAAATACCCTAAAATTCACGTGAACTGATAAAATATAATCATAAATCATATTTTTATCCTCCGCGTACACACATATAAATTTTAGTATGATCAGACACGAAAAGTATATTTGGTAGAATTGGAAAATAAAGGAAATGAACTGTGCAAAGAACACAGTCGACTTATGCATCAAATCGAACATTTACAATGGCATATAGAGGGTTGTGCAAAACATAAACCATGCCACGCTAATCAATCATCGTTATCACAGTCACAGCATGATTTGAAAAAACCATCAACATCGACCACAATGAGTTGTCAATCATCGACGGCACCAAGTGTTTGTCGACCATCGTATATGGCAAATTTAAGGAATGCCGCCGAACGACTTATAAAACTTATTATCGATTTGAGAAAGAAAATTTATGTTGTGGAACAAAAATTAGAGCACGAAATTAAGGTGAGCCCGTTTGAATTTTGTACATACATAGACAAGCTTTATAACTTATATAAAACAAAATTATGTGCTTTCAGAGAAAACGGGAAATGGAAAAGAAATTATCGGATATGCGCAAAGATATATCGCGACAGAAAAAAATATTGACAATGCGGCGTGCAACGCCATTGCCACAATCATTACCACCAATCAAAGCAAAATGTTCGGTCAAATAGCATAGGACGAATTCAGAGAGTGATTGTTGTGGCATGTGTCCGCATAAAAATAAAATTACACGATCGGAATCGAATGATTTATGAGAAAAGCTTAAATATTATGATTTATTCCCAGATTATGATAGCTGCTGATGTATAAAACGGAAAATTTTATATTATTTTACTTGTTTTTTATTTTAAAGGAATGGAAAACTAAAACGTCACCAAACATCATCACATCGATCATTATCGTAAAAGCATTTTCATTATTCGTTTAACATCATCAATCACTACTCTGAATTAGATAATTTATACAGAGACCAAAAATACTTCCCATCATATTAAGACGACTATCAAATAGTCTAGTAATAGCGCGAGTATCGCTATATTATTGTTAAATTTAATTTGTAGCTAATTATTTTTATCATTAGAAATTTAAAAACTAAATTCTAACACACAATTCTAACCAGACACAACATGTAAATACGATTTTTCATTCACCTCATACATTACACTAACACTTTTTATCATACAAATTGGTGATTTTTAATTAATAAACTAAATTAAATTAGTTCATAATTACAACTAAGTTTGAAGATAATGCGCGCGCGAGTCTGACAATACAGACTGTTTCTTTATCTATACGATGATTAAATCATCGTATAGAATATAGATCGATTGTTAAATAAGGAAAATTGGCAAAATTTTTCATAAATTTTGTTTAATGTAAATTTAGTTTCTTCGATTTTTTTTAAATTAATATTATTTTGTTATAAATTATTTCGAATGATTTAAGTAAGTTTAAAGATTTGAGAATAGTAATTGTTATGTGTAAATAAATAAGGCCTAAATATGGAAAATTAAAAAAAAAATTGCGTATTAATTGTAGTGCTGTTAATTTGGCTGTTAACGTTCACCACCATTTAATTAAATCTTGCTCATCCTATCCTAAGTCTTCTTATTCATTTTCATTAATGTTTAAGTGAAAGCCCTAAATTCGTCCCATCAAAAAGAACCCGAACAACTTAACTGTGAACATATCGATATCATCAAATCATGATTTCACTCTTATTATTATACCACAACTGACAATATTACCGGTGCCTATATCAGACATCATGCTGACTTGACAATTGGTTCGCTGTTACTTCAGAATGCCTTTCCAAAGCATTGGAAAATAGATTGAATTAAGCCAGAAACGCTAAAAAATAAAATCATGTCGATTAGGATTAAAAGTTGTACCAATAGTTCCACCAATAATTCCAACGCACCGCCATAGTTCAAAACGAAACATACGAGCAGATACGCTATTAGGGGATAGTCGGAGATCAATCAGGTTGATCCCAGCGTAGTACCACATTAAATTCAAAATTGGTACTGACCACATCGATCGAGCTAGCTAGTGAACTGACTTTTTAGGCTTGTCTGGATGCATTTCATTTTCACGTTTATCCTCAACAGCGAAAGATCTTTTACTTTATTAAAAGAAATCTGTCTCCAACTCCGAACAATAAAATTTAACATTTGAATGGTTTTATCGGATAACGGCATTTGTCTGGCTCTAAAGTGCACATTTGTAAGGCTTTCAGTAACATTTCTTATTATTCATGAATTAATACAATTTTTTGACAATTGTAAACTTAAATGTCAAACGACGAGGGATGAAATAAATTTAAAAAATTTGGTTACTGTGCACTCGCATTGTTTTCGACACGATAGTTTTATTTGTTGATAGTATTAACCGAACTCACTTATCGACACAAAACAAACATCAATCTGTCAAATAGAATGACACCGGATTATTTGGACACACAATATCATCTAAACCAAAAACTAATAATATTGTTCTGGAATTTTTCTATTAAAATTGTACGAGTATCGTTCATGTTAAATAATTTTGTGTCTAAAATACCGCAAAATGGCTAATAAACCAGTAAATTTATATGATTTAATATTAAAAGGTTTCGATGAAGTTGAAGCCGAAATCGTGGATAATCCCGAGCTAAAAACTGTAAAGGATACGGTAAGTGATATAGTTTAATAATATTAAATTGATAATGTAACCGATAGTTTAATATATAGAATGAACGATTATTACTCCATTGGGCCGCTTTACATGGTAATGAACGGCTAGTCGAATTGATTCTATCAACAAACGAAACACAAGTAAATGCAGTCGATGACACGGTAGCCACACCATTGATACTGGCCACGCTCGGTGGCCACTCGAATGTGGTCAAGATGTTGATCGAGAGTGGAGCGAATATTAATCACAAAAATAAGGGAGGGCACTCTAGTTTACAGTACGCTTGTTCCAAAGAGAAAATTAACATTGTAGACTATCTGCTCCAGCACGGGGCCGAATTGAATATTACGGATGAGATTGGAGATACACCGCTACACCGTCTCGCATCAAATGGCAACATCGATATACTTAAACTTCTAATGAACAATAAGCCACCGCCGAATATAAATCAGCAGAATAAATATGGAAACACCGCATTGTAGGTTCGCCTTAAAATAGCCCCCCAATTATATTTATCAAATACGAATCACTGTTTTTCAGATACATCGCCTGCGAGGAAGATCTCACCGCATTTGCAATGGACCTAATAGATGCTGGAGCTTCGATTGAAGTCATTAACCGTGACAAGCAAACCCCACTCGATGTGGCCAAACCGGGCCTTCGGCGCCAAATTAAACAGAAACTAAATATCGAGAACTAATAACTTTTTCTATAAAATAATGTATTTTTCATTTTAAAATTTACAATTAAGGATGAAAATAAATGTATCACAAAACTATGTCACGGATCCACTTTCAGCCATTTCTGTAGGCACCAATGAACCCGTACCATAAAATATATAAAATTAACACAATCAGATATTAAAATTAATTTGAGATAAAATCCAGAAAAATTACTAGTGGGACGGTTAATTTTACACTGGAGTCCAGTGATCCGCTCGCCATATGATTGCATGAATATGATTGCTACGATCCTTTTGAGCTTCTTTTGATAGGCTGCGTTTTTCACCACCGACTGGAGTTGTTGCATGTGTTGTTATCGCATCAGTATACCGATCGATTAGGGATCGATAACCACGTCCGATTGTCGCAACGAGAGGCGTCTGCGAATTACCTACTTTTGGCAGAGAAATAATACAGCGAACCTCATCCTGGAATGGTCTGAACACAGTGATCGGTCGAAGTGTTTGTTTCTCTACGATAATTACACATCCCCAGGTGGTCCCGATGTACAAATCATTCTCGTATACAGATAATGCTGAAACTTGACACTTTCCAGGGCTCAAGTGCTCCTCAATTGAAATAGATTTTAAACTTTCGGAACACGGGACTAATTTTGAACAGTCCAGTCTATTTTCAATAGTTTTCGTGACGGCATTCCATTGATACAGTATACATTGCGGCGATACATATGAGTATACGTAATTATCCGAAGCATACAGCAATGAGACGCTTAGCCCCTTTTGGGTAAACGATGAAGAAAAATGGGACAGGGGGTAGTGTCCTGATACCACCGAGTCTTTTAGTGAGAATACATTAATTGCGCCATCAGTTTCACCACACCAGAGCTCGCAGACATCATCATCACGCCAAAGGGCGCAAACACTTTGTAATTTCTCACCAGATCCCAACTCAGTTAGGACAAAACTCCCTTCACCCGACATGCAGTGTGTCGGCACCATGGTCGAATCCAGTAAAAACAATCGCCCACTTTCTAATCCCGCGGCAACTCGATTAATTCGTCCCAAATGTACCAGTGCCACTACTGGACATGGTTGGCTCGGTTCTAAAGCATAGGAAAATGTGTGCATGCAGTCAGAAGCGCTGAAAAAAACATTAGGATTTCAAAATAGTAGGTACTAGGTAATTTTAACCGCTTTAAAATACTCACTTAAAAGCGTAAATATTTCCCTCGGAATCTCCAATCCATACGGCCTGCTCTACTATACATCCCGTTGTTAATTTCATCGGTACATGGTGCTGTTGTGGTGCTTGTCCAAAGTTATTGCTGTGTGATGAAACAATTTTCTGAGGACACAATATCCGATGATATTGTTGCCATCCCTTCGACGATCCCAACAACAAATCGATCCGAGAATTATTACACGGCAACCAGAGCTCGTATCCGGACAGTGAGTCCTCTAAAAAATGCGAATCTACAAATTATGATTTATAATTTGGCACCAAAAATTTCAACTCACCGTCATAATTTGAAACGGGGCATCCAACTCCCGAGAGCACATTTCCATTATGTGATAGTGAGATCACATCGATCAGGTGTGTAAATTCAGGGGCACTCGCAATCGACACAATTTGACTAGCAGATGGTCGCACCTTAGGCTGTTGATCCCAGCACAACACCATTAGGTCGAGGCAATACGAAGGGAATTGTGTTTCCCGCTGCGTTAATACAGGCCGACCACCTTCCAGTATACATTCCTTTACTGCCTCGTGACCCTCAAATGGCTGCCGTAGCGAGATTAATTCGTACAAGAACATACCGAACGAGAAACAATCTACTTTTTCCGTATACTCCTCTTCTCCATTGTGTCGCATAATTTCCGGAGCCATAAACCCTTCAGTACCACCAAAACCTTTAGCCCCCGATGGTAATGTTACTCGACTTATACCATAATCCGCCACTTTGATGTGAACATGATTCGCTGGATGGTCCTCGGTATGGGGATCTGGAAATTCCCACACGAGTACATTTTCGGCTTTTAAATCTCGATAAATAACGTGCCGACGATGAAGATACTCCATAGCGCGTGCAGCTTGGAGCACAAGCGACTGAAAACAATACGGCCCGATTCGGGCACCACTTCGCCGGTAGTGGCGAAGCACTGAGTCTAAAGCTCCTTTTGGTGCCAAATCAAGCACCAGTGCTAGAGGTTGAGTGCACACACCAACCAACGGCACAATATTCGGATGTTTCAAAGTTAATAACACAGCCAGTTCTTGTCGTGCCGTACAATACGCTTTGCAGGAATGTTGTAGCGGGTCACGTTCCCATTTACCGAGCGCAGCTTTATATGCAATTTTTGCACTTTCTTTGGCTCGCGAGCCGGGCGGCACAGGTTGCAGCATTTTCATAGCCACGGGGACCACAGTTCGATATCCCCTTGTTTTACAAGTCGCCTTAAAGACAAACCCAAATGCTCCACGGCCGAGTAACGGACCGCGAGTAATGTCTTCTGGTTTGATTAAGTAACAATCCGATAGGTCTAGGAAAATCTGTAAATAAAATGGGTTCAGTTGGATTAGGAAATTTTAGAGCATTTACTCTATTCCCTCAATAGGTTTAACAACCCTTTAGGTTTAATTTACTTACCACATCTGGTGTGATTGTTCTCAAATCGATTTCCCCGTGTGCTGGACAGGCCACCGATTTTTTATCGTACGCAGCCAAGATGCATTCTTCTACCATCCACGAATAATTAGGGGGCGTATTTTGAACATCCTCATTATTAATCATGGGATGACCCTCGATCGAAGCATTTCGTGATGATCCGGTAGAATCTGGGCCCACACCAGAATCACAATCTGACCATCCAAGTGAATCTTGTGATTTTCGGGTCCCAACTAATTCGTTTAAAATCCCGGGTAATTCGTTTAATCCACTTGATTCGCCTGCACTTCCAGTTCCACCAAATCCATCGCGCCGATCAAAGCTTAACCGCTTTACTAGCCCTTTTCCACCATTCCCGTTATAACTATCCGTGTTACTTTTTTGATTCTGAACGATCGGTTTTACAATACCAAAATTCGTACTTTGATTCCGTTCCTCAGTTCGGCGTAAACATTTCGGACACGGGACTAGTCGAGTGACTAAAAATCTACCTTCTGATGTATGCACAAATCTTGTGCCGAGGGTTGGGTACCAATCCTCAAGTAAAATATCAACATGATCCACAGTCAATGCAAGCAACTGCGATAAGCACTGCACATTTGTTTCAATTTCAATTACTTTGGTCTCAACACCCTTTTCATCTAGTCGGCGCACACCAATCGCATGTAGTGGGAAATGAATTTCCAAAATACTCGTCGATTGCATATCAATATCACACCATACGCCATCCTGTTTCAGTTTATACCGGTTATTCGGATTGCGATACGGCGAGGTGGAACACATTGTTGGAATTTCGCGCATTTTAAAAATAAGTGTAGTGCCGTAATATAAGGCTAGTCCATTCTGCCACACATTCCATTGCGATGAAATGTTCAGGACTTGTGTTATTTCCGGATCGGATGCCACACTTTTTGGAATGGGGTAGATATTACGAAGTGCCTCCACTACTTGATCGTCAGCTAAAACTCGGGTAATCAGGCGCGACCAAAACCCAGACGGAAAGTATGACATCAAAAGGAGGCGTGATATGGATTTATCAAGACGCGAAATTGTGCAGACGTCATAGAAAGTAGTAATAATGGGTGATGGAAACATTTCCGGTAAGGAAGAAGGGGATGGGGTATCCAAATTTAGTGATTGATTTCGCTTGCTCCGCATGGCCCAACCACGTGATCTGCCTGCGATCTTTACTATAACAGCATATCCAGGCCTACAATCCTCATCGGGTGGTAGCAATGACGGAATCAACAATGTACGGGAGTCCCAGGTTAGGGCCACCTCAAATTTATTCAACAGGCTGACGATATACCCCCGATTATCGGTAGACCCTAAACACGAGCTTTTGAATACATGCTGAAGGTCATCCAATTTCATAACCCCAGTACGGGCAAACGGATTAATTTCACGCACTGTTACCACATGGGCCAGCATGTCACATAACCACTGTGGATCTAGGAAATATAAATCTCGAAGCGTTGCATCATCATAGTGTAATAGGACTCCATTGTCATGTAAAAACATTGTGGCTTGATTTAATTCCGAACTATCTCGGAACCCTTTATAACCACGAGACTGCATTTCTTGGGTCACCATTTGCCTATAGCGTTCGATGTCTAGGACTGGATCTGCACCTACTTGTTTTAATCCACCTGCAACTGATCCTACAACATCTTCTAAGGCTAAGTAGCTGGCCGGCACTCGTTGATGTAGCAATGGTTCTTTTGAACCTGGACACCGAAGAGAGAATGCCGTATCATAAATTAAATTTGAGAGCAATTTAATATTGTGCCCAGTTTTACAGCTTACTTCAATCGAATCTAGAACCCGCGGCAGTCCCATTTTCTCAGCATCGGCCACGGCAATAAAACGTTCTCGAATTATTTGTTGAAGCTCTTCGGCTTTTTTGGCTGGAAATAGCTCACCAACCACGTCGTAATGAGTGCCGACGATGATTACTGGCGAGTTTGGAGCCCGAGCTTGGATATTCCCCAGCCATTGTAAAACTTCGGCCAATCCTCGTTTTCCATCAGTGATTTTCCACAAAACTAGATATAAGCTACGCTTCGACAGAAAATATTGATGCGTTGCGTAATATTCTTTTTGCCCGCCAAAATCCCATGTCCGAAATACCACAGGACCGTGAACTGAATTTCCGCGCAACTTTTTTTCACAAACCCAGTCCCCTATATCAACTCCGACCGTAGACATGTTAACCCCACGACTGGTTTTAGACGTAATATTTTTATGACCCATCCGCTTAGCCCAGTGATCAACAGGTTTTTTATTTCGACCCGACCCATCATGCCGCAACTGTTCGAGCAAACTGGTTTTTCCGATACCCTGGACACCCACAACCATTAATTTCATCCTTGCGTAAGGTCGTGCATCTTCGTATACCGATTTAAGATATCCTATAATATCCATTGTCTTGTATTTCTTACTTTCGATCATCGAACGTAAAGGGTCCTGTAGTGAACATCCTCGAGTATTCAAATTCCACAAACGGGATAAGAGCCCCATATGTGGAGGAAGTTCTGTAATATCAACATTCCCGCTTATATTTAGCACACTAAGATTGTTCAACTCGTGAATCGAATGTGGAATGTCTTTTAGACAGTTATTGCTAATATCCAGCATCGACAGGTTTGGGAATATAAGTCGTGATTTTGCCATACCAACAAGACTCCATTCAGAGTCTTCGGTGTCGCTTAATGTCGTAACATCGTCAGTTGATAATTGAATTCGAGTGAGTAAATTATCTGCCAGTACTAACGTTCGAAGTGACTCAAGCCGTAAATGTCGCCTATGACAACAAACACTTTTGAGTACAGCACTCCGCAATGATGTAATACTATTATGGGTCTGAGTCTTAACCACCGCAATTTCACTTAAATTACTAAAACTCTCCGAACTGCTGGTTGACCCTTTGGGACCATTTTTTCCACCACTTTTACTCTCTTGTGGATTATAGCAAGCTAAATGTGGATCCGCTGCTGCAATCCGGGGAAGACTTGGCCAACATGTTATCTCATTATGTCCCAAATCTAATTGTTTTAGACTTGCCGGATAACTTGTCACGTGGCCCATCGATCGTAAACTATTATACGACATATTCAAGCGGGTTAAATTAACCGCTAGACATGGCAGCGCTATTGGAATGCTTGTAAATAAATTATTAGCTAAATTTAGGCTTGTCAGTTGGGACACATCTTCGTCGCTTTTTGAATCGGCCAATCGAAGTTCCTGATCGGTCACCTCTAAGGATTTTGACCAGATATGATGTCGTGTAATCTCCACTTGAGTAACCGTCCGATGTCGAAGGGGCCCATGTTCATCCAGCGTTTGATTAAATAAAAATGCTTCGGATACTGGACTTGGCTGCTCTGTCATGCGGCTTATCTCGTTTGGCAAGCTGGGCAAGTCTTTTAGTAGATTAAAAGCTATATTCAGCTCGCGTAATTTAGGCGCCTTCCACAATTCGAACGGCAACAACTGAAGCTTATTGTTTGAGACGTCCAGGGTTAAAAGAGACGGTAGTCGAAATATTGCGGACGGTATCACTTCTAATCGGTTGTCCTGTAGATACAACTCTTCCAGCACCGGACAATTGTACTCCTTTGAACCGATTGACGATTTAGAGCTTCGACGATTATTTGCACTCCTTTTTGGAGATAAAATTTCTTCGGGGAGCGGTAATTTGTCCAATTTATTCTGAGCTACGTTCAAATATCGCAAGCTACATAGCGAAAATAATTCGGGCGGCAAAGAATTTAAGCAATTGTGTGATATATCGATTCGAGTTAGAGCACCAAGCGCTAAAATATTCGACCTAGGATGTTCTTTAAGCTTCGGGTTACACTGCAACACCGCCTCACTCAACCAACTTATGCGAATTGTATTCAGCTGACAATTGTTATTGTGCCAGTTTATCATGGTTGCGGTGCTCGGAAATAGCGAACTGTACGTTAAATTAGTAATAGTCGATTTAGCGTTGCTCAGCGACGCGTAGCTTTCGTCGGACGAGAGAGCCTTCTTATTAATCTTAAATTCCGGATCAGCATGTGCCTTAATCGCTAATAGTCGACAAACAATTTGTTCATCCCCATTCAAGCAAGCGATACTTAAAGCATTCGAGTGATCATCTTTCGCGCCATATTTTAACAGCAATTCCACTAATGGAAGCGATTTTTGTCTGGCAGCTTCCGCTAGTGGGACATTAGAAAATCCATAAATTTCATCACACGCCTTCGGATCATTATGATCCTCCATCGGTTTGGCCACAATATTCGGATCTGCGTCATTATGCAAGAGGCTCTGCACAACATCATGGTACGTACCTCGAACTGCTGCTAAAAGCGCAGTTTCCCTTGCAGCACCACACAAAATATTCAATTGTAACGGATTTTTAAATATTTCTTCTAGCGACGGCTCCTCTATAGAATCCCGCCCTAAGCTAAGCCGCGACATTATCGATTGTATTCCATACGATATCCGTCGCTTTGTCGGACTCACCGGTGTCGATGGTTGTGAAGAATTCTCTTTTTTACACGACTGTACACATTTCGGCCGCCAATTAAGCAACAAATCGACGAGTGGCTTATTGCCCAATAAGCAAGCCACATATAACGATGTTTGGCCGGTGACATCTTGTGTGTTCGGATCGAAAGGTAATTTCCATTCCCATTCCCCCGTAGGATCTTTAAATGTGTATAATAAATATTCGGGATACGAATATTTTAATAGAAGTTCTACAACCGCTGTATGCCCATTTATACAAGCAGCATGCAACGGAAGCCACCGCTCAACCGTTACTTGTTGTACTAATTCAGGAAATTTTTCTAATAATAATTTTGCTACTTTCATATGCCCATGATGTACAGCGGTATATAATGGCGAATATTTAGTCACCGCATGTGCACGCCCATCCGCACCAGCTTCCACGAGCATATCAACAATACTGTCGCATCCACTTTGACATGCCCTAAAATCAATTTATTCAAAACGTTAATATAATTCATTAGAACCATACGCGCGCAACTATACATATTCATACATAAATAGTAAAGTATTTGCTCCAGCTGGTGCCATATTCACAATAATTTCACGTTCCGGACCTAAGGCATCTAATAATATTTTTACGGTGTTCTCCTCGTTTGCAACCACCGCCTCGCGTAAATCGCGATGCTTAACGGATCGTATTTGTTCACGTGCATCTAGAATAAAAATTCAAAAAAAAAATCATATTTTCTACTATTCCCAGACGATCGATAATTGAATGACCGCAAGACTTATGTATCGACCATCATCACGTGATTATGTGTTGTTTATAAATAAATGTATACAATTTTTATTTATTATTCAATTAAGACGTCATGTGTTATTGTTTTATGAAAGTGGTGCTAGCCGAACGAATGTGTATATTACGTTTGCGGTTTATAATATTTTGTATCGATATATTCTCATGAAACAAATTAGGATGTTGCATGACTACAATGACTATAATGTGGTTTTTCAAATGACGTTTGACCAGGCGAGATTAAAATAAATTAAGTCAAGCAAGATTAAAATAATCGATGAAGCCGAGATGTGAGTTTGAAAAGCGAGCATCTGTTTCACAAATAAGCGATTTTCGGAAACATATTATTACTCTTTCCGAAATTATTTGCTAATCTAGTGGACTACGAACAAAACCAGTTTGTGGATGAGTTAAATTTTATATTTTATATCTTGATAAAAAGTGGATAACTTAATAATAAAGGCCGTTTCTGCTAAACAAAGTATCTGCTGCCACTTCGTAAAGATGTATGCCTTATTGGCTATTAATTTTATCCAGAGAGGTTGGCGCAAAGTCCAGCTCGAGAATTCACGGTTTAACTTAATGCTTTAAGTTTGGAAACTAACTTACTTGCTTATGAATTCAGCTTATCATTTTTTAGTCAAATATATTGTGCCGAGATACATGATATCAGCGCATCTCCACATTTTTGCTTCGATTAATTTGTGAATAAAGCTTGGCAAAATTTCTAATATGTACTTAATTATAAAAGATACATGACTGACCCGAAGAGAACGAAAATATGTGACTCGAATGGATTACACAAATCAGATAGACAGCCACTTTTACCTGAATCAGATGAAAAGTAGTTAAGATTTTCAAGTGAGATCAAATTAGTATCGTTCATGTACGAACCCAATTATATATATATGTATATATATATATATATATATATATATATATATATATATATATATATATATATATATATATATATATATGTATATATATATTTATATATATATATATGTATATATGTATATATATATACATATATATATATATATATATATATATATATATATATATATATATATATATATATAATTTATTTCAATCGGTGTAAAGCCGCTATCAACCTTAATAGCCATACAAATAAATCGCGCTAATTAGATCATTTTTAACAATAGCATAAAATATTTATACATTTCATCCAATTACACTTTCTAACTATAAGAATGGTACTGAACTCCAAATGACTCAATTTACCATTGAACTTGACTGAAGCACAAAAGAGTTTTAGTTATAAAGAAATGCGATAATCCAATTTCGGATTACTACTATCAATTAAAAAACACTAATCTACTTTACTAAAAAAAAGGAAACCTTTCACAACCGCATATCTGCCACCATCAATCAAATTAATCATCATTCGCGAACATGTATTGTATGTTTTGATTTAATTTGGCCAACACAAATATCACTTTAGTTGATTATACATCACACACCCAAAAATGTACTTAAAAAACCACCAAGTCAAATTGTATCGCTAAACTAGAAAAATGTATTATAGAAATGGGAAAGGAAAATGAGAAAATTTTGTGTTGTCATAGCAAAATAAAAAATAAAAAAAAAATTGGGGCTATGGACTTTATTAAAATAAGGGTGGAAAACTAAAAATTTTCACTATACATTATCACAAGCATAAAATTAATTGTTTAGCCAATATTACTTGGTATTTTCCACGGTTCCAGCACCTCATCGACAAAATAGTCGCATGCATCTAGCGCTGTTTCAGCTCCCGCCTTTGGAGAATCACGAAAATTCCAAGCCATTTTTCGTTTTTGCAAAGTACTCGATTATATATTTTTTTAATGCAAAAATTATCGAATGCACATTATACTGAAAATCACAGTACACTATTTTAGATTTCGTTAAATGCTAAATCACTTGAACACTTTTTGATCACAATATTATAATTTAAAAATGAGAACACATCAATAATCTTAAAGGCAAATATAATTATGCGTATAAAAGCTAATAGACACTTAATTAAGCTTAAAAAAAAATTGATTAATCACAGTAATTGTTAAAACTATATAAGTATAAATAAAATGTATAATAAACTAAAAACGCGTCAACCGTATTACGCTTTCCAATTAAAACTAAAAATAGGTTCACTACTACACAGTATAACGATGAGAAAATTTTCACTATATTGGTGGAGTGTAACTGATACATTGGCTATGTGTTAGCACGTTTACTAACATATCGAATCTATAAATAGCTAATATTATCAGCTAGATATGGGATAGTTTTAAATATGCGTGTCCCTAATCAGACATAGTTCCATATACATACACTATTACTCACTATATATATTCAAAAATATAGTTTACTGGAAATAAATTAACCAAAGAGGCAATACACCAATAATTTTTCATCTATATAGTCTCTCGGAAAATCAATATAAAAAATTTCCTTCTCTATATATTATACACACATACATAAAATAAAAAACGTGCCAGACACGCACGATTTTTTCGTCTAATCGTTACAACACAAGCAAAAATAAAACGATTTGTGTTGGAAAATCTAGGGGAAATTTTTGAATTATAATAATATCTAACGCCGAAAACAAAAAAACGTGATACCGGTGGTCGTTTAATTTATCCACAGATAATATGTATAAAGGTCATACATACACTTATATCGCTTCAACACATGATTAGTTCTGTATATACATAGATCGGGCTATATATATTCGAGTCGAAATTGGAAATATTTTGTGTCCCATATTTTCGACGTGTATGTGTATATGTATGTCTCTCTTTCATTAACTAAATCATAAATAAATTACAAATTGCAACCGCAGACCGCAACGTTAATGGCATTTTACATCTGTGAGAAATGGTGTTGTTTGTGTAATATAAACATACGTATGATATATGCACGAATGAGATAATCTGGAACATAATTTATTTAATGGGCTTGTCATGCAAGGTGAATTATGGTCAAATAGTTTTCGTTTTCCTAGAGTTGATTGAACCTATACATGCGTCATGGTAGAAGGGGAATGGGGATTATAACTGAATATCAATGAAGGAGATAAGTTCGTAATGTGTTCAATTAATTAATATATTTTGTTAAATTTTTAAAAATCAGTAAGTACATGTTTTCATTGTGTATTTTAGAATTAGAACCGTGTGTAATAATTTACACCAATGTTGAGTTGATATGCATGTCAGGTGGTCAAATTCTTTGTTTGATACTGCATTGAGATAAAAGACAATAAAAAGATAATATTCGTATACGGTATTATAGAAGGTGATGATGTAGTTTTTTTCTTACAACTGCGTTTGCGTTTCAGTTATCAATAACAATTTTTCTCAATGTTCTAACAAATTACTCGTAAAACGGAGTTTTTGAATTATTTAAATTGGAGTTTGGAATCTTTAAGTGAACTCATTCCCCCGTTAATATTTCTTTTGTTTATGGGTTAAGTAGTAGGTATATGTGGCTGCATTGACTGAATATCAGCCATATATTTGTCGATGTATGGTGTCATGAACAGTTCGATGCAGTAAGGAGAGTCATCTTGTTTGATTGGATTTGGAGTGTTCGACCAAGCTTTAAACAAGTTCTCCCGGAGATGGTTGGGCCTCACCGAACACCCATTTACACAGAACATAAACAGGATTTGGATAGGTTTAGTCCTGACAAAAATTAGCCTGGATATAGACACCCAAGTATCCCCAATAGTTAGTAATAATAGTTAAATTTATTACTTTACTGTTTCAGACTTATGAGATACTTCTGAAGATCAATTCAAATTAGTTCAATTGATTTACACTTCGGGCCACTAGAGTAACTTAAAACCTTTAATTTAGTTCAATTTATTATCATTAATTCCAGATTTGATCATAGATCAAATATGGAATACTACCACTCCCTACCATGGTAGACACTGTAATGAGTAATAATTATTGTAAATACTTTTATATTCTCGTATATATTTTTATATTCTCGTATATATCTTCCCTTTAAATAAAGAAATACAACCTTTCTATTTCAAAGCCAACTATTATCTTCAATGGGTAACTCCGGAATTGCATCTTCAGTGTTACTCATTGAATTATTATAACTTTCACCTGATGAACTTAAACTATAATCTACATTTTTATCCCCATCATTATCATAAATCAGTATACATTTTATAATTGATTTATGTGGGCTCGTTTTGTAATATTATTCACTAATATATTATATATGAATCTACTTTGCTTCTCCAATAGTTTAGCCTTGATCCAGTTTGCATATAAATCCTTATCCTGTCTTAAATATAGAACACACTCACCCTTTTTAAATTCTATGAGTTGTTTTCTAACCTTTTCAATCTCTTTAATTTTACAGTCTCTACTACTATCAGAATCTTTTACTTCATAAGGAAATGTTACTTTTTTATTACTTACCGTTCATTATTTATATTTAATTTAATTTTATCCAAAAATGTTTTTGGTTCATAACGAAAAATCCGATGCGATGGTACATAATCCTTCTCGGTACAAGGCAAATTATTATAGCGACGCAAAAATGCTTTATCCAAATCAAAATGTT
Source organism: Tipula unca (assembly GCA_951394425.1). NCBI lineage: Eukaryota > Metazoa > Arthropoda > Insecta > Diptera > Tipulidae > Tipula > Tipula unca. Next base: position 6,375,799 of record OX596381.1, on the reverse strand, counting down.
GACCCAAACGCTTTCCATCTAGCACAAATTTCTGCAACGTGGCCTTCGTACTTTTGAAAAGGCGGTATGTTTTGATTCACGTACGCTAAGTATTACGGAGAAGTCGTACCCAATTTTGCATAGGAAAACTTTAGAAATTGTGTTTGCGTTGGAAAAGTTCTACAAATATATATTTGGCAGAAGTGTACTAGTGTTTACGGATCATGAGCCCTTGGTGTGCATATTTTCGAAAACTCAACCTTTTCTATAATATCTGCCTCTTCCAAACTCTTCAACTCCTTTTCCTCTTCTTCACTGTAACTTAATGGTAAAGCGTACGCCTTGTGAAATACTGGAACAATATTGTATACCATGTGTAAGTTAACCACGAAACTATATATTGCTCCACTAAGGTTACCATCGAAAAAATACTGCTACCATTTGCGTTTAGAACTGATTCACGCTCTCCCTATCACTATCCCTGCGAAATTCAAAATCTGCGAAGTTAGTACTGATTACCCCTGTCCATCATATAACCTCTTACAGTCTTAATCACTCCTTTCCATGTTTAAATCGCCTGCAATATTCCTCCAGTAATATTCTTTATATCCATGGAAAAATGGATCACTCCGTGCGAACACATCCCGCACAACGCATTCCAACCATTAATTGACGTACGAAACGTCGCGTAGCATAAATATTTGTCCCTAACGCAGTGAGGAGAGTCGTCTTGTTGATCAAAAATTCTAGTTGAACCTCTTACAATTATCGTTAAAATATTAAATTCGAATTTGAATGAAATATTTCCTATTAAATGCTAATCAATTTTTATTCAAATTATGTACATACCTCGTTTTCGACACGTACTTTTCATTCTCTCAATATTTTGCAATAAGATTAATTAGTTTTTATTCAAATTTTCAAATCAAAATATATTTTTATGAAAATAATATTACTTGTACTCAACTTACATCCTTAGTGCGTAGTTTAGTTCATAAATCTGCCGCAAGATTTACTTGAATTAATCAATTAGACTACCAATTAATTATTTAAATAAATAAATTGTTGACAAAATGATCCGTCTAATTTAAGTGTATGCAATACTAATAATCGTATGGTAAATTGTATCGTGTTGTCTGTATCATTTACCTTTCGAATTTTTTGGTACGCAACACAGATCCAACCCAGGTAAATTCAAACAAAATTATAATAAAACTTCAGTGAAATTACGTACACATATAATTTAACAACCTAAGCCTATATAAGTAATTGCCAAAACTACCGAAAACAAATTATCAAATACGGTTAATACGAGAAACGTGCGGCATTTAAATGTAACCTCAAATTCCCAATAACGTGACATTTTGCACAACATAATTAATTCAATAATACCATACGAATAATATACACAGAACGATAAAATATGGGCAATTAGTCTTAATCGATTTACGCAAATCGTCTTCATATTTCTTATTAAAAAGTATATCGATGCATCATACCTAACGATGTGTCGAGAAACCGTATGCGATATAAGGATTCAATTACATAGCTATATACTCATTTATTTAAATTGTCGTATAAATAGAACTAGGCTATTAAATCAACAAATCAATATTTCTAGGATTCAATATATGTATGTACATACGTACCCACACAACTGGAAGACATTATATAAAATTGTATAAAGTATGAATATGCAATAATTTATATGTTTTAATAAACAACTAGGCTTGCGTTATATAATCAAAATCAATATGAAAATTTGCTCAACTATTAAGAAACGATAAAGTAAATGAAATAAATAGAGCTTTTCCCAAAATAAACTTTGAATTTAACCTTTTCTGTAAATTCCTAATTATTCTGCAAACTAAACAAAACTCACGCGTGGGATGATTGTACAAAAACAGTAACCAACATTTTATTTGTATACGTATGTTGCTTTCGAATGATTGAAAAACCAAAAATTTATTTCCACAAATGGATCAGTCTTTATAAAGTCACTCACCTTTTTAATCGCCTACATGCCTATATAAGTTGGAATGAGTCATATTCCTTATGAATTTCATAATAATTTCTATTTCTAGATCTCCATGACACCATAATTTATTTGGAGTATTTTATGTATAACAAACATATTTTATGGCTGTCTTAATTGTATATATAGCATTTTGAAAATTTCTTCCAAAATTAGTTAAGATTTATGCACATAACTAAATTCTAAATAAAAACATGAAGAAAATTTGATTGATTAACATCGAAAGCAAAAACTTGTACAGAAAGCAAAAACTTGTAATTCGCTGTTGCTTTTTATCAAACATAAGTTTTGTCGATTTATTACGAGTGTTAAGGGGTATACCATGCTGCGTGTCTAATGTCTATATATAAACAACTATATAACATCGAACGAGACAATTCAATACAAAAGATTTTGGATTATACATTTTTAGAGACCAAGATCTGTTTCTCTGAACATCTGAATTGTGACTTTTAATATTTTCATATTAAAAAATGAACATAATGGGATGACATCAGTAATGTTGTCATTTTTTGGGCATATGTTGATTGCATGTAAGACAAGATGATATTATTAGGATTTCAACACGTTGGATTTGTATAATGATTATACAATTTGAATTTGCCAATGTTATTGTTGCTATCATCATTACAGTTTATAAAGGCCATTTCTGACCCCTTAATGTGTCAACAATTTCGCGTTTTGGGCCGATTCTTCTCTCAAATTTAAAGAGCCATCTCTCGTACTCGTCTGTTAACATTTAACTGTCACATCCAAACAAAACAATGGGCCTGATCAAGGGTTTGTAAAGCTCCAACTTCACAGCACTTGACAGATATACGTACAACGCTCCTGGTTTCCTAAGTGATTGCACGTTCCACGTGCCGATTATAAATCTCGGCGGTATCCATTTTTTCTATTGTTAACATTACAAACAGTTGATTTTTTACGGATGCAACTCGTCAGCCCAGCGAATCAACCATTTAGTCGCCTCCTACGACAAACAAAGGATACTGTGGTGGTATTCTTGCAAAACATGTTCGTGCAATTTGGATTTACGAGACATTTTAATACCTCCCAACCACAGGGACCTATCAAATTGTTAAAATTTGTTATTTTCCGTGAGCTATTTTATAATATGAAAGTTCATTTACGATAGATACTTTTTATTAAAATTTGGTTTTTCTCGGTAAACCACGTCTAAATATTTAGGAAAAGATTGATTTTTTTTTGATCATTTGATTGACAAAGGCACCAGAATTCCTAATTTAACTTGTGTGACTGTCGATCCGAAAATGATAATTGTACAACAGAAATAAATAAAATTCCGAAATTTAAATGCCGTAGATTCAACTAAAATTTAAAAGTCAATCCTCCGACGAAAATCCAATCCATATATAGTTACTTACATTTGACTATTAAGTGTGTTACCTTATTGACTGTTTGTGATTGGTGACCAAAGAAGTACATTTGAGTAACAGGGGCGATTACAAAGAAAAAAAGAAAACCTTAAATAGTTTTATAAGTGAATCAGAGAGGTGTTAATACGAGTATTTTAAATAAACCGGGTGAAATGGGCCATGACGCTAATTATTATGTACATATATGGATCTACATGAAAGCAACGAGACAGAATTAAAGTCGATGGACAAACATCCTTTTAAGTCTAAGGTTAGTTGACAAAATGTATTACGGTAAAATGACTTCTTCTATATCAAATTCAATAGTAGGATAGGTGATCGACTTGCTTTCCATATTTCCTTTTAGCTGACTTACCTATATAGATAAGTGATTTCGTTTTTCAACGAACGATTTTATAAATTTTCGAATCACTCGACGAGTAATCCACTTGTGGTTTAGCGGGTCTGATAAATCTTAGAATTGGATAGAACCCACGAGGATTCCGCACTCAATGCCACAAATGTTCATGGCGTAAACCGAGATTTCTATTCCAATTCGCAATCTTGCAATGTTTTATTCACAAACTGAATAAGTGTATACCAAAGCAGAGAGGACAACTGACCTAAATTTAAGGACCTAAAGTTGAATACCTAAAGCCGAATAGAACTGAAAGATGGAGAGCTGCACACGAAGTGAAGACAATTATCATCCTTCTCAAGACAGTCCTCACATATAACCTCATGAGCTAGGTCCATACGATGTAGATGATCTATAAAATGTCCCGCAAGAATCGCTACCAAGATTCTTAACTGATCCTTTTTTAAAGGTAAAGCATACTTCGTTAATTGGGAACCAGCTTTGGCTAAACAATTCGCCATCTCATTGTCTACGATATCACAATGAGCCGGTTAGAACAAAGAAGGTCCATCAAATGTTTACATTCCTTAACGAGTTTGGCGACAGTCAACGGATTTCTTAAAGAGTTAAGTACAGCTTTGGTATCTGTACACAGAAAAATACTTTTGTCTTTAACAGCAACATTGAAAGCATCAATAACACTAAGTGTAAGCGCTATTAATTTCGCCTGAAAAACAGTGCAATGCGAACCGAGATAGTAAATTCCACAACCTGCACTGAAGTTAGAACGAGAGCCATAAGTAAAGAAGACAATGAACTTATATAATTTGTTGAATGAAGAAGAATAAGCCAACGAGAAATAGTTGGAGAAGTGGAATTCGGGCGGTAATTAACTGTCATTAACTATATCGCTTTCCGATAAACATGAGAAATAATTTTTAAGAATTTGTCTATGTTCCACGATAAACATTCCATGCCACTTCAGACGAAATGCTGCAGACCAGAATGTGCCTAAAATAAAGATGCTTAACTGAGGCAAGAAAAGAATGGATTCCATAGCAAAAAGTGGAGTCGAGGGCCTAGCCCTAGTAATGACTAGATTTTGTGAACCATTACGCTTGGCTACAGAAACATTCAGGTCAACCACTGGCCACCGTACAATAGTACGATATTATCGGCAGGATTTGCAGGATTTTTTTTTATTATGATTTAACCCCAGGATTTCCCAAAATCTTTTCTAAATTGCCAAAATATGGTATTTGTTTTTTGAAGCTTATAGTCTAGTTGAATCTACCAGGAAAAATAAAACTTTCATAAAACTCCAACAAATAACAAATTTTAGAATACATTTTTGAGATTTTTGCTAAAATTGTTAAAATTTGTCTCCAACTATAAATTGTCAATGGCAAATTGTCACAAGAATTTGAAATATTTGTCGATTTTTTTGTTACAATGATGTCAAATGTAAAATGTTTATGCAACGTATAATTTTGTCGTCTTGTTAAATTATCACCTGATATTGTCGCGTTTATGGAATAGGGCCCAGACCATCGTTATTTATAAAATTACATTTTCATATTTTTAATTACTAGTTTTTATTTGCGACTGCAAAAAGTTGATAACAACTTTTATTTAGCCATATTTTCGAAAAGCAAATAATTCACTTGCATTCAGATCATTGAATGCAATATACCCTATAGAACCTTATTGAATGATGAGCCACAATATCAGTTAAAATTCATGTTAACAAGACATCGACATTTTATCAAAACTCTCGATTATTCACAAAAGCGGCTTTTTGGTCTAAAAAATTAATCGATCACATTCTATGTAGATCATCTGTTCTATATAGATTTAATATGTTTCACCTAGATTTAAATTTATTAGTTTTCGTACACAACAAAAAATCTGGCCATAACATGCAACTGTTAATAATTTAGCTTTCATTTAGTTGATTAATTAACATTCAACAAAACCAATTTATTAATTTTTTATTTAATTTACACAAATTATAGTTTTTTCGAGGTTAATTGATCTTCAACAAAATTGTGTATCGTATATACGAGAATGTGTGCGGTTCAGATTTAATTTATGGGAGATTTTTATTTTGAATAAGTTCTAAGTAAATTTGAATTTAAATTGATATTGAATTAAGTTACGCCACTGCGAAATGGACATATATGGACGGAAAAATTAATAGTTTTCTACCCAACAAAACTAGAACAACACACCTAAGTATATTGGTAAAGTTTTATTGTGTACATCAACTTCCCCCGAGATTTTAAACAAAACAAAAATTATACAACACAACAGTCATGCACAATCAGTTTGTTTGTTCATATTTCATTGACGAAACAATCCAACCGAAAACAATGAACTTAATTTGAAAAAAAAAATGTTAATGTTTTTTGTTTTTACATTTCCTACCTGCTGCTTCACGCAATGCTTCCATACAATCTTTGTGCCCCGATCGTTCAGCCAAATCAATTGGTGTCAATCCATTTGAATCGCGCAATGCAAATGATGCATTTGCATCCAGTAACGCTAGTACATTTGATAAATGACCGTGCTCAGCGCTCAAGTGTAGCGCAGTTTTATATTCGCCACGTGGTCCACATTGTATATTTACATCAGCACCACAGCCTATAAGTAGTTTTAGGCAATTTGAGTCAGATGTGACGGCAGCCGCATGCAAAGCACATCGTCCCCATGAATCTAATGAATTTATTTGATTGCTTTCGTCACCTTGTAGCAGGTCATGTAATAATTCGATATTGTCCCATAATGCTGCCTGCGAGGAAATAATAAGAAAATGAAAATCAATTATCTTGATGGTATAAAATTTCGAGTACTTAGAGTATAAATATTGGAAAATACCCAACAATAAAATTATTAAAGATATTTGATGTTTATGATGCTCATTCAATTTTAAGGAAATCACTTACATGGCATAGACGGAATTCGTAAAATGAATCAATTCCAATAAATTTAAATTTAACTCTGTTTAGGTTTTATTCGAATTCGAAGATTTGAAAAGGCAAATTTGAATATAACCAGCGTTTCATTTGACTTGAAAAGCCATTACAAATTTGTCTCGCAAGTTTCATATTGAACCATAGTACTTATTCCGACAAAAATCTAAAAAAGTTTTGAACAGTTGTTATATACAAATTTAAATAGATTCAATTGGAGTGATTTAAAATTGAATTTTAAAGCTACGATCAAATCAATTTAGTAAAGTTAAGAATTTAAGTTAATTTCGAATCTAATTCACTAAATTTAATTCAAACTTCAGACACAATATTATTTGGGTAAATTGAATTTCTAATACTCCTATACTGTTGATGTGATTGGACTTAAACTGTGTTATATATACCGAGTAGAATTTCATTTCAATCTGAATATCATTTGACCAGCGATTACTGAAAGGAGAGCCACCATATGGTAGGCGCAGAGGTCGATGCAGGCGATTATGGCTCCACGATATAGAGAACGACTAGGCCTCTTCAGATTGTCTAAGACAGTATGAAGACCACGTTCTGGATCGAAACCATTTTAGCCAATTTGTTGACTCAGTAAAGGGCCAGTAATGGCCTTTACACACTGATTAAATAAATATTTAATTGCAAGTCAGGAAATATGTGGACCTAGCTTATACAAATTACACTACCGGCCAAAAGTTTTTGGTTGATGTTGTTTTTGTAACTAAAACATTGTATTTTTATGTTTTATCACCAATTTATTTTAATTGCATTAAGTTAGTTAAATTTAATTTATTTCTAACTCATATTAAATACGACAACCAAAAACAAATTAAAAAATGAATTAAATTTAGCGCTCATCGATACGGCCCTCCTTTGGTAGAATAACTGCGTAACAGAGTCTTGGCATCATCTCTAGTAATTTATTCAATTTTTCAGAAAATATGTTATTCCATGCATTTCTTAGTTTATGTTATACATCCTTCGCAGACGTTGGGCATGATTCCCGAAGATCTCGATCTAACTGATCCAACAACAGCTCGATCGGATTAAGATCAGGCGAGTGTGGTGATTAAACGATTAAATTTCGATGGCAAAATTATTGCTGCAGAAAAATTTTAAATTTCGATTCGTTGGACCAAACAACTTTTCTTTATTGCGAAATTTACCCTTCGCCGCCCTCGGTAGCACAGTAAGTAGTGTCCTTGCTTAGTTTGTTATTCGAGGGTCTCGGGTTCGATTCCCGGTGGTGACCAAAAATCACGGTTGGGTGTTTTTAATGTGTAAGTATATGTGTTTGTCCGGGTATTGCACCGTGGGCCCATGTGGCATTGAGTGCTGGAATAATCCGCCCAACTTTAATTTTTTTTTACCCTTATGGTAATTTACCTAATTGACTGGTTGCTAGTGGCTTGTCTTCGAAAGCAGTGTTTCCTTCCCAGCAGTTCTGCCATTTAGTCTTTGATCTTTGAGTCACTTTTTCACCGCAATCAATGATAATTTATTTTTCACTTCCGTTCATTTTCGACAATCTCTGAGTTGCCGTCAACTTTCTGTAATTCTGTTGCGGTTGGTTAAGATTCTACTGTTATCACCATCTTTTGTGGTGGTGATTTGAGGTCGCCCACGTTGAAGTTTGATTGTTACTTAGAAATTTTATGTTTTTGATAACGGCTGCACGTAATTCGATAGCCAGTTACCAGTTATTGTCCATTTTTCTTATATTTTCTGAAAGCTTTTTCATGAAAAAATTAATTTAACTTTAATATGAAGATTTAACCTTAGAAAATATTTACTGTTAACATTAAAACTTAAAATGTTGAGATATTTAAATATTAAAATAAAACTAAATCCACAGAACAAAAATATTGGCTTTCAGTATTTTGGCCATTTCTCGAATAGGACACGATGAAATAAATTTTGGAACAAGTCCAAAATAAATTGATGATTAAGTTAGTATGTAGTTTATCGTTGTATGTGAAACTAATTTAATTGAATTAAAAATTCATTGTTTGTAGTAAGTATTTACTATTTTAGAATCTAGTTTAGAATCTAGTTATACTTAAATTACAGACTGGAGATTATAAAATTATGATTTCTTTTTAAAAATATTCATTATCAAGTGTGATAATTTAAAAAAAAAAATCAGTTTATTGATAATCAAGTTTTGATTAAAATTTGGGAGTTAATTAACTCACGTACTAATAACGTGTTTTGATAAAATTTTGAAAAACAAAATTAGCTACTTAAATTTGATTACAGTCAATGCCGGATTATGGATATCAAATTCCTACCAAAAAACATTTCAAAAATATGTTTTTCTCGAATTGGTGTACTTGTTCTGTGACCCAAGGTTCTTCCAAGTCTTTCACTTATTTGCTGTTTTGTCTTACGCCATTACCAGCCAAATCGAGGACGCACGACTATGGCACATATGGAATAGCTCCATGATAGTCTGTACTAACATGAATTGATGGTTCGTCCCATAAATTCAGCACACGTAACAGAAGGTCAGGGACGTGATTATCATCATCCTGATCGAAATCAAGGATGAAGAATCCCTGTTGCACCCTGCTCTATTTGGATTAGTACCTCCCGATCCAAGCGTCACAACTTTAAGCACTGGGCTATTTACTCGATATAATTTGAGTGATATGCCGAGATTCTATAAATTATCTTAATTTCGGAATGTTTAACATTCAAATTTTTAAAATTGAACTATTCAAATTATAAATTTTATCTTCAAAATCAGATACATGAAATTTGCCAAATTTTAAAATTTAATTAAGGAATTTAAAGCTTTAAACCATTTTGTAGTTAACCTAGTTAATAATATTAGTACGAGTAAAAATTCAGAATTATAAACGTGAAATTTCCATTTCGTAGAACTTTCAGGATTTCACGTAAAAATTTACAAAAGTAATTGTTAGAATCACATCTGAATCATAAATACGTATTGAACTGTAAACTGGATAAGAAGTAAGTTAAAAATTAGTAAGTAAGTAGATAAAAATTTTACGGGAAAATATCAAGTTTCAATTTTCGATAACTTTAAGGCTGATCAAAATTTAATGTAACGTTTGTGATAGTTGATCTTGCCCTCATACAATTTAAAAAATGTCGACCGCAGTGCATGTAAAAATTGTATATCACAATTAAGAGGTTTGGTCTTTAAATTCATCAATACCAAGTACCACACATTTGTGAATTGTGAAAGAGGAACTCGAAAGTAACGTAAAAGTCGGAAAAAAAATTAAGTTTCGAAATTTAGGTATTTCAGAATTAATAGGATCCAAAATTCAGTTTCAAAGTTCGGACTAAAAACAAAATTTATAAGGATGGAGATTTTAGACTTTAAAAATTAAAGATTACCATATTCATAATTTAATAAGAATCCTACGTAACTGTAAAATTAAAATGTTTATCTCTAAGCTGTAACCTACAACTTTTGAACATCTAATTCTAATCTCAAATCCCCAAATTTTAATCTTCAATATCTATAAATCTCTAGACTGTAGATTCTAATTTGTATCATCTTTGAAAACTAATTTCGAAATTCAAAACTCTATTCTTTAAATTCGTGTGTCATTTCATTATGTGAAAGAATATTATTGAATAAAAATATGCTACTAAATATTTAAATAGTTGAAGAAGAAGAATTTGTAATATTTTATTATGCCAAAATAAATTTGCACTAAGTAAGTATTGAAGAAATACACAAATTTCGGTCGCTAAAAAATTTCCTACGCTCACGTATGCTCCAGATCAAAAACAAATTTACAGAGGAAGATCCAGAATATGCATTGTATATACGTGGAATTAGAAAACTAGACTAAAATTTATCGAAATTCTGCATATATAGTTTAAGTCTGAAGAGTAGATTTTTTAAAATTGTTGTGAAGACTATTTTTTATTTTTAAATTATTTCAAATATTTGTATTTTGGCCGGAAAACTTTTCACTTATAGGAAATATTCAAAAGTAACCGATTTAACGTATGACACTTTAAATGAAAATGTAAATGAACTTCCTAGCCATTCTTTGTATTATCATAGTCATTTTGTTAAAGTTGTCATAATTGTCACTGAATGTACTCGTCTCTGAATGGAATTGAAAATTTTGGTTATGTTTAGGCAAACCGATCATTCGATCTGGCATTCTAAAATATAAAAATAAATGCCTCGAAGTTTTTCCGAATTTTGGAATATTCTGAATAATTGTAATTAAATAATTACGTTGAATTTATAGGTTGTGTCATCGTATTTGCCATCGGTATATTTTACAACGCAATATATTGAACTTCCATGTTGGAGCATCGCAATAATTTTCAATGGCATTATTTTTTGCTGAAGGTATCCTCAGCGGGCCACTTTTGTTGCAAAAGATTGTTGGACAAAGCATATAGACCAAGGTGTTGCTAGAGCTGTCCATGATAAGTTTCATCAATCGATGGACTGAATACATTTACGACGTGGAGACGACCAAAATTCTGTATTGCGCTTATGTCCTATCACAACTTGTATATGCGGTTAACGTTTATCTCTTTTAAACCTAAGAAATCATGAGTTGCTGTATGTCGATGTACACAGAACCAACTACGATGCCATCATACTGTGTAAAAATTTCAACAAAATTACCCGCTTGTTCAACTTTTCCATAAACAAAAAAATAGTTTAAGACGTAGCCTTACCATGACCATTTCAGGGTTCCCAAGACCGTTTATTCAACGACAGCAATTAAACATTTAATTTATATGAAAACAATTGTAATTCTTTGTTACAATTGTAATGCTTTGTATTCCCTAATACGAATCGCCATAATATTCTTAAACGATTAACTTAATTAAGTGATAAATTATTACTATAACACTATATGTTAACTAAAACTACATTATTCAGAATTAATACAGCTTTATAGCTATATAGTTATAAGGTTGTATTATACACATAAGTATAAATAAACAAATCAATAAAATAACTAACTGTATTAGCCAAAGAAACTAACAAAAGCAAGACGCTTGACGAAAATAATAATTTGCTGCACGCTACTTATGTAATTTACTTGCCTATACAAAATCGTAATCTAGTACCATTCGCCTATAAATCGTAGTATGATTATATAACCGTGGATATGTAAACACGAAATGAAATTACACATTTAGATTGATTTGATAATAATGCAAAAGTTAAAATGCCAGCGCGATCTTTAGACATTCTTCCGTACTTATACGCGATAATAATTATTTTATAAACTCGCGTAAATTAATTATGAGTGCAACGAATCGTAACAATAACATTGTGTGGGTAAACATAAGTATTTCAGAAGAATTCCCAACGAATTCGGCACGAACGTTTCAAGAAATATTTTCTAAAAAATAAAATGAATCAATTCAATATTTAACTATCAAATTAATTTTTATCAGTATCACTTCCATTCTCATGATTCTGATATTTGGTATACTACCACAAACCAAACCACAAATTATAGTGGAGATAATTATTTCGAGATAGAACAAAAATATTTTGGAAAGTTTATCGAACAATTTAGGAAATGATTATATATCTGCGATATTGTCCGATTGTTGAGTTGACTAATAATGCGGAACCGAAATTTTTAATTACTAAACTGTTTTTTTTTAATTATATAGTACACATGATTATTACGGCCGAGTAAGAAAGAATTTAGAGTAGAAAATAATTCACCGTAACGCTAATAAATATTAATTAAAATAATAATTCAATTAGTGGTTTCAAAGTCGATTGAGGTGAAAAGCGAAATTATTGGTTTAAGTGCGAAATTTAGGAACAAACATAATTTTGGGTATTTGTAGTAGTGCACCAAATCCCTATTCCAAGTTTGAAATTTGAGTACAACTGCATTATGTGAGTTTGAGTAGAATTTGGATTAATATTTGAGTGAAATTTTTACTATAAAAATTAACTTGGGTTTTAGAAAGCTGTCAACATGGATGAACAAACCATGCTGGAACTCTACGAATTACAGAAAGGTACAATGCAGTGCAGACAAAAAAAAGTGTGTACAGCAAAGTAATATCTGGAACATGCAAAAAATGATTTTCATATTTTGGTTTGAATGACTTTCCAATACTAATAGTAACCGAGTGCGACAACCAATAGGAGTAGTCGCAGTAAAAAGAGTTTTTAACGCTCATTATACAATTGGTGATAAAAATGAACGCATATATATACGATCTACCTGTTGAAATGCAGGATTTATGGAGCCATCATCAATGGCCAATTTCTTAACATGGTCATAATACTTTTTAACAGAATGTCACCCTGAATCGAACATTCAACATTACGTTATATGTTAATTGACATTACATCAATTCGAAAGTTAAATTTAATAATTAACAAAGAAACAAACTAAATTCTTGTGATATATGTATGTAATGTACATTTAACACCGCTGGGCAGATTGATCCCACAGTCTTATTCAAAATTTACATGATAAGACGGAAAACGGATAAATTTACTTGTATGCTACACATTATATTTCCTTTTCGAATGACTTAATTTTAGTACATACATACTTACATATATACAAAGAGGCATAACTATGGCTTCTTCTTATTTTCATTAGAAATACTTACATATTTTTAATATAATTCGTATTTTTAGAATTTGTCGGCTTTTTCTTTATCATAAGTAAGAGTTCAGAATTTTTTTAAAACACAATTCACGGTTTTAACCACCTGCTCTATTTACGTGCTCTTATAAAAGTTTACTGTTTAAATTTATGTCATCAATGTCTTGCATTGGAAGGAGCTTCAAAAATATTGTAGAATATAGTTAGTTTGGATTATGATTTGTAGAACTACCTCTGCAGCAATCGATCACACATGGGAACCAGCCAAAATAAACCATCACCCAAGAGTTAGGTAAAGTTTCTGAACACAATATTTATGAGATTATATTTGGCTAACTGCTATTATAGTCAAGTACGCCCCCACAAAATCTAGTGCACAACTTGATTTTATTGAAATAATTACACAATATGGTACGAAACAAGAGACTTTGGTAATTTTAATGAATTACTAGTGATCCCACAAATAATCGCTACGAACGCACCTAACGTCGTTATCTTATCAAACCAACAACAAAATTGTTCACTCTATAAAACAAGGTCGCGTAATTAAATCGCAAATTTATAAAATAAACAAAAATAAATTAATAGAACACAATAGAACAATACCTGATGAAGAAGTCGTCCTGGATAATCTTCATTTTCCGGTGTAGTTGACGATGTATCCATATTTCCCCGTTTTTCCTTTTTTATTTAATTTGCGATGGTATTACGTAGGTAGTCACGAATTTTTACTTTAAGATATTATATTTTTACCAACAAAATTTATTTTACATTTTAAACCACATTTTTCGATTGCTTTTGCATCTTTGTAATCTCTTTCATAACTTTTTCACTTTAATTTATAAAACACAAGTATTTGCACACAAAACACTATAAACAAACACAACAAAATCAAAAAATTTCACTTCAATTTCGCAACATAAAACTATGAAAATTGAATTCACATTTTAGATAAATTAATGTATTTGCCTTGTATTACAATACGATTTCACTTAATACACTTTATTTCCTCAAACAATTAAAATCAATTAAAGTTTGGTCAAGCAGCTGATGTCGATTTAATATAAAAAATATTATTAAATCGTCAAACAACAATTTAATACGTATGACGTACTAATCGAACTACTCGAAGTTAACCTGATTTGCTTCTATTTGCGCTTGCGTTGCATAGTGCAAGTAAAATGTAGGCGAATATTGTAATCGGTTCAAAAATTAGCGAAACAAATACACATTCGCATGAGCTAAAGGGAGACATGAAACGTTTGTTGTTGAAAAAAGAAGAGTACGAGTATCATATATTTTATGTACGTTTCACGTTTATCGGTAAAACATTCAGGCGGGAATTAAAAATCGGGTATTTTCACATCAAGAAACGTCAAATTAATTCATCTATTCGACCAGAGACTGCACACACAATAAAAGTTTTAGAATCATCAATATCGATTTCGATACACATCTGTCAAAAATTTACATTCATTCCTAGAGTTGAGCTTGTTAATTTTTTCATTTCGATTTTTCCGAATTTATTTTTTCATTAATTTTTCTTATATGCATGTACTTTTTAAATACATATGGAACTAAATTTTTACTAGAGTTACAATCAATAATTTTTCGTGATATATATTAAAAATGGTAAATATTTGAATTTTGTGGTTGAATGAAAACTTTGAGGTTATATTATCTGAAAATTCGGTTTTCATTTGTTTTCTCATCTGCAGTTGCGACTGCTGAACCGATCCCATCAAATTCCAATGCTGCGGCAAGTTGTTAAAGTGATAAATCAGACGAGGATTGTTAACGATGGATTCCGGGTGCCAGTGGTAAGTTTGGTCGTGGTGTGAGGGTGATGTAATAGCGTGAGATTTTTTTCGGTGACAAATAACTGCAGTGCTCCAATTATGGGTTGGCTGGAAATTTAAACGTCTAAGTTCATTCAACCAATTTAAATTATTTTTAATTTATAACTTCATAAACTTTGCTTCGGTACTTTGATTATTTAAGGGTCATATTTATAAGTCCTCTCCGAACATGCATTAATTCTCTCTACTTAGAAATTAGAATTCTCAATAATGTATTGAGAATTGTATATGTCTAGATTGTGTCAAGCTATAAATTCCCGTACCAAAGAAGCTATAAATTTCCGTCACAGTTAGCTTGTTGGATAGGTCCATGGAAACAAGCAAAAAGTAATTTTTTGGTTATTGGGCAATAAAGCTCGGTAGGAACAAGGATTTATCCGGCAATCCAGCAAGGTTAATTAGAGCTTTTAGAAACTGAGAAATATGAACTAAATATAAAATAGTGAATATTTTTTCTCTTCTAGTGCTACTATTCCAGCTCTCCAAAACGACCCAGCTTCATATCCCGAGTTGTCGACAACTTTAAACAGGAACTTGAGAAAAATAAAGAAATGTCTGATAATATCAAAAAATTCCGAGAAGAGGCAAATAAATTAGAACATTCTGATGCATTAAAATCGGCACGACAAAAATTCAACACAGTTGAATCGGAAGCTTCAAAGGGTGGTGAAGCTCTAAAGGAAACACTCGGCTCGTTCAAAGAAAAAGTCGAGAAAGTTCTAGACGAGGCCGGTAAAACAGACATTGCAAAGAAAGCCAGTCAAATTGGTGAAGACATATCAAAAACAGCTCATAATGTAGGAGAATCAATAGCTGAGAAAGGGTCAATGATTGGTAAAACAGGTGCTTTTCAAACAATCTCAGAAGTCGTTAAAAACGATTTAGAAAATCAAGGACTTCACGGCCGCGTATATAGTAGTCCAGCCAAATTACGAAAACGAGTGGAAGTAGCGGCGACCGCAAGTGACCGATCTTTTGAACCAAATGCTGAAGCCCTAGGTATTGAACTACACAAAGATTCAAAATTCTATCAACAATGGGAAAATTTTAAAAACAACAACGAATACGTGAACAAAGTGCTCGATTGGAAAATTAAATACGAGGAATCGAATAATCCTATGATCCGAGGTACACGATTTTTCACCGATAAAATATACAGTGTTTTTGGTGGAATGTTCTCTAAAACAGAACTATCAGAAACGCTTACAGAAATATGTAAAATCGACCCAAGCTTCGATCAAAAGCAATTTCTTAGGGACTGTGAAAACGATATCATCCCAAATATCCTCGAAGCAATGGTTCGCGGTAATGTTGATATCTTAAAAGATTGGTGTTTTGAGAGCACGTACAATGTGATCGCCACGCCAATAATCCAGGCTCAGAAATTGGGCTACTATTTAGACTCGAAAATTTTAGACATAGAAAATGTAGACATCGCCATGGGCAAAGTGATGGATCAAGGCCCTGTGCTGATCATAACTTTCCAAACCCAACAAATAATGTGTGTGCGTGATAGTAAAAAGGCTGTGGTCGAGGGTAGTCCCGATAAGGTGATGAGGGTGAATTATGTGTGGGTGTTGTGTCGTGATCCCGAGGAACTCAACCCTAAAGCAGCATGGCGACTTATGGATATATCAGCAAATAGTACCGAACAGTTTGTCTAGCGAATGTAAATAATTTTTATATTTTTGCTATGTAAATAACTCCCTCCCTTCACCCGAATCCTGGTTATATTTTTTTTTTATAAATCTTAACGTTATAAGTTAGGGCACTTGGAACTAAAACCATTTGAATTCCTTTTATTTATTAAACAAACTCCCGCGTCAATGGAGATTTTTTACTGGGATATTTTTCCTTCGACGATCAGATGCGTAGTCTATGAAATTTTATTATGTACGACGGATTTCGCTTTTGTTCGATCTTGCAGGATGAAACTCCCGGAAAAACTGAGCTTTATTTTTTGTGAAAATAAAGTTAAATAAATTTTTTTGTTAAAAAATAATTTGTTACTATATTAAAATTTTAACTATTTAATGATAAATAAAACAAAATTTATAGAAATTAATTTAAATGTTGAATTTTTATTAGAAAGTATGTGGCTTGTGATGATCTAACCAAATTTGGGCCTAACAAACTAGTTTTAATAAAGCCCTATGTAGTATCAACACCTGTAAATTCTGTTTAACTGACTTTAATAGCCTAGCCAGACTGTGATTTAATAAATAAGATTTAGCTAATTTTTCATACCAAAAAAGTATGAAACAACTTCTAACTCGGAATTATTAAATCGCAGGCTAAACTGTTAGTCTCCAAATGCGAAGTTCATTTGTCTTTATAATCAAGTTTAATAAATTAAGAAAGAATAAGATCGAGCGAAGTCTTTTGCAGAGCTCTGCAGGTCAGCTCAGTGCGGACAGAAACCACACATTGAGCAAAAGGATATATGCTGGGCTTGATCTCAATGTTCAAAGTACACATAGAGACTGCTAAAGCATGGCCTATCGATCCTTTTGGCATTAAAGAGTTTTTAGCAAGAGGTAACAGTAGTCATAATGCTTTTCATCGACTCAATGCAATTACGAGTATGATTGAGATTGAAATTGAAAAAATATTGGCTTAGTATTGACTTAGAGTGCAACAATTTGAAATACAACTGTATATAAACAGTATTTTATATTTTCTAATTTAGACTTATAGACCTCTAAATTACATTCTCTCGATTGAATTTATTTTTTAGACTTTCCTTCGGACTCTACAATATCAAAAGAAAATCTATATATCGAATCATCGTTTATTATTTCAAAAATTCTGTTCTCGCCAAACAGATTCAGGAAGCTTCTCTTCGATAATAATGTTTAACGATTTAAATCATGATGGTTTCTGACATAAGCTTTAAAAGTCCGTTTCAACACTTTGGATCTGGTGCAATAGAAGTAACGCCACCTACAATGCTGGTATTAATAAGGCCTTGCCAACAAAAATCGATTATGCCTGATAGTTTACAAGTATTTAAATCTTTAAATAATGTTTATATTTTAGATCAGGATCATGTTATAATAATAGATTTATTATTTACACCAATTTTTCTAAAATCAGCGAATTTATATTTGACATCGTACTGTAAGGTATGAGCTAGATTGTTGGCGCAGTAAGGGGCCAGTAATGGTCTTTAGACACTGTTTTATTATTATTATTATTACTATTAGCTACAGAGCAGGTTGTATCCCATCTACTCGTATTAACAATATTAAAAATTTGGCAACATTGAGTTTTTAACAATTTAATCAACAAACGTCGATCGTTCAAATCGAAGAACTTACATCGACACTAAAAAAACACTTATATTGTTCATAAAGCTCGGCTCTTTATTAATGTTGGCAATTTGCCTGTCGCAATGTATGGGGCAAAGTCAGCCGATCTTGACATATAAAATAATGGTTGGCCAAACAGTACTGATTATACCATTTGTATTCATGAGCAGCATGTAGCAATAAACAATCATATGTTGAATTCGTCACGGGATGAACTGCACTATGAGGATGTCCAGCGATCCAATTCGAGTACACTATTGGATAACCGGTAGAACTCCAAAAATATTCTTTGTCACTGTGTCCCAAATCCGAGCCACCTGTCCAGAAATGTGCAATAGTTGAATTTAATTTTGAATTTAAAATCACATGACCAATATCTATCGCATCTTCAACAGTGTGTATAGCAATCGAATACATTCCGTTGTACGTACAATATTGTTGAGCTTGATGCCAATTTTTTTCGAGTGGCACGCTTACGAAATATCTTATTCCATTTATGGTCGTATAGTGTGAGTTGATAATTTTGATCGCCAAAATTAATAACAATAATTGAAATGATCGGTTCATTGTGAATCGTATACTGTTTTGTTATAATGGAACCGCCAAGCTTATGTACTAGACGAAAAATAGTATCTAGTATAGTAGTATCTACAATTTCCGTTGTCGATTACAAATTTACCAAAAAAAACCTGTAATACTCGTACCTTATCACTTCACTTGGAGTTTCACCGCACCTAATAAACTATTTTTGCGGTTCCATGTACGCATACATTTAGCGGGTGGTAAATGTTATTAGAATTGCAACGCCGAGGTCATCTTTCGATGATTTTTCATTTTACAGTGTACTATTTACTTACGAATAAACGATTATATTTCATTCGTTGTAAGTCCAACTTCCAATTAAATTATGTTTTTAAAATACGCCTTTTGTTTAATAAAGGATACTTAATACAATAAATGTGTATTTTACAGTTACGATCGCAAAAAGGATTAGATTAAAAATTTGATCTGTCTCAAACCCTTTTTTAATTAAAGTTGGGCGAATTTTACTCCAGCACTCAATGCCACTAATGGGCCCACGGTGCAATACCCACATTCACACTAACATTCATTCAACCCATTCATCCCATTCACACAAGTACAGTATACCACCTGCGCATTGCATAGCTCCATGTCACCCGGTACAGTGCAAATAGCGCAGTGGTTAAAGCTGCGACGTTTGGATCGGGTTCGAATCCCAACAGAGGCGGGGGATGCAAAAGTGATTTTTCATCTCCCGATTACGATCGGTGATTAAATTGAAAACATCTATGACCCCTCTGTTGGAATGTAGAACTAATGGGCCGACCCATCTTCTATGTCTCAAACCCTACTTTAGATTATTGAAAAACAACATTTCGCGCTCTTGCGGTGAGTCGCATAAAAAATAAAATTTAAAAAGACGACATTTCACGCAAATTAGCATACTGAAATTAACATTTCTTAAATATAATAAATACATATTCTGTTTTGTACCTTGCTGTTATTTTATTTTAGGTCCGTCTTTTAATTTCCCATCTGCACACTGCATAGCTCCATGATAGCCTGTACTAATATGAACGATGGGTCATTCATTCCAACAGAGGGTCATTGATGTTTTCAATTTAATCACCGATCGTAATCGGGGAAAAAAAAATCCCTTTTGCATCCCGCCCCTGTTGGGATTCGAACCCGGTACCCCCCGATCCAATCGTTGCAGCTTAAGCCACTTCGCTATTTGCTCGGTATGAGCCATAATGACGGCCGGGTGTTGAACATTTTGAGGCCTCTCAAATTATGTAGTGTTCCCAAAATTACAACGGATTTACTTGAAACTTCAACTAAATCCAGAAGATTACCATTTCTGGTGGAAATTCAATTATTCACAATTATTCGGAGAAATAAATTTTCTCTAAGATTTAATTAAAAATTCAATTGAATTCAGAAAGTTTACTTTTCTGAGTTCCCAACTTTCGGGGTTGCCAACTCTTTTTTTGACCAGAAAAAAGAAATTGTTTTTCAATAACAATATATATATAGGTATATATATATATTATATATATATATATATATATATATATATATATATATATATATATATATATATATATATATATATATATATATATATATATATATATATATATATTTCAGATATATATATGTATATATATATATATATCTGAAATGTTGGGTTCTCCAAATGTGCGATGGATCTAGTTAAAAGTTTCAATTTTATTGAGCTATTTTTCTAAGGATTGCCACCTCTTTTCTGAACTAGAAAATCAAAATTGCTTCAATAACAACCAAATTTCTCTGATTCTGGTCTCTCTAAATGTGTGAAGGATTTATTTCAAAGTTCCACTAAATCTAAAACAATTCAAATTTCTCGGTTGCCTTTCTGGGTCGACAACTCTTTTCTAAATCAGAAAAAGGAAATCGCTTGAAATAATAAAATTTCTATGAGTTTCAAGGCTTTCAAAGTTACGAGAGATTTACTTAAAACTTCTTCTGAATTCAGAAAATTTCAATTATTTTGTTTTACGAGTAATATTATCTTATCTTAGAAATTTATATTTGTTTTAAAGTTTTTGGGAACGTATTTTTAGAAGTACTTACTACATTTAGTTTTTTTAATTGGAATAAGCAAAAAATTTAATTTAACCGATAAACCAATTCTTGTATTATCAATAATTCTAATTTCATCCAAAATTTTCATCCATTTTGCAATTTTC
This sequence comes from Tipula unca, assembly GCA_951394425.1. Lineage (NCBI taxonomy): Eukaryota > Metazoa > Arthropoda > Insecta > Diptera > Tipulidae > Tipula > Tipula unca. The sequence continues at coordinate 6,354,536 of OX596381.1, read as the reverse complement.
GTGTAATTTTGATTTTGTTCTCTTCACGCCAGAAATCCCATTTTAGAAAACTTAATTTTTTTTATATTTCTTGTATTTGGATTTGATTGTGCCATTTTGTGCCTTTATCTAAAAAATTTGGGCACATCATACTTTATGAAATACGAAAGGTTTTCTGACGTGATTATCACACCAGAAATCCTATCTATTTCCTATAATGGACTACTTGTTTCAATATATTTTGGTTGTTTCATATTGGGCATAACTAAATTATTTTATCACACACTCTACTATAATGACTAGAATATACCAGAATTGGCCAACTTCAAACGCAATATATGTCAATATGAATGCTATGATCAGGTCATACAAAAGATTTCGAATACTATGATCAGGTCATATAAAAAACCCAACATTTATCAAGGAACTAATTGGAACAATCGGAATCGCGTTTGCACATATTCCACATACATTGGCTAAAATCGGCTATAGAATATCTACAATACAAACCGTAAATTTATTATATTCTAGATACTCTTCGATAACAGTCGAAAATGTCTATTTTAGTTTTTTTTAATTAGCCTCTTGATAAAAGTTGAGTTTCCGGTAATCATTCATACAACTATTCCAGAAAACCGTCAGTTTGATATATTCTGAATAATCTATGGCCGCTTCTAGCCAAAATGTGTATTATGTTTTTTTTTAAATTATGTCCTATCTCCGATAGTATATCTTAGATATTTGGTTCGTATGATGGCTTTGTGCATTAATTTGTTCAATTCCAGAAGCTCTATAATTTACTTTTAAATGAAAGAGAACAGTTTGATTATCTCTATAGGTCTATACAAAATACAATCGCTGAAAAAAAAAAATTAGTTTACAGGATAAAACTTGTTCATAAATCAGGTTGAATCAGATTTATTGCACGTGCACTCGTTAAAACTTTTTCTTTGAATATTTTTTAAATATCAAATCATAATATAGGTTTTCCACAAAGCTTTCGAGTTCATATTAGTGACGAAAAGTGTGTTGGGGATATGCAAGCACCAAATATCAATTTTACAAACCCATTGGTTCATCTGAACTGAAAAGCTGTATTGTTATAGATAAAAAATAAAAAACCAACAACAATTTGTAATTCAACAAATTCCCAAGAATTCTTTTTTATTTTGTTTTAACGATTTTTCATATCTAGGAATTCTTGTTACAAAAAACAAAAAATTAAACAATAAAATGGGAAGGGGTAATTCTATAATAATGTTGGTCCGAATAAAATTTCTCCTATTTTTTGCGTACAATTGAAATTAGATCGCATGTAAGATCAATCTTCAATAACACTTTAGTTCAGTTGTACTCTACCATACATTACTCAATTTGTTTCTGATCAACAAAATAAAGGTGAATGACCGCGGATCGCATATAATTTTGGTATCACGTTCACATCTCCACTCGCAAAAGAGGGGAAACGATCTTGATTGTACAAATACAAATCCAAAGCCGATGTACAATACAATGAAACGGGATCCCGTATTTCTTGGATTTATAAATTTATTCGGGGAAATAGATCAGTTGGTTTGGTGATTTCAATCTACTTAAAGGTCGGTCGTTTTTTAATGTGTTCATTTTAATTAAAGTCCGTGAATTATTTGAATTTTAACGTGTCAGCGTGTGTTGTTATATAATTATAATAAATAATAATTTTTTAATCAACATTTTCTAATTTTAATTTTAAAATCCTTTTTGAACAAGTAAGTACCTTTAAATCTTCATTAATTTATGAACTAATAAATCCGTAAATGGTAAATTTAGTATATGTACATACAAACAAAATTCACAGTAGAAAATTAAATTACGGTACTTTCCATTTTGTTATTTGCTTTCATCACGATGAAGGTCGTTTCAGGATCAACAAGGTTTTGTGCAATTTTGTTTTTCATTCCAAGTAACGGTGTTGTTTATTGTACCGAGACATTGAACTTTCGATCAGTGGATAGAAAATTCAGCTAGTGATTACCTAGACTATACCAAGAAGTTTATAAGATGCGTTTATATACTGCAACAAAAGCGTTTTGTGGTTTAATAGCGAATTATTTCTAGCAAATTCAAAGTATAAAATGGTTTAATATTAAACAATTAATCTATCTTTCAGTGGCATTTCCGCGAGAAGGTCGCAGTTCCACACCAATTGATTACAATCGTATTCAAGATCAAGATGACCGAAACAAAGAAAACAGTGGTACAAATGACATTTGTTCATCTATAAAAATATTTGAAAGTCTCATCTTTAATGCTAACGGTGAGACCAATAATTTAGGAGGTGAGTAAGATTTCGTATATGCACGATATACAAAAATAGTATCCGCCCATTTATAAAATTTGTTATTTTTTATGAATTTTCTTAAGCACATTATTTAAGAATGGAAGAATAAAAATAAGATGGAGACACGTATATGAGGAGAATTCATTGTAATGTGATTAAAATTTTCAATTTATTTACAGATTCTTATAACGATATTCGCAGAGACTTCAACAATAATGGTGTTGAACGCGATTTGAACGAAACCATGCCAGTCGATCAAGATCCAATGATGGATGTGTCAATGGCTATATCACCTGCTTCGTCAATTTCGCCGCAATCGGGAACCACACGTACATCCCAGAAAAAATTCGTTTTACTCGATGGTGTATTACGAAAAATCAAAAAAGATTCGAAAGGACAGGAGGTAAGAATTTAGATATTTATTTATTTTTTTATTATAAAATTTTGGTATATTTTCACTCGTTGATTAAAACTATAAATTCCATCAGATGAAAGATTATGTCACTTCACTTGTTATGGTTTCATCGAGTAATCATTCTAAATTACTGATTGATCGTAAATAATTGTTTCTTCAAATCAAATTCAGATATTTTAATTTGCCTGAATACTTTAGCAAAATGGATGGATTTGGTCACCAAATTCGTTTTAATATTATTGCCAATATGAGCGACCCAACTAACTATCGCTTGATCGATTATTGCGTAAAGAAGACTATTTTTAATTTTGTTAATACTTTATTTATCAGATCTGCGTGTTTTGCAAAAATAATGGCCAGCCAGATTACGTCTACGAAACGCATCGAACGCACGATGATTACGGCCGTGTAGTGTGCCCACACTTACGCATTTATACATGTCCAATATGTAAAACGACTGGGGACGATGCGCACACTGTGAAGTATTGCCCACAAAAACCTATAATAACTGTGGAAGACACAATATGTACACCAATATTATCAGGGCCATCCACCTCCAATAGACCAACTATATCAGCTCCAATACCGATTCCGCATCGAAAAACACACTCGACGTACAATAGTAAGCAACAAACTAATTTTCAAAATTATCGGTTTTAAAATCAATTTGTTTAATTATTTTTTTTAAAAATTATTAATTTCCGATTGAAATCGGATTCGATATAAAAGTTATCGATTATAAAAGTTATCGATTATAAAAGTTATCGATTATAAAAGTTATCGTTTTTGGTTTTTTCGTTAAATTTGTTTGAAACAAAATAAAAATTTTCTTGAATACACATAATTCAATATATATTAAAATTAGAATTTAACATTTTAGAATAAATAATAATAATTATGAAATATGTATGCATTATGAATTTAATAAAATAAATTTTATTTAAAATTTGTTAACTAAGTTTTTTATACTGGTAATGGGTACAGTCGCTATTTTCGGGTTTTCCTACTGTGAAATTTTATAAGAATAAATAAGCAAACACATGCAAAAAAAACTCGATGGATGAAGTCATGTAGTCAATTGTTTTACTTGTTATTGTGTTCATCTAATGTTTTAACTAAATCGTGATTAAATTGAATATTATATTGGCTAAATAGCGATGCAACATTTTTTGACTTGCATTAGAATTGTTTAAATGTTCTTATCAATACTCGGTCATTTTAAAAAAAAATCTGACTTAAAAAAGATTTAACAAAAACAAATTTCATATAAAAACCTAAATTTTAAGTCAAATTATTTTAAATTCTGTAAATTTGAATTTCTAAATATATGATCTTCCTAAAAATAATCGAGGCAACCCAAATTATTTAGTATGAAGTGATTAGATGAGAAAAATTCAAAGTAGCTAAATTTCAGCCCAATCTTATATACAAATCCAACGTAATATGTATAAATAATTCAGCTAGGATTCAAACCGAATGTTACAAAAGTCGAACTTAGTTAAAGTCGCATTTTATTTATACTGTACGTGGTATGGAAAAAACAATATTATTTTTGCATCTTCGCTAAACTATCTGTTTTGAATCTTCGCTAAACAAATAACTGTTTGTAATTCTTTTTAATTTGCCAGTGTTTTTCAAATGTCTGAGTATTTTATTATCAGTATCAACTTATTACTAAATTTTGTAGAAAAAACACAATTCGAATTGAAAATTTGAAGAAGTTGTGTTTTTTAATTCAAAAATATGTATTATAATAATTTCGAGCTCGAATATAGTACTTTTTTAAGAAATTAGAGCGGAGACGCGATTTGGACAGAATACTTAATTTGGGTCAAATGAAATGCGCCTCCTATCTCTCCAATTGGAGATTTTATACAGAATAAGGGCATAACTTAAGGCTTTACTTTACCTAGAACTAAAATCAAAATTGATGTCGATATTTAAATGGCAAAACATGCGACTAACATTAAATTTGAAATAGTGTAAATCTCCGCTATCGAAAATTACAAAATATTCCATGAAAAAATTGTTTTTTTGCCACTTATGACATCTAATTAAAAAGGGATGAACTAAAAAATACACGATATTTAGTTGATTCCTAAACCATTTTTACATCGAAGATACATTTTTTTCAATAAATTGATTTGTCAGCTTATCGATATAACATAGTTTTCAATTAAATTTTCAATTTTCTCGCTTATTAGAACGAATTTTTATAAAAACGTGTATTAATCGCTAGATTATATCTTCCTGAACGTACCCATATATAAAACTTTTACATAGTAGTGGAAAAATATTGATAAATTTGGTTTGTGAGTGAATGGTTTTGGTCAAAAATGCATCAACTTTGAGACGCAATTACGAGAAAACTATAGCGAATTTAAAAAAAACCGTGTGTTACTCGCTTGCAAATATATTTAACTTTCTTATAAAATAAAAAATAAGTCAATGCCTAAGTTTATGTGGCCATAAAACGATTTGTAAGATACACATGTTTTCGCAAATTGAGCAAAGTAGAGCCTTAAATACAATTTTAATGCGGTCTTGCGTTTCGCAGACCTGATTCCAAGTCCTTGGTTGGGGCAACATTTTTGTAATTTCATTTTGATTTCGTAATTTTGTAAAAATTCATAATTTGTTTTGTTTTTATGTAATAGGCGAGAAGAATTTAATGAAGGCAAAAGCTAATACAAAGTGTTATACATTATAATATATCGCAGAAACAAACCTATTATATATCAATAACAATTATTTAAAAAAAGTATTGAACACTAAAAAACTAACTAAGACTTGACTCTGCCAAAGCCAATGACTCGGGGGGCCTAATAGGGTATTTTCGATAGCGTTTTTTTCTCGATATTATAGAAAATGGCCTATTATGAAATTATTTTATAAAAATTTCACAATAGGCCATTTTCGATAATATCGAGAAAACAACGCTATCGAAAATACCATAATAGGCTCCCTGCTTATTTGACCACCGCCTTACAAGTGAATATTGAAATTTATAGCAGAATCTGAGTTGAACCAATTTGAAAGAAGGAATTAAATAAAATAGTTTAGGCCCTGAGATTTGAACTCTACACGAAACAAAAGCCAATGACTCTGCTTACTTGACCACCGCCGTACAATTGTTTTTACTGTTATACCCATCTTTTATACTTCGCATTCCGGAAAATTTTAATGTTGACGTTATTCACGTACTGGTCTAAAAACCTGGGGCCCTACTATCACTTTCGACAACGATTTTCGACGACGGTCGTTTTCCTATAGTAGGCAAAGGAAGAAAAAGGTAAACAATAGTAAATTTATAATATTGTTTTCCTTTTTCTTCCTTTGCCGACTATAGGAAAACGACCGTCGTCGAAAATCGTTGTCGAAAGTGATAGTAGGGCTCCTGCTTCTTTTTATATCTTCTTTCCTCCTGTTAACCTCATAAAATTTTAATTTGAGTATATGATGGTTTTTCGCCCTCTGATCGAATTGTTCTCAATTATGTCGACAAATTTATTTTTAATTACATGACTATAAAATTTAACATTATCTTGTTAAGTAACAGGCGAAAAGAATTCAATGAAGCTAAGACCCAAAACAAGTGTTGTACATATGTAATAATAGATTTGTTTCTCTTACTATATTTGCTATGTCTTGACGCTATAACTAATTGTAGTGCAAAAAAACTGAATCATAAATTTAATTCTATCAACGTTAGGATTCATTGATTATTATTATTTCATTGATGTGTGAATTTTACTGAAGTAAAATTTAGGCTAATTAAATATAGTACTAAAAACTGCCAAATTACGATCATAGTTACTCCAATTAATTATAGCGTCAAGTCATAGTAATTATATATGTACATATGCCTTCATGATCATGTTAAACAGTTAAAGTATAATTTGTATTGGGTCTTAACTTGGCTTCATTAAATTCTTCACGCCTATTACATAACACAAAATGAATATGTTGAAGTTTATGACAGTAATCAAAATTACATTTGTCGATGATAACAAGATGGAAAAAGTTTTTAAATTAATAAAAAACAGTACATTTTTCTTAAATATTTCAATTATTTTTATTTTTATATTTTTAATAATAATTATTATTATATTTACATAATTTTTTGTTTTATTAATATATTTTGGATAACATTTTTGCTTTTTTTTTTAATTAATTTATAATTATAATATAATATTAAATTTTTATATCCTTTCTATATATTTAATTACATATATAGAAAATAGTATTTCATTCAGATTTAAAGATTTTTATTAAATTTTTTATTAATAATTATATTGTTGAAATTCATATTAAATGTCATTTTGGTTGGGGGTGATTCTATATATTTTTGTACAAAATAAACAGAAAATCAATGTTGGTATAATAATTAATTAATCAATTGTTGGTTTTTTAAATATAATAATAATAATTATAATTTTTAATGTAACATTATTTTTATTAAAATGTTTATACTTATTTAATTATATCTAGTATGTAATATGTATATATATAATTTTTTCCGGTTACAAATTACAATATAATTTCAAAATGTTTATAATTTTAATTTTTTTTAATTTTTTCATTTTTTAAATTTTCAAATAGTAACTCAATGTAATAATTTTATTATTATTTTTAATTAATTATTTTTTATTCTAAATTTCATTTGTTTTTTTATGTTTATTTATTTATATGAATAATATAAGAGTTTTCACTAAAATTAAATAATTAATTCATTTTTTTTTTTTTTATTTTGAAATATTTAATTATTGGAATAGTTATATTTATAAAAATAATAATAATTATTATTATTTATATACTCTATATAAATTGCTTACATTTTATGGCAACCATATTTTACTCATTTTTATGCGATTTATTATTTATTTATTTATTTACAAAACAAAAAAATAAAAGAAATAGTTAATTTTTATATGTGAAAACAAACAAAGTAATTTGTAATCATTTCAAATTCAAAATTTCACTCGCTAAAGAATAATAATAAAAATAATTCAACGAAATTAAATTAATTCATAAAATATAAACAAAAATTAAACTAAAATAATTATGCTAAAATTAAAGCATAAAATTAAAGAATTGAAATAAGCGAATAACTAAATATTTAATTTTAATTCTTTTTGTTGTTGTATACATAATTTTTAAATCGATTGCCTCATAATAAACGATTTATTAATTAATAATTAAAACAATAAATGAAAATTATTTTATTTTATAGAATAATATTATTTATATATTTATATATGTATATATATATATTTAAAATAATTTAAATAATAAAAATGTTGGTTTGTGTGTGTGTAATTTAAAATTATTATTTATATACCTATTTTTTATATATTTATTTATATAATAAAGATTTAATATTTTATAATTATTTATTTATATATGTATATATATATATATATATATATATATATATATATATATATATATATATATATATATATTTAAAAATCGATTGGAATTTACCTTTAAAACAAACCACAATTTTTAAATTTAATATTTATTATTAATAATAATAAAAAAATGAAATCAAAAATTAAAAACAAACGAAAAAACGAAAACTTAAATATGTGTATAATAAAATTGAATTTTTTAATTTTAGTTTTTATAATTTTTTATTTTATATAATTAAATATTTTTTACTTTTATTTTACAGCTGAATATGATTGCTGTTGTTGCTGTTGGTTTGATTGAACCCAATTTCCAAATACGTCACTGGAAATATATAAACAAAATTTTTGTTATTAATAAACTTAAAAAGATTTTTACAATACAATGAAACAATTACAATCCAATAACTCGATTGGACCAATTGAAATAAAGGATTAACATTCGGACCTCTGTGACCCGAAGAGTAATACAATTCATTCTACCGTAATGGCTGATTTACATTGGATGAATGTTTCATCTTGAAAACAAGTTGAGATACTTCATTGAAAATTAATTTAAGGTGAACAAGAAAAACATAGCACACCTTTAAAAATAGTGTATGCATTTGTATGTCTTGTATGTCTAGTATTGCTGTAGTGTTCGTTTTGAGTATATCATAAAAATGTGTTTTTAATAAATCAAATAATTGGTGTGTGTATCCAGCATTAAGCGCTCACTAAAAATATGTAGATGTGTCTCACTGTTTAGTGAGATAAAATTTTGTGTCTACATTTGAATAGATAATTTTAGTTTGTGTTTTAATTTTTTTTCTATAAAATAAACAAACAATTAATATTGAGCTGACAATTTATTGTCGATTTGAACAAATATCTAAGACACAAACCGAAACCGATATGTAAATTTTTCATCCAACAAATGGTTTTAGAATATCTAAAAAGTAGATCTCAATGTGCTGCATGCACCCAATGTTTATTAAAAGTAGTTATTTGTAGTTTTGAACAAGCATTTAGTGTAATTGTTGAGTTACCGATAGTTCGATAACAATCTGTAAACCCTGGTTTACTCTTATTTTGATTTGAATTGAAAAATATATTTTTGGTAGTTTTTCAAATTTTTAAATACGTATTTAATTTTCTCTTACTTAGGCTGTTTCCGAAACCGATACTTATTTGAAACTTATTTACTTATTTGCCGCCATCTTAAATAAGTATGAAAAATCATCCGAATCGATTTAGCATACTTATTTTGACAGTAATATCAAATCAACACAAAATTATTTATGTTAACCTATATGAAAAAACGGTAGGCAATAATTTACTGCTTTTTAATTAATTTCAGGAATTAAAATATACAATTATACTTTCAAATAATTGGCAGGATATTTTAAAAACATGTGGAAAATAATTTTATTTTGGAATTTAGAACAGTGATGATCAACTATAAATAAGTGGAAACTGCTGTAGATAGTTGAACGACAAAAAGCTCTGTAGATAAATAGATTAAAACCAATAATAGCAACTGAGCGAATATATGTACATATGTATGTGCAGAAATATTCAGTAGAAATACTGTTAACTAATAATATTAAATAAAATAATTTTTCTACAAAAAATTAAATATGTATTTATATATTATAAACACCAAAATTACATGATCATAAATATTTGACAAATTTTGACAGATAATTTAGATTTTCTTGCAAGAAAGAGATAGCAAATAAGTTACCTCGCGAGGATACTTATTTGAATAAGTAAGTCTCCACAAATAAGTATTTCGTTTCGGAAACAGCCTTATAGCTGATTTATATTTAATTTTTCCACTATTCCAAAAAATTAAATAAACAAATTGCCTTTAAAAGAAGAAGATGAACTGACGTGTCTTTTTTCATTATTTTAGATCTAAAAAATTAGATTAGAACACAGGTCCCCAACGCAAATTCGGCTGAATTGCATTTTCAACATGGTCACAGTTCGAGATTCATAGTCATCATATAGATTGACTCGGGGTTATTGAAATAAGTGTTAAAAACTGATAAACAGTTTACAAACACGATTTTGTTTTGCATCGAAGCATTTTTTTAAAATGATACTTTCATAAAATGAGGGACGGAACTTAGCGTAAAACATTTCGTTCTGATTATGAATTTAAAATAATTTTTTTATCGGTTTTTCACCGGTCTGACTCTCTGTCACAGTGAGAGCATAGAGGAAATCACGAGCACAATTTATCAAATTGCAAAGCATATTTATATTAAACAATAACCCATCGTTTTTTGCTAAGTTCAAGGTTCAGCGTAAGCGGCCAAGTATTACCTCTTAAGCTCGGCTTAAAATTTTGATGTTTCCACTAGTGTTCGCTCCCATTATGCTCAATCACAGCTCTATATTCGCTTAAATTGTGTATGTTATTTTATTGATTTTCGTTGATTTGCAATGAGAATTTAAATGGCCGCTAGCTCTTTAGGTTCAGTCAACCTCGAAATTTAAAAAATATTCCATATGATAAAATCCAACATACCGACAATGTGTTATAACACATTCATTACTACAATATTCATCTTCCCAATCAGAATTAACAATAGCTTGGTTGGTGCATCCATGGCGAATGCATAGTTGGGGCTGTTGCGGGGTATTCGGATCGTTTGAAGGAGGTGTACCCGAAACAGGGGATGGTTGTTGTTGTTGCTGCTGTTGTTGCTGCTGCTGCTGATTGGGCTGCTGCTGCTGATTGCCCTGCTGCTGTTGTTGTGTCATTTGCGATTGCTGCTGTTGCTGCTGCTGCCCCTGTTGCTGATTGTTGTTGGTTTGTTGCTGTGGAACGGTATGCTGCGTTACCATTTGCTGCTGCGGATGCATCTAGTAACCAAATGGAAATAAAAAATTAATTTTGAAATTCCGTTAGATATCTCATATTAAATTATGAGTAAAGCTTAGCTATTTAATTCTGATTCAACAACAAACGAGATCAACAAATATATTATTTTGTATGTATAAAGCAAAAAAATTTCAGTGTTAGTTGAATATGAATACATGAAGAGTATGGAAAACCCATAAAATGTTTTTCCATTTTGTTTTTATCGTACGTACATATGTAGACAATTGTTTTTGTGATTTTTTTTTTTTTTGTAGTTGGTGAGTTAGTAGGTAATAGACACCATCACACAATGAGAGGAGGGACGAATGAGTTGTAAAATTATACAAAAATCATAGAATAGAATAATGCACCTGTTGATTCATATACTGTTGAGGAATTCCCATACCCATCATTCCGTTCATGTTTTGTTGATGTCCTCCCATCGGATGATTCATCGATGGCTGCTGCTGTTGCGACTGGTGCTGTGGTGATTGATGTGGTGGATTCATTTGTCCTATCATTTGATTCATTGGATTCATTCCCATCATTTGGGTTGGCGATTGCATGCCTCCACCGCCACCGCCTAACATTTGTGGATGCTGTTGCATCTGTTGCATATTTTGTTGCATCATTACCTGAATGCAAGAATAATGGAAAATGATTTTGTTAGAAATATATTTTGTTGTTGATCAGGTTATAATTTAATTTACCGGTTTATGTGGTGGTGACCTGTATGGCGATTGGTACGGCTGATAATTATTCTGTGACTGCTGAATTTGTTGATGCGTTAAATGTGGGCTCGTCTGGGGAATTGGTAAATTCTGTGGATGATGCTGTGGCGATTGTTGTGGATGATTCGAAATCACGTGCTGCTGTGTTTGCTGCGATGGTGATAAATTTTGTTGTTGAGGTGACTGTTGCACCTGTTGAGTTTGCTGTTGTGACGTCGGTTGATTTGGTTGCTGTGGTGGTGGTGAATATAAATTCTGTGACTGCTCGGAATCACTTCCCTAAGGAGAAAATAATTAACAATGAATTATTATTTGAAATATGTATGTGGTGGTGTTTGGTCAAACATTATATCCATATCACTAAATTAATTTGAAATCGAACTAAATTTAATAAGTAAAATTTCTAAATTGTTTAGTTGTGCTAAAATTATATATACTCCACTAGAAAATTCCATTCAATCACTGAGTCATTAAAATTTGTTACATTTATTCAATACCATCTGTTTCGAAGGTAGAAAGCTCTCTCAACTCATTCATAACATGGGGTAAAATTTATGCACTCCGATTGTTGCTATGGTAAAGATAAGCACATTTGATTACTTACCCTCGACACTAAACTAGCACGATAAGCAGCTAATGCTTTTAAATATTCCTTTTTGGCAGCCTCTGTTTTCTTTTTATAAACCTGAAAATAAACAAAACAAAAATTACCATTAAAATTCATCCCGATCTTGTTGTCTGATTATGTCCTTAAAATAAAATAAATAAATCTATAAATTAATCATTCACCACGAATGATATATAAGCGCGGCTCGGCGAGTAACACAATCCCATGTACTCTCTCGTATTATGATATCGCGCGGATTCGGTTGTAAAAAAATAAAATAAAATTATGTTGACAGAATCTCATAATTTATGAATGTCCAGAACACATAAATAAATTCTATATTCGGCGGCGTGAACATATTTCACAAAATATCGCGGGAGGGCGAGAGGAAAATGCGTATTTAGGGTATGGCAAAATCAGGATGTCTAAATATACATTTTTCGTAAATTATTCAAAAGAATTACACGGCGCGTATTTATTCGCGATGCTGCTGTATACAAAAAAATAAAATAATATAATTCATGCGTTCGTTAGTCCTCCTACGAGAGCCCGAGTGTTTTTAAAAGGAAGGGAAATTTTTTACACACACACACACAAAAAAAAAATCCGACAATGGAAACCACTAAAATCAAGAGCAATTTTTCATTTAAAATGGAAAAACAAAATAAAAATTTTCCACATTTTTCTACAAATTATCATTATTATTATTCTTTTTCCTGTTCTTTGTTTTTATTTTTATTACTTTTTGTTGGCGGCGGCGAAGTAGAGCAGGAGCATGACGTGGAGTCGTCGAAGGCGGAGAGGTGTAGGAATAAAAAGGTTTTTTATGTTATTTGCTGGATGGTTCGTTCGTTATTATATTTTCATTCAACTACAACGGAAAGAGAAAGTAGTTTTTCCAAAAGAATTTTCTATTCTATTGTTTATTTATTTAAAAAAAAACCTTTTCAGCATTATTATGATTATTTTTCATATTATGTACTCTCTCTTTATATATGTACATACACTACATACACAAGATGCACTTATAAATTATATGGTTTTTTATTATACGAGAAGAAGAACGTACCTTCCTTTACTATCTTGAATTACAATATTCTTCTTATTCTTTTGTATAAACACTACATACACACATTATGAACTTTTCGACGAGCAAATGGACAATTATTGTTATTTTCACTTTAATAAATTGAAAAGAATTTTCCCATTTTTTTTCTAACTCTTCTCGTCTAATTTACCTTTTCAAAGAAAATTACTATTATGTGTGTGTCTATTTTTTTATAATTAAATTAAAATTTAAGTACACAACTAGTATGTATTTGAACATTTGAATTATTACTAAAGAAATACATAATACAATGCCAAAATAAGGATATCTACCAACATAATAAAAATTAAACAAAATATCAAAAGGACGCATACAACATAAGAAAATCATATTTTATTTATGTACACATCTGCTTGCAACTGGATAAGAATTTTAAAAATGATTTAATTCTTATAAGATCATTTAATACAAATAAAATATTAAAAAGGTTTGAGTATTTCATAGTTTGAAACTTGGATATTAAATGTTCGTTCTTCTTGCACATATATAATCGTTTCGCTTTTATTAAGATATTATGTGAACACCTTTAGATAACACAATTTACAACTAATTTCAATGTTATAGACTTATATATAATCTAAATTTCAATTTTATGTTTTCTATCATATTCTGTAGTGACTTAAATTAGATATAAAGGCAGACTTATTGATTTTGAAAAGCGCATTTCAATATTACAAAATATTTGTAAACTCCTAAATATTTATAGTACCAAATTCCTTTAATTGTTTAATTCTTAAATTTTCAAGTCGATCTTCTTCATATCTTCGTATTTGATTCTTGTGAAATGGCAAATTTTGATGAAATTTTGAGCAAGTCAAATGTCGTATTTTACGAAACAGGTGCTAGCTAGTCCAAAAATTTTGGTGTGCGGTAGCTAATTAGTAAAACGTTGATTAGATTATCAATTTGAAAATTATAGTTTGACGATACTAAAACCTAAAATTTAAATAATAAATTGACTTTAAACGTCGAATTCTAAAAAGTTTCGAACCAAAATATTGTTACGATCATGGTTTATAAAGTGAAATACAGTGTTATAAATTAATTATTGTGAAGTTAAATAAGTGAATTAATTAAATTAGAGTTTAGTGTAATTATTTGGAAATAAATAAATTTAGTGTTATCTAGAATTTACATCGTTTGTTTTATTCACAATCCAATGATCAAACCTTGTTTGACAGGGCTAAAACGTAACAATTGGTGACAACGGTGGGATTGTGAATTAAAAGAGATGATTGTAGACGAGTTAAAGGATGAGTTGGAGTGGCAGGGTTTGCCAACGGCCGGTCAGAAAAATGTTTTGAAGCAACAATTATTCCAAGCATTGAAGATGGTTGGTATTGACCCGGCTAGTTACAATTTTGATGAATCAACATTTTCCGACCACGCAGAAGGGGTCGAAGAGAATGGAGAGACTGAGGGTGCAGTGGTTGAAGCAGTACCGTTGAAAGCTGAAAATTTTGATATAGCGCAGTTAATGACTGTTATGATGAGAATGGAACAGTCCGATTTGGAAGGGTACAGTCTATTGAACAGTCAGTTGAAAGGTCAATTGCAAAGTCAGTTGAGAAATCCAATATTTGATGACACAACATCGTTTGCAGTTTTCAAATTTTAATTTGAGACAACGATCAATCAAAATGATTGGAATGACGCAAATCGTGGAACAGCGTTAATAATAATAATAACAGTGTTAAAGGCCATTACTGGCCCCTTACTGAATCAACAATCTGGCTCCAACGGTTTCGATCCTGAGCTTGGTCTTCATACTGTCTTAGACAATCTGAAGAGGCCAAGTCGTTCTCTACATCGTGGAGCCATCGTCGCCTGCAACGACCTCTGCGCCTACCATATGGTGGCTCTCCTTTCAGAGATCGCTGCACAATTCGTTCCGGATCAGCACGCAGAACGTGACCGAGCCAGCGTACTCGCTGAGATCTAACTTCATGTACAATATCGGGGATCTTCATCAGATCTCTGATCTCGAAATTGTACAGAGCTCGGTATGTACCATCTATTTCGCGTTTAGGGCCGTAAATCACACGCATGATTCTTCTCTCAAATGTAAGGAGCCATCTCTCGTACTCATCCGTCAGCGCCCAACTTTCACATCCAAACATAACAACGGGCCTGATCAACGCTTTGTAAAGCTTCAGCTTCACGGCACTTGATAAGTGTTTAGATTTTAGCAGTGGCCTTAGAGGATACAAAGAACGACTGCCAGCTGCCAGCCGCACTTTAATATCCTCACCCACACTGTTATCGTGAGTGATAAGAGAGCCCAAATATTTGAACCTCCTCACTCCCTCAAACGTGTGGTGGCCACTACTAAAATCTGGTGTGCCATTGTCTCTAAAACCAGAGATCAGGTATTTCGTTTTGGACTCATTGATCTGGAGTCCAAAAGAAGCTGAAAACTCTACAAGCGGATCAAGTATTTCTTTCACTCCGTTGTTATTCAGTCCAATCACGCATATGTCATCTGCATATGCAAGCACTTGATTGGACTGGCGATATAAGATGTTACGCTGAGGTGTTTCAGTTTTACGAAAGATGTACTCCAACATGAGATTAAAGAGTATCGGGGACAGAGCATCTCCCTGCCGAACACCCGAGTTAACTGCAAAAATTGTCGATAGCCTGTTCTCAACTTTAACACAGCATTGAGACTGCGTCACTGTCATCCTACACAGTCGTACCAATTTTGTTGGCATTCCTAGGTATTCCAGGGCAGACCACAAACTCTCTCGATTGATCGAGTCGTAGGCCTGCCGGAAATCCAGGAAAACCTGATGTACGGAGATGGATGTCTCATAATATTTAGATAGAATCATCCGCAGCGAAAAGACCTGATCAGTGACTGATCGATTCGGACGAAATCCTCCCTGATAGTCACCAACCAAGCCTTCCGCCAGAGGAGTGATTCTATCCAATAAAATGTATGACAGTAACTTGTATGCTGTGCAAAGGAGAGCTATACCGCGATAATTCTCACACTTCAAGCGGTCTCCCTTCTTGAAGATGGGGCATATCGCGGCCACTTTCCATTCATCAGGCATAACTTCGGTTCGCCATACTAATCGAATAAGGTCGAAAAGACAGTTCCACAAAGTATCCCCTCCGAATATCAAGAGCTCCGAATTAATGCAGTCCACTCCAGGTGAGCGGTTTCGTTTCATTCTCTGCATGGCCTTAGTGAATTCCTCATGGGATGGCTCCTCAGTGCAAATCTCCGCAGACTGTTCTAGAGGTGGCTCAACAACAGTCTGTGATGCATGATGAACATCAAGCAGCTCAGTAAAGTGTCCACTCCATGCGTCAAGTACTGCGTCGATGTTGACACAGAGGTTTCCATCCCGGTCCCGAATGGCGGTTGACGAAGGCCTGAAAGTATGGTGCAATCCAGTAATTCCTTTAAAGAAATTACGTGAACTACGCTCATTGCTGAGTTGTTGTACTTTCAGAACCTCGGCCTTCCACCATTCTCGCTTCTTCCGTCTACAAATCCGCTTAGCTGCCCTTCTTGCAAGAGCTGCCTTGTTTTTTCTTGCGATTGTGAGACGTTGTTGCACTTCATTATGGGCTATATTTTGTTGCTCAACTGCAAGACGACACTCGTCATCAAACCAATCATTCTTAGGTCTGACTTTCACTATACCTAAAGTCTGTTGAGCAGCACTGACAACCGAAGTTTTCAGTACCTCCCAGACAGAGTTCACGCAGTCAGACTGGTAATTAGCTCCTTCAATGTTGTCGCTGACAAGATCCTGATATCGTTTCTTTTGATCTTCATTTATCAGACCTTCACAGTCGAAACGTACCATGCGTTTCGCTGTGTTCCCAGACTTGTACGAAAACTTCCATCGTAGCTTTGCAGCGACCAAATGATGATCGCTGCCTACGTATTTGGTTGCTGACCGATAAGTTCTCACATCCTGCACAACCTGAGCCCGTCCTTTAGAAACTAACACATGGTCAATTTGGCTGCGGGAAGTTCCGCGAGGATGTGTCCATGTCTCAAGATGTATGTGTTTGTGAGGGAAGAATGTGCTTGCTACTCTAAGATCATGAGCAACCGCAAAGTACATCATTCTCTCACCATTATCGGTCGCAGTTTCGTGTCGGGAGTACGGACCTATGTTTTCACACAAGTCGGCCTGATTTCTGCCAGCTCTAGCATTAAAGTCCCCAATCACCATTCTAACATCGTGTTCGGGTATAGATCCCATCAGATCGTCCAAGTCATTGTAAAATGAGTCTTTATCTTGGGGCTGGCTTACTTCTGTGGGCGCATGTACACAAATTATCGACAGGTTGGCTAACTTCATGCGCAGGCGAAGCATACACAATCGGTTATTGACTGCTTGAGAATCCAAAACAGCCTTCTTTACCTGCGGCCCAAGAAGAAATCCAGCTCCAAGATTTCCGAGGTCATCTCCACTGTAGAACAACGTATAGCCCTGGGACACATGGTCTCCACTTTGAGGCCAGCGAGTTTCTTGAAGAGCAACGAGTTCCAGCCGATACTCTTTCATGCACGTGATTAGACCCTCCAACGCTCCTGGTTTTCTAAGTGATTGCACGTTCCACGTGCCGATCCTAAATCTCGTATCCGGGTACTTGAGCGGGGGTCCGGTGTTGTTTTGGCGGTATCCATTTTTCTTTTTGTTGATTTTATAAACAGTTGATTTTTTTACGGATGCGGGTCGTCAGCCCAGCGATCCAACCGTTTAGTCGCCTCCTACGACAAGCAAAGGATACTGTGGTGGTATTCTTAGGAAACATGTTCGTGCAATTTAGATTTACGAGACATGTGAGTGCCCCCCGACCACAGGGGCCACAGCGTTAATAGTGGCTCTAAAAAAGTGAAGCGGCTAAGACATTGCAGACTATTCCGGAACATGACCGAAATAGTTACGACGAAATAATGAAGGCGCTGGATCGAAAGTACGGAAGTGACCATAAACGAGAGATGTATCGTATGGAGCTGAAGAGTCGATATCAAAAATTTGGGGGAGACTCTTCAAGAATATTCATCAGCGGTCGAGCGGCTAGTAGATTTGGCACATACAAATACGTCTCTCGATTATATGGAGAGAATTCAGATGAACGCATTCATTGACGGGATACGGGATCCGGAGGCGCGGAAAGCAGTAATGTTGTCAACCAAAGCGTCTTTCGCCCAGACCATTGCTTGTGCATTAATAAACGAGACTGCACAGGCCATTATAAAACCGTCACTTAAAGTGCGTCGAGTGGAAATGGATGTCAGTACGAACGTCGAGCGGTCGGTACCAAGATACAGAGAAGATGGTAGCAAAATAAAATGTTGGGCGTGTGAAAAGATGAGCCATATGTCGAGAGACTGTAGAGAAGTAAGATGGAGACGACTAAGATCACGATCTCCTATGCAATGAACATCAAGTTTTGGCCAAGAAGTAAGGACAGGAAACCAAGGTATTAGGAAAATACGATGTTGGACACGTGACCAAACGGAGCCGGGAAAAATCGCGAGTTCTGGTGCATCGAAGATCGGATAATGAAAAAGTTGTGAACCAGAAGGAAGAACAGGAGCATGAGGAAACAGTTGGGCTATGGAGAGTAAGCTGTTACTTCATCCCTCTAACGAGATTTGGACGAGGCGGAGACGGTTTATCAGTTATCTATGATGACGTAAAAAATTGTGACATAACCCTAGATACAGGAGCAGCCGGAACGTTTGTACGAGAAGATCTAAATAAGGGAAGGGGTACAACCAGCGGATGGGTTGAAATTACGAACAGCCACAGGAGTGGAT
The DNA here is from genome assembly GCA_951394425.1 of Tipula unca. Taxonomy (NCBI): domain Eukaryota; kingdom Metazoa; phylum Arthropoda; class Insecta; order Diptera; family Tipulidae; genus Tipula; species Tipula unca. The sequence continues at coordinate 6,335,314 of OX596381.1, read as the reverse complement.
GCCGCCATAACGGACAAGAAGAATTGGCAATACACAGTTCCAACACGAAGTACTGGTCGCAAATATATCGGATGAAGTCATCTTGTGGATGGATTTCATGAGGGCGAATTACTTCGTGATGGATGCGGGGCAGGGAGTATTGGATTGCAATAGAATCGAGTTGCCACTTCGTATAGATGATGCCAGAGCAGCACTAGTGGATCAGCGGGAAGAGTGTCAATTTTGTTTTTGTTTTGTTTTTAAAAGGACTTGGCATAGACACTTTTTTGGTCCATAGCCTTACCTTACATTCACATAACATTCATTCAATCCATTCATTCATTCATCCCATTCACACAAGTACAGTATACCACCTGCACATTGCATAGCTCCATGTCACCCTGTACAGTGACATTCCATCGGGTCGGCCCATGAGTTCTACATTCCAACAGAAGGCGATAGATGTTTTCAATTTAATAACCGAGCGTAATCGGGAGATGAAAAATCCCTTAAAAATCCGCCTCTGTTGGGATTCGAACGCGGTACCTCCCGATCCAAACGTCGCAGCTTTAACCACTGCGCTATTTGCTCGGTCCATCGAACTCAGAAGCAGTTGCACGGAAGAAAATACGAATGTCAGATAACCGAATGAATGCTCGGAATGACTTGCACGTAAATAACAGTATGTAGTTTCAAAGAAGGAGATTTAATATATGGCGTTACAACCTGCAACGGACGAGGGGTTTATCATCAAAGTTACAACCTTCATGTGATGGAGCGTACATCGTCATCAAAATGATAAACGACGTGGTTTACCGGATTAGGAAAGAACAGAGAATAAAACTTAGAGACACTTATAGCGAATAGCGCTCTATATATTTACTATATCGTAAATGTAAAATGTTATAAAATAAATATGTCTAAACTATTCAAGAATAGTCTAGACACTCTCGAAAATTGTGGAATATTCTAGAAAGTTAGAATATTTGGTATAGATACGCGATAAAATTATAGGAATGAATTAGTTGTGTTTTAACCGTGATAGTGCTAGTAGTAATAAAAAGGAACAAGTCAAAGTTAAGTGATTATAAAGTTAAATACAGTGTTATAAATTAATAATTGTGAAGTTAAATACTCGAATTAATTAAATGAGTGTAATTTAGTGTTATCTAGAATTTACATCGTTTGTTTTATTCACAATCCAGTGATCGAACCTTGTTTGACAGGGCTAAAACGTAACAATATTATTAAATTCAATTTAAGTTATGTATTATAATTCTAAAAATTCTAAATTATTTGTAATTGATAATATCTAGTCTGAGAATTTCAAGTTTGAAGATAGTAATTATAGAATCCAAATTATAAAAATAAATAAAAAATGAATTTAAAAATTGCTAAGCTCTGAGTAATAAATTATAAGTTATACATTTCTAGACCCAACTTATAAATACTAAAATTTTAGATCGTAAATATTCACAATTTAGCAATTTCCATGGTACATAAAAACAGTTCGATAATTTAAAAAAATGAAACCACTAAGGTTCTAGGTAAATTTAAAATTCTAAATTCGAAATTTATTAATTTTAAAATTAAATCCAATGAATTTTATTTTATTAATTCCATGAATTGAGAATTTTTTAAAATCTCAAAGCATGAATTTAATAAAATCTAACGTTAATTTCATAATTTAAAATTTAATTAATTTGATAAAATGAATATTTTTTTGGTAAAAGTACATAACTGGCAATTCGAAATTATATTTAATGGAATACTTTAACCATTTGTATTATATATTTCTTAGTTTGAAGATTTGGACAGGGTCGATATACTGATTTGATAATTATATATGAACATTGTTTTATGAGTCATTCTATATATTAAACAAGGAATGTGGGAGGTAAAAAGTCCTCCTAAATTTTATTTACGAAGATTGGTTACAGCTACCTGGGTAAGATATTTAAAATATTTTAGAGGCGTAATTGGCATCGCCCTGAATTTATATTTTCAACTTTTAAATATCAGATGAGGTCGACAATTTGTTCGGATCTGCTCAAAAAATGAAAACGATCGAATCTTATATTGTATAAATCAAAATTCCAAGTATTTAATACTACGAAGATTAGTTCTTTTTGATTTTACATATACTTAAAATAAAAATGTTGTTTTAAACATTTAATTAAAATTATAATAAATATGAATAATAAAAAAAATATTATAAAACCTTTTTTGTTTTGTTTATAATTTATAATTCTCATATTTTTATAACTTTTCAATCTCTTTTCCATATAAAAAATATATAAAATTTATACATAAAATAAAATAAAAAGAATTTTCATTTTATTATTATTAATATTATTTTTCCGTTTTTTCCTCATTTTCTACACACACATACACACACACACAAGCAACGAAAAAAAAAATTATACTAATAAGAGCAAAATAATAATCATAATTTTTATCACAGCAAGCAACAAAAAAAAAATTTAAATTGAATTTTATTTATTAAAAATTAAGATTAGAATGTGATTTGGAATAATAAATTTATATTTATTGTGTATGAAATAAAAAAGGAAAAAGATTTATAGCTTTGTGATATATAATTCTGATGAGAGAGAAAAGACGACATCCAGGGTTTACCGTTTCCTAATTTCGGAACAAATCTATTGGCAGAATTATCTGCATCAGCGTTCCGCCAAGCCATGTTTAAGAATCACAGTCTAAACAATTTATTTGGTTATAAACATATTGTTTATAACCAAATAAATTGTTTAGACTGTGATTCTTAAACATGACTTGGTACCTACTGGAGTAAAATGTGTATTATTATTATTTTATTTTGTTCATTCCAGATAAGTATTACCTGGAAAATGATTGGAAAACAGGAAATTATATGCGCGATATTAATAATAAATTTTGTTTTAATCCAATTTCTTAGAAGGAAATAAAATTGATAATAAAATAAACAGAGATTAAATTTAACAGAAAAAAAAAATGCTTTATGTTGTGTTTCAAACTTTTATGACCACCATTTAAAAAAATAAAAATACTTTAATACTAGCTATAAACTATAATATTATATTAAACTATATAGTAGTTGATAGTAGTTTAGTATCATCATATTCATTCGAACTATTTGACATTTTTGATGAGTAATCGGAAAAATAAAAATCGTTATATGTGCATTTATGGTAACAACAATGAGCCAAGAGAAAATGCTGATTCAGTTATATATGAGTATGTGAATGGGAACAACACAACCGGAACGAATATAAATCGATTCGATTTGTTTGTATATTTCATCAAGATAAAAAATATTTTTTTTATTATTTAATTATCTAAATAAATAGCATACCAATTATATATTATGTATATATTACTAACTTCTTATCATTTCAAATTAAATAGTTTAATAAAATTTTATAAAATATAAGGCACACACAACACACAACTTATAACGAAGAATTTTAAGTCACGACTAAATTTTATCGTCGTTAATGTTAAGTGTTATATGGTTTTGTGACGTGTGGGCGTAAATAATCAAGTTGAGTCTAAATGATTAACTTAAATTTAAGATTATAGATGGCAGTGAACTAGATTTAATCTAAATTAGTATTCTAAATTAGTGGTCGCCATTTTGTTGTATTATTTACTTTTTCGGAATATAATGTGATATTTTTAAAGCGCTGGTGGTAAGAAATGCTTCGGAATATTTTTTTGTATAATACGCCCCAGATGGGTGGTATTTAAAATTTCAGTTAAATGTTCTAAGTTATGCTAGCGAGTTAAAATTTAAACTTAACTGCAATTCAATTAATTTTAAAGTTACTCTTAAACAAAATTTTAAAAATCGTGAATGATGGATGTTTAACAAAACAACTTAAATTTTTTTATGATGAATCTTATTTGGTTCTTAGAAACGTAATTTTGTCTAGTTTTAAATAGTATTCTACTTACATACTCGTATATAGAGACATGACATGCGATTGAATGAAATAATCTAAATTGAAATTATTATTCAAAAAATACAAAATTTTAGAATAACCTTGTTTACGAGTTATAAGCTAAGAACTGAAAATATCTAAAGCTATTATATTTTAAAACGACAAATAACAATAGAAGTGTTATCTATGCAATATAAACAGGAAGTTTCTAAAATTAACGCTCTGTAACCGAGAGCACAACTAATGATTTTACATTTCAATGACAATGTGGTTTTAGAATCACTCTGTATGGTTGAATTTAGTATTTGTTCAGGTGAAATAAGTCATAAAAAATATTTCAATTTTGATAAACTTAGATAATCTTATCTCGGATCCTGCTCGTTAACCTTATAACTTTGTGGCAAATCTAAAACAACAGCTACAACATGCGCACATAAAATTAGTTCGGTATGTAGTTGACTCGATTGAACCAGAATTTTTGTCAACAAAAACAAATCATTGCCAACAACCGTGCGGTAACAATCTGTGAACTTCTGATAGTAATTGTTTAGAAAATTGTTCTATTTAACAAAATGTAGAAACCATCCCCAACGTTAAATTCCTCGATGTATCGGAGATCGCGAACCCACTTATCTTATTTCCCGACAGTCTCGTGATATGTGACCGGTACTGGCATATGCCCAACATCGTATTTTATCTTAATACCTTGGTTTCCTATCTCTCCTTCTTGCCCATTCCTTAAAATTTGCTTCATAAGAGATCTCGACTCTGGTGGTCTCCATCCTACTTCACGCCAATCTCGTGAGATGTGACTCGTTCTGTGACACGGCCAACCTTATTATAAGCCGGATTTACATGTAGCAAATCAACCGCTATATCGACTTTTTAACTCCATACGATACACTTCTCGTCCATGGTCACCTCCGTACTTTCGATCCATTGCCTTCATTACTTCATTGTAACTGTATCTATCATGTTCCGGAATAGCCTGTACCGTCTCCGCCGCTTCCCCTTTTAGAGCCACTATTAAACTGGATACACAATTATTTTCATTCCACCCATTTTGATTGGCTGCCATTTCGAATTGGAATTTGAAAATTGCAAAAGATGTTGTTTCATCGAATACTGGTGGCTTAATTTTGATCGCGTGTCCTGACTGAGCTACCTGCGCTACAGCTCTGTTTACTTTAAAGTACATAGACAATTTTTCTCAAATCTTACAATTTTATCTTGGAGCTGTTCAATGTCTGTGACTTGAATTTTCCATTACCATCGTTCGTTTGTAATTTATGTTCAATTTCTTCAACTACTGATTGGATTTTCTCTACTTCTTTATGTAGAGTGGTACTAATTTTTTGCAGTTTCTCGTCTATTTTATAGATCGACAAAATCTTGTTTCATTTCCCTAATCACAGCCTATAATTCCGTCAAAAACTAACTTTCCAGATTTTACCGGTACAATCTCCACTACTGCCTTTTTATTTTCGCCTTTCACTTCTGTTTCGTTTATGAATAAAACAACCAATTTACTTTAAGCAACATCTTACTAATGATTATTAAATTTCCAAAAAGCCACAATTTACCTAAATTACGAAATAATAATAATAAAAATAATAATGATTTTACATTTCAATGACAATGTGGTTTTAGAATCACTCTGTATGGTTGAATTTAGTATTTGTTCAGGTGAAATAAGTCATAAAAAATATTTCAACTTTGATAAACTTAGATAATCTTATCTCGGATCATGCTCGTTAACCTTACAACTTTGTGGCAAATCTAAAACAACAGCTACAACATGCGCACATAAAATTAGTTCGGTATGTAGTTGACTCGATTGAACCAGAATTTTTGTCAACAAAAACAAATCATTGCCAACAACCGTGCGGTAACAATCTGTGAACTTCTGATAGTAATTGTTTAGAAAATTGTTCTATTTAACAAAATGTAGAAACCATCCCCAACGTTAAATTCCTCGATGTATCGGAGATCGCGATCCCACTTATCTTATTTCCCGACAGTCTCGTGATATGTGACCGGTACTGGCACATGACCACATCGTATTTTATCTTAATACCTTGGTTTCCTATCTCTCCTTCTTGCCCATTCCTTAAAATTTGCTTCATAAGAGATCTCGACTCTGGTGGTCTCCATCCTACTTCACGCCAATCTCGTGAGATGTGACTCGTTCTGTGACACGGCCAACCTTATTATAAGCCGGATTTACATGTAGCAAATCAACCGCTATATCGACTTTTTAACTCCATACGATACACTTCTCGTCCATGGTCACCTCCGTACTTTCGATCCATTGCCTTCATTACTTCATTGTAACTGTATCTATCATGTTCCGGAATAGCCTGTACCGTCTCCGCCGCTTCCCCTTTTAGAGCCACTATTAAACTGGATACACAATTATTTTCATTCCACCCATTTTGATTGACTGCCATTTCGAATTGGAATTTGAAAATTGCAAAAGATGTTGTTTCATCGAATACTGGTGGCTTAATTTTGATCGCGTGTCCTGACTGAGCTACCTGCGCTACAGCTCTGTTTACTTTAAAGTACATAGACAATTTTTCTCAAATCTTACAATTTTATCTTGGAGCTGTTCAATGTCTGTGTCTTGAATTTTCCATTACCATCGTTCGTTTGTAATTTATGTTCAATTTCTTCAACTACTGATTGGATTTTCTCTACTTCTTTATGTAGAGTGGTACTAATTTTTTGCAGTTTCCCGTCTATTTTATAGATCGACAAAATCTTGTTTCATTTCCCTAATCACAGCCTATAATTCCGTCAAAAACTAACTTTCCAGATTTTACCGGTACAATCTCCACTACTGCCTTTTTATTTTCGCCTTTCACTTCTGTTTCGTTTATGAATAAAACAACCAATTTACTTTAAGCAACATCTTACTAATGATTTTTAAATTTCCAAAAAGCCACAATTTACCTAAATTACGAAATAATGTAAAGGACATTCTCTCCCTAAGAAAATTATAATCGTTTTTCGAAAATATTTAAATTTTAATACAATTTTGCAACGTGTTCATGATAAATTACAACCCCTTTTGTGACAACAGCTAGGTATATACGAGTATATTTTCTGTATACATATACATAAGGGCCGTTCACCATCATATCGATGTACAAATTTAATAATCAAGACATAATTGGTAACATCCACCCAACATTTTTATAATAATTACATTAATATGAAAATGATTCTAATCATACATTTTCCTTTTGTACAAATAATATTAAAGCGTATCAACCTTCCCGTCGAAAAAAAAGCTAATCGGAATCCGGTCCTGTATACACAAAAATGTGTACCAACAATAAATATCAATAATTTTTTTTTTATATTTTTCATTTCAACAAAAATAAAAATGAAATTCATTTTAAGTAATGGGAAACGAACATTTGAGGAGGGGAAGGGAAACAAGTTATATACAAAATTTAATATCCGGAAAATGTTTTCCATACAAAATTAAATATATTTTATGTATGTATAAGTTGATCTTAATGTTTTTTTATGAAAACTAACCTTAAACCAGATTTAAATTGGATGAACCAATCAAAGACCTCGGAATTATGTACATCAAAACTATGTATAATTTAATAGTTTTTATTAATACTCCATCATCTTTTCCGGTATAAAGTGTGTCCATACATATTTCACTTTTCAATTTTGTATTTTTTCGTTTTTTTCAACCAAAAACTAATGTGATTTTTCCAACAAACAAGTGCAAAAAAAAGTTGTTATTTTTTTGTTTTATTAAATCTATTATTACAATCGTAAATTTTCTTTTCCTTGTTGTAACAAAAACCGAAAGAAAAAAAATGTAAAATAAATTTTATTTATAAAAATAATAAGAAAAATCCTTTCTTTACTATTTCTTTCCTTTCTAGAAAATATAAGAAGTATATGGAAAAGAAACTAGCAAAAGAGGAACAAGAAGAAAATTAATTTTATTTTCCATTTTTTTTATACTTTATTTTCATCTTATTCTTTTATTTAATTTTCTTTTCAACAAAAAGTCTGTGTTTTTTGAACCAAGCCAACACACAAATGCAATTTTATCTTTTTTTTTTTTTTTCTGCAAAAAGGAAAATAACATTAGAAAAGTTTTTCAATTTAATTTTTTAAGATCAAACACACAAAAAAATTTGCGAGAGGAAAATAGAACGAAACTAATGCAAGAAAATGAAGAAATTATCTTTACAGCATGCCAATAATCGTTTAAAAAGTATTTTCTTCGTTGTTGCTTGTTCCGTTCGCTTGCTTTTCAAGTCAATTCAACTATGAAAATAGATGGCACTGCGAATTGTGTGAACAAAAAAATTAGATGATGAGGAGAAAAATGCAATACGAATGTGTTCCTCATTACGCAGCTTCATGTATATAAATATAATATTCAAATTCCTAAATTTTCTGATTAAACGAGCTTAGCAATAATAAATATGATGGGGTGAACCTGTTTAATCCGTCAAATTACATAGTGGTGACTTGTAAATAACATAATCCATAACGATTTAAATTGGGTCTTCAACAGTACATAAAAAATATTTACATTAGCTCCTATACGTCTACGTTAAATTGCCTACTAAATCGAGAATTTTATTCCAGCATACATTTATATTTCACAATTTGCCAATCAACTGTGATATTAACGACTACACATGCGGCATAAGGGCCTAAAATATACATATATGTACATACGTTGGGATGACTATGGGATAACTATTTGAATACACTACAGATGTTCATATATATTTGGTCTTAATTCGAGGACTCATTTCTAATTGATAGTTTTTGTGTATGTATAGGTAAGCTTAACAATTTGAAATGGAAATTCACATTCCAATCTGGAATCAATTAAATGCCAATCTGGTATTACGTCACATTTCAATCTGGAATTAGTGATTGGAATCTAGAATTACGGTTTTCAGTTTGGAACTATTCCACTTTTCAATTTGCAGCCCAAAATTCTAATCTGGCATTATTCCACAGTCTATTCTGGAATTCCATATTCCAAACTGAAATATCGCATTTTAATTTAGAATAATACCACGTTTCATTTTTCATTTGGAATAGTTTCAAATTCCACCTGGAACTATTCCACGTTCCAATCACGACAGTTTTTGTCCACATTCGTCAGAATGGAAAAATTAATCCGTATTCCAATCAGGAATATTTACGACATATATAGCCGGAACATTTTTGTGTATTAAGTGGATGGTGTAGGTAGTCAGCACAACGAATGATTACCATAATACTTGTTGTGTGCAACAGTTGACAGCTGATATCGCAGGTCTGGGCGGTATCATGAGCACCGAACGGGAAATTTTACACATAAATCAACAACAATGCACCATCATACCACATTTTGCAAGTGTAAATTTGCCAGTTCGGTAAGATTTTCTGACCGGCGTACATGATAGTGCCCCTGAACATAACTTTTATTATTTACCGATATAACAGCAATTTATTTTATAGCTCAGTGTGATAAAATGAAACGTTAATTAAATCTGAAATAAGATGTATAGACGTATTTTACTTGGCCAAATTTAAATTGATACTCAAGTCGAATTAATTGCACACTCGATTGAGGTGAATTAACTAAATTATCTGGATTAACTGAATCAACCGAAGTTCGATTCATACCCTTCCCATAAAGGTTCATATGGCCCTTTTTACTCTTCCGCTACTATTAGTTGAAACACAAAACAAATTGACGGGCTTGTGTCGCGGCCACATAAAATACATCAGATTGCTCAGATTTGCAGGATTGTTCATGGTCTTCCGTCTATCGAATAGTATGTATAGTATAAGTGTGCATGCTTTGTCCTATAGAAGATAATGCAATTTCGAATGGTTACATGAAGTATTGCTCGAGTTTTAGTTGGGATGTCGTATCAGCTTAGGTTTTGTTTGTATAGATTAAATTTACTATAAATGCTTTAGTTTACTCCTACTAAATTCAATACAACTTGGAACTTCTTTATTAAATGATGAAAAACTAGAAAATTAAGATTCATTTATTCATATTTCTTAAACAATATTTTTGACATTTATCTAAAGTGAATAATATCAATCGAACGCTCAATTCACTTCAGAAGAGTTGCTCAATTGTGATTCAGTTAATTCATGTCAATCGAAAGTGCCTACGATATTCAGCAGCCCAAAAACTAGCCATTTCCTAAACAAATATTCCCTCTAAATTATGGCCGTATGATCTCGCTTTTTTGTCACTTTTTCAGTGACTAGAAAATGCCTACGGAGAAAAAATGTCTGTACAAAATATTTGTAAGAGTAAGTGAATGAAACCACAGGCTTGGAAAAATACCTAAAGCGTAAAAAAAAAAGTGTTTCTAAAACTGGTAGCTCAATTTGATTCTGTTGTTTTGACATAGATATGTTTTTCTGACATTTGAGATACATATGTGTAAATATTTTGAGAACCAATATAAAACCCCAGCGTTGTCTTGCCCAGGCTTTTAACATAAATACGTCGGCACGCGTTTTATTGGTTTCATTTTGGAGTTCCCCGGAACAATATACCTATAGCATAGATAAACTAGTACTAGTTTATCTATGCCTATAGCATAAATTTATCCCCAGAGCCATACGATTTCAAATGCATTTCTTAAATATTAAAATTTCGTTCCGACAGATTCATGTCATACACGGTTTCAAATGATTGCTTTGATTAACGACTCTGAATTAAGATTCGTGACCAATTAAGATTCGTGACCGTGTATAAATGAGCTCATGGTAAAAGTGATCATCTTCCATCGGTAAGATTGTTTATGGTTTACAAAATATGTATGTTCGTTCCTTAAATTAGGATTTTAAAAGAAAATGTGTATACACGCAGACCCAAAACCGAATTTTATTTATTTTGTTTTTCCAAACTATTAAAAATGTACATGTGTAGTTGTCTTCAGCTACACTATAAATTAGGTTCTTTCTCTGTTTCGCTTTACTTTTTTACAGCACTTTATAGCACTTGAAAAAGTAATGGTATTATGACACTGGCTAGAAAAAAGTGCAATAAAAAAAATAATGTGTAACTAGGACAGAAACAGATGTAAAGAAAAAGACAACACCATTTTATAAACGTCAAATATTTACGCTAGCATGGATTTTGTTTCGGTGTCGAAAACTAATTTCAAAATCATAATTGGAACGATCGAAATATAAAATTTCTAATCGAACAAATTAAAACGTCGGAGTTTATATGGAACCTCAGCCATCCCAATTATAAAAATAAGGAGAAAAACAATTATTTTAGGATTTTTACTTATGGTGAGATTTTTTTTTTCTTAACATATAATTATTTTTTCAATTTTAATAAAATAAATCTTTCAGATAACTTGCTAAAAAATTAAACAATTTAAAATCTAACTTTACCAACGAGTATCAAAAATATTTTAAACTGAAAAACCCGGAACAGGTACAGACGATGCAGCAGAATCTACATGGAAATTTTATCATGATCTCTTATTTTTAAAAGAAACCTGCGATGTGATGCCTTCGGTGAACAATTATAATAAACGTTCATTAAATGTAAATAATTAAAATATACATGAAATGTAAGTTTTTATATTTATATTTATTTTTAGGAATTGTTAGGAGATTCATTAGATTCGCAACGTTCCCTCAGTCGGACAGATGAATTATGCTCATCAATTTTACTTAGCAATAATGAATATTTGGATTGTGAGACATGTCTTTCATTCAATGAGATTTAACGAAATCCCCATCTCGGCCACAATCTTGTTCAACACCTAGCACGTCATCGCAAAATAGGTAACTCGCCCAATTGAAACCAGTTCCAATTCACCCTACAAAAAAGCCAGAACCGCATCAAAAAGCAAAGAAGAAATCCTTATAATAGCCCTTTTCAGAAAAATAACTTCAAAAGTATATTTGAATAACATTATAAAATTGTTCAAAATATTCTTCTAGTTGCTTCTGGATTTTTCTTTTGCAGACTTTCTTGATGTGCCCATAGATCTACTCGCATTCGAATCAAATTCCTTTGGTTGAGAGTGTCTATTTCTTCTTCTGCCAGACAGTCGAAATTTGTTGATCTTTTCATATTATCTGTTCGTCGATAATTATGTAGGCAAATACAAGCCAAAGCCACCTTGATTAACCCATTTGGTTCTCGAAATATAAATGCAAATAGTCTCTGCAACCTATCTGCGAGAATGAGTATTATACGGCCATTAAAAAAATGTCAAATCGATAAAATATGTGCAGCAGGGAGGGATCCAATAAAATAAAATATACTCAAATTTTCGCACTGTTAAAAAAACAGTACAATGAACCTAATGAGGCAACCTAATGTTTCCACCGGAATAACAAACCAATTATTTCTAAATTAAAGTGTAATATTTTTTAATAAATGTTATTTCAATTTTATTAAGTTTCTTGTAGTTTTATTTATGTGTATCAAATCTATATGTAGCAATCGAAACTTGCACTACGGATCCAGTCTTCTCGATAAAGATGGTTAATAAACTACATGTTCGAATTAATCGTGCAAAATAATTATTCTGGCCCAAGCATCAAATGGAAAATATAAATTGTCCAATTACCAACCACAAATAACACTGAAGTATGATGCTTAAGAAATATAAACATTTCACATATTAAATTCAAATAAAAATGAATTTCTATTGTTTTATTTTTTGACATCAAAAAATTGAGCAAAACCTTCAATAACGGCTAACTTCGGAATATTTTTCGGCAAAATATAAATGTCAATATAAAATGAATTAGTAAAATGAACAGTCGAGAAACTTTAGATTTTTAGAATTTTAAAAATGCAAATTAGCGAAGATTCAGTGAGCCTGGTGTTAAGCACAATAACTAAAATTAAATATAAAATAATAATATTTAAAAAAATTGAATTAACAAAATACCAAAATGGTATGAATGTATTATTGTTGTAAATGGTCAATAGAATACACCAATAATATATTTTTACTATCATTACTCTTATTGGTTTGAAGATTGGCTTAAAATTGTCTCTCCTTAATTTCACTGGTATTAAATTGTGCATTATTTATTGTGTCTGTATAATAATTAATATCTGGATTGCAATATTGATAAATTGCCACCAACATGAATTTTTAAAAACTTTCGACACATTATCGAAATGAAATATGAATTCTAGAATATTGTTCAAGGTGCACAGAGGCAAATTTTACGTTATTTATATGTATATATAGGAACTTAACGAAGCAACATGTGTTCGATTGTACAATCAACAATATTAAAAACATTTTTTCTTTTTTTGGTCACGTTATATTCCTCGATTTTTATGTTTAACAAAACAATAATTGTGTTGCTAATTATATAACAGCGACAAACGATTATATGACTTCAGTCGATTTTGCAAAAAAGTTTACTTGAACAATCGGCATATATAGACAAAACACGAAATTTGTGTTCTTTGCATGCTGCATATTATTATTAATTCTGTATGACGTCAAGGCTAACCATATTACACGAGCCACAATAAATTCATATCAAAAAATCACTATCAAATATTTTACAACCCTTATTTGTGCGCTAGGCTTAAATCTAAAATACATACACATAAATTGAAAAACATTATTATTAAAATATATAAATTTTTATTTGATTTTCGATTATCATAAAATGAAAATTTATTTATTTATTTATATACATAAATATATAATTTTCTTATTTTCCAACCAATGTACAAAAAAGAAAAGAAAATTTTGTGGTATTTTTGTTTTTTTATTATATAAAAAATAATAATTCGGGTTTTTTGTTATTCTTTTTATTTTTAACACTTTAAGAAGATAAAAATGATTTAAGATGAAATATTTAAATTTCTAATATATAATCTAATTTTATTTATTTTTATTATTTTCTTCTTATTTTTTGTTAACATTTCAGAAAAAAAGAAGAAATTAAATTAAATTTTACAACACAAAAAAATAAAATAAGATAAATTAGATTTTTATTAGATTTTACAGGATTACTTTTTCTTTGTTGAGCTTTTTTGCATATTATTATTTATGTGGAAAAGGAACGAAAATTCGGGGAAATATAATAAAATATCGCGTGTTTTTTATATTTTGTTGTGCTTAAGAGTAATAGATAATAGCATGGAAATGCAACGAGGTTAATTCAAGAATTAATCAAAATTTGATATTTCAATAAAATTTCTGTGAACTATATACTCTTAACTAGTTTTACTACCACATAATTCAGAAGAATTTTTGTTTAGTAATTAAACCAGAAAGAATTTAGTTCCTGTATTAAAACTCCGAGAAGATACAAATGAGATACACAACATTAGCATTTCACTAAGTTACCATTTATCCTAGTTTAGAAGGAATATATAAATATTGCCAATCAAGTCCAGATTAAAAATCATATTTAAATATAACCTAAGTTTGCTTTTACTTTTGTGATTCGACCTAATTTTTCGTTTTAAAAGTTATGACTCCAAATATCAGTACTCATACTAAACTCAGACTAAGCTTTTCGAGGTGACATTATAATTTATTAATAAAAAAATATTAATAATAATTAGTTAAACAGCAATATGGGTACCGGTTACTCTGTAGCTGGCATTACACGGAAGTCAATATAAAAAAACGGTATTTAATTTCATCAAAGAATAACAACTTTTCATGGAATGATTTTGCCGAAACACGAATTGGTTCCCTGATATATTTCGGAGTTATAAGGAGGTTTCGCAAAATTTCACGGATAAAAAATTCAGTTATTCAAGTTTTAAACAAATAATTGACTTAATTTGAATGTAACATTGACCTTCTGTGGCATTAGCAATAAAGCAGTAAGATCATGGCCGCCTTAGAAAGGTTGCAGTTATTATGCAGAAAATAAAACTGACTATTTCTTTTTATGCTAATTTCAGTCATAGGATTTAGCCCCCTGTTGGAGAGTAGTGGTAATAGTAAAGAAAAATAGTACGTATTGTTACGATCGTGGCAACATCTCTATTTACGTAGAGACACTTCAGTCTAGACACTCTCGAACATTGTGGAATTGTCTTAATATATTGTGGAATATATTGTACAGTCTAGACACTCTCGAACATTGTGGAATATTCTAGAAGGTTAGTATATTTCGTATTGGTATAAATATGCGATACAATTTTAGTAGTAAGTTAGTTGTGTTTTAACCGTAATGATCTAGTAGGAATAAAAAAGAATTTAAAGTTAAATAAATGATTTAAGGAATCAGTGTTTAGTTTAATTGTTCGGAAATAAATAAATTTAGTGTTATCTAGAATTTACATAGTTTGTTTTATTGACAATCCAGTGATCGAACCTTGTTTGACAGGGCCAAAACATAACAGTATTTTGTCCTTGTCTAATTAAAGCTAATTAAATTATAAATTTAATTAATTCTTGTAATAAAAAATATATAATTTGTTTTGACTTAATTAAACAATTTCTAAATAGTACATACATACATACATAATTTTCCTTGACTTTCCCAACCAAAAAAAAAAAGATCAAAAAACTATAGTAAACACACACACTACAGACATAACTATTTCAAATTTTTAATTAAACTTTGCTTTTATAAAATTTTTATTTTGATTATTTTCAAAAAAAAAATAAAAATATTGGAAAATTAGATGAAAAGCTTTTCTGATTGTGTATTTTATTCGTATTTTTATTTCTTCAAATACATTTTTGTTTTAATTAAATTAATTATAAATAGGAGCAATTTTATACAATTTTTGTGTTTATTTGCCTTTTGAGTACAAAATAAAAAAAAAATTAACTGGAAAATTTTCTATATTTTAAATGATGTATATAAGATTTTTATTTATATACCAGAAAAAACTATATATGTACACACATATGTATGTACAAATACTATATACATATATACATATTCAATACACAATGCGCATGTAATTCAATCATTGTTTTAGCTTCGAAACAAACCAAAAAAAAAAAAAAAATATGTATGTGTATGTATATATGTACATATATAGTACAGAGAGATGCGTTTAAGATAAAAGGGTGGATCCCCTACGCGCGCCATGTCTTCCAATATAATTTATGAGGTGTTCATAATTTTAAACGCGATTTATTATACTCCTCTCTAGTACACTGTTTGTAGTATTCTAGATAACACACAATAGAATATTAAAACTAAATGTTGTATTGATTTTATTTCCCGTGTGTTTGAAATTTTATGTATATGCGGCTGCTGGGTACATACAAAGGTGTTGTATGTATATCTACGACCTACGAGAGAATAATAAGAAAATTATGAATTCTTATGTATTTCTTGAGCTTCCATCTCACTCAAGAAACAATAACAAAGGTAAGAAAAAAATTATTTCATGGAAAAACAAATAAATTTTTCTTTTATATACTCGTAGTGGAAAATGTTCCCAAACTCATGATTTTTTCAAATAGCAGCAACCACATACAAACACACACACACACACACACACACACACACATACACACAAAAACAAACAAACAAAGAGAAAAATATAATATATTTTCAATCTTTTGTGAATTCTATTTTTACTGTTATTATTTTATTTTAGTTTGCATTTTCTTTATGCTTTTCCACAGACGAAACCCCCCAAAAAAAATATTAAGAAAAAACAAAGGTCGGCGACCTCAATCCTAAAGAGCGAACTTAAATAAAGTTAAGAACCCAAACGAAATTTATTTCTTAGTATAGAATGCTGTATTAGACCTAAAACTTAGAGCGGCATATGATCCAAGACTAAACATAATTTGTTAGCCAAAGATTACCATCAATTCGTTCGAATTAAGTCAAAATTAGACAAAATTAGTTGTAATCGATTTTTATTAAAAAGATGAAAAATAGGGCACGTACTAACTAATCTTTAAAAATTACATATTTCTTAACTGTTAAATTTTGAATTATCTATTTAAGTAAAATTCAGAATTGTAAATTCAAAAATCGATAATTTTTTTAAATTCGAAGGTATAATTCGAAACAACAGAATTTACTTTTTGAATTTGAGAATTAGTAAACTTAGAAATTTATGACATGGAAATATTACGGAATTAAACCCGATAATTTAAATTAAGGTATTATTACAAATTTATATTTAAATTTGTGTATTTTATGTAGAATTAAAAATTTAGAAATAAAGGATACAAATTTAGAAATAGAAATTTAGAAATTTAAATAAATTTCTACGATAAATGAATTTTTCCGAAATTCAATGAAAAGTAAGAACTGCCGAGTGTCTGAAAATTAAAACATGAAGTAATCATAACGTTTTATGGCCACATGTCATTTGAAATTTTTAAATCTGATACCATGGCCTAAATAAAACACGACTGACTATGGCGCAAATTGTCGCCCGTTTTAGTAATAACAAAAAAATGTTATCAGTAAATTAATGTCATCCCTTTCTGAGCCAAAACAAAGATCTTTCAACAACAACAAAAATTGCCAACTTTAAAACAAACTACCTGTTCCCCATTATAAATTTAATAATTTAAAATTAAAAATACAAATTAAATAAAGTTTTTTGTGTTTTGTTTTGTTTTTGTAATTTAACAATAAACTAAACAATATATATTAAATTAAAAATAAAAATGAAAACAAAAATATATAAAAATAAAAAATTTAAATAATTTAATATTACCCGAAACAAAAACAAAACGAACAAAAAGTTTGGAAAAACTTTTAAATATTTTCCTAAAAATAAAATATATACATCTATATATATATATACACACACACACACATACAAAGCAAAAAAAAACTTTTAAGTAATAATTTTCTTCATTTATTATTATTATTTTTATTTCACTTTTTAACAAACAATAAAAATTCAAATTAGCAAACTTTAATGTTATGCAAAAAATAAAAAAATAAAAATTAATTTGAAACAAAAATGAAAGAAATTTTTTTTATATTTATTTATACATTTTTTACCGTTTTCCATTATTATTATGTATTTTGAAAATGTTAATGATGGAAAATAAAACTTTTGTTTTTTTGTTTCAAGGGTTTTTTTTATTTATAGTTTACCGGAAATAGTTATTTAAATTAGGTTATAAACTATATACATACTCGTACTATAATAATATATTTATAAACAACAACCCATTATTTTATCATTATTATAAGGAAAAGTGAAAATTTATTTTACATTCAATTCCCATATTTTTGGTAATATTTATGCTGCTATACATATATCCTATTTACTATAAAAATTAGTCTAGAATATATTATTATAATCTCTATTCCACATCGTATAGAAAATGCGTACGACACATTCATTGAGCATGAAAATTGCAAAAAATGTAAATTCTGTCATTTTTCTATGTCACAAGAAATATAATTTATTTTTATAAAATTATGTTTTATAAAATATATAATTTTATGTTTTGTAATTATAATGCTATTACCAATTACATACAATAGTAATGTTGTCCAATATATTAATCAAATTTGGAAAAGTCATTTATGCATAATTTGTGATTGGATTTTATTGTGTAGTATATACTATAAATACTCAAAGAACTTCCTTGAGGAAATGATTTTCCGATTTTATTTTATATTTCTAGAAAATAAATTTATTCGTATTTAGCCTATAATTTTGAGTAAAGTAATTAAATAGTAGTTAAAATATTGGGGTATATTCAGCAGGACCCTTTTATGGAAATATTTTATTAAATTAAAACTGTCACGGTTCAATTATATGCCTGCCTGATTTAGAAAAAAATTATTAAACCTAAGATATGATCATTAAATAAAAAGTGAGCATAAACTTGTACATATGCATATAAAGTTTTCTATCTTTTAGTACGAGTTGTAAGAAAAGTAAAATAAGAACTGAATCTGAATAGTTTTTCATTAAACATATTTTTATAATTGCGTGTAGAAAAGTGAATATATTTTAAATACTTATTTAGGGATGAGAAGTACTAGCCCAGCCACAGAGAGTAAATCAAGTACTGTTGCAGGTCATAATTTGAACTCATTTTTAATAAAAACAAATATACATTTATTATGTATTAGTGTGGATTAAAAAATTAGTAAAGTGAATTATCTTTAATCCAAATTTATTCTCATCTCGCCTTGACCGGCTCTTATTTTTAATTAAATGAGCTGAAAACCTGTTTATGGTGTAATGGATTCAATAAATATAATTTTTAGCGAAATATCTGAAATTATTGTTTATACGAGTAGTGTAACTGTGACTAGAATTTTATATGGGATTCGTGTTTATATATTAAAACCTCAAACTCTTTGTATAATAGATATATGTATGTACTTATGTACTTAAACTTAACCACCTTCAACAATTACATAAGTGATGACTTAAAACTAAATACATGCTATATTGATGTAAATCTACAAAATACTTATTTTAAATAAAAAACTTTTATTTTTGATTTTATTTTAATTCTTCCTTATTGTGACAATTTTTATTTTTGATTTTTTCGGTAAATCGATTTCGACTTGCGTCTTCCTCAGTACCTTGTTAACTATTCTAGAATAGGAATCCTTTTGGAAACTTTAATCTTAAGCTTTGTATTACCGGTGGCACAATGTGATCTCGATCTGACCACAAATGATAAGGGAATTTTAAGTGGTGTGGTATTTCTTGGCCTAATTGTATCGACCCATTTATGGAGATTCCTTGCCAACACTTTTGGCCAACGAACGATTATGTACCGAACACTTATTATTTCGTTTGCAGGTACGCTTGCATCGAGTATGGCAACAAAGTTTTGGTTTTTACTGGTATTTCGATTCCTGAGTGGATTTTTGTGAGTACCTATACATAAGCGAATATTACTTACGTCGCCGATATTTGAGTCTCGAATTCGGGTGATTATTGAATTATACACAAAAACTATCAACTACACACATTCCGAATAACGAAGGTACGATATGTGAAATATTAAATGCAACTGGATGCGGTATTTATTAGTTTGATAAATGATTCGAGGATTTATTATTTCGATCACATAATGTGTTGGTCGCCGATATTTGAGTCTCGAATTCGGGTGATTTTTGAATTATACAAAAAACTATCAACTACACACATTAGTATGATGGGGAGGTACCGGGTTCGAATCCCAACAGAGACGGGATGCAAAAGGGATCTTTCATCGCCCGATTAGAACTCATGGGCCGACCCATCTTCCATGTCACTGTACAGAGTGACATGGAGCTATGCAATGCGCAGGTGGTATACTGTACTTTTGTGAATGGGATGAATGAGTTGAATGAATGTTAGTGTGAATGTGGGTATTGCACCGTGGGCCCATTAGTAGCATTGAGTGCTGGAGTAAAATCCGCCCAATTTTACTTAAAAAAATTATTGATTAATTAAATCCAAATGAAATTTATATTCTACATATCCTCGCACATTGAAAAAATTAGAAAAAACATTATTTCAATTGTTAAACGAAACTTTAGTACGCGATATATTTCCAATGTAAGGTTTTATATGTATAAAACTAGTATTCCCAGATAAAATAAATATCATCATCAGAAATGCCAACATTTTACTCGAATCATTTTCGAAACTAACAAACATCATTCGCTATATTTTATCAATTATTTAAAATTTCCAACAGGCTCGTATTGAAAAATTCTGAAGTATAGGATAATTGAAGGCCAAAAATTAGTATTTTCGACCTTCCTAAAGAAACTTCCATTAATTAGTTTTACAGTGGAGCAGTGAAAAACAATCGTTAGAATATGGGCAGATCAATACGTAAATTCAAATTTGAATCAATAATGGGATGAAAAAAGTTAGACAAAAATTCTAGAGATGGCCAGATTATTCCTAACCAGACTTAAATAATGCTGCCATATAATAGGCAAAACCCCATTCTCATTGGAAGATGTTTTAATTTTTGAAAAATTAGAGAAAATGCGTATGCACATATAGCGTATAAAAAACATTTTAAAGAAAAATTGTTATTGTCAAGATATAATTATGTGTACCTCGATTTTGTAGAATTGTAAACAGCTGCCATCTTTTGGCTAGTAGCACGAACTATTTTTGAAAGTATAAACTAAATTTAATTTTTTTTTTTGAAAGTATAAATGAAAATTACCTATTTTATCAAAAAGTAAAGTTTGCTAAAAGTTAAACTTAAATTTTTAAAAACAACAATTAAAAATAACTTTTTCTACATCAAATTTTCTCTCTAGCTATACATATATACATTATAACTCTTATATAATATTTACTCCACTATTTATGCTTTTTAAATAAATAAATTGAAAAAATCAACAAAAATCTCAAAACAATAAATTTATTTATATTTATATAAAACTTGCAAACGACAATTAATTGAAAGTAACTATGTACAAAAATTAATTTAACATTTTATTTTATTTTTCTAGTATTTTTCACATTCAAACGGAAATTTCAGTTACATTCATATATGTATTGTATGTAGGTATGTCTATGTATATGTTGGCAAGTTGTAGGAAGTAGTAATATTAATAAAATAATTTATCATAATTTCGCTGGATAGTGGGAAATCAATAATAAACAAGTAATTAATCTTTGAATAAATAAATATCAGGTCGTGTCGGGGCCAGCGAAAAAAATAAATTGTAATCAAATAAATCAGGTCAAAAGTAATTTGGTTAATAAATTTTATGCTTTCTCCAAAAAGTAAAAAGCAATAATAATAACGATAAAAATAGATAAAATAAAAAAAAAAATTAAATTTATTCCATGTAGATCTGAGATAAACAATAAAACAAAAAACAACAACAACATCAACGAATAAAAAATATTATTTAATTGAGAGATAAAAATAATATAAATAAAAAACTATTTTGGAATACTAATAAAATAATAAGCTAGGGGTGTCACGCAAGTATGCACGATTATTAAATCACTGTAATCCACCAGTATACCCTTCCCCCCACATACGCCTTCGTGGAGGAAAAACTATACGGAGCAAATCAGGTCACAAACGAAAGAGTATAATTTACAAAATTATAAAATATAAATTATTTTTTAATTTATTTATTTAATTTGAAAATAAATTCATTAAAAAAATTAAATTAAATAAATAAGCAATAAAGCCGGTTTTAATATATACAATTTCCGCTAAATTTATTATATTTTTTCTTTTTTTCATTTTTTTTTAAATTAAATCTTCAAAATGAAAAGTAGAAAAAAATCGAGAAACCGACGACGACGAAGATGAAGAAGAAAATGGGAAAAACTTAAATTACACCATAAAACGGAAATTATAAATATTGATTTTATGACAAGAAAATTATTATTTTTAGTGGTTTATAATGGAACATTTGTGTATGGAAATTTTCTTTTATAGTTTATTTGGAAATGTATACATACATTTATTTTGTTGGGATTCGGCGGAAAATTCACGAATTTTGACTGTGCGTAATGAAATAATTTGATAAAATTTTCCGGTAAAGATTTATTATTATGTAGATATCATTAAAATCTATCGCAACTACAATCTATAAAACAATATACTACTTTGGTTTCATGTTTTCCTCCATACATATATAAAAAAAGAAGAAAATCTATATGTGAATGTATGTATATGTATATACATCAAGAAGAAGATAAAGAGGAGAAAACTATTTTTTTTTATTTTCATTTTGATAAAAAAAAATTGTTTTTATTGCTAATATTTTTTTTTAGGAATTTTCATTTTTCGTTTTTTATTTTTTGTACTCGTTGTGTTGTTGCCATTATAGATAGATTTTCCGAAGTTGAGGGGTACATTCGGGATGGTGGTTTTTTATTAAAGTTGGAATTGGTTATTTGTTTGTTTTCTTAGTGTAGGAAGGATGTTGATGATGTCATATTTTTTAAAGTAACCATTTTTTTGTTTTGGTTAGCGTGTGCGCCAACTTATTTTTTAAAGTACGATAGACTACTAAGTATAGTACTAAACCAAAATAATATTTAAAATCGTGTACTTACATTTTTATGATCTGTTGGTAATGAATCCCACATCGATGCAACAATTTTTGATACTTCGCCAAACGACGCTGTTGGATTTTGACCTTTTATTGCTGCTTGAGTATCACGAAAAAATAATGCATACGCTGATACTGGTCTGTGTTGGAAAAAATAGAAAAAAACAGAACGTGGAAAATTATTTATAATAATTGAATTTTTTTTTTGCATTTCAACATTTTATTTAAATTAATTTATAGATACAAATCTATTTCATTATTTATGTTAAATTAATAATAGCGTGTTAGAAGATTTATTATATTTGAATTTAATATAAAAAAAAAATATTTAATGTTTTTTTTTTTATAAAAAACATAAATTTAATTAATGAGATTCAATCATGCTAGAGGCTACCGTTTTCGTTTCATTTTAATATTTTATATATTTTAGTTTGATTTAATGGGACAACTAGTTTTGTAAAACTAATTAATCCTGTCTATTTTTAACATTATACATTTGATTTATTATAGGGGAACCAGACGTCCAGATTTATTTGTAATTTTATACAAAAATAATTACCTTTCCTAAACAAATTATAATGCGTTGTTTATAAAACTTTTCTTTAATGTATGTATATAAATCACTAACTGACTGTTCACACCAGTTGGTGTTAAACTAAGATAATTACAGATGAACACAGTTGTAGTTATATTTGATTCGCGAATGATAACCGATAATTCGGTATTTTAACAAACAGTTCGATAAATTGAACCAAAATTCCACATAAAAAATAATTATTGAACTAATCAGACTAGTTTTAGGAAGTAAAGAGTGAATTTTGTAAATTTTGATATTCTTGCTATCCATTCTCTGCAAATTCTAAGTTGTGGCCAAAATATAAATTCACATTACATTCAAATTTCTTTTCAATATTAAATCAAATTCGTTCTGATTTCAATGTAGTTTTTGAATTTAATTTTCAAATACATATATAATTTATTATTATTTTTAATAACTATTTTCATTTTATGAATAGATTAGGTTGAATGGTAAGGAAA
Source organism: Tipula unca (assembly GCA_951394425.1). Lineage (NCBI taxonomy): Eukaryota > Metazoa > Arthropoda > Insecta > Diptera > Tipulidae > Tipula > Tipula unca. The sequence continues at coordinate 6,311,375 of OX596381.1, read as the reverse complement.
CTAATATAGTTTGGCCATTCCGCCCGAATTTTATTTTTTAACTTAAAAAGCCTTTCAACTAAAATAAAAGGCATAAATAATCAGCAAGCCGAAAAAAAACAATAATAATAATAACAATTCAAACCCTGGTTAAATGATCTGGGATTTTTGAAAAAAATTCACGTTCCGATCATAAAAATTCAATGTTCTGGAAATGACAAATGGGATATTAAATTTATAGAAACAGAATAACAAAAAAAAATCTGCAAACAAACCAACAACAAAGAATTCGTTCGTTCATTTCCATCCAAGCTATGGAGGATGTGGAGGAGATGGAAAATTTATTTTTCTTCGGTATTGCTGCTCATTTGATTTTAATAGGTTTGTTTTTTTCGTGTTATTCATGCTTTTCTAAATTAAACAAACCGTAACATATATACTAGAAACATATATATGTACAAAATAGAAAAATATCTATTGTCAATTCTTTTTATTAAAAATTTTTTTATATAACACAAAAACAAAAATGTCTTCCAGTTGTCAACCATACCGAAACGAGGCCCCGTCGCATTTATATAAACACAAAAAGCCAATTAGAGACATTTAATTACATTTCAATCATATAATTAAAAATATCCAAAAAAGAAATCTCTATATGTATACGTACTCAGTATATGTAACAGATCTATAATCAATTTTCATTTTTCAATCAAATAACCGAACAAAAAAAAGAGAAAAAGTTTCAATCAAACTGATTGACAATTCAAATTAAAAACCAAACCTAGAGAAGAAACAACAACACAAAAAATAAAAAATAAAAATTAATTTTAATTCCTCCCGAAACGTCATTGATTTCGATTTTTAATTAAAATAAAAAATTTTAAATTCAATTTATATAAATTACACTATATACAAAACTACATCTTATTATTTCATCGCGGTATAGTTTCAAGGATATTCTAATTAGAACGTTGATTTGAATATGTATGTATGTATGTATGTTTATAATATAAAGAACTTGACCTTCTTCAATGAATTATTTTAGATTTATTTCAAGGTTGGCGATTTTATATTTCTTTATCATAACACAACATCTCAACTCTTGCGTTTAGATATGTTAATAATGTATACCGGAATTCTATTATTCTACTTCTAATAAACGCGAACACTATAAAAAATTCTAGACTCGTATACCATAATCAGTCCTTTCTAAAACTTATTACTAATATTATTATTTTCATTGTGCAGAAGTTGCGCAAAAAATGTATTTTTTCATAATAATTTTCAATTTTCCTTTATTTTATTATATGTCGTGTACATTCATAATAATATAATATGTTGCTATATATGAAAATTAATTTGAAAATGATTTTTCTCTTGCACATACATACATACAACATTTTCACTGCGCTGCTAAAAGCCAGTCAATGTACTAAAAATTGAAAAGAAGACATATTCAAGAAAATGTTATTTCTTTTAGGAAAATTTATATGTAATTTTCTTGATTTAAAAAAATAAAAGAAACAATAACCCACCATTTTCCGTTTTTCGTTTTATTTATTTATTTTTATTTCGGGATTTTTATTGCAAATTTTCTTTTTTTATATTTTTATTTTGCTGTTTCAATTACGTTAATAAAAACTAAAAACAAATGGAAAGAAAATTGATGGAAACTTACAGTATTCATTTTAGTGATAGAAAGACATTTAATATTGGCAGTCGTCGGATATGTCAATACATAGAGAAGCGTGATTTATCGTCTTTATGCAGACGAAATTTATATAAAAAGATCCAGGAATAGGATGAGATGACATCAAGAAAAATTGATTTCAAATCATTCTACTATATATGCAGCAGAGAAATCATGTTCAATTCAAACCTGTGTTGTTGAACACTTTTACTATCGCGCCCCAAATATTTATAGATTTTGAAAGAATTTCGGAAAATTAATCGAATTTTAATTGTATTTTAAAACAAAATAATCAAGTTTTAAAATATTTTGCTATCTTTAAACAGCGTGTCAAGCATTTTATTTTATTATATATTTTAACATATTTTTTTAAATATCCGAATTTTTTAAGCCCGCAGAATAGTTGAACGCTTTGAAAAGCACAACACCTATTGCGATCCGATTTATCGAGCAAAACTTTTTTTTTGTTGTATTAAAACGGTTGGAACCTACTGAGGTTCCGCACTCAATGCTACAATGGGCCCACGATGCAAACCAAGAGGATCTATTCTAATTCGCACGAGCGTACTGCAATCTTAGCAAACTGTAAAAGTTTGAACCAAGGAATAGATACTAACTGATCTACGTCCAAAAATCCGGAAGAGAACACTTGGGATCGAGCTCCGACAAAGGCGGGACAGCTGCAGAGGTAGTGTATGCAGTCGTCTACTTCCTCTAGGCAGTCGTCACAAAGAGCATCCTGTGCTAGTCCCATGCATTGGAGATGAATCTTGAAACGTCCATGGCCGGTGATAAGTGCGACCAGAATTCTGAGTTGGTTGTTTTTTAGGGATAATACATAATTAGTGAACCTCAGGTTGGGTTCAATGATGAAATGTTTCGCCTTTCGACAGCTAGGAGTAGAACGCCACTTCAGAGCAAATAAGATACGTTCAGCACAGTTTTTATTATACGAGTAGTTTAAAAAAACAATTATATTTTTTATTAACACAGCACAAAATAAATGGAAAACATTTTTTTTTCTTTACTTAAAATCTAATTTGTTACAGTTCAAGTCAAATCGATTAAATTAAAAATCCATTAATTTAGTTTTGTGTTACTCGATTTTTCAACCATAACAAATATATATCAGAAAATGGCAATATTTCTTATTTGGAAATGGAAATTATTTGCGTTTTTTTTTCAAGAATTTTCGCAATGATTTTTTACTTCATATGTACTCGTATGTACTATGTATATATGTGTTTATGTTCGTTCGACTAATTAAAATTTCTAATTAATAAATAATGGTTTGGAGAACGAGTATAAAACATACATTAATTGTTTATTTAGAATAAATTAGTTTCAAAATAATAATTATATAATAATAAGGAAAAATTTTCATTTCAAAAACATAATTTTCTTGTTTTTCTTTGAAATCAAAAAATAATAATGAAAAATGTACTTATTTATTTTTAATTTTGGTTTTTACATAAAACAAAATATAAAAAACTCTGGATATTTTTGTACATAAGGGTAAATATTTTGTATGTATGTACATATGTATGGATATTCCAGAGGTGGATAAATTAGCTGGATAATATACATAACGTCCCATTACGTAAAAAAGAATGCAGTCATATACTTAATTAAATTAATTTCAGTTAATTAATATATTTTTATTAACATATTCCCATAAAATTCATAATTTAGTTAAAAAAAAAAAAAGAAATGGGAAAATAATTTAGTCACATGTGTAGATGAACTTTTAATTATTCCCTTATCGTACGACACAAAAAAAACTGCATAATTGTTTGAATCATCATCGCCCCACAATTTTCTTCTCTTTTGAGTTTTTTTTGTATATAAGCAACACAACACACTCGCCTCGTCACTTGTATACAACTCTGGTGGCGGTGTGTATTGTTTTCACAGCAAAATAAAAAGAAAACTCTATGTACATATACGTTTGTACTCTTGTATTATACACATCCATACATATGTACATATAGCAAAATACATATATATGTATCTAAAAAAAAAAGGATTTTTATTTTAATTATTTTTTCATTATTTTTCCATATCGCTGTTGTTTTATATTCATGGTCGGTGGTGAGTGATGGGGTAAAATGGTGAGGCTTGATTTGGTTTGAGAGGGATACAAACAAAAAAATAAACGCGCGTGTGTTTTTGTTTTTATATTTTATAATGAGTGTTTATTAGCATTTAATAATAAAATATATAAAAAAAAAAAAATACGTAACATAGAATTTCCATTATGCTTTTTTTATGTACAGCAAATAAAAAAAAAAGATATTGTAATTTAAGTGGTAATCATTTTTCATTTAATGGAAATGGAATTTTTTTCCCCAAAAAAACAAGTCATATTTCCTTAAAATTTATTATACTCTATTCATTATGTATTGGTAATTAATTTGTTTAATTGATTTTTTTTAAATTTATGATAACATAATTTAAAATAATGATAATATTTATGTTTTAATTTTGAATGAAAATTGATTTGAAAAACATTTTACTTCGTTCACGTACTTTTTGAACAATAGAAATTTCCTTACCATCAAATCTTTATAAGCTTTTATATTATCAACGAAAGGGTTGATTTTCATTCGCTCGCACAATTTTTCAATTCTGTAATCTACACTATATCTACAGAATTTTCACGTTTGGGGGAAAAAAGATTTGGATTTTATTGATATATTTCCATTATCACTATTGTTTTATGCTTTTAATGTACTAGTGTGGAAGCCATAAATTTAATTTGTTAAATCCCATAGGTAACACAAATTTACACTTAAGCATCATGAATTTTTTCTCAGTTTAGAAACTGTTATCTCTAACCGGGTATGATGATTCCACGAGTTAATTTTTTGTAGTTTAATGATATTACAAATTTTAATATTTTTAAAAAATATCTGAATTTAACAAATTATGTTTGTCGAATAACATAATTAAAAGTTTAACTATCTTAATGTATAACATTATTGACTTGAAAAGTTATTTGTTAAATCCCAGTCTCTCTTCTTACAACCACAAACAACATAATTTGAGGGCCTCATCGTTGTGTCCTCACTTGTCTAATAGTCGTACTAATCGAATTAACCTAATTTGTATCTCTCTAATATATTTTTTTAAATAAGTCTAATTTATCTAGCGGTGTATAATTTAGTAAATTAGCGATTTAGTCTAATCTGTTTTATTTATCTAATTCATCTAATTGGTTTAATAATTTAATTTGTCCAAATGAGGTTTCTTTTGGGTCTAATTTATCTGGAGTGCCTAGTTCTAAATTTTTTTTATTTAACAATTTATTTCACAATTTTTATAGTGGAAACTGTTAGAACATCGTTGTGGCAATTTTAAACTCAACATAATATAATATGTGCCTTTTACCTCAAAAGAACAACGATCGCTTTATAAATCAAACAATTTAAATTCTAATTCGCCTTTCTCTTAATACTTTCAAAATTATTAAACAGTTATTACCGCACCAATTATTATGGCAGTGTGATGATGACACAATGATGATTTATTGACTGAGTGTAACTCAGTTAACCCACCAACCGGTTAAGATGCAATCATCTATTTTCCTTCACCAATTCACCTTGTAGCCTTTATGTTCTTGTTTTACTGTACTTAGACTTTCATGCGATTACAGGATGACCGTGTCATCTGCAACTGTTGCTATTATTACATGATCACTTGTAGCTTGTCGGTATACATCTGAAGTATATAGAAGGTATCATATCGCATCATGTGGGGTTTCTTTCAAGTTTTCTTGTATTACTTAAACTATTCTATGTTATGTTGGTGAGTGCTCTTGCCTAAATCTAAACTGGTAGTCTGAAATCAAGTTTTTGAGTGGACCGGAACCAGAAGGTTCGACAACTGGAGGTGGTGCTGCTCGGTGATAAACTAAATTAGTTGGCAAACCTTTTCCAATCTTCTTAAAAATCATAAATTTCATTTTTAGTCTTCTTAATGTAATGCTTATTATGAACTTAAAAGAAATTAAAGTATTTTTTTTTTGATATTTTATTTGGGTATGATTCTTCTTGTTGTGGGCGCGAACTGAGATAGAGAAATATCCTCACCTAGAGTATATTGGTGACCCGAGGCGAGAATTTTTTTCAATGTATAGTACATAAAAAGTCAAATATTTGCTAGATTTTACGGACTGAAAGTTATAGCTAGGCATTGATATTGAAGCCATTAGATCAGTTTCCACCATTAATAAAACTGCATATATATATATATATATATATATATATATATATATATATATATATATATATATATATATATATATATATATATATATATATATATATATATATATATATATATATAAATTTTGAACTTCTTAAGTCAAACTAGAGGACTGTTTGATTGATACTCAATTTATATCTGAATAAATTAATCTTAAGTTATTGTATTTATTTAGTGTAAAACAATAACTGGTTAGTATCAGTTGTCTCCATTAAAAAAATAAATCTTTGCCAAACAAACCTCAACACTAAATATACCCCATATATGTATATAATTAAATTGATTGATTCGTCTATATAATTACCTAAACACCATGCATATTTACATACTCATCAATCTGAATAAAATTACTATGATTTTCCTCCCATAACAGACAACAGAAGCAACAACACGCAACAAGAGAAAAACATTTATTATGGATTTTTCGAAATAATATATCTTTCATATAACTTTTTATAGACGCAAACTAATTAGCATTTATATCCCATTTTAAGTATCCCAGAAAATCCCAATTAATTGCAGAAACCTTAAAATTAACAATAATAAAAATAAAAACAAACAGAACAAAAAAAAGGATCACAGACAATAAAATATGATGATGTTTGCGGAAAAACGTAATAACATTCAATTTTATTACAACAACAAGCAAAACACATTCAAGTTTAACTGTCGTCGTCGGTTTATTATTATTCGTAGCTCCATAATAATAAATATTAAGGATGCTTTTTAAATAGGACATCCAAAATATATAATACATCTAAAGTGCTAATAAATAATCTACGATATATTCAAAGTGATTTTATTTGGGATCGCGCGTATAATTTTCCATTATATTGATTGAAACGTATTCACATCATTATGTATACATTTTAAATTCAAATCGATTCGTTATGAATTATTGAGTGAATCAAAATGATGTAAAACTAGGCTACTATATACGAGGCAAGTCTAAATTAGCATTAATGAAAAATAAATAAAAATACGTGCACGGGGTGTCCTATTTATTTCGTATGAGGAAAGAAAACATATGTAGTCATAAAATAAATTTTGTATATTATGGGAACCGGTTGTTTGATCGAAATACAATTACTTGATCCCGTCAAAGATCAAATAATATATTTGAGATGTAATACATTGATCACGATAAAATTATACTATTAAACAAGAATTACATGGACTTAAGAAATTTGACCTAAAATCTAAATGTCTTAATCTAGATTTACAAAAATTTTAATTTTAAAATTTGGCTACCTTTAATCAACTTAATATTTAGAATTTGGAATAAGGATATTTAGATTTTGGAATATGAATTTTTGACCTGGTAAGTTGGAATGTAAACAAATCTTAAATATTTTAATTTTCTTTATAAGGCAAAAACTTAAATTTAAAAAATAAAATTTAAAACCCAATATTTTTAGCTCATTTTTAATCTCAAAGAATTTTGAAACTAGAACATCGGAATTTTTAGTTGTTTAATAACTGAATATCTAAAAAAAACTTTTAGAATTTATAACCTAGAAAGCTTTTTAGATTCTCAAAATATGAAAATATATCTAATTTTTTAAAACTAAAATTCAGCAGATTTAAAAATTTAGAATTCTCTAGAAATTTAAAAAGAGATTTTCAATATTTAGATACAAATTTATAGACTTTGAAATTAAACATTAATTCCAAGCTTTAGGAAAATAAATTTTAAAATCTTGAAAAAATTTGCCACAAATCGTAGAATATTTCGCCATAAAATAATTTTTGACATTTAGGTTTAAATATTTCTTCAGCTGTAAATATGTATTTTTTTAGTTCGTAAATAGAAAATGTCTTTCGATAAATTAACCACGACCCTAATGCACAACATTTTTATTCTAAAAGTCTTGTCATTCACATACGATATTCTTCAATTTCTTTTGTTTCGTGTTGTAGAATTAGGATCCCATTTAGGATGGAACAAAAAAATTAATTTGTTTTTTTATTGGTATTTTAATAAAATTAATATCGTATTTCCATAAAATATTAAATTTCTTAATTTTATTTATTTAAAAAAATGTAATATCTGCAAATAAGATTTTTCGAGTGAAACTCGATAAAATGACAGAGTATGTAGTATATATGTATATAATATATGTATAGAGAGATAGTCTGTCAGAACCCCTTTAAAATAAAAATAAATAAATTAATTTTGATGTTCCTTTTTTGTTGTTATTGTCAAATTTAATGTTAAAATACTTTGACATGTTTCTTTTATTTTATGTTGTTGTTATATTCGTGAGGATAATGGAATATTGGAAAAATAGTAAAATTGAGTGCGTGTTTTTTAATTTAATTAAATTAAATTAATATCTATTTTCTTTTTTCGATTCGTAACCAAAGTAAGTAATATAAGACAACGCGTACATAATTTAAAATTGATTTCCTGGAAATTAGGTTTCGTCTGATAATGTATGTATAAATATTTTTGGATTAGCATATCTCCGTTCTTTTCGAACGAAAAATATATAATTTTCCAAATTATATTCGTTCGTCATGTTTAATAAAACTAAAAAAAAATAAAGAGTACTATAATCATAAAAAAAAATAATATATTCATAGTTGCTAATTAACTCGCGGTTGTCCTTCATATACATAAACTAAACTAAACGAAACGAAAAAAAAAAAAGTTCAAGGATTTCATAAAAATGCTAGTGAATCCAATCATATTATGTGAAATTAAAATATCGTAAATCAATCAAAAAAATGTAAAATTTAAAATGCGAAAAGATTGTAAAAATATAATAATTTAATTTTTATTATTTTGCATACATAATTTAATTTAAGTATGAAATAATTAAAAGCAATAAAAGAAGGAGATTAATAAAAACAAAAAAAAATGCTAGTTTTGTTTTTCGGAAATTTAAAATGAATATAAATTTAAATGAATTATAGTATTAAATTTTAGTGATTTTTCTCGACCTGAATGGAACTTATTGCTCCAAAAAAGTTATATAAAATTATAAAAAGACGACGTGCGGTTAAAATATGAAAGACTGATTCATTTCGAGTTTGGCGACTTGAGGACATTCATAAAAAATGCTTAATAACTTAAGTGGTGTATTCTGTTCTGTAGTCTTTTCTTAATTTTTGGACGACTTTAATCTAAAGAACATTATACAATTAAAATTTGGGCTAATAAATTAAGTCCCCACTGTAAATCTGCTCTTTAATTTTACATGCCATACATATATAAGTAACACTTTAGTCAACGTTAAAAATTTAAATTCAGAATTCAGTTGGTTAGGGTGTAATGTAATATTGAACAAACCTAAAATATAAATATTTGTACTCACTTTTGTGGTTCATTGGGATCCCTTTTTTTCTTTTTCTTTGTCACTTTCGGTTTTTTACTAGCCGAAGCGGCTGATTTACCACTAGCACTAGAGGGTGACACCGGATCCGGTATTGGTTCAGGTGACGGACGTTTCAGTGTGTTCGTCTGTAAATTTATAATCTACTAAGTTATATGAAAATTAGGAATTAAGAATATGAATTTTATTTTTACCGGAATTCCATTATCATCACTATCTTCACTTGTATTTTCGGTACTACCATGTGGACCCTGAGGTGAACGTCCCACATACGTATTCATACCACCACCGTTACCTCCCATTTGGGGCGACATTTGTGGTGGCATTTGTGGTGACTGTTGCGGAGGTTGCATCAGTAGCATCTGTTGGCTTTGTTGATGGGAATTTTGTTGGGTGGGACTTGAAACCGGGTATTGAACTCCTTGGCTTGACGGCGAATGCATTGGATAACCTTGACTAAAATAATATACAAAAAATATTTTATTAAATTCAAGGTCACAACATTAAATCAAAAATGAATGAAAAAAGCACACATACCTATGATGTACTATATGTTGAGGAGGTTGCTGATCCGGATGCCATTGACTATATTGTTGTGGTGGTTCATTATAATTGACCATATGTGGCGAACTATTTGGATGATGTATTTGTTGATAGTGATGCTGCATTTGTTGCTGTTCCATTTGATGATGATGTGCATTATGCATTTGTTGCTGATGTGCGGCGGCTGCTGCTGCAGCGGCCGCTTGTTGTTGTCCTAAATGTTGGCTCATTGTTGGTATATCGAAATCTTCGTCGCCAAATGATGGTGTATGAAATGTCTGTAAATAATAACAATACAATATTTATCAATCAATTAATCATAATTAAACTATAAAAATCATGAATTATAATTATAATTATTATTTATATAATTAAACATGAAGGTAAAGCGGATTTATTAAATTTAAGCCTTGAACTTTTTTCTTTATTTTTTTTTTTAGTTTTTAACGGTCTCACTTTAATTATAAGACAGAAAATAAAACACGAAGAAGTTGAAGATAAAAAAAATATAAAAAAAAAATGACGAGAACTGTACAACAATTCAAGTAAATCATATAATTAGGTTGGGAACAGCAACAGCAAAATATAAAATTAGAAAATTGGCTGTGAAGTTATAGATAATTAAAAATCGTCAAAATAGTTTTCAATTAAATCTTATATAATACATCCGGAAATAATTTATGCAACTAAAAAAATTAATTAAAATAAATTAATTTTATTTTAACTTTAGTTTAGCAAAATTTTTTCTCACACAAACATATTTATACTTTACTATTTATTGGAAAAGTTCTTATGGTTATTTCTTTTATGTATATAGCGTTTTTTATTGCTCTGCTATGCCGATGTGTGTGCTGCTTTTCTTGTTGTTTATTGAAGTTGTTAAAATTTCTTTTTTTCCAATCAATTAAGAACAACAATAAAACAAAATTAATTAATTTTTTATTTTGTTTTCAAAATGTTTTTACTGATTTCACACAATTATCACAGAGTAACATCTGGATAGGTTATTTTGGTTATTATTTTTCTTGTTTTTCCACTTTTTCTCGATATGTTTTTCATTCATTTTGGGATTATAATGAACGAAATATTATTAAAGTTAAGAATCGTTTATAATATATAAATACTTATACATAATATATTATGTACTAGAAGAAAAGACATTTTTTTGGAAGATTTGCAACACGTGTTTGTGTATTGTGTCAAGAAAACCGAAAAATATATTATTGATAGTTATCCTGATTGTTTTTACATTATTCAAGGCATTAAGAATGATTTCTATATCGTATTATGCTACCGATGTAGTGAATACAATTGTTGGCGCCCAGCATGGATTTGAGTATAGCCCCACGTTGGGCGCCATAAATATTCTTAGTCTATTCTGAACCCAAAGACTAGTATCATTTTACTACAGCCATTAATTTTCCTAAAATTTCAACTATGAATACGTACATATATCGTTTATATACACTTCTTGCAAACAAAACAATTGCAAATCTGAATTAAAATTCACCAAAATCTGCAAAAAACTGAATTTCTTGCTATTTGTTTGTATACATAGGATAGACTACGGTACGGATATAATATTCCATTTCGCGTTTTTTTCCTGTATAATAAACATAAATATTTTATTTTTTATGCAAACACAAACATAAAAATCGCATATAAAATAAATCAATTGTTATTAAAATTTATGATAAAATAACTCAATAATAATTTTTTCCCATTTTTTTTTTTTAGAATTGCAAAATAGAATTTATTTATTTAGAATTGTTGTGAATCGACAATTGGCCAAAAAATTGAAAAATGTACAACATCAAAACAAAAAAAATCTTCCCGTTATGCAATATATTGAAAATATCGAATCACTAAAACGTATTCGATCTCGCACGTTTGTATCTCTTTTCACCAATTTTTTTGAGGTGAACATTTTCACTCGCTTGAAAAACGTATAAAATATTGTTCATTCGATTGTGACAATAAGGGTTTTTTGTTATAATTCTGAGGAATTTAAACACAAAAGGGTTAACAAGCAAAAAAAAAAATATCTCAAAGTGTAAGTACACAATATAAATAAATATTTGAAGGCTCCCTAGTTAGTGTCCCAAAGTTAAATGTAGCAATAAATTGTAAAAAAAAAATTTATTTAGTTTATTGTTTTGGAAAAATATATTTTTTTTATTTATTATGAAATTGTTATTGGTTTTTGTGAATTCAAGCTTTGTTTTCAGAGTTTTTTCATAAACAAGAAATAAATAAAAATTCAAAAACAATAATTTATTCTGTTGTATACAATTTTTTATTTGTATTTACTATTTAGTTTTGTTTCTAAATCGATACAATTTCTTTTTTTTTATTTTATTTTTATATTTTTTTTTTACCCAAAACTAAAAAATAAATAAAAATTGTTATATAACTATAAAGCTAACATGATAAAAAGAATTGAAAATAGCATATAAAAAAAAATTATTATTTTATTTATTATTTTCGAGGAGAATAGAGCGATAAATTAAAAATTCGATTTTCTATTTAAAACGTATACTTTTATATACCGAACAATACAAGGACGAGGTATTTTCCTTTGGTGCACACCCCACAGCAATGTGGCGACTAATCTTCACAAACACAAACAATTTTCTCTCCGATAAACTCATTCATTCGGTCTAGTTAACTTCTTTAATTCAAAATAATATTTATTCCATTGTAATTAAATTCAAATCAACCTATAATTTCGTTTTTTATTATTTAATTTAATTAAAAATTGATTGCTTTAATTTTTTTTTTTAGTATTCCGATGTCAATAAAATTAATGTGTGTTCCCAAAAAAAACCCTTATCTTTATGTAATTAGAAAGTATTGTTATGCAAATTTTGTTTTTTGTGTATAGTCTCGATTACATAACAAAAACAACAACATAATAAAATTAAGATATAATTTGTAATTATTTTATAGTTTAGCATACAAATTTGTTTTTGCTATGTACATGCAATTAATTTAGTGTAGGTGTCAGTGTATTTACGATAATTTTTCGATTTACAAGTTATAATGGTGTTTTATAAAAATGCATATATGTAAATATAGGTTAATTGCGCTTAATGTAGTTTTGTGCCTTAACTACGTTACAGAAAAATAAAATAGTAAAATGTTTAAATAATTTCATTTCAAACCACTTCAAACTACTTTCAAACATCAAAATATGATGAATCAAAATTCACGCCACAGGTAGTTTATAGATCAATCTTATCACTAATAATCAAGCAATTTAAAATTAATAATTGATCGGTGTATCATTGTTATCACCACAGATCAATGCTTTAAGTATGGTTGTTTCGCTTCAAAAAACTGTATTGTAAAAAAAAAATATTTCAAGTCAAAGTCAACTATAAATTGACAATAATTGATTCGACTGCGAAATACGTATAATAATAAATATCATAGTGAATAAGAGTTTGGCTAAAACGACATATCTGGATCGACACGATCGCAATTACATGGCTCAATGTGTCCAAATTTAGCTCTACTTTGATTCAACCATAACCAAGTATCCATCAGAAGAATGTGTTTATATATACATATCTGCAAGTGAAGCAATACAATCAAACATTTCTAAGTTTTATTGAAATTCTGTTCCATATCGCTCAAACATAAATGTGAATATAATTTGAATAAAGCTAGGCTAATTAATTTCAGTCACATCATAAAAATACTATTCAATTTTAATTCAACTACTGTCTATATTTCATCAACTTTGAGCGGCTTTAATCTTCCTGATATGGGATCCTTTGGCGTTTACAGATACCAAGTATCGTAAAGCGCAATTGAATCGGATTAGCAACAGTATTATACTCCGATTTTCACTAATTTAAATTTTAATTTCAAGCGAATTAACTCGGCGTGGAATTTTTTGCGCCCCGAGTCAATTGAAATAACGAGGTTGGATTACTTGTTCAGTCAGCGACTGATTAATAAAAACCAACAATAATATTTGTGAGTCATGGTTAAATCTTAAATTATACTGAAGCCCTAGGTTCTCTTGTTTTCATTTATAATAATTTAATAATTTAAATATTTTCTTCGAATTCTACTCAAATTGTTTAAATTTAAATTGCTATGTTAAGATTTACTCATATTTCGTTAGAAGATTCTTTCGCTTCATTTTCCTATTCAAGAAAAAATCCATTTTTCGCCATAATTTTGGATTTTTTCTCCAAAAATAGGCTAAATATGATGAAAATCTTGTTAAAAACTAGCTAGTATACAAGAAAAATTCCATTTTTCAAACTTTCGGATTTTTTTTTAATTGATAAGCAAGTTGAAATTAAACGTCTACGCCTACGGTATTGTGGCACACTTATTTGAAATCGCTGCATCAGTAAAATTAAACACAAGACGAGTTGGTGCAGACAGCAACTCTGAATATTTTTATTTTTTCGAGTTTAACTCATTCCATATAATTGCATTTTACCTTCATACCAAACTCTTATTCCAAAATGAATGAATCATTAATGATTCATATCGTTTCATTTTAATTACGGCAAACAACAAAAAATACACCACAATCGATATTATATAGTTTATATTATATAGAGAACAATAGTTGTAATAAAAATGATTTTCTTGTAGGAGAAAATAATAAAACAAAAAATAGATTAATTTCCATGATATGAAATGCGATGGAGATAGACGACGACAATGACGACAAAATTGTTTTTCATTTTGGTGCAAAAGTGTGATTATTTGTAATTAATTCAATTAATTTGAATTAAAGATGTAAAAGGAAATTGTTGTTAGCACATTTTATTCGTGTCGATTGGTAATTGAATAAATAATGTGGTAAGTATACATACATACATATGTATGTATGTACATAGCATGTATGTATGTATAAAAAAGATGAGTTAGTTTTAAAATAAATTTTCAGAAACTTCTCGAATCCTAATTTTCTTGTTTATAATAATTTGCGTAATTATCTAATGTTATATTATTATTAATAAACTTTATATAGTTTTTAAAATAAAACCACTACAAATCTCACGACCGCACAAAACTTTTTTTTTAAATTTATCTACAAAATTATTTCAAAATATTATCCTTCATTAAAATCATCATTATACCACACAATTTTCATCATCAAACATCATAATTTTCCATCATCCATCCTATAATAAAAACAGATGAATAAAATCCACAAAACTTACAAATTATTATTAAAAAAAAATTAAAAATAAAAAATAGTTGTTTTCTATAGTTTTTATTAAAAATGAAAAAAACTTTATTGCATTTTATTCGTTTCACTGAGCAAAGTGGATTTATTATAATAGTACCTGAATATTGTTGTTGCTCTACAAAATAGTTTGTATTATATTATATAGATATACGTATATAGGAGGTGGAATGATTATAAAGTTTTATATAGGTGGATATAATTTAATGGATGATTTTCCCATTTTCAAATTTATTGAACATTATTAAAACTTCATTTGTTCTCTTCAGATCCTGATATATTTTATCGTAAACGTTTCGAATAATTAACTGTAATAATTTATTGTTGGTTTTAGCCAATCTTCGTCAACAGCATTCAGCTTCCATCTTATTTTTTAAGACATACATATTTATTTCTTCTCTACTTAGATAATATTCTCAATCTTAAAAAATCTTCATATTTAATATATTTATATACTCCCATCAACTTGTTCACAACTTTATTTCAAATTTAGCCGTGTCTTTTATATTTGAGAAACATTAATTAAAATCGTTATAAAATAGCCAATTATTAATCAAAATTCCCGGCACTCATGGTCCATGATAACTACTTATTAAAATATATCGTCATTATGGCCATACCTCGTGAGTCTCCAGGGCAAATTACAATGTTTAAAAACTTACATACTATATTGAAAACCGTAGTTTATAATTTTGTTGAAAGATTATATAACAAGATGATTTTTAAAATCCTCAGATGGGATAAATTAGTATTACCTGAACATTCTAAGATAACTTCATACACTTAACTTTCATAGTAAATAAATCTTATCAAGAAAAATCACACTATAGGTTTAACATTATTTCTGCCGAAGATTTTCGCTTACACTTATGTCAGCTGTAATTTAAACAATATTTTGCCTAAAATATTTTCGCTCTTCGATCTTGTCTCACTTGTGCTGATATTTCATATGCCAATACCGATATAAGGATAAGGAATTATAATATTAAGTCCAGAGCAACGAACGGATATTTTAATCGTTCCGGATTTAAATTCAATTTCAACATTTTTTTGTTTCGGTTACTTTTCGCTTCGGTTTAGTTCTGCAACCGGTTAAGAATAAAAACCAGTTAACTGTACAACGATGCTATTTTGCTTTGTGTAACGTTGTATTGCTCGTTAATTATAATTTTAGAATTAATAAATTAATAATTTTACACGATTTGTAGTATTGATATTTAGGGAAAGCTTTTATTATGTACTAGCAGAACCAGGCCCGCGTTGCTGGCCCTAACATTTGTTCCGACTATATTTGATTTCTTAATAATTTAGGCAAATGAGTGAATGAGCTACGTGTAATGTACATATATATAAATTATATTGTGGCTAATCTTACATTTATTGCTATTGCTTATGCTAATTCTTTTTCAATATACATATATGGATAATGGCTGTGTTGCAGTATACTTGGCTGGTGGGCTACTGGTCATTGTCTTGTTAGTGATACATTTGTTTTTATGTTTACTTGATTATTGTAATGCTTTCTGATAAACAAAATTTTTTGTTTTGCCGTTTTCTGCGAAAATGAATAATGATGTTGATTTTCTAACACCCGAGCATCCAACGTACAGTTGTTCGTGTGCAAAACATGGCGGTTCCAAATTTAAACCACATAGTTTCAGCGAATGACCTTGGAGATTTATTAATTGACATAGTAAATGCCAGGCGTACAGGAAATTGGATGCGTTTAAATTCAAATGGCATATCTGATGGTATAATTGGTATACGTGGAATTAATGTGTTTTCACCTTTGTATTTGCCAATTAATATGGTGGCATCAATGATATTGTAGAGTAATTTTTTAGAACCAATTTTCCATTACAAAGGCGTGGTTGGTTTAAACTGTGTAATAGAATTACTGGCGCATCAATTTTTAATTGTAAAATGTGAGGTGGAGTTCCAGACAAGTATAGTGAATTCAAAATTCCAATTGGGTAATTAACAGCTTCTTCTTGATCCATAACGCTATCAATCGATTTGTATGTTTTTATTTGGCGTGTAATTGTGTTTTGAATATCAATGTTAATTTCAGTAACATCTGTATTTTTAGCGGCTAATATTGCGCGATCGCTTAACCATTCATGATTTGTATAATTATTTGCATTATCGGTATATACACTGGAAATTAAATTGTCTTTGGATTCAACGATTATACGACAAAAATCCGAGGGAAATGTTCCGGTTGCTTATCGTTCCATTGACGAAATTGAAATTGAAAAAAAAAATTATCGTTCAACCGAAAAACGAACTATAAAGTATGTATTATGACATTGTTTCGTGAAACACAAACCACAAACCTCACAAATCCGAAGTTTTGTTTTGAATTATCCATCAATGCGCCCACAATAGAAAGTTAAAATCGTTATATTTTTATAAACGTCAAAACAATTCTTATTTTATCGTAAACGATTTTTTCCATCATGGTAGCTGCGAACTCGGGAATCCAAATCATTTGTTCTATTGTATCAAAAAACTTTATAAAAACTGGATGAAGTTAGTTTCTTTCTGGATTACAAGGTTCAACTGTTTAGCAGTGTGCATTTACCGTTCTTACTTTAAACCTAAATTGTTACTAGCCAAGTGGAAGACGAACGGCTACAGATCCGTTTTTAATTTATCATCTGCATATTGCATAGATTCGATCCAGCCTGTACTGATATGAACATAGCTCGTCGCATGGATTCTGCACTCTTAACAGAGAGATCATAACAGATGCATTCATCATCATCCTTATCGAAATTAATAACTATACATCTCTGTTACGTCCCACCCTTATTAGAATTCAAGCCTAGTACCTACAGAATCAAACGCCACAGCTTTAACCGGCACTGTTCTATTTGCTCGGTTATAATGAAATGTTTGTCTTTTGATTTGTTTTTCTTACGTTAAAACTAGAAACCAAAAAAAACCGAAACAGAACGAAAACATTTATCGCTTCGGTTACAATTTTAATATTTTTTTTTTAATTCGGATTAAAATCCGGAAAATATTCAGGTTTAGTGTTATGGTTCAGTTCCCGTTCAAAGCTCTGATTAAGTCAAAAACAATAAATACTATGCTGGCAAAACTTTGAAAAGTTTTTTGGCAAGCACCATACAAACTAAATAACTAACTTAATTGGACTTATATATTATTTAGATAATTTTATTTAGATCCAACCTGTTGCATGAGTTATTTAAAATATATTAAATTTTTCAGTGGAAAAATTATTTTCGACTGTCACGATTTTATTTTTGCTGTTGCATTACTCATCTCTGTTTTGTAATGTAATTTTTTATTTTTTTTCGAGTCAACAAAATATTTTTGTATTAGTCATTTTTCTAATGCATTTCCAAGTTAATTATCATTGCATACAGTACATACTTATTTATATAATTTGGTAAAGATGCTTCAACGAAATTCATTTGTAAATGACATTTAAGTTGGACGATTAAAATCATCGATCATTTGAATATATGAAATTTCGATTTAATAAGTAACCATCACCCTTACAACAACTTCCTGTACACGGTGGTGGTCATGATCAAAATTTGAGTCGTTTAATTGTCCTTGCGTGCAATGAGTAAGTAATATAGAATTTTACACGATGATCGCATGTTACTCAGATTTAAACTTAAATTCGAGGTTAATTTGTAGAATTTATTAACAGATTCAATTAGCGATAATTTATAATGATCAATGTGACGAGATCAATTATGATAACCGAAACATGATCTATATAAATGTATTATGTATGATCAAAAAATTATAATATTTAACCACACGTTTGGTATTAAAACCAGAATTAAACTATCTAGTGTTATATCATTACCAAACAATTGAATTTCTATTAAATAAATTGTGATCATATAATAAAATATGAATATCGAGATCTTAATTGATCGTGATATCGCATAAAGATCACAACTATTATTCTATTCAAATCAGTGTGTACGATCAGTGAAGATCTCAATAATTTGTATTTTTAAGTTGAGACGTAAAAATTAAACTACATATTCACAATATTTTTTCGTGGTATTGAATAAAAATCTCACGATTAATATTTAATAATAATAATAATAAGCAGTATTTAAAGGCCATTACTGGCGCCTTACCGAGTCAACAATTTGGCTCCAACGGTTTCGATCCTGGGCTTGGTCTTCATACTGTTCTAGACAACCTGAAGAAGCCAAATCGTTCTCTACACCGTGGAGCCATCGTCGCCTGCAACGACCTCTGCGCCTACCATATGGAGGCTGGCTCTCCTTTCAGAGATCGTTGCACAATTCGTTCCGGATCAGCACGCAGAACGTGACCGAGCCTGCGTACTCGCTGAGATCTTATTTCGCGTGTTGGGCCGTAAATCACACGCATGACTCTTCTCTCAAATGTAAGTAGCCATCTCTCGTACTCATCCGTCAGCGCCCAACTTTCACATCCAAACATAACAACGGGCCTGATCAACGCTTTGTAAAGCTTCAACTTCACGGCACTTGATAAGTGTTTACATTTTATCAGTGGCCTTAGAGGATACAAAGCACGGCTGCCAGCTGCCAGCCGCACTTTAATATCCTCATCCATACTGTTATCGTGAGTCATAAGAGAACCCAAATATTTGAACCTCCTCACTCCCTCAAACGTGTGGTGGCCACTACTAAAATCTGGTGTGCCATTGTCCCTAAAACCAGAGATCAGGTATTTCGTTTTGGACTCATTGATCTGAAGTCCAACTGAAGCTGAAACTCTACAAGCGGGTATTTCTTTCACTCCGTTGTTATTCAGTCCAATCACGCCGGTATTCCAGGAACAACAATTAATATTTAGTGTTGTAATTTAAAAACGGAAAATGACGAGTGAATGTCGAATCGTGCAGTGAATACTGATGTTAATTTGTATTCTGAAAATGGGCTTACTTTAAAATAAAAAACTCTAGAATAATCAGCATTCATAACTAAACAATAACTTAACATTTTAGAATTGCATACAATTTCAGAGTATACGATACAATTTGGAAAAGTAGTGTTGGCACTACTCTTAAAGAAAATATTTGAGAATTGGGGATAAATTCAGCGAATTAAAACTTTTAACTTAAATTTAAGAAAATTTCTTAAACGGTTCGCTTCCTCTTTTTTGAAAACGCAACAGATTTTGGAAAATTAGAGAAAATTCAAACATAATTACAATAATTAAAATTAAATTTTTCACGAAGTGTCTTAAAATTTCATACCTTTTTCGCAAATATTTATAATCGGTACAAACTATATTTTTTTAAACAAAAAAGCTCACCATGTTTGATATATGCATAAATGATCCGCGGAGTCCATATTGCCGATCACTGGCATTAAAAACATTGACATAATATAAATATTCCATTTCTAAATTATTCATCAATTTTCCTAATTCTACAAACCAAAAAAAATCAATTTGCATACTTTTGTAAAAAGTTCGAATCTTTTCTTCTTCTTTTACATCGCTTTGTTGTTTTATCCCTTTAATTAAGTTTAACAGGATAATAAAAGTAAGTAAAAAAACGAGTACAATTTTTTTCTTTTCTTATACTTAATTATTATTATTAAATATGCAAATGAATCATTTTATTTATCTTTTTGTAAATTTTCTTTTTATTATAAATTTTTTTGTATTTCCTTTACCAATACAACAAAAGTAACGAAAATATATTTTTTAATTTTTCTTAATTTTTTTTTATCGTTAATTCCCTAAGGAATTTTACATTTGGAAAATAAATATATTTTCTTTTTATTGTTTTCTATTTTTAATAAATGTTTGAGGTGAAAATGTTAAGACTTCAATCAGAAAACTTGTTTTTATTATTTTCCCTCTCTCTCTCTCGCTCGCTCTATTTATCTATCTAGCTCTAATAAAATACACTCACCTAAGAATGAGACTAATTTAGGTTTTACGAAAAACCCATTCTAAACTTTTTTTTTACTAACAATTTTTTGTAAGGGAAAATTGATTGTAATTTTTAATTAAAATCAGATAGGAATAAGAGTAATACAGGAAAATGAAAATAAAATTATAATATTAATAAAGAAAAGGTGAGATGAAAATTTATGTTTTTAAATTAGTTTTATAAAAAAAAAAAGCATTATTATTAAAAACTTTTTTTTTAAGAAGGGCTGAATAAATTTTAATTGTTTTACTCAATTAATAATCAAAGAAAAGTAATTTAAAAAAAATGTATAGAGGTGGTTTTGCAATATACACGTATTATTTCCGTTTGAATCAGATAACACTTGACTGTTGTGAATATACGAATAAGAATATTTTTATAAAACATATGGTTTAAACTGCATGGCCCCACATTGGGCGCCCAACGAAGACGAATAAATTATTGTGTGCTTATTTGCAAAAGAGCAACATAACTATATTAGAACGTGTTCAACCCTACCTAGGAAATTCAATAATATAATTTTTAATTTCAACATAGATAATATTGCTCAAATAAAATATTAGAAAACGAAATTATACATAACCTTTGTTTTATTATATTTGACTTGTTAAAAACATAAAAACATTTTTGGTTATGATATTTTCGCTGAAATTTTATATTTTATATAATTTTTGACCTCGAACTAAATAGAAATTTAATTTTGTACGTATTTAAACAAAAACAAAAAAAACTTCTATTGTTTTTTATAAAATAAAATTATTTTTTTATTATTTTAAAATTGAAAACGAATTTAAAATCATAAATTTAAGGCAGAACAAAAAATAACCAGATTCATGCATGTTTTTCCATTTTTTTCATTAATCTTGTTTATAAAATCTAAAAAAAAAATATTTTTTGTTAAATTTGTTTTATTAGTGTGGCATACATAAACAACATAACATGTTGTTATCCAGATTCATGGATCCTGGAAATATTATTATTATTATTATTATTGGGGATTGCATAAACTCTTCAATTGGAAAAATAAAACCTCATCGTCTGTTTATTTATTAAAATATATTCAACCTAAATAGATAAAATATTTACAATAAACATTAAAAAACAATAAAGACTTTCATCAAACAATAAAAAAAAATATAAAAAATTGAGATTATACAAATATTTTAACTCTTTATCTTAAAAGAACGTAAATGGAAAAAATGCATTTAACAATAAACGAAACAAACGAAAACACAAAAAAAAAGTTAAATTTGAACTTTCGCTTGTATGTATCTTCTCGCTCGGCTCTGGAATAACAATAAAATTCTTTCTTATCAATAAAAGATATTTTTTTTTCGTTGCCTTTAAATTTATTGTATTTTCAATTGGATTATATAAAAATTAAGGTTAGATACGAATGATGTGTTTAAATTGAAACATTTAATTTAAAAAAACAGATAAAAATTGATTTTACCAACTGCGCGCGTATAGTGCGGTTACAAATTAATCAAAACTTTCGGAAAATGTTAACTCAAAGAAATGTAAACCTCAACCTGGAAATAGGAAGTAAGTCTATAATACTGTAAGTCTCTCTATATATTTAACCAAATTTGTTTATCGCGAAAGCGCATATATAAACCATATGTATATACGTATGTACATATACATATACAACTTTATATATAATATATATTGATAGTACATACAAAATATGTAATATAGATAAAAATAATAATAACAATAATAGAATATACACACACACACACACACAATAAATAAATAAATTTCAATCAAAATTAATTTTCAATAAAAATTCCATTTCTAAAAATCTATAGAATAAAAAAAAATAATTCAATTCAAATAATTTATTGTTTATTTGAAAATAAATTGAATAAAACACAATAAATTTCAATATTGTGTGCTTTTGTTCATTCGACTCAATCTGTCTGTACTAACGTCTTCTATTTTATTTATCAATCCATCTTAGTTAATTTTATTTTGGAATTCTTATTATATTTTTTATTATTTATTGTATTTAGTTTATAATAAATACAAATTAATTATAATACATGCTTTATATATAATACACATATATAAATATAATTAATTATAATGCTTTTGTTTAAGTATTTTATTAAAACATCCATCAAAGTGAACTTTATCACGTTTTTAGGTGTTACATAATAAAAATTTAGAACTTAAATTCTACGTAAGTCATTTAAATAATTGGTAAGAAAACACATGGTCCTTTTGTGGCAAATGAATTTGTCCTATAAATCCTTATTTAGTGCTTGTCACAGTGTTACATTTACAGCTATTCTTAGAAATTTTAGAATTTTTGGTAAATTCAAAAAAAAAAATATTTTCTGTAATTCTGAGTTCACATAATAATTTAAAATCGTCTATTTAAATTTTTAAAGAATACAAAAATATTAAATATTGAAAATTCTCAGAATTTCAGAAATTATTTTAAATTTTCAACTTTAATTCTTTGAATTGTAAAAGTTTTTAATTTTTAATTAATATACATACCTATGTACTTTAAATTTAAGAAACTAACAATTCTTAATTCTAAATATGCAATTATAAAATTAAGAAATGTTGGCCCGCGAATATTTTGAATTTAAAATTTGATATCTAGAATTTTAGTTTAAGAATTAAGATTTTACATTTTGATTTAGTGGAAATTGGAATGTTGAACATAAAATTCAATAATTTGAGAACCAACATTTTAAAATTTTAATTCTAAATTTTTAAATCCAAAATTTGTTAATTAATTCTGTGGCTTGAGGTTACGAATTACCTATATTTACTATGTACACATATTACTATTCGGTTTGAATATCTGAATTTTAAAAGTCTGATAGGTTTTAAAAATCTGGAATTTTTAAATTAATATATATTTTATTTTTGGAATTGTACAACCTTAAATCTGTAGAAACATAAAATTAGAATTCGAAACATTTTAGAGGAGAGTAACAGAATTCATTAAAATTTAGAATTCTGTATCTAAAATCTAAATTAAAAAATTTAACATTTCGTAACTGTAATTTTTTGAATTTTCAATTACCAATCTAGAACATTTAATTTTTTACAACTAAGATTTTTTTTTATAAATTTTGAGTGAGTTGAATTTAGAATTGGCTGTTATGAGTATACATTTATAATATTAGCATATATTATTTATGTATATTTCGGAATTTGGAAATTTATTTATTTCTATTTTTTCTTAAAAAAATCTGCGATTATTATGAAATTAAATTTTTATAATAACCGATTATGACGAAATATTGGATGTAAATAGGATTTTAAAGGAGTTTTTAAATAAATTATTTAAACCGATTATGATGAAATTAAACTAATTATTTAATAATTGTTTTCAAGGAAGGACAAATCTTTTTACTAACGAAATTTCATAACACTCGGTTAAGATATTTTCATATTTCAGAATGTTATCTAAAAACCAATAGTTGGAAAAAAAAATTCTGGTACACATAAGAGATAGATTTTGTATGAATATAAATTCCATGGAAACAGGGCTTAGAACAATATATTTTCTAAACAATAAATTCTTCTAGGTATATATCGTTAAGGCTGCTCTACTTTATATTTTCACAGCAGCAGAAAAAAAGCACATTGTTTCTGATTAAAATGGAAATAACGTCCCAAATCGTACCACTTTTGTTTATTGTTTTCTAGGAATCATAAAATTTACAACTCAACGTAATAGCAAAGGTTTAAATCAACAATAAGCGTTAATAGGAGCTGGGAAAGAAAATTATTTTCTTCTTTGAATTTTTCAACAAGTAATTTATTTAAATTTTTGCTTTTAAATTTCAATAAATACTAGGTAGATAACAATATCGAAAATTAGAGATTTGACAGGTCGACAATTTTATATTTTAATTCGAGTTTTAATTTTTTTGATTAAATTTTAAATATAAACTATAAGCCGCAAAAAATAATTTCAGTTCGGTTAATTTTTAAGGATTCAGCAATTTCTAGGAGCTGATAATTTCTGTTACCATTGTGTTGTAATTTTTAACACCAAACCCTATGTACAAGACAAGAATGTTTAGTACCAACAAATTTAATAAATATCTCAAAGCACGATCGATTTTGTATTAATTTTCCAACATACCCTATTCTAACGGACATAATCTTATTAAGATTACGATTGACGCGCGTACATAATCCAAATACAATTAATTATTTGTTCGTGAACCCCATTTTATTAACAAAAAACCAACAAATATATATATAAAAATACAAACGTTTTCTTTAAGATAATAAGACCAACCCCATCATTCATTGATAGTAGAAAATGTTACCGTACATACATTAAATATGTACATAAAATAAATTTGAATCAAAATTAAAAATTTAAAAATACATAATTTAAAAAGGATATTAAGTTCTAAAAAAAAATAAAAACTATAAAATTAAAATAAAAAATGAATAATTCATTTTTATTTTATTTTCGGGATTTAAATGCAATTTTCTTTTAAAAATAAAACATTTTCGACATCAACGGAAAAAAAACAAGATGTATAGTGAAAATGCAAATTTCTTATTATTATTGTTACTACTACTATTTTTTTTTTACAATATTAATCCAAGACTGACGTTTAAGTGATTTATGCTTTATTTAAAAATAAATAATAAAAAAAACGAAATTAAGTAAGTTTGATTGGATTTAATATATCGTACATCTTAAAAAATCATAAATTATGTTCTGTTGAATTTTCGTTTTTTTTTGTTGCTTTTTTGGTTAATACATGGTAATTAAATTTTGAAAGATCAATCGAATAATAATAAGGTATGTATAGTGACTGGCCTCGAAACTATAAGTAAAAACCAAAAATAATTATATTTAAAGTAATTAAATTAATTATTTTAATTATAATTATTAAAAAGTACAAAAACAAAAATAAAAATGGCATCGGCACGATTTATGTTGAATTTATTAGAATTTTTATTCTTTTTTTTCATTCGTTTAATTTTAATTAGTGTGTGGTGATGTAGTCTTATAAAAACATAAAATACATAATTTAATTAAAAAATATGTATAAATCATAATTATAAAAATATGTTAGATTTTATTTAATGTATGATGAGATAATGTCGACGACGGCTATTAGCTACATGCACCACACTCACATACACACATCCCAAAAAATGACATATTGAAATAAAATGATTTTCCTAAAGATCATATTAAACGAAAATTAAATTTTTCCCAAAACTAACATAAAAAATGAAACGAGTATGAAATGAGGAGAATAATAAGAGAAAGGCGATTTTTTTAAATTTTTTTTATTTAGGTCAACATTTGGAAAAGGCAGATGGTTGTATAACAACGAACATGTATAATTTAAAAATAAATGAACGAAATTAAAAATTTGTTTTACATAACAATGGGGTTTTATAATATGGTAATCGTACCAATCATGGACATCATATTTTTGAAGGGATTGCGTTCAGAAACATTTTCTTTCTTGCTCCATTCAAGCGTGGTATGATTTCATTTCAAACAACCTCAGGTTCAAAATATTTTTTAATACAATAATATTATTTAACTTTTCTTTATTCTTAACAGTTGAAATTTTCATTTTTGTTCATTGTTACAAAATAAATTTTAATTCGGGCAGCAAGATTTCGGAAAATAGCAAACTAGCATCATATTGTCCCCGGGTCATGTCTCATAGACATAAAATGTATTTTATACGATTCTTTAGTTATTTGGGTCGAACTATGTTTGGACCTAAAATTTCCAAATTGTCACGTTATATCGAAACATGTTTGACGCTAAAATGTACAAATTGCTAAAACAGATAAATATTTACAATTTTCTATGAACTAAATATGTACAATGTGTATATTATACACAGATGGCTGTAGTAAAAAAAATAGCAATAATAAACATAGCGTTTGACTGATCAGCAGATGGTAATTTTTTTAAGACACCAAAAAGAGCTGTTTAATGAAAATTTCGTATTCTGTGAGTCATACGTTTTTTCACATACATTTGAAATCATTTTTGCGAGACAGGAGTTCAAAAATAATTTAACGATTTTGGCTAAGCCAGTTATCTGTTAAATTCGTAAAAATTATTGGTACCACAACTAGATTAGAAAAAGCGTCGTATTTAATTTTGTAAACTAATTCCAAGTTAAACTTAATTTAAAAAAGAATTACTATCAATCGGACAGGTGAATTTATCTTTATTGTATCTAAGCAAAACTCAACGTCACAATGAAACATAAGAAAGAAATGCAAAACTTAAACAAAATAAAAGCAAAATAATTCAACATTGCGTGCCAAGAATCGACTTACTGTAATAAATAACAAAGCATCTGTTTATATATTTCGCTTAGAAAACCACAATCATTTTTCTTAAAACCTAATTTTGTTAAAATTAAGATTTTATAAATCTTGTTTCACTCCACCGCAATTGATTTTCCCAATTATGCCGAACGACCGAAAAAATAAAATATGGAAATACGTACGGCCGCACACACTAATTATGATTTCCCAAGAAAAAAGGTGATTCCGATTTTTATGACTTTTTGTTACTCATTAATGAACTCGAAAAGAAAATATTAATTAGAAAAGAAAAAAAAATCCAATTAATTAAGTACAAAAAATAATAAAAATAAACGACGAATAAAAACCTCAAAATTCCAAGAAGTTGAAAAGAAATTAAAAAGAAAAAAAAATTTGATTGAATTTCGTGCACCTTCTCGTTCCGTTCCCCCGTACCCTATCTATATACATATATGTACGTATACACATAGTAAAAGGGTTTTAAAAATAATATAATTCTTGGAATTATTTAACTCACTGTATAATTAATGCAACTTAAGAGATTCGGCCGTAAATTAATTTTATGACACTTTCAGGTTATTGACTCTGTTGAAAAGATTTTTGTTTGGCCAGTTTACGATCGCTAAGCAACAACCAAAATAATTTAAAATAACTTAATTGTTTTTAAAAGTTTAATAAAAATAAAATGTAAATGAAAAACTAACAAAAATTTTATTTTTTGTACTATACATATATACATAATTTTTGTTTGGTTTTTTTCTCGAAAATAAATTCATTGAACATGAAAATTTGTGGTTTTTCATTTATTTTTATGTAACAAAACCCACCAACAACAACACAAAAACTATATAATAAATAAATTAAATAACCCAACCTGATATTGATGGTCAATGTGGTTGATCAAAATTGTAATAACAGAAAAAAAACTGTTGTATGTGTGTGTGTAAAAGAAAACCGGAAAATTTGTTTACTTTAACAAATTAATAACGGTATAATTTTTGTAAACTTATTTGGCTGCTCGAGTCTGAGGTATGAGGAAAGTAGCTGGAGTGAGATACACAGGCCAGATATAAATTAACTTGTTGGCAATAACAAATACTACGGTAAGAGTTCTATGGACAAAATTGTATAAAATTTGTTAAAAAATTTTAATTTTTTAAATATTCTAACTTTTATAAATTTAAATCTTGCAGATCACAAAATTTCCATAATGCGCTCAATTGCCTATTGCCTGTAGAATTTTATTACCTATAAGCGATGGACTCCTTGCTTCCTGGTACATATTTCAAAGAATTTAATCGAAAGATCTCCTCCAGGCACCATCTACATATCGTTTTACTTCAACTTCTTCGTGATGATATCAGAAACTGTTTCACCGTACATACCCAATACGTGAATATATCGCGCAACCTCAGACGAAATAACTTTCATTATGTTCAGGAGGATCATGGCGTGATTTTAGAGGTTTTTTTTGGATAGACTTTACGAAATCAGTCATCAACATTTGTTTGCCTTGGTTTAAATCTTTGAACACTTCTTCATATTAACATAGAGCAGCTTTAAAAGATCTTTAGAATTTCAAAGCCCGTTCATTATCAGTAAACCCATCTCTGTTTAAAAACTAAGTGTGCAATTGCCTACCTAGTCGAGGCCTTTCATGTACTATATTTGCGGTAAATGGTTCTGGTGCATTATCACTATCGGAACTGATTTCGATAATTACGTCAGAAACCCGATTTACTATGTCTATCAGATCAACATCCGGAATTTCGTTACCCTCGAACAACTCTTAAATATCTTGAGTATTAAGATCATCAAATCCCTCTCCTCCGATGAAATGCGATATGTCGATGATAAACATTTTCTGTTGTTGGAACGACATTATTTTCAGATACCACTTCCGTAAAAGTTTTAAACAATTCAGGTAAAGTAAGTTCAGAATTTTTTTCCAATTGATTTAATACAGCAGCAAATGATCTTCTTATATAATAGGCTTTAAAGGCAGAGATTATGCCTTGATCTTGAGAGTGAATCATCGAGGTAGTAGGTCGGAGGTAAAAACTCATTTTGGACATATGGGTGTTGCAACTTTACTGGATGGCTTAAGTATATGCCCTTCATACGACGCAGCCTCTGCTATATACTCATTAATTTTAATTTTCGTTTTAGTTTTTTGTGGAATGAGAGTGCGTCTTATGAAAATAATCGAAAAAACATCGAAATTCAGGCCTTTTTGCTTTTTTTTGAAATATAACTTTATAATTTTTTAAACCGCTTAAATCGAGCAATAGGTGATACTATCAAGCAACGAAAACTACAATCCTTGATTGGATTTGACGTTTTGAAACATAAAAATTAGATTTATGTTGCAATTTAAGTTCCAACAAAATTATTTAAATGTCACCATTTCAATATTATTGTGTTTGAGGGACACACTTTTGTGCAAAAAATATTTTAAATTTATCTGAAAATGGCCTTCTTTCAAATAGATCACCCTTGATTTAGAAAAAATTGAACTTTCAACTTGCCACATCTCAACACATCCACCCCTGAACATACATATGTATATGTATGCATATAAAAAAAAAATATCAATTCCCAAATAATAATAAAAACTAATTCCAATCCACCATATTACAAAACTTAGCTCGCTATCTGCTATAGACAAACGATGAGTAAGGTCAAAAATAAAACAATTTTCAACCCCTCCTCCCTCTCGCATATTCATATACATACGTACAATATATACATAAAATAAAATCTAATTCCATTTAAACAAAGTACAAACAATAAAATAAAAATAAATCAAAACATAAATAAAATAGAAAAGTTTTTGTGTACGAGGAGTGTTAGACCCATGATAAAAACCAAAAGCCTGATTTAAGATAAAATAAAAATAAAAACAACAAAACAAAAAAAAACAATCATAGTAATAATAATAAAATAAAATAAAAAGAAATTAAAAATAATTACACAACTTAAAAAGGAAGGAAATTTTATGTATTTTCCCCTATTTCCCGAAAATACTTAATAATACTCTGGAGAATATACTTATTCATAAATATATTTTTTCTTTAAGGGTTGAACAAAAAAACACCATATATTCAGTTTCATACACATGTATATGAATGTATATCTCACCTGATCTCCCATATCGAAATGTGGATTTGGTTGATGATGGCCGTTGTATTGTGGCACAGATAATGAAACGTTTAAATTTTCGTCGTTTCGCTGCAATTAAAAAAATAAAATTAAATTAAAATTGAACAATTAATATTAACGTGCATACATAAATAATTTAAAACATTTCCAACTATATATATGTATATATATATAATTTAAACAAGATCTGCTTTTTTCACAAAAAGTCATAAATTCAGAAAACAATTTTAAAACAATAAATTTTCAATTTAGAAATTTTCTTTTATACATAATATATAAAATATTAAGATTGTTAATACCAAACCGGAAGCAATTTATTTTTGTTTTTAATTAATTATATAATACCCAAACAAATAATGTCTCAAAAACTAATTAATTTTCAATTTAAAATACACAAAAATAATAAAATTCTGGTTTTTAAAATTTAAACTAATCATTTAGTCATTATAATGGATGGAATCTAACACACAACAGCACCGACATAAATTATTTAATATATACGTACATATATATATATAAATTATATATACATAAAAATAAGATAAAAACTAAAAAAGATTGGAAATAGATAAAAATAAATTTGAAGCCATAAATTATTTAACAGCTATGTGATGAAGCAAAGATTATACACAGAACACCAACAGCACAACATACAGAACAAAAATTGGGTTATAAATTTTTTAATGTCTGCAAACAAAAAAAAATTGAATTCAATACAATTTTTTTGTGCTGCTGCGTTTTGTTTGATCCATCATCATCATCAGCTTTTGCCATTATCATTGAACAAGCAGCCGACGACGAAAAACCCTATTTATGAAGGAGAAATAATTTTTATTGGGAAATTATTTGGTAAATTTCTCGGAATAAAATTTCATTAGAATTTACAAAAACAAAACATGTCTGTACAATAAATAAATTTAATGTGTTAAGAAGGTCATCCTTCGTTCTTTGAATCATATTGCGAGCCAGACGTAGACATGTTATAAACAATTGTGATTTGTCCAGGTTTTTTTAAATAAACCCAAAACAAGAAATAAAAATCGTATTTTCCGAAATGGTACTCCCTTTTAACTGCTAAAGGCGCTTAAAGTATCCTAAAGTTATAACTTAAAATGATTTTGATTTAAATTATGTATCATTTTCTTTATTTTTAAATATATCTAGTCATCTAAACATGAAAGCTATCTCTATATATAGGCTGTCATCTATTGAGCAATAGATTAACTAAATAAATAGTAAAATATTGTTATGATTGTGGTGACATATCGATTTGAGTAGAGAAACTACCAGATGTAAGCTGTAGTAGATTAGATGTGTCTAGGCTATACAGGATAAGTTTACGATACTTCTCGAATATAGAGGAATATCCTAGTAGTTTAAATTATGTGGTATAAATACGAAATGAAATAGTGGAAGTTGGTTAGTTGGAGTTTAAAGTGGATTAGTGTTTCGTAAAATAATTTGGAAATTAAAAAAAAATAAAAAAAATAAAAAATTCGAAAAAATCTGTTTTGACTTTTGTTATTAGTTTAATTATACGTAAGAAGAAGAGGCCTAAATTATTTCGAAAACAAATCTTCCGCATTAAATCGGGTGAATTTGTTTGACCATCAAACTTAGGTTATACATACAAGACAAACTATAACATGCTTATATACTATTAGATACAAATAACTGGTCGATGGCATTGTTATTTAGAAATTGTATGTAGAATCCTAACGGACCACGATCTAAAAGAAAAGTGGTCATTCGAAGCAAAAAGTGATTATGAATCAATTCTTAACAATTCCAACAAATAAAACAGGGCACACCGTTTATTAGCAACTGCAATAAACCGAATGCGCTGATATTAAATATTTTAAATAATTCTGTTCTGACAGCGTCAGAAACTCTTCTGTCATTCTATCCTCGCGAAGTTAATTTTTTGTGTATTATATACATTAAAATATGATAGATTTAAACAAGAAATAAAAATATAATATCAAGTTAACAAACTAATATGTGCAGAAAGAATTATATGAAAGAATTATGAATAACTAAATAACTAGTTTAGTCTAATTCGTATAAAAGAATTTGGTATCACAGAACTCATTTTGTAGGAACAATTCCTACAAAATGCCTACAACAAATTGTATAGAAAAGATCGTTTGTAAATGCATTTTAAGTTTAAAAATGTTTTTTTCAATGGACAAACAACAATCAAGAGGTGCAGTTTAAAATTTTTCTATGCCTAAATTGGTTTTTCATATGAAATCAGCATAATTTGTGTTTAAAAATTCTTTTATGGTGTTTAAGTTTTTACCAAATTTTCGATTTTTTTATGGACTTGAAAACTTGTAAAATATATTTGGTGTGGGATGTAACCTCAGAAATAAATGTAAGTAACAATTTTAGAACGATTATAAAGTTTCTATTTCCTGTTCACGATTGGAAAATAATCCGTTTGTTTTGTTAAGTTAAAACTAGCTTATTTTTTTTGTTAATCTTAGTGGTGTGATTTTTAAAAAATATATTTGAATTGTCGAAAACAACAAACAAAAATCATCTCAAAAATTGGTGGAATCGCTGAATAAAAAGCCTGACATTGATCTGAATTTTACAAAAAGGAATAAAATATTAGTCAATCTTTATGGGGAATAACAGACGCACCCAATTTTAAACAAAGTTTAATAAGAAAACGCATTAATTGAAAACAACAAAGGACAAATACACGAACATACGAATTTAAAAAATAAAACGTAAATAAATTTTATTTTAAAAACGTTATTGATCGAAAACGAGTGTAATTTGCTCGCCCCATTTACTTTTTAAATTACCTCCCAATATGGTTACAAATATAACAAAAATCGTATTAACAAAGCACAATAAAAATAGGATGAACTTTTAAGAAAATGTGCATAACTTCATAAAATGTAATTACTAAAATTTGATGTTGTTTAAACTCCGAAAACTGGTCACACTCTGTAAGACCAGCTTTCGTTTTGTATAAATTTATATTCATACTGGATTGAAATTCCAATCGAGGTCTGTGATAGCCCTGAATATAAGGAAATATATTTCCTCCAATAAACAAAAACCATAATTTTAGAAGCATTGGTTTTTTTCAAACATACATAAATTATTGTTGGAACCACATACATATTTTTATGAGAACTTTACTTTAGAACTTATGTGTTATGACTGTTCAACTGAAATACTATATCTGCGCCTTGAATTTTTCGCGGAATGTTCTAATTACAAAATTTATATAAATACGTAAATTTATAGTAAAAATTCTATAAATATTTTCAGTAGCCCGCACTATAATTTTGAATTACCCATTCATTAGCAAAAATAAAATAATTTCTCAACACACAAAATAATTATTAATTAAATTATTGTATGTACAATTTCATATCTATTTCTACTCGTGGAAAAATAAAAACGCGACTGTAATCAAAAATAACAACACCCAATAATTATATTCTACTCCTAAAACATAACAATTAAAAATATTACAAATTTTTTGTTATTGTTTTCTAGTTACGAACAGTAATTAGAAAGAAAAAAAAACCGAAAAATATATCATTTATTTTGTTTTATGATTATTACAACAAAAATAAAATAATAATAATAATAATAGTAATAAAAACCAACCCTTAAGCTATTAAGAATTATAATGGTGAAGAATTATAATTATTTTTATTATTATAATTCCCCAACAATGTTTTTATAATAATTGGTTTTATTACAGTTGCTTGGCGACAAAAATGTCTGAACATAAATTATAATTTATTGTAATATTTTTAATATTTAATAAAATTAATATTTTTTTCTTCAATCAATATAAATAATTTCATATAATTAACATTAAAAACATGTGTTTTGAATAATAATAATAATAATATGATTTATGAACATAGAAAATAATTTAGCTGATTGATTTTTCAATTACTAGATTTTTTTTATTAAAATTTATACGTATTAATAATAATGAGCAGATATGAAAAACAAGGGACGAAATCTAATTTATCACCCTTAATATATTTAATATAATAGCTTTATGTATATGTATATTTATACGTATATATATTATATTCAATAAATTCAATTTCAACCACTTAAAAATATTTTTCACATAATTTATAATTTATTTTAATTGAAAATTGGTCACATATTTAAATTTTGTTATTGTATTATTATGTTTATGATTTATTAAAATAAAATAAAAATTTATTTTTATTAAATACATATAATATTATATTTAAATATTTATTGGCCATCGTTCCACACAACCGACGACTATGATCATGTGCCACAGCAAACAAAAAATTTTAATTTTAGGGTGGAGGCTATTTACCAAAAAAAAAATTGTTTTTGTTACTTTGCTTAGTTTTATAGAATAATAATAATAAATAATCTTCTTCCTTATTTAATATTTAATTTATTGATTTATTGGTCTCATAATTATTTCTGTTTATTTTTAATTATAAAACAAAAAGCCAAAAAATCAGAAAAGTGAAAGTGATTTTTTTTTATTTGTCCAATATATTGTTTATGTACATACATAAAACAATAAATTTGAATTAAAAATATTATATTACCGTCAATTTATATATTTTAATTTAATTAAAACGTATATTACCTACTGTTATTATTCAATTATAATAAAATAGAATTATAATAATAAAATCATTTTATTATAGTATTTTAGTGTTCAAGAAGTTTATAAGTATATATATAGGTAAATTACTTTATTGCATTGCACATTTACTTCATGGAATATAGGAAATTCAATTTAATAAAAAAAAACTATCAGAGAAAAGTTATACAAAAAATAAAATAAAATATAAAATACAGTACAGGAAATATTTATTTAAAAATCATATAACATATTTATTTACTGTATATATATTTTATATATTATCTTCATTGATACACACACACATACAAAAAAACTATAATAGGAAACGGATATTAAGGATATAAAAATTTATAGAATTGATCATTGAATATAATATAAAAACCAATTATCGATAATAAAAAAGTAAAATAACAAAATTATAATATATATATATATATATATATATATATATATATATATATATATATATATATATATATATATATATATATATATATATATATATATATATATATATATATATATATATATATATATATATATATATATATATATATATATATATATATATATATATATATATATATATATATATATATATATATATATATATATATATATATATATATATATATATATATATATATATATATACATTATATAGTTATCGTAAATAGTTTTGAACAATTAAATTTTTATTGGTTTTATGGCTTTTAAATAAATCTCATATAATTTTAATTTGGCATGCATTTATAATACAAAATAAAGATATGCGGGGCAATAATATTAAGTGCTCCCATCTGTTAGTGAACACAATAAATTTGTAAATCTGGTTGTAACAGTCAATGATTTCCCTGTGGTTTTGATTATGTTTAAGAACTGAACTTAAATTTTCCTAGAATTTTGCAGAACCAAACTGCTAGCTTGTGTCATTTAAATATATTGTAAATTTTTAACTATTTTTAAATTATTTTCAGACCCAAATTCGAGTACCATCAAAAAATTAGTTAGCTGTATTGCTTCACCTAGTTTAAAAATATTCCATAAAAATGTATTATTTAACTCGTATTCAACAAATCACGTATTTCCTATTCAAAGTATGAATTTTTATTGATCACCCTCTAATTTTCCTATTTAAATTATCTAATTTAATTTTCTTCATTATTTCTATTTTAATTGGATATTATTCAATTAAAAACTTTATTAAATTTCCTATTGATATTATTCTATGTACATTAACAATTTAGTTATGTATATATACATTTTTCTGTATTTCTTTCCATATATTAATTAAAATTTTAATTAATTTTTTAAAGTTTTACAAAAAAAATAAACTTAAAAATTGAATAAAACAATAATAATTTTGTAACACATTGAACTCTAATA
This sequence comes from Tipula unca, assembly GCA_951394425.1. NCBI lineage: Eukaryota > Metazoa > Arthropoda > Insecta > Diptera > Tipulidae > Tipula > Tipula unca. The sequence continues at coordinate 6,274,928 of OX596381.1, read as the reverse complement.
ATTTATTTGTTTGAATCATATATGTATGTATATAAATTAATTAATGTAAAAAGTGCTGTTACACCCACATCATGTATATTATTATAAATAAGTATTAGACCGAAATTGACTTTTATTAAATTTTATAGTCGAACAGATTAATTCTGTATCACTTCTTCTTGTATATAATAAAATACACATAAAAATGTAATAAAAATTATTTATCAATTATATAACGAAAAATTAATTAATTTTTGCCACACTTTCCTACTTAATTACTCTATTATATAAGACTCTAGTACTAATTTGATCGACTAAAAATTAATAATACTAACAACAACAAAAAAGGGTTAAGTTTGTAGAATTTTTATGACCATAGTTAAAACTTAATTCCCAATAGTGTGCTACTTGCTTGGTAGTCTCTCGTTTAATCTAAATAATTTAATTATTTAAAATATAATAAAATTTAATATAAAAAACAAATATACATATAGTCTCTCGTATAAATTTAAAAATTTCATTGTAATTAAATTTTAACAAACACTAATGAGCGTAATTACCAATTAATATCGCATTTTAGACTTAAAAAATTAAAAATGTATATTTTATTTATATTTATATATTATTTATAAAAATATAAAGTAGCATATGTTGTTTAAATATTATAAAATTTGCATATTGCATTTTAATATACGAAAAAATAAGAATAATAAAAAATAATAACAATAGGAATAATAATAAGTTTTCCATGTGAATGTGTACAAAAGTTTTTTTTTTCATTTCCATTTTCTGAGACTGTGGATTTTTTGGTTATTTGGAAATTTGACCATTCCATAATTTTATGGAAGTTATGTGCAATTGTTTTATAATTTATGGTATTAAAAGGTGTGTATTACTGACTAATTTTATTGAATCGACTCCATTTTTTATAATCACATGACACTCCGTGAACTTCGAAATTGTAAAAATGATTCCGAAAAATATAACTCTTAAAAACGAAACTGGAAAAAATATATTAGTACTCAAAAAAAAATCTTTGTCTGTAGTATATCGATGATTTTATTAAATAGCTGTTTAAAAATTGAAATTTCGAATAAACTCGGATAGATTTATATAAACTTTCAAATTTCGATATTAAACAATATATGTACATATACATAATTTATATGATAAACTATTTCGGAGTTACGCTATTAGCCATTTTGGAATTTTAAATTTAAATATTTAATTTTAAGAATTTAACTTTTAATTTACAATATTTCATAGGCTTTAGGAGAACGCAATTACAGTAGAATTATTTAAACTTGAATCCTGTACTTTATATTACTTTTAATTTAGATAAAGATTGTCGGATTGAAAAATTCGTACCAAATTTAAATTTTTTGAAAGTAAATGTTTTAATTAATTCCAGTTTTTAAGTTTGACTTCACATCTAATATTTTTTGTAGCTTATTGAAAATTTAAATTTCGAATATTATGTGTGAAATTCACTTTAATTAGTAAATAAGGTGATAATTACTTTTAAAACTGAACATCTGTCATGATTTTAAAAGTACCAGAAAAATAAAGCCTTGGACTTAAAGAATTTATTTATAAATGGATAATAGCATATAAAATCGTATATTAAAAATTTAGTTTATTTCAAAAAGTTATTATATTAAACTATAGCAAATTTATCAAGCAAATTCAATAGAAAGTTGTTTTAAACGATTAATCGGAATAATTAATCAAATTCAATTTGAGACATCCGTTTCGAATCTCTTGTGTATTTTATATAAGAAATTGTTTAATTAAAATAACCACCCGCCATGCCACACAGTGACTTTACACAATATTCGTCGAAAATGTTCAACAATTAAACGTACATAAATTAAAACACATGTTGCATATTATGTTGTTGCACACACAAACAACAGATATTATATTATTTATTATTCATTTGTCAATATTGTGATTGAAACAACAACAATTAACTTTATATCTATTAGACACTATAGCCAACCTAATTGAAAATTATTTATTCACTCACCCCCACAAATTTACAACAATTTGTTGTTTTAAAAAATTCCACCTAACAATGTCATAATGAATATAAATTTATATATATTTTTTTGTTTATCCAATTTTCATTCTTAAATTATTATGTTCAATTGATTTTCCTGTGTTGATCAAAAAAATGTCGGTTTATTTCGAAAATCGGGGAGAGGTGGTACATCAAAATCGGGGATGATGCACAAAGGATTTTGAGGTAGATATTATTTATTATTTACTTTAAATCGATTTAATTAATTTATAAAAAAAAAATTAAAATCAAATGTTTAAATTGAATTAAACGTGGATTTTGTATTTAAATATTTATTTATTTACGTACGGTTTTTAAATAAAGTTCATATAATTTAATTGATATAAAAGTTACAATTATTTTTTGTAAAAACGCCCAACATATTTTCAATTGCTTTAAGACTAAAAATTATCTTAATTACATTTTATTAAAATGTTATTGAACTCGATGACATTTATAATAAAACTTAATAAAAAAAAAATTTAATTTTATGAATTAACTAATTTGAGAATATTCAAGATGGAATTTTTGTTTGGTACATTCCATTGATTTTTATCGTAAAACTCTGGGAATGTCTTAATTTTTGAAACTATATATGCTCGACATATCATTTTTACATAATCTCATTAGTTTACGAAAAAAGTGTTTAAGAAATCATCGACCTTGATAACATTTTTTAGTCTATGTATGTCAAAAGTAATAATAATTTATATTTAGTTTTTACATTCGATAAAATATTTCGATAAGATTAGATAAGATATCGAAACGGCTTTATGTAAGTGATATCATAATTTACAAATAGAATTTTATAAGCATACACTTTGATCGTTATTTTTCAATATTGTAATTCTAATGTAAAAACATCCATCAAGTTTTTTTTTAAATAGAAGCATATAACATCAATAATTATCGATTATTTTTTATTCTGATCACATTAGATCCGAGAACTTCCAAATGATCACATTTCTAATAGTTGTTTTACGCGACTATTTAATTAGTCATAAGTGTATTTTCATATCATCGATCTTTATGATTACTCACCAAAATACACATTACGTTATGTAAGCCCTGTAAAATTAATTATGTTCCAAATGTTTTATATCCATTATGTTCTTCAGAATAAAAAAAATATGAAAGGAAAATAATTAGTTTAATTCGATTCACTTTGGATTGCATAAGCTGTAAGTAAAAAAATATTTAACCGACCAGCTTTTAGCCTCTCTCCAGGAAAAAGTGGAACTTATATTATTCCACAGAGCTTTTGATTGAAGCAATTGTACTTGTTATAAAAGTTTAAATATTAAAATAGACCACTTAAACTAAAATTTTGGAAATGATAATTATGAATGGTAGCTGGGCGTTTCCGAACAAAATCAAATTATTTTCTACTGTGTAATAATATTCTAAAAGCGGCTATTTCAATTTGATTTTTATATTTTAAAGCTAGTTTGCTGCTAGTTTTTCTAGATTTGTTCATTTAAAACTTAAATTTATATTGCAGTTATTATAACGATTATAATAAACTATCATTATATTTTTAATAAAACATTTAAATTGGATTCTAACGATAGTATGGATGAGAAGATAAAATTTTGCTTCGGACTAACAAATTACTAATTTCTGAAGATCAATATATATGTATTTGATTGCAAAGTTTCAAATCGTTATTTTTATAAGTGTTAAATTACATCTGAAGAATTTTTCGGTTTAACCAGTTTGGGGTCCGATCAAAACAAAATAGAAAAGAAACTACAAAAATAAATAACTTGAACCAAAATATATAGTCTTATCGACTCAAATTATGCCGAACATAGATTTGTATTGATAATTGAACCCAAATCCTCGAACAGTACGAATCTTCCGACATTATAAATTTGATCACCCATATTTTTTAACATCATAATTATATTTTATTTTTCCCTAATTTAAATTCATTGATTACCTACTCCCACCGAGCAACTACTAAACCATCCCTTTTGCCATAAAAAAATTGAAATTAAATATTAATTATAAAAATATATTTTTGATTAATTACCGAAGTTATTGATCAATACAAAAAATGATAAAAAAAACTAATAAATTAGTCTCATTTGCTACCTTTTTTCTACAAGCAATCTAAAAAAAGTGGCACAAAACATCATTTCTATGTATACCAAAATTACAATGCGGTGTACATACATTCCGGAATGGCAAAATAAAAAAACAATTTAATTTTTATATTTAATATTTTATTTTGACTTTAATTAAAGTTTCTTGTTAAATAATTTTTGTCTTTGTTATTGAAAAATAAATAAAATAAAAAATTCTCTAAATATTTTGTGAGAAAGAAGGGGACGAAAAATAAAAAGGAAAATAAATTATCGTAACAAATTAATGAAAAACTTTTACTTATTTATTTATATACAAAATTTTTTTGTTTGGAAAGGAAAATTTATAACAAAACTTTTATTTGCTTTTAATATTTTATTTCATTTTTAGATACATAAATTTCGATAAAAATTCGAGTGAAAATTACGAGAATTGATAAATACTGAATGTACTTATATATAACGTAAAATTGTAACGTAACCTCGAACGATTTGATTAAACAAATAAATTTGTGTCGGTATGAAATTCTAATTCGAGTTTAGACCCACGATCAAACTGTTTTTAGTCTAAAAAAAAGGGTCGTCTATGTACTTCTATTATAGATATAAATTTGAATAAATTTGAATGCCCTATTGTGGACAATTTTTTTATTATTTATCTTAATTTTTATGATTAAGGTTATCAGGTCATCTTTCTTGTTTATTGTGGTGGTTTTTTTCTACGAAAGTCAAGAAACTTTCGTTCATTAAATATAAGTGAAGTAATCAAATTAAAATATATATACGTATATATATATTTTTTTAAATCATTTAATATATATTTATTAAAAATTATATATATGTACATACATATTTTGTGTGTGTGTGTACATATTTTCATTTAATCTAAACGTTCTAAGAATATATTTTATTATTTTTTTATAATTTCAATCGGAGATATGACTTTTAATAATAATAAAAAAAAATTATCGATAGAAATGTTAGAAATGATAAAATATTTTTTTTTCTCGAGATACTTTCTAGCGATAAGTTATTTCGTTCGAAAGATTGATGGTATTTTGCCTTGGGCGAATTTAATTTTTATAAAAGTTATGTTGTTACATATTTTAATGCTTTTTAATACACAATAAATTTTATTTATATTTGGTGTCGCCGTTATTATGTTTTGATGTTGCGTTACTATTTATGAGTTTGTCTTAAATTTGTTTTGTTTTTTTAATTATTTTGCACGTTCTGGGTGTAATATTACAAAATGTATGGTCCACAAAGCTCAGAACGGGTTTTGAACTGTTGAACAACAATCGTATTGAAATTCGTTTGTCTCAAACAAAACATGTTTTTACTTACCATGAAATTGTTAAAATGACACGCTTCAGATTATATAAATGACACATGCATACATCATTAAACGTTTTAAACACGAAGCATTCATGACGAAATTTATCATGATTCAGTTGAATGTGTTACAATATTACGTTATTTGACACCAAATATATTTTAAAAATATTTAAAATTGAAGTAGAAAATTTTACATATCAAAATTAATCAACTTTTGTGAATACTTTCGAAACAAATTTAATTTTCTTTTAAAAACAAATTTCTTATGTAAATTTGCTCGATACTTATTGATCTTACTAAACGTTGACTGACTATAGCTGAATTTTATCAAATTTCACCTTCCTTGAATTTGTAATTGAAGATGTAATTTTTAGTCTCAAGAATTTAGAGATTTATTAGACAATCCTTTTTATAATAAATTAACCGACAATGCTTTCTACCATCCCACAGAAAACCCACTATTATGTATTAAATACCAGCCTAACACAAAAATTTAAAAAAAAAAAAATTTAATTATAACCACATTAATAATTGGAAAAAATATGTATCTATAATTTATTTTCTCCATCCAACACTATCTCTCTAGAACTATAAACGAACAAAAAAAAAGTTCATTTGCTTTCTCTGTTGTATAATACAACATACGAATATATACATTCTGTATAAAAAAAAAATTGAAATATATATATAATTATTATTTATAGAGAAAATAATAAAACTTTAATTGAAAACGTAAAATAAAATAAAAAATAATTAATTATATTTTATATTAATTAAAACTTTTATTTAAAAATAAATTTAAGATAGCATCTATTTAGATCTTTTCATACACAGGGCATACAATAATAATCACGAGACATGAACTTTTGTGTGGCTTTGACATTTACTTTAATTAAACATATCCACAGAAATACACCACCACACATTCACGTATATGTTTATATATATGTACATCGTGAATTAAATATTAAAATTCTCTCTCAATCACCGACTATAGTGAAAAACAAAACTATTTTTTTATTAGTTTAATTTATACTGTATGAATAAATATATTTTATGATTGCAATTTATTTTTTTATTATATTGATATCTAAATAATTTATCTTTTTATTAGATTTTTTTTAAACATAATTTATTATACATATAAATTTTTTTTATATAATAAATTTAATTAAATCTAACACAAAAATAATAAAATAAAAAAGTATAAATTTAATTAGAAAAAAATGTTATTTTTTATTTCTTCTTTCTGCATTTTATAATTTATTTTTATTAAAACTAAATTAAATAACATAAAGGGTGGGATTATTAATTAAATATTTTTAATTGAGAATATTGATCTTTAACAAAATTTAATTTCAATTAAAATGAATTATAAAATTACAAAATAAAATTCCATTGTTCTAAATAATAATTTATTCGCTTTATATCAATAAAATATATGCATGCACAGGGTCTAGCAAAAGTTTTTATCCAGAATATTTTATTTTTTGAAAATAATCATGTTCGATTAATTCATTTTTCAAATTGGTATCTCTTAAAATTCTTACGATTATTTCGTCACATTTTAAAACTGTAATGTGAAAATGTTCCAACCTCTGAAATTTTCATGTAACTATTGTTTTAATATTTTCAAATTATCAACTTAAATTGTTGTAGATGTCAAAATAGATTCAAGATAAATATTTAATTTAAGAAATTAATTAAAAAAATAAAATTTTAAATAATTTGTAGTTTAATACATCTAAAGACCTTTCTAAAACTCGTTACATTTTAAGAATTTTATAAATTACTATTTTTAGCACCTTAAAATGTTTAACCGAAATGATTTGTAACCGAATGCAATCGAAGTGATTTGTATTCGTATGGCCTTAGTTGTGTTATTCTCAAACTTCGTAATATAATTCTTAAATTATTAATATTGTATTCTAAATAAAAATTTTTGTAGCTGTTGATATTTGAAGAATTTGTATATTTTAGTTCTACAAATTCTAAAAATTAATTTTAGTTAATCATAATATGTTAAAACGGTATTAAATGAAAATATTAAAATAATTTAAAATTGTATTCGTAGCTTCTATCGTCGTAAATTATTTAAATTTCTTACAAAAAATAAAATCTCTTAGATTTCAGTAGCTTTACCATAAAACCAATTCTGTTAAATTCGTAAAAAATCTCTAACCCGCGAAATTTTTCAAAATATGTACATTTTTTTTTTTTTAAATAATAAACTTTAAAACCGTTAAAATGTTTAAAAACTAATTCAAATCCAAAATTCTAAATTCTAAAAATAAAAATAATTTAGTTTCGTATTTTAAAAATTTGAATTTTTTTTAAATAATATGCACATAGGTTAGAAATTTGACTATACACTTTTGATACTATCAAAATTAAAATATCAAAGTTGGTTAAATTTATCTTTTAAATATTAACAAAACAAGTAAATTAAGTAATTTAAAACCGCCACATGCTGCTTACAAATGTGGTTAGCGCGGGCCTCAGATTTCGCTATAATTCTTCCTATACAATTTTCATTCAAATTATTTTGGCAAAATTTGTATTGTTTAAATCGTATTTAAAATTTGATTGGAGTACAATTTAAATATAGTTTGAAAAACCTAATTTTATTGAATTAATCCAACTGGTTTTATTTAATTTTAAAATCCTTCTATGTACGAGTAATTTAGAAGTTAACATATTCAAATCAGACTCCGCAGTTTTATTAGAATGTTTAATAGTAAATAAGCTAACTTTAAATTCAATCAAGCAAATAGTATGACTTTACGAATGAATTGAATATAGTTTTATTAAAAACCTACTTCTTTCAAATTGCATGCCATTGCCAACTATTTGGGAATATCAAATAAAAATATCTCATTTCCGAAGAACCACGACATTTAGACGAAATGATACGACATCAATATCCGTCTTTCCTGTTTTATACTCATTTTTATTCATCTTTTGATTGCATAAAGAAACGAAATCAAAAGAATGTTATTAGTTTATTAAATACGTTTAAACAAGATACTTATCTAGCAAGGATATGAGAAACAAATTATTTATAACCTTACGTTATGTTCAACAACAACAACAATTTAACGTCAATAATAAATTTTTATGATAAGAAATCTTTTAAAAAATGATTGAACAAAAACCGGAAAACAGGTGATAGGATTAAAAAAAAATTGAAATTGATGAGAATTTCTTGTGAGAAAATTAAATCGACAAAATAAAGATTTCTTTGTTTTAAAAATCACAATATGCAATGGTACATAAACTAACAAATAAAATATATAACAAAAGTAGTTTAATTGTCAAAAATAAAACAAAAATATCGGACTAAGACAAAAACCCTCAAACTATAATTATTTTAAAATTATGATTATAAATCGGTTTTTAATTATTCCATTTTTTTGTTGTTTTTGTTAAGTATACATCCACATCATTTTTAAGAAAATTAATTATAAAGAGTTAAAATTTTTTATTATTTTTATATTTCCAAATGGATTATCAACAATGCAAAGTTAAAAAAAAAAAAGATTGATATATTTTAGCCTAAAGGATTGTATTAAAAAATATGAGGCGGAATAAAATGATTTTTTTTTAAATATGTAACCCTCGCAGAATATGGTAAACTATATTTATAATATTAAGTTTTAAAATATACCAAGTGTTAAAAACTAAACTTACTTTAAAATGTAATTTTTCTAGAAAAATTGATGAATCTTATTAATGCTTACCTGAAACGAGAAATAAAAATTAAATTAGTACATATTTTACAATTTCAATGAGTCAAAATTAATTTCGAGATCGAAAAAACACATTTAAAATTTATGAAGATTTCTGCTATTTACTAATTTAAAATGATTATACAGTAAATTCAATCGGTATTTAAACAGGCGCCACCATCGTTTCCATTATCATTTTCTAATAGTCTAATGGTCAACCACGAATCTGTAATTTTTTAAAACACCACTTTTAAGACGGAAATAAACTTAAATTAAATACGAGAAATAGTTAGATAAATATGTGGTTTACGTCTTTTATACTCAGTAGTCAGTAGGTTAAAGATAACCTATTTTGTTGCTATACTATACGGAAGTATGTATACATACAATATCCACCTAAAAAACTTCTATTAAAATTTTATATGTAGACAAAAATTTGATGATGTATCAATCTCTTTAAGTTCATCTAGATTTCAAGAACAAAAAATCAATCAAAATGTTCAATATAAATTAATTTTTTGTTCTCAAGATTTCAACTTTATTTTATTTATTTATTTTTATTTTTTTCAATTCAATTAATTTGATGTTTTTTAATCATTCATTTAGAAACAAGAAATTCAAAATTTATATTTATAGCTTGTCACTTTTAATTAATATGCGAAATATAAAAATAAAATAAACAATTTATTTTTTATTTTAAATCAAAACAGAATTAATTATAAAAAAAAAATCTGGTTTTAGTTTTTGTATGCGCACGGTTAAAAAAATTTATTTGCCTGGCCAATCATCTGCTTGAAAAGTTAGAATTTATTTTATTTATAACTTGATTATTTATTTATATTTTATTTTTATTTTTAAAAAGGAAAACATTAAAGATTAAATTAGTATTACTATTATAAAAAATTAAACTTCATTAAAAACCGGATACCGGATAAACTATAAAATTATTAATCAACAGAAACAAAAACAAAATTGTTATCTGTCATATTTCTTGTTTTTTTTTATTCTGTTGTGAGAAATTGATTAAAATTGAATTAAACTAACTAGTGGCTATATGTATAGTGTGCACAAGAAAATCCCGATTGAATTGTTAGTTTCTAGGTTTTATTATTTTTTCTCACGAATTTCATTCATTGATCATTCATAAACAATAAAATGATTATTGCGAAAGTCGCGGGGTCTCAAACAAAACAATATAATAATCGCGCAATATAATGACATAATCGCGTACAACTTTCAATTTTAACAAAAAGGGTGGAGTTTATTATATGTACATACATACATATATTATTGCAATGGGAATTGAAAGCAATATTTAATATTTATTTGTCATTTTAATTTATATCTTTCACCTTTAATTAACGTAAAAACTTATCATAACACGAAGTGTGTGTTATCTCACCCACCACAACATACCAAAATAATTTTAACTTAATTTAAATTGATATGAAAAGCAAAAAATAAAAATAAAAATTATTAACCCTTTTTTGGTTGGATTTAATAATTTGATTTCATTTTCGTTGCGGAAAGTCAATCAAACGTAACTAACAGGGTTATTTAGTTTTTTTTAAACAATCACTTGATATTAAAACAACCTTAACCCCAAAACAACTCGATATATAATTCCTATTCATGTGTATAAAAATATTAAAAAAAACTTTCACTGTTTTTGTTGTTGGTGTACATGGTTGCAAAAATTGATTAAAAAAATTGTTAATTAAATTTTTATTTTTATATTTATTGGGAGAGATATGTATGTTGTTTGACAAATTAATGAAATGATTGTTGGAGGGCATATTGCGAAATTATTAATTACGCTTGGATCTGACTATGAGAAGAAAGTAATAAAATACATACAATTTTGTAATGTTGTTATATCAGATAAATTTACCAAATTTTAAATTTTGATTTGTTTAATTCAAAGTTCAGTTAGTGCCAAATTTCAGAGGAATGAACTCTAATTTTTTTATACTCGTGCCAATTTTGTAAATACCGAATTTAGTAGAAGTAAATCAGTAAAATTTGAAAATTTGTATTTAGAAATTTTGATAGTTTAACAACTTTTGTAGACCTGAAAATTATTTAATTTGGATGTTTCTTACTAAAAATTTGCAAAATTATTAACCAGTCTTATAAAGAGGCAATTACACTTTTTCCTTTCAATTGAGTGAATATTGAATTCTAATATTTTTCGTAGTATTGATTTATGTTAAAATCTAGGTGTAAAAACTGCTCGTGTGCATCATATTAATAAGCACAATTAATGTTAAAGTAACATTAACGGTGTATTTGTAATAAATAATGGCCCAAAAATAATAAAAACTTCTATATACATTGCCTAAATCCTTAGCAAATATTCCAACATTAAAATTCATTTCATTCTCTTAAATTATTAATTTTAATTAAATGCATGACCCACTTCATCACCCTGTATACATATATTATATATTCACCTCCACCACATTATATACGTATACATATTATATTATGTATACAATATATGTACATACATATACAATACATACATATTTATATTATATTATTTTAATTTTCTTAAAAAAATAAAATACATAAACGTAAAACAGAACAAAAAAAAAAAATTAATTTATCTAAATATTTGTTTTATTATTTTATTTTGATTTAATTAAATAAAATAATTTTAATAATAATAACGAAAGTAAAATAAAATAAAAATTCTCTCATTTTAGATCATCAAATATTAAAACAAAAACAAATTTTGTTTACGAATAATTATGTAAATATAAACATTAAAAAAAATTTTTTTTTTTTAATTTTCTATTAAATCAACAAACAAAATAAAATAAAAAAATAATATTTATTTATTTTAATTTTCAATGAAAGTAATTTTTATTTTATTTTGTTTAGATAAACTTAATTATAATTTATTTTTTGTTTTTTAAAGAACAAATATTTTTTATAAATATTAAATTAAATAATATTATATTAGTATTATGTATTATTAAAATAATATTGGTTTAAAAGTTTTCGTTTCGGTTAATTAAATTAATTATTTAATTAGTAGAAGTATATAATATAAACAGTTTGTAATGAAAAATTATTGACCTTTTCAACATCTGCTTTATACATACATACATATATATTTGTACTGTTGGGAAAACAAATTAGAAACCATAATAAAAATCAATAATATACGAGTAAAATGAAAAACTTATTATAAATTCCAGTTTTGACTTTTTCTCCATGAATAAGCAATAAACATTTTCCAAGCGCGCATACATATACACAAATATATATACTCGTATACATATATATATATATATATATATATATATATATATATATATATATATATATATATATATATATATATATATATATATATATATATATGTATATATATATATATATATATATATATATATATATATATATATATACATATATATATATATAAATTTCCATTCAATTTTCTCTAATACAATCTAAAAAATTTGTTTTATTTTTTATTATATACCGAGTTAGTTTTATGACATACCACCAGCCAAATAATAACAACAAAACTAGAATAATAACAATAATAATAATAACAGAACACATAAATTTTAATTAAATTTTCCTAAAAACAAAAATAAATAAAAAGATTTTTCGAGTTGCTTTTTTTTTGTTTAAAATTTATTTTGTGTATGTGCAATTTTTGTTTGTATTCAAAACTAATTAAATTATAAAAAATAAAAATGTATATATATATATATATATATATATATATATATATATATATATATATATATATATATATATATATATATATATATATATATATATAATATATATATATATATATATATATATATATATATATATATATATATATATATATATATATATATATATATATATATATATATATATATATATATATATATTTATAAATAATGTTTTTTATTTTATTTTGTTAATTTAAATTTAAAAGCATGAGAGAGATAAAAGTGAAAATTGAAAATTACAACGAGAAATTTGCCATAATTTTTTTTTTTCTTTTGGATATCACGTATCGTATTTATTTATAAAATTATAAATTCTACATAGCTAGGTGCCAGAGTATATAGTGTTCAGTTATCATTTATTAATATTATTTTATTGATTTCTCGTGAGTTTTATTTTATTTAACTTAATTATATATTTTATTACTGTATTATTATAAATTATTATTACTGCTATTTAATAATTGATTTTCCCAAATAGAAATGTTTTTTATGTACATACATACATAATATACATTATAATAATGAGACGCCAGCAATTTTCGGGTCGAGTTGATTTGTTTCGATTTTTTGTTGTAATTTTGTATACTAAATGAAAGTATGGGGGAACTAGTGAAAATATCGACATCCATAATATCGAAAAATAGTTACAAATTTATTAAATTTCAAAATTGATCAAATTTTAATGTATGGCTTAATTGAATATTAGACAATTCATCGAAAACAAATTTTCAGAAATAATAATTCCTCAAAGAGACATTCCCGAAAACAACAATCTTCTATTGTAACAAAAACTTCAATTTTAATATTTGGGAATCTATCAGAAAAAATTTCATTATTCGAAGCATTACCAGAAAATAAAAATCCAGAAACTTTAAAATCTAGAAGAAATTTAAAGGTGGAAAAATACACAAAATCAATTCGTATATTTTAATGAAAATTGGTGTAGAATATAATTTTTACACTTGTGGTTATACCAGAAGAAGCGATAAGCACGGGTAAATAAGTTCCATAATAACAATTTTCACTTAATTAAAATTTAAATCAAATGTGTCATCATTAAACATTTGAAACTAACGATTTTCAATGAGGAAAATATTGAATGAGAATCTTATTTAATCAAGTTACAAATCCTTTGTTAGATTCTGATTATATAGTTACTAGAATAATTTGCCTTATCCACCCCTACGAATCTAATAAAATCCATTAGTTCCATCACTTTTGTGGTTATGCAAAAACCTATGGATAAGATCTAATAAAATTAAATTGGCCTTATATTAAATAAGGTCTCAAATCTACGCGAGTACACAAGAAATATAACAAAATAAGAAAAGAAATGTTGAGTTCTCGGCAACAATTGTCCACAACAAAGATCTAGGTTAAAAGATTTATCAAAATGCAAACTACTCGTAAGTGATCTATGTATTTTAAAATGTAACACTTTTTTAAATATTTTTTAGCATTCGATAACCATAAGTCTAATTCTAATTTACGTTACTCGCTTTTGGATCGTTGTACAAATTAAAGATGGGTTGATCGTTCTAAGTGATCACAAGTAGAAAAACACTTGCAAATAACTCGAGAAAAATTGTAAATTGGTAGTGCCTTATCCGAATTAAATGTGCTACAAAACATGCTGTATAAGATAGCAGAAAATTCTCAGCAGAAAAAATGTAAATTTTCTACTCACCACCAGGAGCAGCACTCCTGAAAAGAGAATTTGTTCTGCTGTAATTTTATTAACTAATTTCATATGGTCAAGAATTCAAAAAAATCTGGAACACTTCTGACCTGATCGATTTTTCTTAAACTGCTCCTGTAGGTGATGATCTTAGCTACCAGAAAAACAACACGGCATATTAGTTACAAAGTGTTTTTTTTATGAGAAATTATTAATATAATAATTGGCATGTAATATAAATTATAAAATATTTTGTTTGGTACAAATAATTTATTAAAAGTTTACAAATTGTCTACTAACGTGTAATTGGCTGTTACAAAAATTCTTATAAAAAAAATGCACAAATTCATAATTTTTCTGCTAGTTAATAAAATTACAGCAGAAAAAATTATCTTTATATATAGTGCTGCTCCTGGTGGTGAGTAGAAAAAATACATTTTTTCTGCTATCTAATACAGCATCTACAAAACCTTAGTGTGAAAGTCTTATTATAACGAATTTTGCAGTTTTAGAAATGAGAACAATTTTATTTTAGTTTGTATTTCACTATTCTGGAAAAGTAGGAACATTTAACTACACAAAATTTAGGAGAACAGATACGTGATTGTATATATTTGAACACAAATATATCGAGTTATTCTAGATTTTCCTGATCAGCGGCCATTTTAGTAACTATAATTTTAAATGGCTGGGTCACTCTAAAAAAAAAATCACATACAATTGAAAAATAAGGAAACAGATACTTGAAAGATATCTACTAATTGTTGTTCGTTTTATTGCACAACATAATTTATAAAAGTCGTCAAATCCTTAGGCGATATTTACTATCGCGATCTTCTTAATTAATTTACATTTCGATTAGTATTATAATAGTTCTGGTTAGTACAGCTACATTTATTTATTAATAGTAAATTCTAGTTCGTATAAGTATAGTGCGGACTATAGTCAAAAATAATATAAAAACAAACAACGTTTGCACATTGAACCGGTTCACCTTTAACACAGCTGCACACATATAAATAAAATCAAAATCTTATATAAATATTACGAAAGAAATCTTTAAATCAAATTATGAAAAAAATTAAATTACCTTCAGGGCAAATACATAGTGGTTTTTATGAAACTAAAACTTAAAAACTAATAAAATTCGGTGGGTCTTTCTTTTTAGTCAAAACATAAAAATCATTAAGATTGAATTTTTTTATTATCTTTGACTAGAATCTTCATCAAATACAAGATTATATTTTATTTTTATTTTTCAAAAAAGAAATTGATTATTTAAAAAAAAATCATCGTTGGTTAACAAAACTAGTATATAAATTTATACATACATACATACACACGAAATGTTATATACTGTTCGTAATAAACTAAAAATGTATATTTAAAAAAAAATAGTTTGGTTTGTGTGTAGTAAAAAGTAAGCATATGGTTGAAAAACTTGTTTTTTTTGTTAGTGAGACAACGGCTCTCTTTAGACTAAACACTAATACACAAACAGGGTTTTTTAACCATTTTTGTTGTGAGTTTGGGGTCGTGTATTTTATCTTTAATTAAATTCCAATTATGTACCTACATATAGACTAGTAGTGCAGTGCGGTAATTTGTACACGTAAATCTTATCTATCTTTTACACTATTCAAAAATTCCTCAGCATAATACACATCTATATAGAAGATTATTAAATATTATTATTACAAGAAATATACATAAGAAAAGCAAAAAAATTGATTTAATAATTTTTTAATAATACCAATTTTCGAGGTTGAAAAACATAAAAATAAAAATTTATTACTTTTTATTTTTAATATTTGACTTGAAGATGATTTAAAGCGCCCAGACAGTATAATCAAGTTATGTATAGAGTATATATATACATACATAAATTTTGTTGTTGTTATAAATATTAGTATTATTATTAAATAATTAATTTTAGTTTTTAGTTTAGTTGTGTGTACGTTTATTAACTGCTGTGCGCTGAAAATTATTCACATACGTATACATAAATAAAAATTTGGCTAGCACATTTGCATTCGCACACACTATACATATTCCTCGCACTATAATAAGCTATAACTAAATTATAGATACATTGAACCACCTTTATGTTATTAAATATTAACAATTTATCATATTTGATTGAGATAATAATACTATTATTTATAATTTTACATAAAAGAAAATTATATACATATTGTAAAGATGAATAATAATAATATTTAAATGAAGTTTTTGCTATATTTAATAGTTGGTTGGTTAAAATAATCATTAAGGTGGTTCATTAAAAAACATTTATTATTATATTATTATCAATTTTTGCCTGATTAAAAAAAATGCACAACTAGTATGTACATATGTATGTATGTATATTTGTATGTACATATTTATGTATACACAAAGTACATTGCACTGGATTGATATATGTATACAAAATAAAGAAGATGAATAATTAAATTCAAATCAACAGAAAATATTCATTAGGTAAAACAAAATTTCAATCAAGAAACAATTAAGAAAAGAAATCCACCTTCCAATCAAAAAAAATTTGAACAGCACTCTGTATTAACATTTCTTGTTAATCAAAAACTCGTTTTTGACATTTCATTAAAGTGTAAAATGAACTTAACAAACTACTCACTAAACCAAAAAATAAAATAAAAAACTACCATCTGTTTAAAATTTGGTTTTTTGTAGTTTTCTTTTTCTTTTTTGAATTCGTTTATAATTTTATATTCTTCTCTCTAAATAACTTAAGAAAATTGTTCTTGGTACCTGTATAAACAGAAGAGATGAAATATTGTGTGGTTATGGTTAAATTCTAATTTATAATGTATTGTTGAGAATTTTTGCCATTTGACATGTTCACAGAAAATTGCATCTGGCTCAATCATGACTAATTCTTACAATTGGATTATAAATATTGGTTTTTTATACATGAAGGGCCGGTCTTCCCTGTAAAGGCAAGGGATGCGGAAACTTTTAGTTCGATTTAAAAATGTAGATTAAATAAGTGCAACAAATAGTTTCAAATGACTAGTATTTTATTTTCTAGAGTACACCTTCTTATTAATAATGAAAGCATTATAACATTTGTCCTCGATGGATCCCCACAAATAGTAGTTTAACAGAATCAAATCTCAGCTCCAAGGCGGCCAGTTGACATAGCAATTTCGGGTAATGCGATTTTCGAGATAGGCCGCAAAACGTCGGCAGCGGCGCCGTACTGTTAAAATCAAATATTGGCCAAGCCTTCCTGTTCAATCGTAAGGAATAAAGTCTGCTAGCTAGGGCGACATTGAATGTTACTACGGCTCCTTGCCCACTTTCGAAGAAGAATGGCCCTATGATGCCTTTGGACCATATTACCAAACAATCACTAGTTTTAGGTCTATTGGCTTCTCAATTTTCACGTGCGGATTTTCTGTGCTCCAAATACGGCAATTTTGCTTGTTCACATAATCGCCAAGTGAAAATAATAAGCTTAGTCGGAAAATATGATTATGATTTATATATTTATATATGATTTTGGTGAAAATGCTAAACTTCTTTGGAAATAAGTTTACAAAATTTGTCAACATTAATCAAGCGTAAATCGACATATTTCGTTCACCGGGAATATAATACTGAATTTCTATTACTTGAAAGATGACACTAGTGCTATAGCAGCGAAATAACCGCTAGTTTAAAAACGAACCAAAAGGTAGGTAACTAAGTTCAATTTTGGTTGCCTAGAAAATTGAACGCAGTTGAATATTCGAAAGACCTAAAACTATGTTTGTTGATTATAATTAATAAACTGAGATCTGCAGATCTTGGAATACATTTTCTAAAATAAAATATGTACAACTAAATCATGTTAAGCAAGATCCGAATCCGCAATTAAGTATAATTTTCAAATTCTCAAATATATTTTGAATTAGTAATTTCAAATTTGAAATTTAATATTAATTTTGTATCGGAAGGAAGGAAATAGAATTTGAGTGACATTTAAACTAAGTATTCTGGGGCTCCAAAATATAATAGAATGTTCTTCAAGTTCTCAAGGACATGTTGTTCATATTGCAATCGAATTTTATACAATTTTCAAGCAAAAAAATTCAAAATTTAACATAACTTTACTCGATGACAAACTCAATTCAAATTTAATTATAATTATAATTGTAGTCGAGTTGGATTAAATTGTTGAATATGTTCCGTATTTCATTCAAATTTAATTATTTTCCAATATTCAATTTAAACTGCGTGCTCAATTTTGAATAATCGTTTACAAATTCAAAATTTATAGTCATTCGTATGAAGCATAATACTTTCTTTCAAGTTGAGGTTTTGAACCAAACGAATTTTAAACCCACCAACTTTTATTAAATAAATAAATTTAATTAAAATCGCTGTTATTTAAATTTTAAAAAAAAATTACTTACAAAATAAAATAAAAACTAAACAATTTATTTTATAATGTTATATAATGGCAAAATATAAAAAAAATACAATTTTCCTGGCAAAAGTTAATGTATTTTTATTTTTCGCAAACTCAGCGGTATATATAAGGATTACTGATCAACATGATCTCTCCCTATGTGCTATACCATTCGAGAATTGACAAAAAATAAAAAATAAATTGCCGCACACACAAAATG
The DNA here is from genome assembly GCA_951394425.1 of Tipula unca. Taxonomy (NCBI): domain Eukaryota; kingdom Metazoa; phylum Arthropoda; class Insecta; order Diptera; family Tipulidae; genus Tipula; species Tipula unca. Next base: position 6,255,673 of record OX596381.1, on the reverse strand, counting down.
AAAATGACATAAAATTAAAATGTACTGTGGTGGTGGTTGATGATAAGTCGCAAAATGATTAAGAATAATATGATTAACGTGTGCATTATTTATTATAATAGCATAAAATAATTAAAATAAATAAATAAGAAGGCAACACTCTACACACACATACATATGCACACATGCAATTATAATATATTCGCGATAATTTTTTTTTTTTTATAGACTATTTTTCATTAATTTTATTTCAATAACACAGCAAAACACATAAAATGTTAGTGTTATCTCAAATTTTGATAAAATTAATTTAATTATGTTTTTATTGTATGTAGTTTTTATATATTTACTAAACAAAATACGTAAAAATAAGAACAATAAATAATCATGTCACCGGAAACACAAAACCATAACATCGGAAACACAAATATATGTAATACCAACCAAGTCGCATACATTTGTAGTAGATAATTTAAAGTTAATTGATTCGGATCTTTGATGTTTTTTGTTCAAAATGATATTATTATTACACCTACTAACCAATCAAAATTATTTTTTATTATTGACTCGGTAGTTTATAAACAGTACTCTGTGGACATTTCCTCAAAAACAATAAAAATTCTAAATTCCGCTTAAATTATTTTGATTCACACTTTTCATTTTGTTTTTCAAAATTTCAGCACTCGAGTTACGACAAAATGAACAATTAACGGAAAACCAAAAAACTATTATTATTGTTAAATTTATATAAATATGTGTTCAAATTTCTATTAGTTTATATAAATAAATTATGTGCTTTCATATTTTATTTAAACATTCAAACAAAATTAAATTTTTAGCTTCATCCGAATTTAAAACTTTATTCATCAGAAATTATATAGGTTGTGTCTATTTCCCGAGAAAAAAAATTCAACTAATCAAACTTCATTCAAATTTACGTTAAAATTCCTTCAACTCGTTACTGAAATTCGTTACTCAATTATTAGTTTTTGTTTTCAATTTCAACTTTACTTGAAGCCTTATCAAATTTTTATTAGTTATTTAAATTCCAATCAAAATCCTCTCAATGGTAATGGTCAAGATTCTAATGAGGTTTGAATGGGTTTGTTTAACTTTGAAACAAATTAAACAACGACCGTTTAGAGAATATTTGAATAGAATTGTATCCTGAAATTAAAATTGTTTTCGATAAGATTATTCAAATCTCGTATTCACGTTACTTTCAAAAAATGAATAATATTCAAATCTAGTAAAATCTATTCATGATAAATTTACAGTTAAATTTAATTCAGATGTATTGTATTAATTTTCGATTAATCAAACTTCATTCAATTTCATGTAAACAAATTTTAAAAATGAACATATCTTATTTAAATCCTTATTTTAATGATGAATAGCTTTGAAATATTAATTCTACACTAAGTGTCACAAATTTTTTTCATAAAAAAACCTTTCAAGTTTTACCACCTTTAATATTTTCTTAAGAACAAAATTATTATTTTACAGCTTTTCATACACCAATCAAATCGCACAAATTTTAACGTGTCATGTAATGAAATCAGTATCACTCAAACAATAGGATTTAAAATAAAAAGTTTATATGTGTGCACACAACAGAGTTGAATTGCAATCGGTGAGATGACAGGTGTCGTCCAAAATATTAAAAAGGATAGACACAAAAATGGTTGACAAAATCAAAAATTGTATACCGTTTCTTGTTGTCATTATGTACAATATTTTAGCGTAAAAATCAAATCGGTATTCGAGCAAAATGCCACAAGGATTGAACACAAAAATAGCGCGTGATTAGATACTCTTTGTTTTGGACTGCTGGTGCTGCATGCGAAGAAAATGATAAATAAAATTTCATGTGTCACACCCATCATAAACACACAACACTTTATATCAAACGTATGTGTATATGAAGAATATAAATAATATTCAACTAATTATTCAAAAAGTACCCACTCGAGAGATAAAATTTATAATAACCTTTCGTATTCTAATTATTAGAAGAAAAGCGAAAATAATATCAATTAGGAAACAATAGAATTAAAATTCATTAAAAAAATAAAAATAAACAACGAATTAAAAACCAATAACACCTGTCAACTAAATCTTCTCATTATCCAACTTCTTTTTCTTATGTCTTTATTTTTGCACAAAAAAAAAAATTATAATCTTAAGATTAAGATATAACAAGAAGGAAACAACCAACAGTACAACAACAAAATAATAATAATAAGACGAGCACACAGAGTGAGACTATTTTGCTCAATTATTCTTATTATATGTATATATGTATATATCTTATATATACTACCTACATATATATATATATATATATATATATATATATATATATATATACCTATATATATATATATTTATATATATATATATTTATATATATATATATATATATATATATATATATATATATATATATATATATATATATATATATATATATATATATACATAAAATAAAAGAAACAGATTATAATGTCTGCGCGTGCCCTTTTACCCATCTTCAAAACGTAACGACGAAATATACAATAAAAATTAAAATTAAATTTTTCCATTTCCCATTCAATGAAATGCTTTTGTATATTTTATTTTAATATTAACGAAATGAAAAAAAAATTCTTTAAATTTATAAAATTTATTTTATTTTTTAAGAAGACAGTTATGACAATAACAATAAACTGAAGGAAAATATAAAAACATTTTAAGTTACGTACAATAAGGAAGGAACTTCTTTCCTGACAAAGATTTTAAAAATATTTTTTATTTTTTTTTTTTGTGAGGTTATGTTCAACTGGTTAACCGCACTAAATAATTATTGTACAGTTTTATCAAATTCAAAAATTAATCTTGAACAACAAAATTCAATGAACTGTTAACGACTGGTATGAAGGAAAAAATAAAAAATCTTTTGTACCCAAAAGGAATTGGAATAAACAAAGAAATCGTTCTAAACAAAAAATTGGATCAGGTAGAGAAAAATGATGGATGTATTTTTTAAGTAGATTCAACTTTAATTATTGTATTAATTGTGAGGTGGTTTCAGACAAAATTATTTTGGTTGAGTTGATATTTTTAAGCTAATTGAGTATTATGGTATTATAAAAATGTTTAGATGTCAGAGAGGTTAATGCGGAAATGGCGGCCATTACATTGCACTTGTTGATTGTATTGAAAAAAATTGTATACCACTGAAAACAGTATTTTATCCATAAGGTGGGAAATAGTCGTCCAGACTTTCTATTTTACTGAAATATATTTAAGACCCTCATTCGTGATCATGTTTTCAGGGTCAGATTCAATTTAGTTTAACCTCCGAACGAATGTTTCGTGCCGTTATTATCACCATTGCAGCTGTATGAAACGATACAAATCGTTATATCGATTTGGTTTAAAATCGTCGTACCGCACGACGAAACCGAAAATGGATGCCAGTCAGTTTATCGTAAACAATTTACGGAACAGTATTCGCATTTTAACGGAAAGAATCTTACATCTGGTTCTGGTAAAATATTTTAAAACTAGAGCAAAGGTGATCATGCCCAAATAAAATAAAATTGCTTATGTAATTTCACATATAAACCAATTTTGACTATTTTCGACTCGTATGAATTACTAGCGCTACCTGTGGCACTTTAAAGGCGAATCAGAGGAATATTTCAGAATCAGAGGGATTATAAGATATTTGTTGGGTGAAATTCTAGAAAATGTTTAACAGGAACGGAACGAAGCCATTCCTTGACTGATTATAATGAAATGAGGTGTTGATAAAATAATTTTTGGGTTTTGAAATATGGCCAACAGGAGCGGAACTGGATAATTCCTTGATTGATTATAAAATGAGACTGTGGAAGGGAAATAAATCCCTTAATTTAGTAAAATTTAAATTTCCTTCACATTAGGTTGGTTCATGAGGTCGGATATATACACTAGCTATTTCCATTCGAGCTCAAACTCAATAAAATCAGCAAAAAATGAAAAACATGTATCCATTTCCTCTCTTTCAAGTTGAAATATTTTTATCTTATGGTCGGATGTGATAACTGGAAACAATAGGTTACCTTAAATGTAAGTGGAATATTCCTTCACGTAACTGTCTATTGTATGTTATGATATTTGTGATGAGTAATTTTATGAAGTTATTATAACGTCCATCAACATTTTGTTTCGCGCGAATTCATCATAATTAAAAACCCAGAATAGGTATGAATCCACAAGAAAAGAATCAGGTCGGGAGCAATTAAGATGAAAGTTTGAATTGAATTAAGGGCGTTTTGTTTGAAAGGACCATTATATTACATTTTTATAATATGGTGACCAAAGTAATTTTATTGCTTTGATTTATCCGAAATTGCAAACTTCAAATAAATTTTATTAGTTTCATCACTGTGAACACGAAAAGTTTTGTTCCATTGAATTACAAACAAACCGAATTTCACCATTAAACCCGAGACACTAACTATATGATGAAAACTAAACTATAATACGATAAATTTTCCATACGGTAAATTGTTATACAATAAACCGTCCATTCGATAAATTGTGTCTACGGTAAATTCTTTTACGATAAATTGTTATACGATAAATTGTTTACAATAATCTGACAGTAAATCACCAAAAATATTGTGTTTCGGAATGAAACATAATATGTTGTTTCAAAACTATAACGTTAGTGTTTCACTTCAACTTTAACATATAACAATTTAATAAGCAGTTGCAAGGACGTTTTACGAAAATGTAAGTTTCAAGTAATAAACGATTTCGCTAAAGCATTTTTCATCATGGGCCTTTCATCGTTGCTGTCTTGTTCTGATTCTCATTTTCTTTCCAAACGTAAAAAAAGTTTGTTAATCCTGGTGGATCTGAAAACAATTTATAGCAAATTTATATAGCACATAATCATGCTGGTGGGGCCGAACCACCATCTTGCTGAAACTATTTCAATTGCTGCTTATGACGTTTGCTCAAGATACATGGCTCCATAATAATCTACATATTTTCACATAGTTTTCTACGACTATTACACAATTGAATATCAACTATATTACCAACGTACTTTTATTCAAGATAAATAATAAACTAACCAAAACTACTGTCACTTACAGTGATAAACAGTGATTTTGTATATAGCAAACATAAAATGTTTATATGACAAATAACACACTCACCCATCCTAATTTTCTAACGATTTGTTTAATCGTGGTTTCATATCTCACTCAAAATATAACGATTTTGAGTTAACAGATAAAAAATCGAACGTTATTCTCGTTTCGATGTTACGATTAGTTCATTTTAATGTATCATGTAGATATAACCTTTGAAATAATATACGTCATCTTATTTACGAAAAAATGTCAAGGTTATACATTTCAAATTGAACTTAGACGTAATATCGTTCTATTTTGAGTAATGATGTAAATTGTGTACCAATTCTTATACTACAGTGATACACAAAAGTATTCGTACAAACTTCACATTTGTGTAAACAACGATTTTCTAGTATGTATATAAAATCATAAATTTTATTAATTTTTGCTTGTAATTGTTTTGTTAGATTTTCATACTTCCACGCACGATTCAGAAAAACGGAAAAATTCCATAATTTATAACAAAAAATGAAGAAAAACTAAGAAAACACCCAAGCTTCATACACAACATTTTGTTTGGTAGCCCCGCCGATCAATAATGGTTTTAAGTCACCGAGACATTGACTCTGCTAAATTATTAAGATAATAATTGAGTACCGATATTTTGTCATTTTTCAGTTAATTTTACTTTAGCATCTGTTTACTAGTCATTTTATGTTGACGGTTTTTGTTTATCAGTTCAGCCCACACGTATATTCGATAATATTAAGATTAGGTGACTGCAGCTGATGACGAACATTTTAAAGAAGCCATTCCTTATCAATATTACCTAAGAAGTTCATAAAGGATAATATATAAACAATAAACCTTAATACATATATTAATAATAAGCTGCAGTATGCTTCGGATCATTATCCTTTTAGAAGCAAAACTGATCGTGGCGCCCAAATTTTTAGGTTGATGCCCTTAAATTATGTTTCAAAATATCCAAATACGTCATATCTGTTTATAAATTTTATGTTTACCAAAGTAGCAGCCGCTTTATGTTTAATAGTAAAATGTAAACTCTCTTTTCTGAGCTTAGGGATTTCGCCAAACCATTGGATGTTTGTTTATCTGAGCTATCCAAATTTAGATTCATCCGTAAAATATACCTTCTTCTAAAAGTTTAAAGAGCTCAGAAAAGAGAATTTACTTCTTACTGTTAAACATGAACGTAGATGCGCTATGGTGTGGGGTAGTGTAGTGGCAGCTGACGTGGGATACATAGAGTTTAAAGTAACAACTATGAACCGATTTACATATTTGAATATTTTGAAACATAATTTAAGGGCAACAGCCGAAAAATTGGTTCTTAAATCGCTTTTAAAATATGAATAAGTATATAGGCAATCCAAACTTCCAAGGAACTATAGTAATAAGTGTTCGTATCTTGGAGTATTTTTTAGTCCCGATATTAAAAAAAATTCAATGGAACTAACCAATTTTAAGAATCAACCTAATGTGTTATTGATTATGAATGCGTTTAAAGTGTTTTAATTTAATTTTCAGTCGCTATATAAAAAGTATATGATTTTGATCAAATAATATGAATTAAGATTTTTAACATTTATTTTAAAACCGATTGAAATAATTCAATATAAGGTCCACAAATTTTATCTTTCAAATAAAGTAAGACACTAAAAAATATAAATTAAGATTATACTCTAAACCAGACCCAATATTTTCAACTTTATTGAACATCGTGATTTAGTTCGAACATAACATTTTGCACAATTTATATCTCATCTCGGACTGAGATGTTGCTGAACAAATTATACAAAATCATATAAGTTCCACGTGTAAAATTACTAAAGTAATGCTTCCGTTTACATAAATAAAAAAACAACAAAAACTGAACATATGTTCCACAAATTTTTATCAAAAACTAAAAATAAGAATAAAATTAAATTTTTGATTCCATCAATTTAGAACACTGAATTGAAGAGAAAATAAATCAACGTTGTATGGTTATGAGGGGTAAGCCTGTATTCACAATACAAATTTTCAAATTTGTTATTCAAAATAAAGTTTGAATAGTAGTTCAATTTAAATATTAAAATTTATATTATCCTCATAAAATTTGACTTGAATTTGAAATAACTGTAACAAAGTTAAAATTAAAGACGACGATATAAGCTATAACACAATTTAACTGAATTTTGATTTCATTTTTATAGGAATAAAATTGTCATTTAATCTAGTTTAAAAAAAATTATTCACAGTTTACTAAGTAAATTGAAGCAATCTTTCTTAATATAAGTACCTATTATTATATGAGCTAAAATTTAACCTGTAAAAATTATAATCAACTTCAAAGAATCTCGAAATTTTCCCACTCTGCCCATTTTATTGCTAATGAGAGAATTCGTTAAAAAAAAGTTTATTTTATGACCTTCAGACTAACGAAGATTTTATTTTTTTCTAAGAATTAGAATCATTTTTATGTTTTATGTTCCTAATATTATTAATTAGGAAGATAAAAATTAAATAAAAGAATCAGAAGTCAGAAAAACGTAAAATAAGAATTAATGTTTTTTAATATCATTTTAATTAGTTACATACATTTTCATTAAAAATTGATTTATTTCACAGAAAAATACTTCGTTAATGATATATTGTAGCGTTTAATAAAACAAAACAAAAAGAAAATATTAGTGCATTCTAAACCATATTTTTCCTGTTGTTGTTGTTTTTTGTTTTAATTTTAAAGAGACTTTCACTTCCATTAAAAAATACGTAATCAATCATATTTTGATGCCCTGAACCGTAAATTACTTCATCAAACCACTCCAGACATGAATTTTATTTTTAATTTTTTTTATGTTTTGTTATGGTTATTATCGGGGAAAATGAAAATAAATAATTTCACTAATATGTTGTGTATAAATCATACATCAACATGTGTATTTGTACATTACGGCCATGAATCTAGATGTTAATATTTACAAACGAGAATGGTTTCTTCTGTCCACAAAATGAACCAGACTGAAAAACTTAAAACTCGAAAACCATCGACCACCAACAACCCAGCCATCATTAACAAGAAAATAAAAACAAAATACAACAAAACTAAAATCTGTAATAATAAAAAAATGAAAATAAAACGAATTTTTTTTAATGCAATTTTAGTCGTAAATTTTGTTTATAGACATAAATTTTTAAAATCATAAATCTTATTTTATTTTTATTTTTTATTTATTTACAAAAAAAAATTGTTTTTGTAGGAAAATGTATAGCAGAGTTCACATAAATTCCATTAAAGAAACTCATAAATATGCATACCCCCAGTATGTTATATAGAGTTATAGTTTTATAGTTTTGTTGCATTATATACATACATATAAGTATATACATATATGGAGACTAGGGTACGATTCATTTCAAACAATTTCTTTTTCTACACTATTTCTCTCTAAGACAGACAGACAGCTATTTACATACATTTAATTTGCCTGAACATTGAAAATTTATTAGGTGTTTAGTCATGTAAAAATTAACATAAGTGTGACAAATTTTGATTAATTTAATTATATATAACTATATACATACATACAAATTTATATAGGTACGATTATAGATATGTAAAAGTTTTTCTTAAATTCAATTTTCGGTGTACGTACAGTACATAACATATAATACCAACAAAGGTGAATAAAAAAAATTTTCCTACTCATTCAATCTCAATTTCCTTCGACAAAATACTATATATGTACATACATATATATAAAAAAAATTCATTCATGAAAATGTAAAGAAAGTTTTTCTTTTTTATTTTGGATAAATTTTATATAGATGTTTAAGGTTTTTACTTGACCTTTTCCTATACATAAGGTTTTTTATTTCGAAAAATAGCAACAACAAACTAAAAATAAAATTTTACTTTTAGTTTTTCCTTCTATATACTAGTAGTATGTATATATAAATATATAAATAGAGTGTACGTTCGTACATACGGAGTGTAAACCAATTCAAAATCCAATCCAATAGAGAGATTGAATGATGAAGATTTACTTTTTTTGTGTACATTGTTTGTGTGCTCAGATGATAGTATTTTGAATGTATGAGATTTGATAGTTTGTATATATGTACATATAATAGTATTAACATATCATAGTAAAGTAAGTTAGTTTGTAAAAAAAAATGTTGTTCATTGAATTATTTTCATAACCTTGAAACTGATCTGAAGATGAAGAAGAACGAAAGAACTTTCTTTATGGGGTATACACATAATTAATCGTTCATCATAAAATTAATTATTTCATCAATTCTGCTCTGTAGAACACTAAACGGCGATATCCCAATCACATGGACATTTTAATTATGTAAAAAGTAATTGATTTGAATTTAGTTTTTCCTGAAAGAAATGTAGTGTCGTTGTGTCATGATGTCCTTTCAACTAAATTATGTGTTTACAAATTGGAATTTTCATTTATGGAATTTTTTACAAAATCTAGAGGAATTATTATCATGAATGCCAATAAAAGAACTAGGATTTTATAATTTTCATATTGGAACATTCAGCAACTATTTTAAAAAAAATTAAATCTTACAAACCATGACGACTGTTGTATCATTTGCAAGAACTAGATAGCAATCTCTGTCTAGATTTCTTAGCATAATTATATGTTATGTTTTATTAATATTTAATATTTCACGTTCCTGAAAATAGTGAGAAATAATTAAATAGACAACCAAAAAAGGTTTCACTCACGTGCAGCCGTAATAATGAATACATGACGAAGAGTAGTCACATGCACAAATGGCTAAGAATTTCCAAAATGCCAAGTCTACCTGCCGTGCAATACACACTACAAGGATTTAGTTAAATTGAGCGGAACACAACCAAACTTCGATGTTTTCAAATCACCACCGTGAAACTTGACGGAATCTTATCGAAGTCCAACAGAAAGTTGACGATACCTCAGGGATTGTCGGAAGTGAACAATAAACTATCATTGGGCGCATTTAGGTCTTGAAATTGGCGTTGAAAATTTACTAATGGAACAAATGACATTTAAACTATCACATTGTAACAGTTGTAACATCATTATTTTCGATATTCGAGAGACAGTGAGTGCCTTTCTTTTCAAGAACAAAATTGTACTGTTTCATTTATTCAATTACGCTGTTTCTATTGCGTTCTCAGCCTGTTAGAACAATTTTGCACACTATCTCTTTTTTGTCATTTCATTAGCTATCGAAAATAAAATAATTAGTGATATTTTATCGAAGAAATAAATTCGAGCAGACCATGATCACAATAGAAATTGCGAAATTTAATACAAAATAGCGTAATTTTTTTTCGTGAAAACAGAGACACAAATGTCTATCTAATATCGGAAATAGTGATGTTACAACATCCCAGCCCAGAAGCATATATTTACTTAACACGGTGGAAAGGTGACCAAGAGATCAAGGATTAAATGGTGAATTGCTGTGAAGAAATCACTGCTAATCTGCTATCGAAGACATACCGCCAGAAACGACTGAATTGGGCAAAGCCCCACGAGAAATGGTAAATTTCGTAATTGATAAAAGTTTTTAGGTATGATGAATTGAAGTTTGGACCAAAAAGAAAAGTTTCGTTCATCGACGCTCCGATGAAAAACTGCTATATGGTTACTTTGGTGACAAGGTAGGAGATTCGGTAGAAATGATCTCTCGATATTGGAAAACCATGGTGTGCAATCTGGGCTAAGATGAATAAGTAGGTCGAGCATTTATTTATCATCACGATAATGATTCAAAACAGTCATCTAATGTGTGTATAAGGAATAACTTGCCTGATCTTAACCCGATCAGGCTGTTATTTTCATATTTAAATTTGAAATCTTCTTTCATGAGTTTTGCCTAACAAATCGACAACGTTATTTACATTCTATCATCACTACAGTCCTATTCAGCCAAGTAGACAATTTTATATCAAATTGAAATTCTCCTTGAATTTTAAAATATGTTATAGTAAGTCTGTCTAGAAATATGTACGTCAGTATAATTCAACCGGTTGCAAGTATAGAATATTCTAAGCCAAACAAACAAATCAATACTGGTGTTTAGGTATAGAAATACAAAACATCCGAACCGGAAATCTCAAATTCAATAAACCAAAAACATACTTAGATATAGGGGAATAAGTCAGAAGAATGTACATACATATGTACATATTTCACATAGCACACTCGTGGTGAGAAATTCTATGTTAATTAGAAACTTTTATGTAATAAACCTTCTACTTAGAATGACTCATATTTTTATATTAGCCACTAACTAGTTTGGACTTTCCAATAATTGTATTCAAAAAATTTTAAAGAGTATAAAGTTTGAAATTGTTAATTAAATATAAGTTTTATCTTCAAATTCAACGTTTTCCAAATCAAATTCAACATTTTCTCAATCAAATTAATTTCTAAATTTTTACAAATTAAACTCAAAAATTTCCAAATCAAATTCAACTGCTTTCGAAAAGGAAATTAGAATTTGTTGCCGTAAGTATGATAGATTTCGAGTCTAAACATTGAAATTTGGAATCTGGGAATGGAACTCGAAGCTAAGAATAGAATTTGGAGAATAGACAATTTTGATTATAATTTTTAATTTTAAATATTGGATTCGAGAAATTTGAATATGGATTACAGTTGGATTGGAGATCAGAATTTAGAGTATAGTCAAATTTCAAATTAATAAAATTCCTAAATTCCTAAATTAAAATTTAGAGATTAGACTTTCTAGAGTTTGTAGCCATGATACTGAAATTTAGAATTGAATCGATTGGTAAATTTCGAAAAAAATCGATTTAATTGTTTTCTATTTGGTTGACTAGCATATGATATTTGTGACAGTATTACGAATAGCAGTTTAGTGAATTAGCAATGATAATTTTTTAATTGGATTTTAATTCATCTGCATAAAATTTCATCATGATTACAATGCAAATTATTACTATTTTTGGCTTTTAATTTGTCAACCCGCATCTTAAAAGACAATAAATTTTTAGCGCTCCATAGTTTGCTTAATTTTTCGATTATATTCTCTTTATTACAGATTTTGTGGTTCAAAAATATTCGAAAGTAGAAATTTAATTTTAACAACACTTTCTAATTATGTTCACATTTTGTGGTACACATATACTAAACTTAGAAGCAATTGTGTATTAAGTATTATACTATTCAAATTATAGGTAGATTATAATTCTATTCAATTTAGTTCAAGCTTATCATCAACATTTATTGACTCGTCACAAAAATACACAACTACACTTGGAAAAATTTAAGAGATTATACAATTTTATATATGTATTTAATGTCCAAAATCATTCGTTACGAAGTCCATGAGGTTATCATATACTTCTTGTGAAACTAGTACATCTATCTATAACCAGTGTTCTCCAAACTGTGATCGTGAACCGATTGTTGGTGATTCATGAAAAGTATTTGAAATGTGATTACATAAACATAAATTAAATATTATGGGAAGTGATTGGTTGAAAAAATCGATTTAGGATACCTTCTAACCTTATTAAAATTTCTCTTTTCAAAACTATTGTTTTATTATTATAGTAGTACATTGAAATTTCAAACGATATTGCTTCCAGATTCACAAATTTTTTATTAATTCGACCAATTCATAATTCCAAATGTTCAAATTTACCTTTATATTAAAGTTATAGGCGTTGAGATAAGCCGCACTAATCAAAATCTCACTGGATTAAAGATCATCTGATCTAATGTAACAGATTTGTGTACAACTGGACGGATTTATACGTTACATACCACAATAACCAGAAATAAGCACCTCATTTTATTAGCCCGAGCGATTTAGTCAAATGATGAACCATCTAATTCCAAGTGACTGATAAAAGTTGGATCGAATTTCGCATACTATAACTATTTTAATTTATTAAATAATAAACAGTATATAAAGGCCATTACTGGCCCCTTACTGAGTCAACAAACCGGCTCCAAAGGTTTCAATTCTGCGCTTGGTCTTTATACTGTCTTAGACAACCTGAAGAAGCCAAGTCCTTCTCTACACCGTGGAGCTATCGTCGCCTGCAACGACCTCTGCGCCTAACATGGTAACTCTCCTTTTAGAGATCGCTGCACAATTCGTTCCGGATCAGCACGCAGAACGTGATCGAGCCAGACTATTTGCTGAGATCTTACTTCATGTACAATGTCGGCGATCTTCATCAGATCTCTGATCTCGACCTTGAACACAGCTCGGTGTGTACCATCTACTTTGTGGTTTGGGCCGTAAATCACCCGCATAATTCTTCTCTCAAATGTAAAGAGCCATCTCTCGTACTCATCCGTCAGCGTTCAATTTTCATATTCAAACATAACTGGCCTGATCGACGAGCCCGATCAACGCTTTGTAAAACTTCAGTTTCACGGCATTCGACAGGTGTTTAGATTTCAGCAGTGGCCTTAGAGAATGCAAAGCATGACTGCCGGCTGCCAGTCGCACTTTAATACCGACACCTACACTGTTATCGTGAATGATAAGAGAGCACAAATATTTGAACCTCCTCACTCCCTCAAACGTGTAGTGGCCACTACTAAAATCTGGTGTGCCATTGTCCTTATATCCAGAGATCATGTATTTTGTTTTTGACTGAGTGATCTGGAGACCATCAGAAGCTGAAAACTCTACAAGCGAATCAAGTATTTCCTTCACTCCGTTGCTATTCAGTTCAATCAAACCTGATTGGACTGGCGATATAAGATATTGCGCTGAGGTGTTTCAGTTTTACGAAAGATGTACTCCAACATGAGATTAAAGAGTATCAGGGACGGATTAAATTTAATTTATTTCTGAGACAAACCTTTTGTGATCCCCAATAAGTTGAATGCTCTTACTTTATGTCAAACTCAAAATAGAATCTTATAAATATACCCAAAACAAAAATTTGCTTCTCTCATTCCAATACCGGCAACACTTTTTACTTACAATTTTTACGAGATTTAAAATGAATTAAACAAGATTTCATTAAAATTTCCTGCAAATCTGTCCAGAATTCATACAAGCCTCTCTTACTTTTTCATCTCGAGTGTAATATAAATTACTTACCTACTCTGAAAAAAAATGTATAAATGAGTATTATGACAAGAGCACCAATAACCAGTTCATAATCTTTTAGAACATCTAGAATATGCCTATATGAAATTATAAATTCCTTATTGTTACACAAAACACACCGCGCACACACTCACAACTAAATCACATTAATTTTCCCAAAACGAAAATGAAAAAAAAAATCAAAATCAAAAATTGAAATCATGTCGCACACATCATATTTTCAATTTTCAAGAAAAAAAATAAAACTCAACCATCTCAAGAGATCTCAATTTTCATCAACAAAATGTATTTTTTTAATATTTTTTTTTGGCTGATGATGTGTGCTATCTGCTATGTATGTGTACTATCCACACGTAATCTCGTACCCAAAATGATTTTTGAATTCCATTCACGTTTTTTTCTTCTGGTTCTATAATTTTTCTTATTCCTCAATAGAGCGCCATGTGATGGTACACATATACCTACATATAGTGTTATGTTGGTAGGTAGGTAATTTAAAAATTGAAAGTAATTTTAGCTTTTGTGTTGTATAACGCACTTGTGTATATATTATGTACACATAGTGGTATGTGCTACTTAGTACAGGTGATATAAAATTTTATTTTTGTTTTGGGATGTACTTGTACATACACGCAGATATAATTTTGTTGTTGTATTATTTACTATATACAACACCAACAAAATATATGTACAAATAAATTAAATTATTTGTCGCACTAACAAACATTTCATTCATAATTTTCTTTATAAATTAACCAACACTTTTGCTCACTATACATAATAATAACAATAATATTGTGGTGTGGTGTATACACAAAATGTTTATTACTGATTATTTTTATGAATGAAAAATAAAAAATAAAAATTTGTTTGTATATATTACAAAAATTTAAATTAATGAGGATGAGCCTAATAATTTATTCATATTAAGTATTTATATACATACGTATTTATGTACGTGTGTGCATGTAGTACATACATTCATACATATGTAAACATGCAAACATAAATATCACTCATTCATTGATGACTAAAATTATCTATTTTATGCTGTTATTTTTGATTTTTCTAAATTATCTCTTTTCCCACTGAAAATTTCCCAATTAAAAATTTTGAAAAATTTAATTGTCTAACGAATAAAATTTCAATTAAAAACGAAAATCTCTGGGATTTACAAACACAGCCAAAGACAAACCAGTGTACACGGATCAATTAATTATTTTTATGATGCTATTTTATTTTATTGATTTAATTAATTAACAAATATATATAAAATTTGAATTGACAAGCTTTAGTTTCAAAGAGAGATGGCAGTAGTCTCTGGCAGTTTAAAACAAAAATGGTGTTAGTTAGTTTTATTCTAGCGAAATAGAATATACAATTTATAGTAGATGTAAAATCAGCAAATTGTTTGATCTCAACAAGTAAAATCAAACCTCTATTTTTACTGTTCTACTAAAGTTTTATACTGGTTTGAAAGACTTTGGTACACAAACCTTTAGAAAAACACTTTAATGTGATTTGATTAAGTTTCAAAAATAAATAGATTATTTACCCCAAATTTAGTTCAAGCTGGAATGGAATTTATGTTTCAAGAAGACGTTGCTCTTGTTAAGTTTGCAAATTATTTGAGAACTAATTCATTGAAAAGCTACAATTTGGGATTAAACTCGAAATTATGAATATTTGACGAAGATTGTAAAGATCGTAAAAAATAATTATTAATGATAATGACTATGGACCGTACACTTCGAGATTGCTAGTTTGCTCACCATTTTTGTATCGTACGAATTTAAGATCAGTTTCCACTCTTACCTACTTACGAAGAATTAAGTAATGGAATACCCAACATTTCAAAAAGCCAGTAGGGCAAATCCTATTATTTTATTTTACTTGATTTCCAAAATATTTTTTTTCGTTTTTGTTTGTCAGTTACGGGGATGGTATTTTGGGAATTGAAGTTTTTTTGAGTAATTGGAAAGATTTTTTTCTTAAACATGTTGAGTTTATTTTATTAAATGTTTGATAAATTAATACGAGACTAATGTCACATTCAGTATTCTACTTTGCCATACTATACAGATCAAATAAATTTTAAAAATCTTTATAAGATTTTCTTCAATTGTTCATTAAACTGGATTCAGGTACTATGAAGTGTATTGAACTCGGACCTGTATTGATTATGATTTAAGCTGATTAATATCATATGAACAATGTTCTCTACATATTTTTGTACCTCGTTAAAGCAAACAATATCGAACTAGCAAAATCGCATTTTAGACAGCATATCGGTCGAAAAACGTTTCAATTTTCTTTTTCTGAATATTCATAGCCAGGTTTATAATTTCTAACAGTTCGATGAGTTTTTCGTTCATTATACAAATACCTTCCGCTTTTAAAAGAACTTCTTGTGCCGTGAAACAAGTCCCTACTCCATTTTAACTCATACTAGTCTGCCTAAACGATATCGTGTTTCATTGGTCCACTTTTCATATATCTTCTTTTAGATCAAACGTTTTTAAAGAAACTCTAACATCTAAAGCTGAATCACCTATTTCAGACCACAGTCTATGTTGATGAGGTTGGATATATTGCGTGAAAAACATCTCTGACATATGCATTCTTTACTTTCATCAATTGGCTGATATACACTAATACTGAAACCAATTGTGGAGCTTATTGAGCAATTCAGTTGGCTAATCAGTTTTCAATATAATACTATGTATATGTACGTTCGTTCCTTGCAATTATCACCAAAATATGCTTTGAAAGATTGTGTTAGATCATCTACCGGCTTGGTAGATGATGAGTTGCTTGTTCTTTTATAATAAAATAGCCTGCAAATTTGAGAACTATATGTATTTTGTTGTCCATATTGATAGCATACTAATGCTGTAGAATATGTTTCTACACACTATAGATTAAGAAACTTTAAAGTTTAAACTAAACTAGTATTTAGATTTGCTTTGCTTATCCATATGTTATAGTTGATCGGCCATGTTAAATTATAGTTTCGAAAGGTAGGATGTCAAAATCTAAAATATAGCATTCTGTGATTCATCATTAAACTGGTATATTAAAAACTGACATTTAAAAATATGTGTACCCTTTCATAAAATGATGTATTAAAATATGCTAATTCTTATTAAAATTTACATCATTTACACATAAGTTTATTACACTATCTAATTTGACAGAAAGTACATCACGATTCAAATTTATATTATCCTCTCTCTTCTCTCGCTCGCTCTCTATCTCACTCCGATCCGCCATTACATTAAACAGCTGGACGCCATCATTTTTATTATCTATTCATATATTGACATATTAATATCCAAGAATTAAGTCACAGTCACGATCATAAATATAGTAACAATTATTAATTTATTTTTAATTTACAAACCTTATATAAATATTGGTCAAACATTCTGTTTACATCAATGTCAGTTCCGACATTAAAAGATGCTTCCATAATATAATAAACGCGAACAAAAAACTAAAAATAATTTTTTTAGTAAAAAAAACTTAAAAACTAAAACCAATAATAAACACAAAATACACTTTCTTGTTGCACTTTATATAATTTTCTTTAATTTAATTTATTTTCTTCTTTTCTAATTATTTACTAATAGAAAAACAAACAGAAAAACTTAAAAACATCACTCGAAATTATTAATTAAAAAACTTTCACAAATTCTTCTAAAATTTCACTATGGTAAATGATTTGTCATAATAATTTTGAATTATATTTCACAATATTTGATAATAATTATTACCAATAAACTATTTTTTTTAAATAAATAAACAAAACAATAAACCGCATGTGTATGTGCACGAAAACACGATAAAAATTTTCTCCAAAAAAATAAACTGATCTGAATACACACAATTAGAATTTACAATAAGTTTTTATTTTTTAAAACAGAAAATCTATATAAAATTTATTAACGCCAAACTCACATTTACGCTACGACGGTCGACGACCGAATAAGAGAATAAAACGAAAAATCATTTTCAAAAGAAATACAAGAAAACAACACACACATTCTTTTTCGTATTTTTACTACACCGTAAGAATGTGTATGTGCATGCATTTGAATGTATTTTTCTATTTTCTTTAGAAAATTTTTGTATTTTATTATTTTGTTTTTGTGATTGAAATGCCGAACTCGAGCGAAACTCGACGCGAGCTAACGACAAAACAAAAAAAAAATTATTTATTTCATTTGTTGTACTCTTCTTCTTCGACTTCTTGTATATCTTACTCTTACCACTCTCTTATGCAACTCATACTCTTCAAATTTTATGTAGAGTGTTAGTGTATTATTAAAACAGTGCAACCCTCATAATCGACTCATTTTAAATATGAAACAACGTTATTAATTTTTTGTTTGCTTTGTTCTCTCGCCCCAATACACAATCACTCACATGTTTTTCAAAATATTTTTCTACATTAGAACTCCGCTACTGTATGATGATGATGAAGGAAAAACAAAAAGAAAATATAATAATAAAAAAAATCCGCCATTTTGAAAAATGATCAATTGAACAAAAAAAATCAAACGTCCCGCGCATGGTGAAATACAAAAAAAATTACAAAACAAAATTTTCTATTTATTTAATTGAATATTTTTTCATTTTTTTTTCGTTTTCGTTTCGTTTTCTCTGTTTATGTTCGGATGTGAGAATGAAGAAGAATCTCCCTCCCCTCCCCTCGTACAAATAGAAAGAGAAGTGCAAAGAAATAAAAAACACAAAAAATAGAAGAGCGAATGAGTTGAAATAATATAAAAACAATTGAAAAATATAAAAGAAAGACTGGGAGAGAGATGAAGAAAAACGAAATAAAAAAATATTGAGGTTTTTCAGAGCTTTTAGGTTTTGTGGAATGAAGTTGGGGGTTCGTTCGTTTTTATTCCACAATTTTTTGGGGAGAGCACACACAACCCCCGAAAAAAGAGGTATTTATCATGCAAAAAGAATCGATATCAGAAAAATAAATTAGTTTTTTGTTATTTTTGTTTATATTTTTATTAATTAACAAACAATTTTTTTTATTTTTGTGCTTTTATATATTTTATTGTAGTAATAATTATGGAATAAACAGAGTGGAATTGGAACAGTTCGTGCGGCCCCTCCTCCCCACACACACATACATACACACACATATCAAAACACCAGACCTCCTAGTGTATTTCAAAACTAATAAAATAGACAAGAAAATAAAAATTCTGTCTGGAATGCAACTTTCATTTTAATGGAATTTTTTATTACGCGCATAATTGAAAAATGTTTTCTATTTTTTTTTGTTTTTAATTTGTAATTCGTTTTTTAATTTAAATATCAAATTTTTTATTTTTTTATTTAGATAACACAATCTCTAGAAAAAATAACATAGTGAATTATTTGTTTTTCAAAAGAAAACAAGAAACTTCTTCGAAAATTAAATATAACAATTTATTGATGTCACATGAGCGCACTTGTTATGTAACTATAAATTGTCATGATGACGTTTTAAATTTACAGCAACAACACATTTTCAAATTTCGGATTGGACACATGAATCGTTAAACATCTTTCAAATTCGGATGATTTACGAATAATAGTACATAAATAGTTTCTTACTTACCATAACCGATAATTTGTTCTAGTAAATACTCTATATGAATACCTGGAATAACAGAAAAAATTTAATTTAACATTAACTAATTATTGGTTTAACGATTATTTTAGTTGAGTGAAACCAAGAATTGCAAAACTTGATTTCATATCGGTGTAGATTGGAGTTTTGTAATCTGAATTTTAAGTATGTAGCAATTAGACAATACCAATTTTAATAAAGCAATCTGACATTTTGCCTTCCGTTCATATTGCCAAATGTCCAATTTCGATACAGAAAACTTGAAACTTTGATGAAGTGGCTAGGTACGATATGACCGTCCAACTGCAACCGGAAAAGGCAAGTTTGGAGAGACCTATTGCAGCGCTTAAACTGGTGCTTAAAAAAAAGATGGGCGGGGAAGACAAGTCTGGCCGCCACTATACATGGGCGCTCTAATATAATTATTCTCTCTGCGTAGATGAATGTTGTTTCTCATAAATTGTGGATGTGGAGTACGTTCTACTTTATTTCCATTAACCGGATCAATTGTGAGTATGATTTTTTTCTCAGATTGCAATGTTCAGAAGCTAAATTTAATATATTCCAATTAATATTGAAAAACTATCCACTTAAAATCTTTATTTCCTACAGTCAATTACACATTTCAATCCAAGAAGAAAATCATTTCACCTGCATCTATATACATACATATACATAAAATATATTCATGCGTGGTAAACGATAATCTTAATACTTATGTTTAATTCATAGAAATGATAGTAAAAACTATTATAAATGTTTAACATTAGCATGCTTATAGTTTTGGTATAATGAGGTAAAGAAAAGAAATGAAATGCAAATACAATTATTTGGTATTTCTAATTTGTCATGCAATGATCCACGACCACGATTTGAACTTTTCAACTTCTATATATTTGGTGTCGTATACAAAGTAAACTAAAACGTAAAGAATATCCTCTATATAGTTATAATGTGAGTATAGTAGGTTAAACTTTCAATGTTTCAATTTGCATGCTGATTTAATAATAAAATCGAATAAATACATTATGCTTGTCACACTTAAATTTTGTTGTTGTTTCGTTTTTTTTAATCAGTCTATTTACTTATTTATTTATTATTATTATCCGTGGTTTTTATTTTTCTACTATTTAGATAACTATTATTTTCTTTTGTGTAAATATCGCATATGAACAAAATAAATAAACTATGTTTCTCAATTAAACTAAAAAAAAAAATACTCATCGATATATTCATATTTTGTGTTATTAAATATTTAATTTCAATAATTGATTTTTGGTTGATCTTAAATTCGACAGGCAATTTTTTGGTAACTAGTGCTCTCGTACATACAGTGAAACGCGTAACCCTGAATAGCTAAACAATAAGCAATATAATTTTGATATTTTTCGGAGCAAGAACCGGGTTCAATAGTCATTTTTGATTACTTGCATTTTAGGTTGTTTCAATGCTTCTGTTATTGATCCAAATAGAGTAATCGGTATCTCTTTGAACAGTAAGACCATTTAGATAATTGTTAATTGATTTATTATCCTGTGGTCTAATTCTGTAAAAACAAGATAATGTGAAAAAACGAAACATTGAAAAAGTTTACACAAAAAAAATCTACACAATTTCTATCTTATTTAGGTTAAATCGTATTGTATAAAACAAAGTAGTCAGCGTGTAAATTTTTTCTTGCTGAATAATTTTATCGTGTCTAAAACAGGTGACCTTTTGTTAGTATTTCATTTCATAATATAATATAAAGAGTAACAAGGACAAACATGTTTTTTTTTGTTCGGCACTAGCTAGCCCGCCTTCTTCGTGAAATTTTAGTTTTAAATTTTTATCCGTGAAAACGAACTACACAAGATAAATTGTAAGTGTAGTTTATTGAGGTTTAATATCTTACCCATTTTTTAATTTATCTTGGTGTAAAGTTATAGAATACCATTTTGGTATGAAAACGTGTAAAATACTCGTTTTTGCGTTTTCACGTTATCTTATTCGTTATGGAATTAGGCTACAGTTCTTTGATTAAAAGTGTTAATTAATTACATAGTACACAATATATATTGGATGAACTATGATGAATTCTCTGGCTTCCAGTGAATAGCTTAATTTCTTATACATTTCTTTGTGGCCATTAGTCCCTCTCCTACGCTGCCAGTTGTATATTATGGTAAGGGCTAGTTCGCTTTCTAGTTGTTCATTGATCTTGTTTGCAACAAGCCTCCGGAATACTTTTCAACTAGTTTTATTGTTTGTTAACCTGGGGTGCTTTATTTTATTAATAATCGTTACACTGAGAGCGATCATAACAGGTGAGTGTGTCGTCGATAGTCCATCATTGTATTCTAATTATCTAATATGTAACCTAATATGTAATTATCAAATATTCCTTTCGTGGTATTTTATTTATATCCGTAGGCCAGTACGTTGATTTATTCTCAGAATGATCTTTACTACTAGATACTCACCCTGGGGGGCTATTATGAAATTTACGACCAGTTTAAATTTCCCTATTATGAAATAAAAAAGTATACGACCGCGCTTTGTTTTAGATAAAATCGCACAATACACGACTGCTATTGAGGTGACGAGTGCTAATAAATCGTGCTGTAATGAAATGTGAGTTATATATAATTACATTTTTGTATTTTGTGTTTAATTTTTGATTATATTAATTTTAATTATATTATATAAATATAATTTTATTTTTTAGGACTGTGGTAAAAAATGTAGGCATAGCCGAAAATTTTTTAAATACGGTTCAATTCCGTGACGCGTTAGTCGGTTTATGGAACGAGGTAAAAGATTATTTAAACGCCACCGGGCCTTCAGAGAAAACTGTTGATAGTTGGAATAAAGTAAGGTTATAAGGTTACGTTTAAAGCCTGATTTCCATACGAATAATTTACTGACATTATTTTTTTTACTGATAAAACGAAAGAAGTAAAAAAATGGAAAATTCTATTAGAACGACAAAGGCAAAAAAATATTTTAATTAATGTTATTTTTGATAGAGGTTATTATGATGTCGAACATCGAAAATTTGTCATATAGAAAATTTCATAATAGCCCAACTGCTTCAAACGTTTAGATATTCATGTTTAAATCCTTCACGGATGAAGTTGGATCCTAGTGATTTCAAGAACGTAATATAATCGTCTTTATTTAAATTATGCTGTGGAGGACAATAAATTAAGAAGATACTATATTAGTTATTGTTATTTAACTGTATTTTTATAGTGATTACTTGCATACTTTCATCTTCAATTATAATTGGTCAGATTGCTATACTTAGTGTTTTATTAATTTTGTTTAAAATAGATGGAATGTGATCTCATCTAATGTTTCATCTATTCAGTTCCTATTGTACTACAATTTGCGAGTATCTTTTTGAGTAATTTTACTTTTTACCGATATTCCAGTACAAAATACGCTGGAAGACATAATTCATTTTTTTGACATTTTTTAAAACTTCTTCGCTTTATTCTGCAACTTCTAAATGCCTAAATTTTTTAACATCATTCATAGTTAATTATATAAATTACGATACGTAAATATAATTATTTGTTTATATGGGATTCTAATTTTCATAATTTATAGAATTTCAAAACTTTACAGTCAAATTTGTTAAGAAATTAGATCATGCATCTGCAGATTACTTAGTAAAAGTTTAGTTCAAACAATTTTTAAGCACCACTGATATTGAGAGACCAAACAATTTTTTTATGAATGTAGGCAGATATATGAATAACCTGCGCCATTGTTTCATTTATTAAATTATTAATATGATTTACCATCCACACACACAGGCATATAAAAAAATATTTCGGGAAGAGAAAAACTAACAAAAAAAATTGTATCTATATTATTCTATTCGCAAATTAGAATTTTTTGTACAGTGATAAAATCAACCAAATTTATAAACTAAAACAACAGAAACTACAAGACCATCCATATATAAGCAGAACAAAAAATGTATTCCAATTATTCAAATTTAGGTCAATTGAAATTAAAATACCAAAACCAAAAAAAAATAGTTTTATTATTTGAACAAAATTATAACTATTATGATTATTTATTTAATAATATAAATTGAATTTAATTAGATTTATGGATTTATGGTTATAAAGGAAATAATTCTTTAGCTAGAAAAAAAGGATGTTTAGTACTTGTGTGGCAATACTATATACTATAGAAACGGCAAAACAATATATTTTTATTACCAATATTTTTAAGATACGCGAAATTTACTGTCGCCTTTAAAAAAATTCATAAAATTAAATTATTTATAGCCTCGTGTATGATAATTGGCTGGCCTAATTATTTAAAACAGCAAGATTTTGAATGTCCAAATAAAATAAAACGCATTCTTCGTCTAATAATTAAAATCAATTATTTTTTATTTATTTTAAATTAATTTTGAAGGTTTTGTATTTTGTTTTTTAGAGATATAAATGATAAACAAAATGTCTAATATTACCATAAATAAAAAAATTTGTATAATGGCTGTGTATTTAGAAACGAGGCGCCACAATATATTTCCTTTTATATAAAATATTATTTCATTTCATATCTCATATTTATCTAGGGGCACTGGAATATTTGCGTAGTTTGGAGTTTTATTTTTAAATTTTTATATCTAGATAATATATAGATTTTGAAATTGGTCTCCAGTCCCTAAGGCATTTTCATTGGTTGATATGGTATAGTACTATGTGGCTATACTACTAGTTAGGAATAGACATGGAAATACGTAAATCATAACTACGAATTAATATTTCGTTCAAATCCTAAATTGAAAAGTTATGTGTTTGATGATTGATGACTAACTAAAATGTTACAGTAAGCCAAGCACATTAATAGGATATTTCATTGAGTTAACATTTTATTGAACGATTTAATATGAACCGATATTCTGGCCCTATAAATATTCCTAATATATTTAATATTCCATTCGTTCGATCGCATGCGCACGATTCTCTAAATTCTTAATTTTCAAAACATTTATTTTAATTTGTAAACAAAATTTCTAAATAAAACTTAATTTGAAACATTATTTCTAGACCAAAATTTCGGAATTATACTTAAATTCTAAATCTGACGAGTTTACCATGAATATTTAAAATTATGTTCCTTAACATTTTAAATTATTCCGATTTCTGTGTCCGAATTCTAAAATAATAAGCTTTTTTGGTATAATTTTGACGTAAGTGAAATAATTTGCGCTTCCATTTTTTGCGATAAGTTCATTTGCAGTTCGAATTCTGCAATAATTTTGACAATCATAATTTTGGCATTTTTACATGAAATATAACGTAAACAGTATGAAATAACTAATGGCAGTAACATTTAGCTCGAATGTGTTGGCGACTAGTAATATTGTTTAACGGCAAATTATTATTGTACCTATATTGTTTACAAATTTCTGGTAAATTATTTTTAGCTGTCCTGTGAGCTCTGAGATAAATCATCATTCAAAATATTCCGACGTATAGCGCAAAGCATCTGGAATCAGACATGATTTACTCTAGCTAATATGTTTTTGTTTGGTTAGCAACAAACAATGTACACGTGCGTTTCGTTTAGAGGAAATTATTTCGAAAGTGTCAAAATTATAGAACGTAGCGACTATAATTATTTGAATTAAACTTATTAAATTTAAATTAATTAGTTTTCATTTTTTGAATTTTTACAAATTTATAAGTTCTATCTACTATCTCATTAATTTTCTAAACTTTATAAATTGCTGAGTCTCACTGAGTACTCTTAAAGTTGCCAATTTTTAATTATTTACATTTGTACGATTTCTGTGATAATTATATTTTTTTTGCACGATCAGACTATTTTTTGAGGTTTACCGATAGGGTCTCCAGGGCAGTAGGTTTTGTTTACAATTACTGGGCGGTAAGTGAATTACTTACCGCCTCATAGGCGGTAAGTAATTGTTCGTTGTTATGTTGTCATGGACGTACGAAAACAATAATTATTTATTTATCAAGCTTTGTTCGTTGTTATGTTGTCATGGACGTACGAAAACAATAATTATTTATTTATCAAGAGATTTTTTCTGTCAGTTCTTTGTAAAATAAAGCAAAATAATAGTATTTTATTATTTCTAAATTGTAATTTCGTTATTGCGCCGATCGTGCAAAAAACGTAATAAGCATTGCGGTCAGTAAGTGCCCTACCGGTTTCGGATGTATTGGAGATCTCGACTTCGTCTCGATCTCCAAAATCATCCTCAACCGGTAGAAAGCACTTACTGACCTTGATACTTAAATAACTATACTGTAATATTATGATAGCATTTTGTATGCAACAAAATAATTACAGCCACTAGTTCGTTGCTATAGCCAAAGAAAGATTGTTCGCCAGAACACACAAGGCAGCTGAAAATGGTATAGCCGAAATATAGGGTTTTCCAATAAGAGTGATTTCTTTAAACAAAAAACACACTAGTTGTTAAAGAAATTGAAATGTATTTTTATTTAATGTGAAGTACAATCGATACAATTAAGTTCTGAATGAAACGTCATTCAAATGGCCTCCACGACTTCTTGTGCAGGAACGAATTCGATGAACCCAATTTTCGAGCACTTTTTCCACTAAATCAAGTCGTATGTAATAGCACGTTCAATATAAACTTGTAAAGCTTGAAGAGAGTTTGGTTTATTGCTAAAGACCAATGTTTTCAAATAACCCCACAATAAATAGTCTAATGGTGTTAAATCACAACTTCTTGGAGGCCATTCAATATTACAAGTTCTTGAAATAATCGAATCTCCAAACTTTTCTCGCAATAATTCAATTGTTGCACTTGCTGTGTGGTACATGACCCCGTCTCGTTAGAACCAAATGTTGTCAAGATCAACTTCTTCCAATTTTGGCCATACAAAGTTGGTTATCATCGGTCTATACCGATCTCCATTGAAGGTAACGGTGTTACCAGCTTCATTTCGAAAAAAAATACGGACCGATGATTCCACCAGACTAAAAATCACACGAAACTGTCAATTTAGGTGAATGTAATGGTTTTTCATGAATAATTTGTGGATTGTCTTCGCACAAGAATCGATAGTTTTGTTCATTTACCGCACCACTCAGATGAAAGTGAGCCGCATCGAAGAAAAAAAATTTCTTAAAAAAATCGTTATCGTTTTATTTGTTATTTGTAAACGTTGTTCTTTCGTATATCTCACCATGATGAAATTGTAAACATTACTGAATACAATGAAACAAAAAATGACAGATCTAGATCACATATGACAAATGGCCGAAACGTCACTTAAAAATCATATCATTTCTATTGGAAACCCCTTTATTATAAGTACAATATAAATAATAATATAAATAATAATAATAATAATTTGCCGCCAAACAACATTTCCAAGTGCCAACACATTCAAGCCAAATCTTACGATTTCATACTGTTGATGTTACATTTTATGTAAACCATGTTAAAATTATTATTGTCTAAATGATTACAGAATTCGAACAGCACATGAACTTATCGCAAACGATGGAAGTGCAAATTATTTCACGAACGTCAAAATTATTCCAAAAAAAGGTTATTATTATGGAAATCGGACAAGTCCTCAGAGACTATAAAATTTATTATCAGAATTTTTAGAAATATAGAAATACAATTTTAAAATATTGCAATAATGTTAAATATTGAGAATTCTTGGAAATGTAAGTAATTTAAAACATTGATTATAATCGTCGGATTAATCGAAGTTTCTTATGTGTAAAAATCAATTAATCCGAGGGTTTATTTTCAATCGTTTATATACAATCGAGCTTTTAAGGTCTAAACTGAACTTTTATAATTTGTATTATATATTTAATTTCTAAAATTTTCAATTTTATTGGCTTCATAATTACCCCAAAATTTTCACAATACCTTAATATTTCTAATCTTTATAAATTTAGTCAATGTTCATCCGAATCCTAACTCGCAATGGCGCAGTATAGAAACTAGAAAATCTATACAAGATGCATGGAATTACAAAAAATTTGTGCAGTTTAAATTAAGAAAAATAAAATTACATGGATTGCAAAATATCAAAATCCGAAATGTTATTTGAAATTTAAACTAACAGAAATTGAAATTTGAATTCCAATAAATTTTGAAATACATAAAATGTTTAAAATTCGTTAACTCCTAATACGCGCAAAAGTTTTAAAGTATCCGAAACCGGTAAATCTTATTCTAAAATTCAATATAAAATTTATTGTTTTAAGAGAAAAAATTATTCAATTAAAACTTCGAAACTATTTTGGTAATTTTGATTTTTTTTTTAAATCAAAGATTTATTTAAATATTACATTTATTGAAATTAAAAAACTTAAAATACATATTTACACAAGTACACAAAAATTCTGAATGTCAAAGCTATCAAAAAAATTTAAATTTCAAGTTGTATTTAGATAAGATACAAAATAATTTTAGAATTTCTATTCATCAAATAATTAATACATTATGTACGTAATAAATCCAGAACAATTTATACAATTGTGATACTGTTTGGGGTAGCAAATTAATCGGGTTGCAAATTAAACCATATAATCCCATACTTTCAAGTATTATATAACCAAAATAAATCCTTTAATTGATTAATTTTTTAACTACAATAAAAAAACAATATTATTTTACAACAAACCTGTTAAGGATTGCCAAAATGTAATTAATGAAGACTGAAAAACGTGAAAAACTTAAGACGGATCCGCCTTCTCATTTAAAAGTTAAAATATTTTAAAACCAATTAGGGCCGTTTCTCAACTAAAAAGTCTATATCATTTCCAAAGTATAACTCTTTTATATATCTTCTAGCTGCGGTAATCAATTAAAAATGTATCTTTCTATTTTCTTATTATTTTAAAAATAAAATTATTTTTCTAACCTAACAGAAATTACATATTTTTTTTTCAAGTTCATTTAACATTATTTTATATTTTATTCATCACACAACAAAAAAAAAATATAAAATACGAAAATAAAAAAGCGTTTGAAAAAAAAATCTAATTTCATTTTAATGTTTTTTATATTAAAATTTTCATAAATTTTCAATGTCTTCTTGATTTTTTTTTTTTCTGGCTCAGAAAAAAAAATTGAAATTGAAAAAGTCTGATTCATGGTTAAATATTATACTATTTTTGTGCACAAAATTTGGTAATGTGGAAAAGCATATTATACATATGTACATATGTATGTACATATTCATACATAAATTTATGTGACTATGTGTATGTGTAAGAAAAATATATTAATTTTTCTCCCAAAATTGTCGTTGAACGGAAAAACAAAAACCATAGCCCACACACAGATTCTTGAAATTGGATTGCAATTATGATGAAATTTTGACTTTGTTACGAATTCTCCCCTTTCTTCTAGATATTTCGAAAAATGATAAAAATCATAAAAAATTCGAATCAATTTGGCTATACAACTGACTATAGTCAACTGAAAAAATTAAATTTGATCCTTATCTAAATCGTCTGTACTAAAGTAAACTGGCGGATATTCTAAGTGAAAAACTCACAGTATATGATCCATTAAGATCAGCGGTCGATAACCTTTATACTAACGTGGGTCTTAATGATTTCGTATAAAAAATGTCTAAGATATGCGAAGTTACTTCGACGAAATGATAAACACCATAGAAACATTTATAGAATATTCAAGAAACATTCATGAATAAAAAAATGGAGAAAATTCGCGATAGAACTACTGAAATTTAAAAATTATTAATTTTAATTAAGAAATTAATATTTGATGCACTTTAGAAATATTTTACAATTTTTATTAAAACGATTTTAACTTAAACAAATTTAAAATTATAGAACTTAAAAATATTACTCAATTTACTAAAAGTATCAAATAAAAACTCAAATAAACTTAAAACAAATAACGTAATAAAATAAACAGTATACACAAACAGCCACCTATAGGAAATGACCAAAAGGCTCTAATCTAAAAAATATGACGCCACTAACATCTTGATAATTTCTAAAGAGGCATATTTCACAAACAGCCGCCATATAGGAAATGACCATACGGATCAGAAAAATCAAGAAACACCGGAAAATATAGACCGGAAGAATGTCATCATTTCCCAAAGATTTAAATATTAATGATAATATGACGCGGCCCACAATCTGATAATTTCTATTAAACTCATTTTACACAAACAGCCACCAAGTAGGAAATAACCATAAGGCTCTTCTAGTCTAATAGAATAATGCTAAAGTAACTGACCCTGGAGAGTCTCATTCATTCCCAAAAATCTCGAAAAGTTCATATGAAAATATGACACCACTAGCAACTTGATAATTTCCATTAAATTTCTTTTGGGGATTACCATGAAGGCCTAGTCTACCAAAAAAATGCCAAAGTAATAAAAACTAAAGACCATAAAGAGTGTCACTCTTCCCATAAATCTCGAAAACCCTATAAGAAAATATGACGCATTGTCAGAAGAGTTGACACTGTTTAGGGTCTATATTTTTTTGTTAGACTAAATGGCCTTATGGTAATTTTCGATATCGTAGCTGTTTATGTAAGTTTACTATTTAAAAATTATTAAACATTTTAATGAGGCGTTCTTATTTGAACCCTTGAGCTGTATATTTTTTTATTTATTTGTTTTAAGTTTATTTAGGTTTTTATACTTTTATTTGTGATACTTTTAGTAAATTGAATAATATTTTTATGTTTTATAATTTTCAATTTATATAAATTAATTTGTTTTATTCTATTTACTATTTAATAAATCTTCATGAGGCAATTCAACATTTGAGAGGTTTTTTGACATTTATACAATTCATGGTCGTCCTAAAACGCCAAAATTAATTTTTTTCCTATTTTTCTTGAAGAATATTTTTGTATTTTATTCCAAATATTTATTTTCTTGATTCGCCTTTATAGATTTTAATGTTTTGTATTTAAAATTATGTATAATATTATTTGATCTTAACTTTGAGAAGCCGAAACTAAGCAGCGGTTAGCACAGTAAGTAGCGTGCTTGCCCTGGTGAGCACAGTAAGTAGCGTGCTTGCTTTGTTATTCGAGGGTCCCGGGTTCGATTCCCGGTGAATACCAAAAATCATGGTTGGGTGTTTTTAATGTGTAAGTATGTGTTTGTCCGGGTATTGCACCGTGGGCCCGTTAGTGCAGGCATTGAATGCTAGAGTAATCCGCCCAATTTAAAAAAAAAAAAAAAAACAGCGAGGCATTTGTGAAATAGGTAAATGGTATACGACTGTGTATTTTAATTCAATTTTTCTGTAATTTACATTTAGAAATTTACTATACAAGTACATCGTATGCAGTTGTGTGTTACTCTATTTTGTTGAATTATTATGATTTATATTGAGCTTAGATTTCGTAAGTTTTAGCGATGTAATGAACCTGTTCATGTTTTGTTTTTTCTTCCATTAGCTCGTTTATGTCGTACTTTAAATTATAATAAACTGTGTATGAATCTTTATTTAATAAAAACGCTTTCATCATTTTTCTTCAGAATTGAGTGTAAAATTTAAAAATTAGTTGGTATGATTGGTATTTCCTCTGAATTTAACTATTTATTTTGCATATAAAATTATTTTATTAGTACAAAATTTACATCTCTAACGAAAGTAAGATATATTTAGGTTCACAAAATTATTTGATTAGAGCGGTTTAAGGAAATGAAATTAAAACAAAAGAAGCTTTGATTTATGAATATACTACCATTCCCCTCTCCCCAAGGAAAGAACAATAATTTTCTATTTCGAACTTCTTTGTTTTATTCGTAAATTATAATAATTCTCAGCGAGTTAATTGGAAATTGACTTTAATATTTTGTGAAATATGAACTCATTAAAACCCATAAAAAAATGTTTTGTTTCGTTTTCGTTTTCATTAGCGTGTCGTTAAATAGCAAGTAGTATGCAATGTATGTACATAGTACATACATACCATATATGCTAAAAACCAAATTTGTTATTTTTGCTGCTTTAAAAAAACATTAAAAAAAGCAAGGTGGAAAAGAGCACAAAAACCATTTTCATTTTTCTCAGATACGAAAATAAAGGAAACAACAAATAACAACAACAAAAAATAATAATACAAATTTTTGTTTCAAATTAAAAAAGATCACAAGAAACAAACTAAGGAGAAATAAAAGAAATTTTTTTATTCCTTTTGAAAAAAAAAATTTATAACAAAGAAAATTTTTTGTAATAAAAAAGATCTATAAAATATTTTTTTTGCTTTTTTAATAAAAAAATTTTTATGCTCATATATTGAACATTTTTGTTTTTTCTTCTTAGTTTTCTTCCTCGGTTTGGTGTTTTCGTTCTCGTGTGTGTGTGTGTGTGAGGTTTATTTTAAAGTCGTATTAAAACAAATTTTATAGGTGTTTGAAAATATGTAAATTTCCTTTTAATATTCTTATATAAAAAAAAATAAAAATAAAAGTTGAGGAAAGCTTTTTAGCTCCAAATATTTTGATAGTGTGTGGGTCATAAAAAAATTATTTTGTACAACATACATACATATAATACACCAATAATTATTTAAAGTTATTAAAAATTAAAATAAAATAATAATTTTAAAAATCTCCAAATATAGGTATCATAATAATAAATTTGTTATAACATTCTTCTTTTTATACTCCTTAGACTTAATTAGAAAACTAATTAAATTACACAATTTCATTTATGTTGTTATTGTTGTTGTGTTCTTTTATTAAACTAAAATAAAATTATAATAATGAAGTTAATTAAAAAAGTTTTTTGATTGTACATAAATTAAAGAGAATAATAAAATTAAAAATAACAACAAATAAATATATAAAAAGTTGTAATATAAATTAATTAGTGTATCATAAAAGTAAAATAAAATTAAAAATTAGTGTCCAAAATTTAGTATCAGCAAAGAAAAAATATTGAGTGATCGTTTTTAACATATTCGATGTCACTGTTATTTTTAAAACTCAGTATGCTTAGTACCTGCTTTCTAATCACCTACATACATATTATGTCTATATAAATTACTAAAACAAACTCTGTTCAATTGTCTGCTGAATAATCACTAAACGCGCATGCAAAATTCCATTTGAAAAATTGTATTCTATTAAACATTTTTATAAATTTAACGAGTGCTGTTCCACATTGGTTTCATTCCATATTGCCACCCCAGTAAGCACAAGCGAGTAAACTATTGGAAAATCAGTTCTAAAGTCAGTTTGACATAGACAAAGAAATTTACGTTTCACATTTTAAAAAATAAATTAAATAAAAGTAGTATTAATTTAAGAAAATTGAATACAAAAATTTCACTTCTAAGGTTCTAACATGATAACTTAAATTGAATACATAAAAAAGTAAAGTCCACATTTATTAGAAAATGAAGTATTTAAAATCTATTGAAATCTCTAATTCATGTAGAAAGGCATCAAATGCAAAGCTTAATTGTTCATCTTGACATCTATCATTATCCGGTCCCAGAGGGAAAATTTGATCATTCATAGAGCACCGCTTGGTCCCTGTGGTGGGGGGCACTCACATGTCTCGTAAATCTAAATTGCACGAACATGTTTTCCAAGAATACCATCACAGTATTCTTTGCTTGTCGTAGGAGGTGACTAAACGGTTGGATCGCTGGGCTGACGACCCGCATCTGTAAAAAAACAACCTGTTTATAAAGTCAACATAAAGAAAATCGGATACCGCCAAAAAAAACACTGGACCCCCGCTCAAGTACACGAGATTTAGGATCGGCACGTGGAACGTGCAGTCACTTAGAAAACCAGGAGCGTTGGAGGGCTTAATCATGTGCATGAAGGAGTATCGGCTAGAACTCGTTGCTCTTCAAGAAACTCGCTGGACATGGAGACCTTGTGTCGCAGGGCTATACGTTGCGTATAGCTATACGTGCGTATACGTAGAATATCCCGACCCGAAACTGCGACCGATAATGATGAGAGAACGATGTACTTTGCAATTGCTCACGATCTTAGAGTAGCCAGCACGTACTTCCCTCACAAATAGATACATCTAGAAACATGGACACATCCTCATCATCATTTGGTCGCTGCAAAGCTGCGATGGAAGTTTTCGTAGAAGTCTGGGAACACAGCGAAACGCATAGAACGTTTCAACTTTGAAGGTCTGATAAATGAAAATCAAAAGAAATATCAGGATCTTGTCAGCGACAGCATCCAGGAAGCTATTTGCCAGTCTGACTGTGTAAACTCTTTTTGGGAGCTATTGAAAATTTCGATTTTCAGTACTTCTCAACAGACTTTAGGTATAGTGACAGACCCAAGAATGATTGGGTTGATGACGAGTGTCGCCATGCAGTCGAGCAACACAATATAGTCCTTAGTGAAGTGCAACAACGTCTCACAATCGCGAGGAAAAACAAGGCTGCTTTTGCTAGGAGGGCAGCTAAGCGGATTTGTAGACAAAGAAGAAGCGAGAATGGCGGAAGGCCGAGGTTCTGAAAGTACAACAACTCAGCAATGAGCGCAGTTCGCGTAATTTCTTTAAACGAATTACTGAATTGCACCCTACTTTCAGGCCTGCACCTTTGTGTCAACATCGACGCAGTACTTGTCGCATGGAGTGGACACTTTACCGATCTGTTCATCATGCGTCACACACTGTTGCTGAATCACTTGCAGAGATTGAAACGAAATCTCTCACCTGGGATGGACTGCATTAATTCGGAGCTCTTCATATTTGGAGGGGATACTTTGGGGAACTGTCTTTTCGAAATTATTTGATTAGTATGGCGGACCAAAGTAATGCCTGACGAATGGAAAGTGGCTGCGATATGCCCCGTCTTCAAGAAGAGAAACCGGTTGAAGTGGGAGAATTATCGCGGTATAGCTCCCCTTTGCACAGCATACAAGTTCCTGTCCTACATTATATTGGATAGAATCACCCCTCTAGCGGAGGGCTTGGTTGGTGACTATCAAGCAGGATTATGTCCGAATCGATCAGTCACTGATCTTTTCGTTGCGGATGACCTAAATGTTATGAGACATCCATCCCCGTACATCAGGTGTTCCTGAATTTCCGGCAAGCCTATGACTCGATCAACCGAGAGAGTTTTGAGATCTGCCCTGAAATACCAAGGAATGACAACAAAATTGGTATGACTGTGTAGGATTACAGTGACGCAGTCACAATGCTGTGCTAAAGTTGGGAACAGTACTAAAAAAAACAATAACAACAACAACATTTTATATCGCCAGTCCAATCAGGTATTTGCATATATGCAGATGACATATGCGTGATTGGACTGAATAGCAAAGGAGTGAAGGAAATACGATCCCCTTGTAGAGTTTTAAGCTTCTGTTGGACTCCAGATTAATGAGTTTTATCACTCACCAAATACATGATCTCTGGATATAGGGACAATGGCACAACAGATTTTAGTAGTGGCCACTATACGATGAGAGTGAGAAGGTTCAAATTTTTGGGCTCTCTTATCACTCACGATAAGTGTGGGAGAGGATATTAAAGTGAGGCTGGCAGCTGGCAGCCGTGCTTTGTATTCTCTATGTAAATTAAAGTTTTACAAAGCGTTGATCAGGCCCGTCGTTATTTGGATGTGAAAGTTGGGATGATTTGAGAGTAGAATAAGGCGTGTGATTTACGGCCAAAAACGGGAAGTAGATTGGTACATACCGAGCTCAGTACAATAACGAGATCAGAGATCTGATGAAGTTTCTCGATATTGTGCTTGAAATAAAATCTCAACGAGTACGCTGGCTCACTCGGCCTGCTGATCCAGAATGGATTGAGCAGCGATCTCTGAAAGGAGAGCCTACCATATCGAGGTCGTTGCAAGCGACAATGGCTCCACGATGTAGAGAACGACTTAGTCTTTTCAGATTGTCTTAGACAGTATATGAAGACCATGCTCATGATCGAAACCGTTGGAGCCATATAGTTGACTCAGTAAGGAACCAGTAATGGCCTTTAAAAACTGATTATTATTATTATTCGAGTACTGCAAATTTTTTCACAAATGCCACATCTAAATAGTTCAAAATATGGCGACCACTTCCTTAATTAATGAGATATGTATATATGATTATAATCCGCCATCGGAAAAAATTAAATTACAGTAAAATATTACGATGAACTGGATGAAATTGTATTTGAGAAAACCTTTAGCAATTTTATCATTTTAAATTTAAATCGAATTTGAATGATGGTAGTGGCATCGCCACTGTAATAATTTTTATTTAAATTTTGAATTCAAATTATGTATTTTCAAATTTACTTTTAATCTGTTTCAAATATTGGTTAATTTTTTCAAATTAAATTCAGTAGTTCAATTTAATCTTAAAAAAATTACATTATGAAAATTTTACAATTTTCAAATTATAGATAGACAAGAAAGAATGTAAGTCATATAACAGAAAATGTACTTACTAGTCGAAGTTTGAAATGGAATATGGAAATCATGATAACAGATGATAACTTAAGTTTTAATTTAACATCGTCCTGTATGAATTATGATGTACAGTTATGAACAGTATATTTAGTTAATATTATTTGTATTCCTGATGATGATCAGTGTCCAGAGAGTTAAAATTAATATTTCTTGATAATCACCTAGCGGCGGCCTAACTTTCACACATTTTATGGCAAATATTAACAGTTGATCAAATCATCTTTAAATTTTACCTTATATTGTCGTTGTGAATTTCCACATACAATATAACCTTACAAAATACATACATTTTCGTTTATGTATATAGCTAAGCATAAGGAAAAAAATGGTTGAAATCATAGGGTGACTAATAATGAATATTACCACTAGAATGTGGCTTCTATTATTATTAGCAAATAATTAATGATATATAGATTAAATCATCTTATAATATATTCTATCGTCTTTAGTTTAACAATTTTTTCTATTATAAATTTAACCAAATTGAACCTTTTCCAATTCTATATAGTAACAGCATGTTCAGATGGTCAATAAATCAATCGAAATGAAAAATGACGCAAAATAAAAAAAATATTGTGTAACCCGAACAAAAAAATATATCCCTAACCCATTCGAAGCAACCAATATTTGTCATCTCACTTAGCGTAATAAAATCGTAAAAAAAAAAATTGATTGAACCACCCTACTACTAAACTCTATATAACTTTTCTTCGTTTTTTTTTTGTTTTGTATTTTAATGTTTGAAGAAAATTAAATTGAAAAATAAACTTTTCTTATTTATTTTTTTTATTATTATTATTTTCTTCGTATTAATTTATTCTTCTTATTATTTTGTTTCTTATATGTATTATATTCTCTTCGTCGTTTTTCTAATCTTGTCAAAAAGATGTCGTCAAAAAGATTTTTATTTTATACTCATATAATTCTTTTTTATTTTCTTCAAATAAAAAATTTCCATATATTATATGTTAAAATACATAATATACATATAAGCATACATATACGGCAGTTTAGTTTAACCTTTGTCAATTTGGTGACCAAAAATACAATAAATGCTTAAAAAACTAAATATTTAAATATATTTAAAGAAGTTGAATTTATTTTGAACGAAGATTGAAGTTAAATTATATTAGAGTCACGCACAAGCGACCAAAGCAAAGAATTGTGCAGATAGGAATTTATTCATTCAAATTTTACAAATACATTTTTAAAAAATATTGTACACATACATACCTACTTAAATATTGAATTTAGAACAAATGAAACTACAAATTAAATCCTCACAATACTTAAAAAATTCCAAAATTATTTTCACATTTAGATTCTCAAACATCTGAACTTACTACTTACTAAATATTCCAGAAAATGTATACTTTCAAAAATTAAGTGAAATCTGCTGAATTTGAAAATTTGTAATTAAATAAAATGTTGAGCTTCCCAAATATTTCAAACTATGAGAATACATATTTTAAATGATTTGTAATTTTTGAAATTCAATTTTAATTTTTCAACAAGTCCTGGAATTTTGTGAATCTAGAATTCGCATATTTAAGTTTAAGATTCTAAATTCTAGAACAGTGTTGGCAGACCAATGCCAGAAATTCAACACCAAATATTTTAGTCAGGATTAGAATGAGTCGTGAAAAGGATTAACATCAAAGGCAACATTTAACATTTATGCATATAGTTTGATTCGAATCGAATTAAATGTGAAGCAGGTATGCACCAAATCATAAATATTAACTGATTTATTGAGCGCAGCGTATCTTGTGTATCTCGCGAAAATAACAGCCCAATTAAAATTTCAATGTTGCAAAACTTTATAAACTAAATTTCATATCGATTGGGAGTCAAAGTTCGCTGGCGACCCGCGGTTCTTATATTAAATAGAACTGTATTAAAGCTTATTCGTTGTATAATAATTGTAATAATTTTTTGTGTTTCGTTGTTGGTGCTCTTCATTTCTTCCAAGAAAATTAATTAATATTTTATAAAACTTAAAAAATAATAAAAAGAAAACGAAAAAATAGAAGTAATAATAATAAAATATTAAATTAGTTTAATTTGATTAGAAAATTAATTTAATTTATATATGTGTATATGTATGTATGTATGTATATGTTTAAAGAAAAATTGAATTAATTATTTTTCCAAACAATTTTTACATTTTCATCTCTTGCGCAAAAAAAGGCAGATTATCAGATAAAATTAATGTGATAAAAAAGGGATTTAATTTTTTT
The DNA here is from genome assembly GCA_951394425.1 of Tipula unca. Lineage (NCBI taxonomy): Eukaryota > Metazoa > Arthropoda > Insecta > Diptera > Tipulidae > Tipula > Tipula unca. Next base: position 6,217,129 of record OX596381.1, on the reverse strand, counting down.
TCTTCTTATTTCTCATGCATGAATTTAAGAATAATTTTTTTTTTTTTTTTTTTTTTAATAAAAATTGATCTAATCTTGGAAGTAAAAATGAAAATGTTTATAGTATAGGAATCGTTTTATTATTTATGGGATGTGATTATAAAAATGAAATGTATGTAAAAAATATCGCAGTATAGCGTTTGTGTTTTACGGTGCCATGGGAAATTTTATATTTATCTATGGGAATTCGACCCGGATAATTTGAATTGTGATTGAACGGTTTTGATGCTATTGTGCTTGAATCTCAGATCGACTAAATCTGAAGAAATACGTGGCACTCTAAACGACCAAGTATACTATTTAATCATAAAATTTTAAAAATAGAAATTCCCGCATATTAATTCCAGGATCTGATAAATTTTCTATTAATTACCTTTTACATACATTCAAATGAGTTGCAATCCGTCATTACCTACTAACACCACGACCAAACATTATCTTTCTATGGCTGAAGTTTAAGTTAGTTCTGTATTGAAAAAAAAATCTGAAATCTACTTAATTATATGATTAAGTTTGAAATAAAATAATTTGAACTACATTTAAATGATCAATTTCAATGATTATAATATAAACAATTTAGATTTCAGTTTTACAGCAAGAAATTTCAGTTTAAACATGTGGTTAGTGGGATTGACGTAACACAATCGTTACTGGCAATAGAACTTAATTTAAATTTGTTAAGAGCGTTACATACATAATTATTATGGTCAACTTAAATTTCAATAAATATTAAAAACTGCCCCCATAATCGAGTACAATAATAAAAAAAACTTCCCCATGACCATTAAAAAATAAGAGCAATCACAATTATAGAGTAAAATGTTAAAGTCTACAAATGACAAAAACCTGACGTAAAAGTTTGTTGAGCTCCTATTATTATAAAAAAAAACATGGCACGCGCCTTTGATGGCGAAGAATATAATATTTTTTTGCTGCTCTCTCTCCACCACACATACAAACAACATCAACATTAAAAGGAAAAATAAAAAATAAAAAGTTGTACGACAAGAAAGAAAAACGTAATAAAATGATGGAGTGCTTTTTCCATTTTCCTTTTCTTTTATTTTCGTTGTGTACTACGAAAACTTTGCTTATATTTTAATTCGGTATTTTCTTTGTGTAGAGAAAATATAATAATGGCAATGGTGTTTAGGATAATGAAGACAAAAAGAGTTTTTCATAACTTTTTACAGAGTCAACAAGTTGTGAAAGGCAACAAATTTATTTGCACATTTACTCTTTTAATTCTATTCCAGCATAATTGATTGTGTCGGGTATAGGTCGCACCTAATTTAGATTTATACATACAAACATACAGAACGATTTAATTAAATTTCATTTTTTATGGATTTATGATTTTTTATGGTATTAATCAAAAATACATTCATTCGTCGATTCGGGTTTAAATATTTTTTTCGATATAAATTCTCGTATCCTCTATATAGTCTATAACTATGTTATGTATAGTAAAAAACTAAAAACTATAATATATAAAAAAAAAAACTTTTGAAATTATTAATTTAAAATTCAATGCACGAAAATCATTGTAATCATAAATTTTCTTCATCTATTTTGTGTGTGAGATTGATTAGACGGGGAGCTAAATAATTTCTATATAATTTATTTCGTTGTATGACATGAATATATTGTATATAATGTGGTTACAGCATACAAAGTGCAGGCTAATAGTTTAACAGTAAGTTACATAAAATTATTTAAAGCTCGTGATAATTAAAATCCACACACCCTAATAAAATCACAAAATCCTAAAAATTAACACAAACAGCAACATTATCCAAAATTATTAGAATAAATATGTTTATGTTTACCAAAACAGTAAAAAAAAACGAGCATAAATAAATACAATGGGATAGTGTAATATATCATAATTATGTTCATAAAACAAAAACATTAACATTATGTTTAATCAACATTAAAATAAAAAAATAAAAAGCATAATTAATTAAACTAATTTGTTGATATATACACAAACACAAAAATATACACGAAAAAAAATTTAACACACAATAAAAGTAATTAGCCCATAGAATAAAAATAAAAATTATTTTATAATTTGCAAAAAAAAATGGTTTTTTTATTAAAATTATCCTTTTTCTATATATGTATGTATACATACATTCTCCATTCAAATAAAATAATTATGATTGGGTAATTATGTAACAATATTTAATGAGCGACATTAATTTATATAATTTAATTAGATACAACTTGCATGTTTTATTTCAAATTGAACAATTTCTCGAATTAATTCGCAATTCATCGTAATTCACAAACTAATTCATATTATTTTGCCTTATAAACTCTATCAGGTTATTTATAAATTTATCATATTAATAATAAATAAGAGGCTAAGGTCCAAATTAAATTATGCTGCTTAGGGCAAATGCCGATGACAATAAATATCTTTAAGTACGCAAAAAATGGTATACATCTACATGACCGACAACTAACCGTTATTGTCAGCAATTTGATCGGCGAAGTGGTTTTGTCGGCTATCTATTTTGTTGGTTATATGGCCAAAAATTAATTACATTAATAAAAATGCGTAGGGTAAGCTACTTTAAACGAACATTTTACAATTCGATATATTACGGAAATTGATGTATTAAGTCTAGAAGAGCCGAAAATAAAATTAGAGTTAAAGGGTTATATATAATGAAGTTTTGTATCTTAGTTTTTGGTTAAGAGTAAGTCAACGTTATGGTCAAATTATTAAAATTATTATATTTAAAACAAATCCATAAAAAATATATAAATATATATATAAATGCCACACAAAAATAAATGTTACTTTATTATATAAATTGCCATCTCTGGACGAATATACTAACTAAATAAATAGCAAAAAAAATCTAGATAATATGTATAACGTTTTACATCTTTTTATTGTTTGAATCTACCAACATTCTTTTGTTTAGAAATAAATCGAGTGTTGGCAACGTTTATAATACTCCTAGATGTTTTATTAGTGAACCCTTCCTATACACTTTAATTTTATTTTATTTTTTTAAATTAGTATACTAATTTTACGATAAATGTTAGAATGAGTTTTTAAGTATTATTGCCATCCATTTATTTTTAATATCGTTGGATTATTCAAACAAATAAAAATTTTAATTTTTTTCCTGCTATCAAAATACAGATCAAATCTCAAAAACCAATCATAATAAACACTTGAAATTGGCTTAGCGCACACACATTAACTACCTCTTTCGTGGTGGTTTATTCTCTCGTTTTTTTTTCCAAATTTTATTGATTCTTTTTTTCTTGTTTCTTGATTAATTTTCATTCAATTTATCATGATAACACAAAAATTTATTATCAATAAAATCGATATTTTATTTATGACAGCGAAAAAAAACTAATTTGATTGATCGTTAAATCATTTTAACATTAATTTTCATCAGTAAATTATATTTTTTTTCTCTTTTTTTTTCAATTTTATTTTTATTACTATTATTTGTTATTTTTGTTTAATAATAATAAAAATTCATTCAACTTAAAAAATAACAGCAATATACACACTAACATACCGAGTTAAATTGATCGATTAGTTCTGATTGGGATTGATCAATGATCTCTTAAAATCATTGTGTATTTCTATTTGTTACAGCACTCATTTTATTGTTTTTTAATTAAATTGATTAACTTTTTGAGTGATTTTCGCAGTCATTGAACAAATTGATTTGGAGTGCCAAGTGGTTAATCCTAATATGGACACCAGTGTCTCAGTTATAAAACATAGCGTGTGTGTGGCACTATATAATACATTAAAATGCATTAAATAAATCAACTTTTTGAGAATTTATTTCGTGTGCATTCATTTATTTATTGTAATCCAAGAATATTGCTGAGAAAATATATATTTTTTTAAAAAGAATATGCTTGATAAATTTTCTTTATGATTATTGTTATTATTACATTTTATTATGAGAAATAATCCAGTTTACTACACACACATTATTACAATATAAATAAATTGATGGTAAATAGATAATAAATGAAATTAAATAATGCCCCCTAAGGCTTACAATTTACAGATTGGCTATATAAGGAACAAAACAAAATATGTATAAGAAAATCTGAAAATATGACAAAAAATATTCCAATAATTTGTATTTGTTGTTGTGTTCCGTGCGCGGTGTTTATTTAGATTCACATAAAACGCGCGCGTTTATCCAATTTTCTTAGATTTTTCAAACCAAAGACACAACACAAAACAAAACAACTGAAAATTATTGTTTCTCAAGAGCAGGTGTATAAAATGTAAATTTCGCAAATAAATATAAAATAAACACTTGGATTTTTTATTTATGTGCGGCTTATATAAAAACTTATAAACGACGCAACATAATTCTCTTAGCGATAACCAACAGTTCGAGGGTAACACTCAAAATCAGAATATTTTTTGGTAGGAGTAAATAAGTAGATCATATTCCTTAAATCTGTTGAAAATAGAGAAAGAATGTATTTTATGTTCATTGGAAATCTAGTGTAACTGAAATTTGAAAATTTCCTAAAGTCGATTATGAGAGCAGCGTATTATAAAGCACAAAAAAAGTTGGATATTAAAAGTTGGAAAACGCTAAAATATTCCACGCTAAATATTTTTTGAAATTCTGAAAGATATCCATATGCTAATTTGCTTCAACTAGTTTACGAAACAATTTGAATAGAGCAGAATTTGCCAAAGTATTGGACGCTAACAAAAATTCAGCATTCAAATCCCTAAAATCTAACGATTTTCAATTATTTAATTTGGAAATTCTTCAACGCGAAAATTAAAAATTCAAATTATTATGCTAACATTTCGTACAAACTTCAAATTTACCGAAATATTAACTGATATTTTTAGAATTTTAAATTTTGATGTAATCAAAATTCGAAATGTCCAGCCCGAATTTTTAAAATAGAATATTATTAAATTAATAAATTTCAATAAACTGCGAGTTTAGCGAAATTTGAATTTAAATTTTTTTCTTTGAAAATAACAAATTGCATACAAATTAATTTAAAATTTAAATTTATCAGAGGATTCTCAATCAAGATTCTCGATTTTAATAATTTTAAATCAAATAGCCATAGCCATTTAGAAAAAGTATGAATTCGAAATATATCGAAGCTAAATTTTATAAATTTAAATTTGGAATTCGAAAGGTTTGAAAATTCAACATTTAATGTAGTTTAACGAAATTTTAATGTTACTATCTGAATTGCAATTTAATTTGTCAAAATTTGATATATTTCATCTAATTTTCAACCAAATTTTTCATTTACTATTGGAAAAGGTTCAATATTGATTTTCTTATATGAGCGTGACAGATCTCAAAACTTGACTTTTAAGGAATAACCATACAAAAAAGTATGTAGACCAACTTTGGATTAGAAACTAGCACCGAAAAAAAAATACGACCGTAAACTCCTTATAAAAAACCTAGACAATATACAGGACATTTACTAATAAAATAATCATAAATAATAATTTTTAATTTCTTTAATATTAAGATTATGTATCACAATATGACACTTACCTTTGCGTCTAAACTACAGTCTTCAATTGTAAAATCGGCTCCAAAATCTGAAAAACAAAGAAAATTTATCTTCAGAACATGTATTTAAAATTGTGTGGTTAGTTGATCGACTCCTATATATTTAGATAATTAATGTAATCAACGGCAATCAATCTAAATTATAATTGTTGATGTGCATCAATTATAACATTTGTCATTCATGCTTAATTCAAGCTTACCTAATAATTGTTCACTGAATTCCTGTATAACTGATTCATAATATTTTAAAATATTAAAAAAATCATCAAATTTATATTATATAGAGTTAATTTCTATGTTAATAACCTAACCTAACCTAATCAATCGAAACTATCAACAATCAGCCTTTCCTAAATTTTGAATATCTAAATTTCTAATTGTTTTGATTTCTAACTATAAATCAAATTAATTAGCATATTTCAATTTAAATTGACTCAAGTTTGAATTAAGTTCAACGGCCCATTGTATGACATTCAAATCAAAATTAATTTCATTTTATAATTTTTTTTTTTATTTAATTTACAACAATTTACAACAAATTTTCAAAATATAGAAACTGAATCAAATTATTCCACTTGAATCAATAAATGAAATTATTTATGTTAAATTCGATTTTTAGAATTGTAAACGTAAAACTCGGATTAATAGTTCGAAATACCATACTCTACTTCAAATTTAAATTGAAATTTTCGTAAACTTCGGTTTCAAAATTAGATAAACTAATTCAAATTTTAGATTTTTGGTGTTCATTCGCAGGTCACATAATATGCATTCACGAGCTAGACTTTAAACAACACTAAGCTATACATACAAATAAGTTACCGGATTTAAACGATTTTTAAACTGTTATCTAATATTTATTTTATTTATAAGTTTGTGACAAATCAAAATACTAAACTCTACTTCCACACACACAAAGAAAAAATAAAAATAAAAATCTAAGAAAAACGAGAAAAAATCTAAAGTTTCAATAAACGAAATTGATCTAGAAAAACATAGGAAAGCTTAATAAAAATAAAATCAAATCATATTTGACGTGAAAATTTAAAACACACACACACATACTTACACACACACAAACGTATATAATAAAAAAAATAACAAAAAACCGTACAAATTTTCAATTTTTTAACTAGAAAATTGTTCACGTAAAAATAAAAACATCAAATTTCCGTCTCAAATTGAAATCAATGAAAAAAAAATGAAAATCAATTTAAGCCAATTTTTCAATTTAGCTAAAATAATACAATATAAAAAAAAAAATATTGAAAATTGATTTTTTGTTCCAGAAAACGGAGAAAATTTAAAAAAAATAATACTAGCTATATAATAATTTAAATAATGTATTTAGAGAAAACTTTATCTATATATTTATGGTACACATGTTGTGATAGACATAAAACATTTGTCACACTTGACCATTGAAACACGGTCGGTACCGATCGAAAAAGTTTACTAGAACATATTTTTAAATTTATATTTTCTAATCAAATGGCTCTTGTGCAACAACACAAACACAAATAATAATAATAATAATAGCACAGAAAAAAAATTAAAGAAAATTAATTTTTCTTTTGAAAGAAATAAAAACTTTTCGTTTTTTTTTTATTTAGAAAATAAAATTTGAATTAAAAATGAAAAACAAGTTAAGAGATATAACTTTTTGTTTTTAAACTTTTCCAAAAAAAATAATAATAATTTTTCGTACTTTTCTTTCTTGGATGTTATTATTATGTACACTTGAAAATTGCTTTTTTTTGTGTGTTTTCGTAAGGAACCTGAAATTAGTTTTTGATATGGTTTTTAATTTTAAAAATATTTTTTTGTGTTTTCTTTGCATTAAAAATAAAAATTATATTCTATTTGTAGGCGCTTTGTTTGTTTATTATTATTATGTTTAGCGCAATTGTTAAAAGGTTGATCTTAAGAACTAGATCACATAATTAATTTGTAATTCGTTTCAAAATTGTATTGTATTTTAAATGATTTTTTTTGAAGTGCCTATACAGATTCACATCTCAAACCATTAGTTATGTATACGAAGCGAGACTTTTCTTAAGAGTTGGTATTCCAATTTTCTTCACAATCTGGAGAATTAAAAGTTTTCTTCCTGAAGAAAGTCAACAATAATTAATTCAACAAGAATATTGAGATTGAGATTAGACATATTAAGACTGAACGATCGAGCCTGCCAATTATGGAATAATTAACCACTTTTGGATCTTCATGATACGAAAATTTAAAACGTCAAATGTGGCGAAAATAAATTAGAAGTTCTAAAATAAAAAATGAATAACAAAAAAATTCAATTTTGGAAACAGATGTGATTTTGAATTCGGAAAGGAATTCGGGATAATTAAATACCCTGAAATTTGTATGCGCAGTAATTACAAGACTAGGTAGGTTAGGTTAGGTTAGGTAAGGGTGGCTGTCCTAAAGGACTAGCATAGACACAAAATTGGTCCGTAGCTGTACCACATTCGAGTTTCCTCCTCTTCACTCGCTAAACCATCCTGAGCTTACCAAGAAGCGTTTAAAGTCCCGGATCTCGATTTTACTAAGATCCGAGAGGTCGTTCAAAGGGGAAGTTCCCATAAATTTTGTTCTGCTGTACGCTAGACTAGGGCAGGTGCAGAGCAGATGGAGCACATTTTCCTCCTCCTCCTCATCACCACAGCTGCGGCAGAAATCGTGGGCTGGGACACCCAGTCTGCTCGCATGTATCCCAATGAGACAATGTCCCGTTATAGCTCCCACGACCATACCAATATGTTGTCGTCGAAGCGATATCAGTTGGCCTGATCTGGACCGGTCAAGTCCAGGCCAGATCTGCCTGGTTGCTACACACGAACTGGCTTTAGACCATCTGACGTTCGTTTCTTTTATGGCTTCTTCCTGAAGCAGCAGTTTACATGAAGCAAGCGGTATCTTTATATCCCGCCTGCTTTGGGTTATTAGGCGTGCTGTACCCTTGCGTGCCAACTCATCTGCCATTTCATACCTTCCGCGATATTGAAATGCCCTGGCACCCACGTCAAGCGGATGTTGAACTGATCAGCCATCTCATTTAAAGATGCCAGACAGTTCTGGGCTACCTTCGACGTCAGGGAGTATGGTTGTAGCGTTTTAATAGCAGTCAGGCCGTCCGTAAAAATGCGAATAGCCCTCGTAGATATTACATTATACTTCAACCAGTCCATGACTTCCATTATCGCGGTCAGTTCAGCTTGAAAAACGCTGCAAAAGTCGGGAAGACGAAAAGAGAGGTTAACCCCTGGTGCCTCACAGAACACCCCGCAGCCAACCCCTCCATCCCTTTTTGAGCCATCCGTGAAGAAGCTTAGGGCCTCATTGTCCATAACCGTTTCGTTCACCCAGTCCTCTCTGGTGGGAAACTCAGTTTGAAATTTAATCTCAACAGATGGCAAAGGGATAGCGTAGTCGGTAGCTTCCGGAATACCCCTGTTGCATAGGATAGTGCCCTACATTATTACAGGTAAACATAGATATGGATTTGAGCCGAATGGATGTGCAAGATGCAAGCTGCTCGGCCGCAATATCCAAGGGAGTAAGATGAAAGAGAATGTCCAGAGCTTGAGTAGGTGTGCTCCTGAGAGCCCCACTTATACACAAGCAGGCCGTTCTTTGGACTTTCATCAATAGTTTAAGGTTGGCCATAACTTTTAACGCTGGCCACCAGACGACAACCCCATACAGCAGTATAGGTTTGACCACTGAGACGTAGAGCCAGTGTACTATGTGGGGCTCCATACCCCATCTCTTTCCATGGCATTTTTGCAGGAGTAGAGCGCTATAGTAGCTTTCTTTACTCTCTCTACGATGTTTGGTTTCCAGCTTAGCTTGCTGTCCAAAAGTAGTCCGAGGTATTTTGTTCTATCCGTAAGGATCAAGCGAGTACCATTTTAAACACACTGAGGAAGTTTAGGTAGGTTAGTAATTTGAAGGTTGAACTAAACCTTTAAATATAAATATTCCAACCTTAGTAGGATGTCCATAATGGGAAGATAGAAAAGGAGAACATTCATCTAAAAAAACAAGAGGACATTTTTGAAAATTATAAAGGTTCTTATTTTTGCAAATAATTTGAGGGAGCCCTAATTTCAGTTGGTTTCATTAGAGTACTCCGAAGAATTATATTTATCTGAGCTTTGAATGGCTCAGTGCAGCTCGCACTGTAGCCTGTAGGTACTTTGAGCCTATTTCGATCGGTCCATTGAGTTCTCTATCAGTGAAAACACCCTTTTCACATTGACATCTTAGTAATTCTACCCGATAGATATTTACGCGAGTAAAAAATAACGTGTCTGGCTTTTTGCATCCGGGGAAGAACAGTTTACAAGAACTAAATTGTAGAAAAAGGTTTTGATACTATATAGAGTCTTGCAGAGCCATAATGAAGCGTGGGTACTGAACATTTTGGAAGGTTGCAAGAAATTACTAAAAATGATTTCTCTCCAAGAATTGATACATTTACCAAAATTGCAAAGCTCTCCGAATATACGAAGCTCTAATAAATGTTCAATTTAATCCAGAGAATTTGCATTTATGGGTATTATATTCTAATATGAGCACTGCTTCTAAAAGGAAAATTCTCTAGAGTTTGCCACACAGCTCCGAGGGGATTTACTAGGTTTTGAACAGTGCCATCGGCTCAAAAAAAATGTCTTGTGTTTGTTATGTTTTCTTCCAGGTATAATAATTCTAAATGGAGATGCTTGCTCCTTTTTTATACGTCCAAATATTGCGACGCATTTTTTATCAGTATACTCGTTTTAATGTTTCTTCAATTTTTCAGGTAGCAACCTCAAGGTTCATTCAAAAGTTATTTGTTGTTGAAATTTATTTTTGTTTGATGATTATTTAGAACATATTTTTCAAAAGTAATACATTGTTTTTTAATTAGAGTAGTTTAGTTTTCAAATGATTTACAAAAGAGCGGAAGGTATTACGAGTATTTACGGAAAGAACAAATTGATCCAAAGAAGGACAGTTCTTCTCAAAACAGGACGTCTGGCAGCCTTAATTTTAGCCAGGTACTGAAAAAGAAATCTGTAGTTTTAAATATTTCATATAATAATAATAATAAACAGTATTAAAGGCCATAACTGGCCCCTTACTGAGTCAACAACCCGGCTCCAACGGTTTCGATCCTGAGCATGGTCTTCATACTGTCTAAGACAATCTGAAGAGGCCAAGTCGTTCTCTACATCGTGGAGCCATCGTCGCCGGCAACGACCTCTGCGCCTACCATATGGTGGCTCTCCTTTCAGAGATCGCTGCACAATTCGTTCCGGATCAGCACGCAGAACGTGACCGAGCCAGCGTACTCGCTGAGATCTTATTTCATGTACAATATCGGGGATCTTCATCAGATCTCTGATCTCGATATTGTACAGAGCTCGGTAGGTACCATCTATTTCGCGTTTTGGGCCGTAGATCACACGCATGACTCTTCTCTCAAATGTTAGGAGCCATCTCTCGTATTCATCCGTCAGCGCCCAACTTTCACATCCAAACATAACAACGGGCCTGATCAACGCTTTGTAAAGCTTCAGCTTCACGGCACTTGATAAGTGTTTAGATTTTAGCAGTGGCCTTAGAGGATACAGAGAACGACTGCCAGCTGCCAGCCGCACTTTAATATCCTCACCCACACTATTATCGTGAGTGATAAGAGAACCCAAATATTTGAACCTCCTCACTCCCTCAAACGTGTGGTGGCCACTACTAAAATCTGGTGTGCCACTGTCCCTAAAACCTGAGATCAGGTATTTCGTTTTGGACTCATTGATCTGAAGTCCAACAGAAGCTGAAAACTCTACAAGCGGATCAAGTATTTCTTTCACTCCGTTGCTATTCAGTCCAATCACGCATATGTCATCTGCATATGCAAGCACCTGATTGGACTGGCGATATAAGATGTTACGCTGCGGTGTTTCAGTTTTACGAAAGATGTACTCCAACATGAGATTAAAGAGTATCGGGGACAGAGCATCTCCCTGCCGAACACCCGAGTTAACTACAAAACTTGTCGATAGCCTGTTCTCAACTTTAACACAGCATTGAGACTGCGTCACTGTCATCCTACATAGTCGTACCAGTTTTGTTGGCATTCCTAGGTATTCCAGGGCAGACCATAGACTCTCTCGATTGATCGAGTCATAGGCCTGCCGGAAATCCAGGAACACCTGATGTACGGGGATGGATGTCTCATAATATTTAGATAGAATCATCCGCAGCGAAAAGACCTGATCGGTGACTGATCGATTCGGACGAAATCCTCCTTGATAGTCACCAACCAAGCCCTCCGCCAGAGGAGTGATTCTATCCAATACAATGTATGACAGTAACTTGTAAGCTGTGCAAAGGAGAGCTATACCGCGATAATTCTCACACTTCAAGCGGTCTCCCTTCTTGAAGATGGGGCATATCGCGGCCACTTTCCATTCGTCAGGCATAACTTCGGTTCGCCATACTAATCGAATAAGGTCGAAAAGACAGTTCAACAAAGTATCCCCTCCGAATATCAAGAGCTCCGAATTAATGCAGTCCACTCCAGGTGCACGGTTTCGTTTCAATCTCTGCATGGCTTTAGTGAATTCCTCATGGGATGGCTCCTCAGTGCAAATCTCCGCAGTCTGTATTAGAGGTGGCTCAACAACAGTCTGTGACGCATGATGGACATCAAGCAGGTCAGTAAAGTGTCCACTCCATGCGTCAAGTACTGCGTCGATGTTGACACAGAGGTTTCCATCCCGGTCCCGAATGGCGGTTGACGTAGGCCTGAAAGTATTGTTCAGTCCAGTAATTCCTTTAAAGAGATTACGCGAACTGCGCTCATTACTGAGTTGTTGTACTTTCAGAACCTCGGCCTTCCACCATTCTCCCTTCTTCCGTCTACAAATCCGCTTAGCTGCCCTTCTTGCAAGAGCAGCCTTGTTTTTCCTCGCGATTGTGAGACGTTGTTGCACTTCATTATGGGCTATATTTTGTTGCTCAACTGCAAGACGACACCCGTCATCAAACCAATCATTCTTGGGTCTGACTTTCACTATACCTAAAGTCTGTTGAGCAGCACTGACAACCGAAGTTTTCAGTACCCCCCAGACAGAGTTCACGCAGTCAGACTGGTAATTAGCTTCATTAATGTTGTCGCTGACAAGATCCTGATATCGTTTCTTTTGATCTTCATTTATCAGACCTTCACAGTCGAAACGTACCATGCGTTTCGCTGTGTTCCCAGACTTGTACGAAAACTTCCATCGTAGCTTTGCAGCGACCAAATGATGATCGCTGCCTACGTATTTGGTTGCTGACCGATAAGTTCTCACATCCTGCACAACCTGAGCCCGTCCTTTAGAAACTAACACATGGTCAATTTGGCTGCGGGAAGTTCCGCGAGGATGTGTCCATGTCTCAAGATGTATGTGTTTGTGAGGGAAGAATGTGCTTGCTACTCTAAGATCATGAGCAACCGCAAAGTACATCATTCTCTCACCATTATCGGTCGCAGTTTCGTGTCGGGAGTACGGACCTATGTTTTCACACAAGTCGGTCTGATTTCTGCCAGCTCTAGCATTAAAGTCCCCAATTACCATTCTAACATCGTGTTCGGGTATAGATCCCATCAGATCGTCCAAGTCATTGTAAAATGAGTCTTTATCTTGGGGCTGGCTGACCTCTGTGGGCGCATGTACACAAATTATCGACAGGTTAGCTAACTTCATGCGCAAGCGAAGCTTACACAATCGGTTATTAACTGCTTGGAAATCCAAAACAGCGTTCTTTACCTGCGGCCCAAGAAGAAATCCAGCTCCAAGATTTCCGAGGTCATCTCCACTGTAGAACAACGTATAGCCCTGGGACACATGGTCTCCACTTTTAGGCCAGCGAGTTTCTTGAAGAGCAACGAGTTCCAGCCGATACTCCTTCATGCACGTGATTAGGCCCTCTAACGCTCCTGGTTTCCTTAGTGATTGCACGTTCCACGTGCCGATCCTAAATCTCGTGTCCGGGTACTTGAGCGGGGGTCCGGTGTTGTTTTGGCGGTATCCATTTTTCTTTTTGTTGACTTTATAAACACTATATTTTTTTACGGATGCGGGTCGTCAGCCCAGCGATCCAACCGTTTAGTCGCCTCCTACGACAAGCAAAGGATACTGTGGTGGTATTCTTGGGAAACATGTTCGTGCAATTTTGATTTACGAGACATGTGAGTGCCCCCCGACCACAGGGGCCTATTAAATATTTCATATAATCTCAGATATTCTGGTTTCTCAAGTTAGAAAATATATAAAATTAAAAAAGAGAACTAAAAATAATAATAAAAAAAATGAGCAAAAGAGATCGTGAATCTGAAAAGAACTCGAATCGTGGGTTGAAAATTGAAGCCTTCTGATTGTTTAGTCTTGAGTCTTACTAGGTAGCTGTATTGCATTTTGTATTTTAAAAATAAGTCTTCTAGCACAGAAAACATAATATATACAGAAGTATATATTCGAATAAATTGTTTATCTCATTTCATATAACCCCAATTATATATTTATTTACTTGGCTACTTGGCCAAAACAATCGGAAAAATTATTATGACACGTTTTAAAGAGAATTAGTGTATTTTGGTCTCAGATCAACGATAGTATGAAACTAGGTCGACTGTATTCAAAGTTTATTCTTATAAAAAATGTCTGGCATTTTGTGAGGTGATCTTAGACGAATATCCTATACATTAATCTATATTACCAGAGAGTAGATGAACATTGAACCCATACGTAACAATAGATTTAAAATATCAGACATCCCACACTGGGTGCAGGAAACAGCACGACTTACCATGTCGTACTGTAAATGAATTGGAAAAGCATCCCAAATACAAAAATATTTAAAATTTCCTGATAATTGTATCATTTCAAAAGAATCAAATCAATATAAAAATGATTTCGTTTTAAATAGAACACTAAACTATCTAACAATTTTGGGAGTGGTCTGGTAACAAGCTCGTCCTGTAATGTAAACGCATATTTATTGTCCTAGTAAATTTTGCAACATGGCAACATTGAAAAATTAGAGGAAAAAAAGTGGTGTTGTTCTATATTTTTCCCTTCAATTTCCATTGGAAATGACGAAAATTTACATAAGAAAAATATTTTTTTTTTCTTTGAGGTTGGTGGTTCCGTGCAGTGGCAAATGAAAAATAGCGTACAAAGGGAATACATAGTAGGGTGATTATTGTATTTTTAATAACAATAAAAACACGTTTTTGTCCATTTTTTCAATGCCACCACCATCCACCACATTTAATAAAACAATAAACAATTTAAGAGAAACGTTGAATGTACTAACATTTCTTGTAAGTTTTTATGTATTTTCCATCGGCTAAAAATTTAAAGGGGATATAATATTATCCCTCATGAAAGTTTAAATAGAAATTTTCCTTCATTTTTCTTTTTTTTTGGTATTTTCATTCTTAATTTGTATCTATTAATTGTGAGTGTGTGCACATACATGTTTATGTGTATATGTATGTGGAAAAAAGAATGTTATTTTACAACTAAATTGAAATTTTTATTTTTTGTTGATATTTTCAACTTTTCGTTTTATTCATATTATTCATATATTTTGTTTAAATTATTAAAAAGAAAAAGATAAATTGAAAATTATAATCCGTGAGATGTTTTGTATATTGATTTTTCCTTAAAAATATTTCTTGGCGGCCCGCGTAGCAACCGTCTAATCCTCACAACTTTCTAGTGCTGAATTAAAATTTGGTTTCGAAAAATTCAATGAATAAATTTGGTTTGTTGACCTTTTTATATAAAAAAAATTTGGAATTGGTATTTTTATAAAACCAAAATAATAGCCTTTATAATTGGTATAGGCATTAAAAATTGAATGTTTAATTTATTTAAATAAAACAAATGTTTAATAAACAAATAATGGTGGATAACAAAAAAATTTAACAATTTGATTGATAGAAGAATAAATGTTTATAAATAAATTTAATTAAATATTTATAATATTTTGCTATATTTTTTGAAACCATTATTATTATTACATTTATATTTAATAAATTAAAATGATTTAATTCATTTTGTGTTTAACAAAAAAAAACTAAATTCACATTTGTAAAATTTAAAAAAAAAAACTACAAGTAATAATAGAATCAAAAACAAATGAAAAAAAACACAAAACAAAAAAAGAAAATGGAAACACGAAAAAAATCGATTCCATTTTTTCCGTTTTCCATTTTTATTTTTCCATTAAAATTTAATTGAAATTTTCTTTTTTTTCTCATTTCTGTTGTTTTGTAATTTTTTGTTATTTCTCGTAAAGCAGTAGCTTTTCTTCCGTGTCATCTGAATTTTATTTTTTATTTATATTTCCAAACGGTTTTCGAAAATATTATTCACAGGAAATAGATTTCTTGAAGCGAATACTAAAATGCGTATAACTTGCAATTCACACGCGTATATTGGAGTGGTTCCTGGTAAGTACAAATATCGAAAAAGTAACATAAAATACTATACCTTTCTAGTGTAATGAACAAAAAAAAAATTAATCAATATGAGAAATTGAGAACCCACTCTAACTGGAAATTTCGTCCTTCATTCATTATATTTCTTCTAATTATATATTTAGGGGGAAAACAAACCTATTAATTTTCTACCGAAAAACTAACTACGAAATAAGATATGTATTTAACAAAAGTAAATAAAATTGTATATAGTGAAAATAGAGGGAAATAATGAATTTCATCATGTTTACAAAATTTTCAAGAGTTATAGTTATTTACGACTGTTAAAATTTTAGGACTTTACTCGACAAATATCCAACTATCTCTTACAAAATCAATAATAGTTCAAATTGTCTAAACATTTAATAAACATCATTCCTTATTTTTATATTTTTTAGCGTTCAAAATTATAAAACGTTTTTTTCTGTGAAGTCTGTAGGTGTTTGTGTATATTTCAGATATCCTCTAATTTTCTAACAAAAATGTGTCATTTAATTTGAATTTTCACCGATCAAAACTATAATATTATCAGAATTAATTGAATCGATCGTTTGAATTATTAAAAATATATTTATCGAAACCTTTCTAGATTTAGAGATAAAGATTTATAATTTCAGATTGGATGGAATATTAGATATTATCTTCTTAAATTTGAGTGAAATACACATTTAATAATAATTTTTAACCAATGACATACATATGTATATATGTATATGAATATTTTATTGTCGATCCTCGCCAGGTGAACTGCAAACTATGAGGGGCAACTCACAGCTGAGCAGAGAGAATCCGTGATATGGGCCAATGAAAACTGTCGGCTGCGACAGCTCGGAATCATGAAGATGAGAGCATCACTTTGGAAAAATGGAGTTAAGTGTATAATGCACTGAACTCGGCTTTCCTGAAGGTTTTAGGAGAGAATTCAGGATCCCTCCATCCTGTAGAGATGCAGGATGGTATCAAGGACGCGTTAAGCTAACGGCGTGCTCAGATTCCAGATCAGTGGATCTATATAAGGAGGCGGTAGCGGAGGTAGAGGTGGTTTGGCAGGGCGCGAGGCTGGCGGCTGTGAGCAGGGAAGAGATTCCTAGCAGACCAAGAGCGCGCGTCTTACTACCAACCGAACCGGCTAGCCCAGATGAGATCCTGGAAATAATTAGGATCACAATCCAAGTCTTCCAACTGATAACTGGAAGATAGTAAGGCAAGAGGACGATTAACTACTATGGTAATCAACGAGGAGTCCCTGGCTCCTTTTGCTGTGACTAAGGGAGTAATTGACTTCGGTTTCGGGTCAATTACTTTCAGAGTCTTTAAAAAAATACGAGGTTGAGGCGCATACAGGGGAACCTGGAGCAGCCGGCAACCTGTCCACACTAAAGGCAGATGTACCAAGAGAGGAGGCAATCCAACCAATGGAGATTTCTGAGGTAGCTGCACTAGGAGAGGAGATGAGCAGCCGCCTTTCCCTGGTACCGGACCTAGATTACTGTCAGACTCCTCACGGGAGGAGAGGGCTGCCAGCATCTCGGAACAAAGTACCACCGGCAACACCGAATAATCCACTGGAACGAACAAACATTAGCTACTGGAACAGTAGAGGACGTGGTCCTTATTAAAGAACCTTGGATAAACAGTAGCAGGATCTGTGGCCTTAGAATGAAGGGGTATAACCTAATATACTCAAGCAATTCTGGGAAAATGAGATCCTGCATTCTTGGAAAAAATAATTTAATCTACTATCTCAATACAGCAATCGTGACATAACTGCTATCAACGTAGAGGTTGGTGGCAGCAAAATCTGACTGGTCTCAACCTATATAGACCGGAACTATCAGGTTCCGCCGAATAACCGAGGCGACCTGGTTATCGAAGCTGAAAAAAAGAAAATTGGTGTGATTCTTGGATGTGATGCTAATGAGCATCACACAATCTGGGCTAGCATCAACGAAAGGGGTGAGCTGAGCTATTTTTTGAGTACTTATTAACTACTAACCTTTTAGTTCGTCATATTGGGCAAGTAATAAATGTGAATTTTATTACTAAAACGAATTCTAGGCGTAATCCTCGCCTCAGATGTTATTCAGAGAACATTCCTTCCTCTGACAATCGATTTGTAACATTCAGTCTTAACGTTTACCCTGCTACCCGGAAAGTCTTTAGGAATACCAGAAGGACAAACTGGGCCAAGTATATAGGGAAATGCTAAAAGATGTATTAACGCCGGCGGCCCCTGAGCCGCCAGCAACAGTGGAGGAACTGAACTGCATAGTGAACACTATCACTAGTGCCCTCAACCGATCCTTTAATGCTGCTTGCCCAATAGTTAAGCCCAGGAGCAAGCAAAAACCAACATGGTGGTCCAAGGAACTGGAGACCTACCGAAAGGCTTGTAGGAAAGCAACTAATAGAGCCAAAAGTACGAGAGAGGCCCTGGATTGGGACTCTTATAAGGAGGACATAAAATTATACAAAAAAGAAGTAAGGAAGGCACAGAGAAGATCATGGAAACTCGTCTGTGATAGAATGGAGGAACTCTCCGAGACCTCTTGTCTTAGAATGATACTGCCTACTAATCCAACCAGTCCCAATTATCTAATTAAACCGGACGGATCTAGGACTGCTTCTAGTGAAGAATCTATTTGAACTGTTTCGATGAGAAAACTCACTTTCCAGGAAGCTTTAACGAATCGACCGAGACTAGTACTCATCGAGAATTCATTGCGCATAGAAGATATCGTAACTAAAAAATAGATCCTATGGGCACTTGAATTATACCAGCAGAAATTCAAAACAACTCGTCGATTATTCTCCCTTGGCTGGAAGTAATCTTCAAAGGTTGTTTAAAATTGGTCTATATTCCGAAGAGATGGACAGAGATCAGTGTTATCTTTATTCCGAAAGCGGGAAAAACCTCACATTACCGAAAGGACTTAAGACCCAAAACTCTATCGTCCTTTCTGTTGAAAACCTTGGAAAGGCTGATAGATGATTATATAGGATCAAAAATAAAGCCTAGTGACTGGGCACAGTCACAACATGCGTACTGTAAACGGAAATCGGTGACACAACTCTGCATGCCCTGGTACGTACGATTGTCAAATCAATATTCTCGCAAGATTTCTGGGCGTAATCTTGGACAGTAAGCTTAGTTGGATGTCTAACATCTTGGAAAGAGTAAACAAGGTTAATATAGCTATGTACTAATAATGCAGAACCGCCATCGGAATGAGATGGGGCCTAAACCCGGAGCTGGTACACTGGCTATTCACTGCCGTAGTAAGACTTATAGCTCTTGAAAAATTAACCAGCTCTTGAAAAATTAACCTACAGAAATGGGATCGAGAAGGTGCAAAGAACTGACTGTATGCTTATAAGCGGGATGTTGAGGACAACACTAAGACGCGCCTTAGAGATTATTTTTCACCTTCTCCCTGTCGATATTTATGGTAAGCAGATGGCGGCGAACACAGTCACCCGACTATAAGCCGTACCTCAGTGGAAATGTCTTCAAACAGGACACTCGACGATAATTAGATAGCTAAGGAAAGAACTGCAAATCTAGACTACGTTACACCAACATTAGCTTCGAGAAATGTTTCCGAACCACGTGCCCGTCAAGAGAATCTTGGAGGAGCGGGTCGCTATCGGAAACAGAAACATTACAGTTCTTTACGAATTCTTTACGAATGGCTCCAAACTACACTGTAAAGTAGGAGCTGGAGTCTTCTGTGATAAATTGTAAGTAGATATATCAGTTTGTCTCCCTGATTATTGCAGCGTGTACCACCAGAGATGATAGCGATTGAGGAGGTCTTGACTTGGTTGAAACATAATGTGGTATCCTCGATTGATACCGCAATTTATGTGGACAGTCAGGCGGGAATCAACTCGCTGGAGTCAGTGTCCCTGACATCAAAAGTGGGGTTGGGTTGCCAATTGTCTCTAAATGAGATGAGCGAGCATTTCAACATTCAGATAGTCTGGGTCGCCGACCACTCGGACGTCATGGAGAACTGGCGAGGCATGGTACAACTGGGTGGACGAACTAGCGAGGCATGGTACAACTCTCCAACTGCTGCCGGAAAGGGCAAATTTGGGGAGGCTTATTACGGCGCTCAAGAAAGCGCTTAAAAAAGAGGTAGTAGAGGCAGCACAGCGAACGACAGGTGGACTAACACTGTCAAATGTAGTGTAGCAAGACAGGTCTGGCCAAAGCTGGACTTGAAACGCTCAAATACACTAATCTCCCTACGTAGACGTGAATTAAAAACGATCGTGGGGATACGTAATCTTCAAAGGTTGTTTAAAATTGGTCTATATTCCAAAGAGATGGACAGAGATCAGTGTTATCTTTATTCCGAAAGCGGGAAAAACCTCACATTACCGAAAGGACTTAAGACCCAAAACTCTATCGTCCTTTCTGTTGAAAACCTTGGAAAGGCTGATAGATGATTATATAGGATCAAAAATAAAGCCTAGTGACTGGGCACAGTCACAGGATGCGTACTGTAAACGGAAATCGGTGACACAACTCTGCATGCCCTGGTACGTACGATTGTCAAATCAATATTCTCGCAAGATTTCTGGGCGTAATCTTGGACAGTAAGCTTAGTTGGATGTCTAACATCTTGGAAAGAGTAAACAAGGTTAATATAGCTATGTACTAATAATGCAGAACCGCCATCGGAATGAGATGGGGCCTAAACCCGGAGCTGGTACACTGGCTATTCACTGCCGTAGTAAGACTTATACTTATGTATGGGATGGGTGAGTGGTGGCCAGCTCTTGAAAAATTAACCTACAGAAATGGGATCGAGAAGGTGCAAAAAACTGACTGTATGCTTATAAGCGGGATGTTGAGGACAACACTAACACGCGCCTTAGAGATTATTTTTCACCTTCTCCCTATCGATATTTATGGTAAGCAGATGGCGGCGAACACAGTCACACGACTATAAGCCGTACCTCAGTGGAAATGTCTTCAAACAGGACACTCGACGATAATTAGATAGCTAAGGAAAGAACTGCAAATCTAGACTACGTTACACCAACATTAGCTTCGAGAAATGTTTCCGAACCACGTGCCCGTCAAGAGAATCTTGGAGGAGCGGGTCGCTATCGGAAACAGAAACATTACAATTCTTTACGAATTCTTTACGAATGGCTCCAAACTACACTGTAAAGTAGGAGCTGGAGTCTTCTGTGATAAATTGTAAGTAGATATATCAGTTTGTCTCCCTGATTATTGCAGCGTGTACCACCAGAGATGATAGCGATTGAGGAGGTCTTGACTTGGTTGAAACATAATGTGGTATCCTCGATTGATAACGCAATTTACAGTCAGGCGGCAATCAACTCGCTGGAGTCAGTGTCCCTGACATCAAAAGTGGGGTTGGGTTGCCAATTGTCTCTAAATGAGATGAGCGAGCATTTCAACATTCAGATAGTCTGGGTCGCCGACCACTCGGACGTCATGGAGAACTGCCGGGTGGACGAACTAGCGAGGCATGGTACAACTCTCCAACTGCTGCCGGAAAGGGCAAATTTGGGGAGGCTTATTACGGCGCTCAAGAAAGCGCTTAAAAAAGAGGTAGTAGAGACAGCTCAGCGAACGACAGGTGGACTAACACTGTCACATGTAGTGTAGCAAGACAGGTCTGGCCAAAGCTGGACTTGAAACGCTCAAATACACTAATCTCCCTACGTAGACGTGAATTAAAAACGATCGTGGGGATACTCACAGGACACTGCCTATTGTGAGCAGGGAAGAGATTCCTAGCAGACCAAGAGCGCGTCTTACTACCAACCGAACCGGCTAGCCCAGATGAGATCCTGGAAATAATTAGGATCACAATCCAAGTCTTCCAACTGATAACTGGAAGATAGTAAGGCAAGAGGACGATTAACTACTATGGTAATCAACGAGGAGTCCCTGGCTCCTTTTGCTGTGACTAAGGGGATAATTGACTTCGGTTTCGGGTCAATTACTCTCAGAGTCTTTAAAAAAATACGAGGTTGAGGCGCATACAGGGGAACCTGGAGCCGCCGGCAACCTGTCCACACTAAAGGCAGATGTACCAAGAGAGGAGGCAATCCAACCAATGGAGATTTCTGAGGTAGCTGCACTAGGAGAGGAGATGAGCAGCCGCCTTTCCCTGGTACCGGACCTAGATTACTGTCAGACTCCTCACGGGAGGAGAGGGCTGCCAGCATCTCGGAACAAAGTACCACCGGCAACACCGAATAATCCACTGGAACGAACAAACATTAGCTACTGGAACAGTAGAGGACGTGGTCCTTATTAAAGAACCTTGGATAAACAGTAGCAGGATCTGTGGCCTTAGAATGAAGGGGTATAACCTAATATACTCAAGCAATTCTGGGAAAATGAGATCCTGCATTCTTGGAAAAAATAATTTAATCTACTATCTCAATACAGCAATCGTGACATAACTGCTATCAACGTAGAGGTTGGTGGCAGCAAAATCTGACTGGTCTCAACCTATATAGACCGGAACTATCAGGTTCCGCCGAATAACCGGGGCGACCTGGTTATCGAAGCTGAAAAAAAGAAAATTGGTGTGATTCTTGGATGTGATGCTAATGAGCATCACACAATCTGGGCTAGCATCAACGAAAGGGGTGAGCTGCGCTATTTTTTGAGTACTTATTAACTACTAACCTTTTAGTTCGTCATATTGGGCAAGTAATAAATGTGAATTTTATTACTAAAACGAGTTCTAGGCGTAATCCTCGCCTCAGATGATATTCAGAGAACATTCCTTCCTCTGACAATCGATTTGTAACATTCAGTCTTAACGTTTACCCTGCTACCCGGAAAGTCTTTAGGAATACCAGAAGGACAAACTGGGCCAAGTATATAGGGAAATGCTAAAAGATGTATTAACGCCGGCGGCCCCTGAGCCGCCAGCAACAGTGGAGGAACTGAACTGCATAGTGGACACTATCACTAGTGCCCTCAACCGATCCTTTAATGCTGCTTGCCCAATAGTTAAGCCCAGGAGCAAGCAAAAACCAACATGGTGGTCCAAGGAACTGGAGACCTACCGAAAGGCTTGTAGGAAAGCCACTAATAGAGCCAAAAGTACGAGAGAGGCCCTGGATTGGGACTCTTATAAGGAGGACATAAAATTATACAAAAAAGAAGTAAGGAAGGCACAGAGAAGATCATGGAAACTCGTCTGTGATAGAATGGAGGAACTCTCCGAGACCTCTTGTCTTAGAATGATACTGCCTACTAATCCAACCAGTCCCAATTATCTAATTAAACCGGACGGATCTTGGACTGCTTCTAGTGAAGAATCTATTTGAACTGTTTCGATGAGAAAACTCACTTTCCATGAAGCTTTAACGAATCGACCGAGACTAGTACTCATCGAGAATTCATTGCGCATAGAAGATATCGTAACTAAAAAATAGATCCTATGGGCACTTGAATTATACCAGCAGAAATTCAAAACAACTCGTCGATTATTCTCCCTTGGCTGGAAGTAATCTTCAAAGGTTGTTTAAAATTGGTCTATATTCCGAAGAGATGGACAGAGATCAGTGTTATCTTTATTCCGAAAGCGGGAAAAACCTCACATTACCGAAAGGACTTAAGACCCAAAACTCTATCGTCCTTTCTGTTGAAAACCTTGGAAAGGCTGATAGATGATTATATAGGATCAAAAATAAAGCTTAGTGACTGGGCACAGTCACAACATGCGTACTGCAAACGGAAATCGGTGACACAACTCTGCATGCCCTGGTACGTACGATTGTCAAATCAATATTCTCGCAAGATTTCTGGGCGTAATCTTGGACAGTAAGCTTAGTTGGATGTCTAACATCTTGGAAAGAGTAAACAAGGTTAATATAGCTATGTACTAATAATGCAGAACCGCCATCGGAATGAGATGGGGCCTAAACCCGGAGCTGGTACACTGGCTATTCACTGCCGTAGTAAGACTTATACTTATGTATGGGATGGGTGAGGGGTGGCCAGCTCTTGAAAAATTAACCTACAGAAATGGGATCGAGAAGGTGCAAAGAACTCACTGTATGCTTATAAGCGAGATGTTGAGGACAACACTAACACGCGCCTTAGAGATTATTTTTCACCTTCTCCCTGTCGATATTTATGGTAAGCAGATGGCGGCGAACACAGTCACCCGACTATAAGCCGTACCTCAGTGGAAATGTCTTCAAACAGGACACTCGACGATAATTAGATAGCTAAGGAAAGAACTGCAAATCTAGACTACGTTACACCAACATTAGCTTCGAGAAATGTTTCCGAACCACGTGCCCGTCAAGAGAATCTTGGAGGAGCGGGTCGCTATCGGAAACAGAAACATTACAGTTCTTTACGAATTCTTTACGAATGGCTCCAAACTACACTGTAAAGTAGGAGCTGGAGTCTTCTGTGATAAATTGTAAGTAGATATATCAGTTTGTCTCCCTGATTATTGCAGCGTGTACCACCAGAGATGATAGCGATTGAGGAGGTCTTGACTTGGTTGAAACATAATGTGGTATCCTCGATTGATACCGCAATTTATGTGGACAGTCAGGCGGCAATCAACTCGCTGGAGTCAGTGTCCCTGACATCAAAAGTGGGGTTGGGTTGCCAATTGTCTCTAAATGAGATGAGCGAGCATTTCAACATTCAGATAGTCTGGGTCGCCGACCACTCGGACGTCATGGAGAACTGCCGGGTGGACGAACTAGCGAGGCATGGTACAACTCTCCAACTGCTGCCGGAAAGGGCAAATTTGGGGAGGCTTATTACGGCGCTCAAGAAAGCGCTTAAAAAAGAGGTAGTAGAGGCAGCTCAGCGAACGACAGGTGGACTAACACTGTCACATGTAGTGTAGCAAGACAGGTCTGGCCAAAGCTGGACTTGAAACGCTCAAATACACTAATCTCCCTACGTAGACGTGAATTAAAAACGATCGTGGGGATACTCACAGGACACTGCCTATTTGGAGAACATGCGAGGAGACTAGGTCTAGAAGCAAAAGATTTTTGCAGGGACTTAAAGTCCACTTTCTATGCTCATGTTGGGCTTTAGCACACAGAAGGCATAAACATATGGGTAGGTTCTTAATGGACAACCTCTCTGATCTCGAGAACTGATCTAATCTAGCCTAACCTATGTATATTTTAATTATGATTTTATTTGGGATCGGCCGCTAATTGTTGAATTCCTTTCGGAACATAAACACCTCAAAATCATTCTAGAAGCCAACATTGAAATTAAATTTGATGAATTGAATCATTGAAGTTATAATTCACTTATGATATGGCATCGAAATCGATCGATCTAAAATACCTAAACTCAAAAACTTCATCTTTATTTTATAGTTTGAAACATATTATCAATTTTCATTACAAATATCTAAAGAAGTAAAACGTTATCTTAGCTATGTATTACCAAAGTGTTCTAACAATGCTAAATTTATTTTTTCATCATTTTGACATAATTCGCAAAACATGTCACAAATTTTATTCAATTTTTAGATTGCAATTTTCAATTATTATATAATTATTATTTATTTGAAATTTAAAATTGGCTTCCATATATATGTACATAATTTGCAATAATACTATATACACAATAAAATTGAAAGTAATGCAAAACAATAAATTCAAATGGCAGCAAAATAATAAAAAGGAAAAAAAATGTCTTGGTTATACTATAAATGGTTGAATTGTTATAAAAATTAGAAATGTCATACATTTTTATATATTTATAATTTATTTTAGGAGAATATTTTCTTTTTAATGTCAAGTTAAATTATATCTTATAAATAATAAAGCTTTTTTCGTTATTTTTGTTTGTCATACACAAAATGATAAATGGAAATTTGTTTTTATGTATTCTGTATATGTGTATTTGTATAAATATATATTTTCCGATTTGATTATATTGTACATAAATGAATTTTCGTTTCTCAAATAAAATAATAAGAAAATCTTTAATGTGCCCAAAAATTATAAGAAATACATTATATTTCAATTAATTAACTTTTATTATAAATTTGGTGATCATAAGAAATTACCAAATCTAAATTATTTATATACATATTTTAAATTATTATTATTTATTTCTTAATCATAGCAATTATTCATTCTAAAAACATTCTTCTAATTAATACATTTTAAAATTTATACTTGTGTACATGTATTATATGTTAACAAAATTATGTGTTTTCACGCAAAAATTAGAAAATTTAAAATAAAAATTAATTTATAAAATCTGTTGTGTTTACATTGATGTTAATTTATGATTTAAATAATAAAATAAGCAATTAATTTCTGTCAGAATATATTATTTATGAATTTATACAAAAAGAAAAATCTTTGAGACAATTTTCCACCCAATAAATTATAATCCAGTTCTAGTAAAGTATTTTGAAAAATCTTATCGATTATTACTTTTATTGAATTAGTCCAACGTTGGAAAAACAAAATAATAAATTAGTTGTCGCTACTTAGAATGTATGTTAAAGTGATGATTGGTGAATTAAAGTAACTAAATATTCTAAACTTATAATGTTTGCGTCTATATGTTACGCAAAATAAAAAAATGATAAATAAAAACATAAAACAATTAAAAACAAATGACTATAACTATAATCAGAGCCTTCCCTGAACGATTTGCCATGTTTTTGTAGAACTTTTTACAGGAACCGTGAGGTAGAATGAAAAGATAAATGTTTCAATTCGATTTTCACTTTGCGACCTGTATATATATTATATAATATTGAAGAAACCCAAATCGGAAAATCAGATTATTAAATCGTATATTAATTTAACATAAATTAAATCAAAGTTAAATATGATTCAAATTCGTACATTTATTTGAATGTGTAGGTTGAGTAAATTAAAAAAATATTAGGGAGTTCCAAAGAGAGCTGCACTACATATTTGGTTTCAAACAGAATTATGTAAAAATGCGAATTAAACTATTACCAACAATAAAAGTGTACCACATTCATGCCTATTCTGTATAACTCGTTTTCACTGAAAAAAGATTCCATTGGACAATTTATTATTCTGTATCTCGTTTCGTTGGAGAAATTCCATCGTCTTGAAAAAATTCGAACGCGAAGGAATTTTATTTTTGTTGCTATTCTGTAACTTGATTCCATTGGAATTTTTGATTAATTTTGTAGAAAAATTTCCGTTAGAAAACTGTGGTGGAATTTTTTTGAAAATGCCAGTATTATCGTTTCGCGGTAAATTTTCTTTGAATAAATAGGAAAATAAAATAAAAAATATTCCGACATATGTTAGTCTTGCGCAAAACTCATTTTAACAATCGTCAACTGCCAGCTTGTAAAGTGAGTTTTGATTATACGTTGGAATATTTAAAAAGATTGCAAGGACAATAGTAATCGATCGCCAGTGCTTACGAGACATGTTTTAATCTTAGTAGTGTAGTAATACAGAAATGTATTTTGCTAGCAAAAGCTTATGTCGAAACTAACAAATAAATTACAAATCACGACCTTGCCCAAGGATATACGAAAAGAAACCAACAATAAATTGTATATATTACATTTGGAAAACGAAACCTTTTCTAAATTAAACATGTAAATTATTTATTAACATATATAACAATAAATATTTTATTGTTATTAAACAACAATAAGACGAAACAAAAATATTTGTATTACATTATTGGAAATTCCTGTTTTTTAAATAAAAATTACCAAATGTCATTTTATTCTCTATTTAACAGTAATCAGTAGTATTCTCGTATTTTTTAACTCTGATAAAACTCAATCAATATTACAGAAAAAATTTCAACAGAAATTTCCAGTCCAACGAGATACAGAATAGCAAATTAGCTTCCAATGGAATGGAAATTTTCCAGTGAAGATTTTCCAACCGAGTTACAAAATAGATATGAATATTATTAATTGCAAATATAGATTAAACGAAAAAAGATAAATAATTTATTGTCCCTGCAATCTTTCAACATATTCCGACGTATAGTCAAAACTCCAGTCGGTAATTGACGACTGGTAAAATGAGTATTGCGACATATGGACATATCTCGGAATATTTTATTTTTTATTTATTGCCAAAAGATAATACCAGTCGACATAGCAAATAATGTTATATATTGTAAAAGCAAACCAATTTTTGCATTTTTTTTTTATATTTACAAAATGCATTTTTTTTATGTTTACAAAAAATAAAACTACAATTTTCTGACGGGGATTTTTCTACAAAACTAATCAAACATTCCAATGGAATCGAGTTACAGAATAGCAAAATTTCAACCAAATTAAATTCGGAGTTAAAATTCCTTCGCGTTGGAATATTTTCAAAATATTTTTTCAATGTTTTGATGATGGATTGAATTTTATCATAAATTGACATTTTCATTAAAGATTAACGTAACCGAGCAAATAGCGCAGTGGTTAAAGCTGCGACGTTTGGATCGGGAGGTACCGGGTTCGAATCCCAACAGAGGCGGGATGCAAAAGGGATTTTTCATCTCCCGATTACGATCGGTGATTGAATTGAAAACATCTATGACCCTCTGTTGGAATGTAGAACTCATGGGCCGACCCATCTTCCATGTCACTGAATGAATGAATTGAATGAATGTTGCGTGAATGTAAGGTAAGGCTATGGACCAAAAAATGCCAAGTCCTTTTTAAAAAAAAAAAAAAAAAAGATTAACGTTTCAAAAAAATGTGGTTTTTATATTTTTTAATGTTTATATATATATATATATATATATATATATATGGTGAAAAATACGTGAACTCACAAATTCACTATATGGAGCCGTAAGTCATGTTTTAATTTTATGGTTTTTATGTTTTCAATGCATAGCCTTGATTAAAAAAAAAATTTAAGAATACATAATTTTTTTTTATTGTTGTTGTTGTTAAAAATACAGGGTGTCAAATTTTGAGAAAAATGATAATTATGATGTTGTATTTATGGCAATAAAAAGAAAACTAATTGTCCGATAATTATGATTTTGGACTCACTTTAAAGATAAGTTAATAGCAATTAACAAAAAAATATAAAATTAGTATGTTGTTTAATTTCTTCTTCTTTAAATTTCCCGCCAAAATGTTCTTTTTCAATTTTCTCAAAAACCTATTTTTTTTTTTTTTTTTTTTTTTTTTTTTTAAATTTGGCAACTATTATTTTACAACATATTAAAACACTGGACCAGCGTTATTTTTTATATTCTTGCAAAATCTGTTTTAGTAAGAGCATTATTTCATTTTTATATGGAAAAACTATATTTGAATAGATATTTCAGTGTTTTGCTACTGTTTAATTTTTTTGTTTTGTTTATTAATAATATTCAATTTAGCGTCACATTTAAGTATGAGTCACCGAATTGGAAGGTGCCACCCCCTGGTTTATATCGTTTGAAAATTGGTTAACCATAG
Organism: Tipula unca; assembly: GCA_951394425.1. Taxonomy (NCBI): domain Eukaryota; kingdom Metazoa; phylum Arthropoda; class Insecta; order Diptera; family Tipulidae; genus Tipula; species Tipula unca. Next base: position 6,187,550 of record OX596381.1, on the reverse strand, counting down.
TACCATAAATCCCTTTTGTTTCTTAGATTATTTTATAAGACTAAATAAAATGTTTTTTTTCCTTTTTTATTGGGGGGGTTGATTATTTTTACTTGACAGGTGTACCTGTTAAACGATGAGTAATTCTTTTGAAAACCAAAAAAAAAATATTGTCGATATAAATAACAGTTAAAATTTAAAATTTTGATTAGTTGACATTGTGATTATTTGTAAACAACATTTAAATAAGGAGCAACATTTTTTAAAATTTGTAAAAAAAACAGTGTGTTAAAGTGACTGATAAATAAGTACTAGTGCATTAAATTTGATAATGGATACATTTCGAAAGTGTTGTAAACCATTTCGCGACTTAAAGTGTTGAGTAAACTAAGACCAGTTACGGATTATGTTAAGCAATTAATGCCACAATCGGTTGAGAATCAAGATAAATTGTATCTCTGTTCAACGTGCTATATAAATCTAACCTGCAAACGACGAAAAATAGAATCAGAATTGTCACCAGACCATCAGCAACATCACCTATAACACCGCAAATAGCCGATGACGATGATAGTAGTGATAGTGAAGCGTGTTATTTCAAAAATATACCTGTTTTGGAAAAAATAAATGAGGTGTTACCCGTTATTGGGAAGTCTCCTATATATCCGAGTACATTGGAAGTCAGGCCAAAACAGCAGCAGCAAAAATTAATCGGTTTAACTTCAATGGCATTATCAACATCTTTGGTTTCGGGAATCGTGCCGCTTTTTAATCAGTCAACCGATGACCAAAGGAAGATTAAACTATATGATGAATTGATTGGTGACCTAAAAACCAAATTCCAAGAACTGGAGAAAACCAGTGATAAGATTCAGTTACTTACTATATTGCCAAAATCATTAACCATGCAAGAAATTCAGAGCGAGTTCAACGCAACGCAACATATGGTCCGAACAGCTAAAGATCTACGGGACAAGAACGGTCCACTAAGTCGTCCAGCAACTAAAGTAGGAAAGCGAATAAGTGATGAGCTGAAGCAAGCAGTATTATCTTATTACACTGATGATGATGTTAGTCGGATAATGCCCGGTAAAAACGATTGTTTAACTATCGATAAGGCTAAAGTTCAAAAGCGGCTAATGATGTGTACACTGAAAGAATGCTACGAGGGATATAAGTCGTTGCATCAGGGCGATGAGTCAAAAAAAATTGGATTTTCCAAATTTTCACTACTTCGTCCTAAATACTGTGTACAACCAGGTAGTAGTGGAACGCATACAGTCTGCGTGTGTACCATACATCAAAATGTCAAATTAATTATTTATGGTACCAAAATGGAAACTTTTACCAACGGAAAGATAGCAGACTACCGGGATTGTATTTCATCTATATTATGTGTTGAGCCTACACCAACATGTTACCTTCTAGAATGCGAAAGCTGCCCAGGACTGGATAACTTTAAACAATATTTGAAAAATGCATTTCTGGAGCATGGCTGCGAGGATGCTGAGTTAAAGTTTAATCAGTGGGTTTCTACCGACAGATGCAATTTGGAAACTTTTTCACAACCGTTAGATGTATTTCTGGATTATTTCATAAATAAGATGAAGAATCTGTTGCCTCATTACTTCATTTCACTTCAGCAGTCCAGTTTCTTAAAAAATAAAAAATTGGCGCTGAAGTCTACCGAGGTGATAGTTTTATGTGATTTTGCAGAAAATTATGCATTTATAATGCAAAATGCCGCACAAGGTTTTCATTGGAATAATAAACAAGCGACTATTCATCCATTTGTAATTTACCAAAATTTAGAAGGCAAATTACATCACCACACCTTCGTTATAATATCGGATTGTCTTCACCACGATACTGTAGCGGTTCACTTATTTATTGAGAAATTAATGCAGTTTTTGAAAACTAAAATATCCAGTTTATCTAAAATTTATTATATTACCGATGGTGCAGTCACGCATTATAAAAATAAGAAAAATTTTAAGAACATCCTAAAACACAAAGAGGATTTTGGAGTTGACTGCGAATGGCATTTTCATGCAACAGCTCATGGAAAAGGTCCATGTGATGGAGTAGGGGGTACCATCAAAAGAATGGCATCCAGAGCTAGTCTCACAATGGAATACGGCAGTACAATAACCAATGCAGATGAATTATTTAAATGGGCTAAAACGTTGAAAACAGATATCAATTTTGGATTTTGTTCAGACGCAGAACATAAATCAAAGCAAATAAAACTTGCAACTAGGTTTGAAAATTTAAAAACAGTAAAAGGAACTCACGGTTTTCACGCATTCATTCCAACAGAGGATGGCTATTTGAATTGTAAAAAATATTCTAATTCTGATGATTATCTTAAATTTAAATTGTGATTTTTAATTAGAATAAGATTGAATTTTAAACAATAAAGTAAAATTATCTTTGGGTTCGAAAATAAATAAATACTAATAATTTAACTGAACTGTCTTTTTTGTAAATATGTAATTCCAAAACAATGAGATATACATATCTATTCAAATATAGTTTTTCCATATAAAAATGAAATAATGCTCTTACTAAAACAGATTTTGCAAGAATATAAAAAATAACGCTGGTCCAGTGTTTTAATATGTTGTAAAATAATAGTTGCCAAATTTAAAAAAAAAAAAAAAAAAAAAAAAAAAAAATAGGTTTTTGAGAAAATTGAAAAAGAACATTTTGGCGGGAAATTTAAAGAAGAAGAAATTAAACAACATACTAATTTTATATTTTTTTGTTAATTGCTATTAACTTATCTTTAAAGTGAGTCCAAAATCATAATTATCGGACAATTAGTTTTCTTTTTATTGCCATAAATACAACATCATAATTATCATTTTTCTCAAAATTTGACACCCTGTATTTTTAACAACAACAACAATAAAAAAAAATTAAGTATTCTTAAATTTTTTTTTTAATCAAGGCTATGCATTGGAAACATAAAAATCATAAAATTCAAATATGACTTACAAAAATTTGTGATTTCACGTATTTTTCACCATATATATATATATATATATATATATATATATATATATATATATATATATATATATATATATATATATATATATATATATATATATATATATATATATATATATATATATGTATATATATATATGTATATATATATATATGTATATATATATATACGTATATATATATATACGTATAAATATATATATATATATATATATATATATATATATATATATATATATATATATATATATATATATATATATATATATATATATATATATATATATATATATATATATCAAAACGAGATATATTTTGATGGAAATAAATACCGTCGTATCGTGACCTGGTGGCCATCGAGGACACTAAATTGACTATTTCTAATAAATACACGTATATGTGCTGATGGTTAGCTTGATCTACAACTCAAAATATGTTAAGGACAAATGAGCACCATGTTTAGCAAATTAAGTAGCGTCTTATTAGGAAAAAGCATGGTGCTAGTGCAAATGAATAAGCGTTGAATAAGCTTGACAAGATTGAAAGATGTAATTTACTGATAGTACTAGAAAATCTGTTGCTGGTTACAAATCCCAATTATTATAAAAACAAAAATATTTCTTGAATAAAATTTAGATTTCTAGATAACAAGCTTTATATTAATCATACAACCATAATGGAATATTTATATTTAAATAAATTGTTGAGCGCATAAATTGTTAAAAACTTAGCCTGCAAATTTAAATCTTACTGTACATTATAATCTATTGAACTTTTAAAAGTCATGGAACCCCAAATAAATTTTAAAAAATATTAAATATTTTGTTTCAAAATATATAGATCTTCTTAGTTACATTTTTTACTAAAATGTGCCGTAGTGATAGGCTAGCTATTTGATTATAAAATTGAACTGTGACATTAAGCCGGTTCCGAAAAATTGCATAATTTATTGTTATGTAACTCTAGAATTTATAATTAGCTAGTTTGTATGCAGATGAGTAACTATGTATAAATAAGAGACAGAATTAGTACTGAAATTGAAAAACACGACACGCTAAAACGAGGTAATAATCTTTTAAAAAGCTCATATACGACAAATAATAATTAAAACTTGAATAACAATCAAAAACAAAACAAAAATCTTGTGTAAAAGATTACTTCAAATTTGTTATTTTGCTAATTAGTTCGACAATTTTTATGCTAGATAGAAAATATGTAATAATACAACAAATAAACAGAGCTTTATGACATTTTTAATAGCGAATGTTTTTTACAAGAATAATTTTACAGAAAAAAATGCTATACACACTTCAAGTTGCATAGAAACCGAGTTCAACACACACAAAACCATTTTCCCAGTGAAAATGCAACTTATGTTGTGTACATACAATTTTGTTTTTCTCCTGTAATTTAATTACAAAGCCAACTTGAATTTGTTTTTTTTTAAAGAGTAAAATTAAAAAACACAAAAATATTATTACACAAGAAAATTAATAACTTTAAATCACAATCAAAAGAGGTAATTAATTTCAATTCAACAAGCAAAAAACTTGAAATAATAATAACAAAAAAAAAATCTTAAAAGCTCTTCTCAGTTTTAATAGAAAATACTATAAAAAAAATAATATAAGAAAAACTTTTCACAAAAAAAAAGTTACGTGTGTGTCTATATTTTTTGCTTTTTCCATTATTTTCATTTTTGAATGAGTTTGACTGAAAAAAAACGAAAACTTTTTATTTTCCTCTACGTACGTGCATTCATACATATATATGTATACACACACACACACACACACACACACACACACACACACACACACACACACACACACACACACACACACACACACACACACACACACACACACACACACACACACACACACACACACACACACACACACACACACACACACACACACACACACACACACACACACACACACACACACACACACACACACACACACACACACACACACACACACACACACACACACACACACACACACACACACACACACACACACACACACACACACACACACACACACACACACACACACACACACACACACACACACACACACACACACACATGAAAAAAAAAGTTAATTTAAAATTTCCGTGAAAAGCAAAATGAATGAAATGCTTCAATTCACAAAGAAAATTAAAACAAAATTTTCTTCTTTTTTTTATTTTTGATGTATGATTTTTTTTTAAACATATATTTTCCATGTACTTGGAAGTTTTATTTTATTTCTTGTTTACATTTCTTAAATTAAAATAAATTTATTATTATTGTAATTTGTATGAAAATATGAAAAATGTTGTATTTGGATTATATGCTTTTTAAATTATTTTCTTAAGGCATTGTTTTATAATTAAAATATTTTTTTTTTACTTTTATTATTTAAGAAGAACATTATTATTACATACTTTTATGTATTTTGATTTGAAAATTGAGAAAATTTTTATTATAATTTAAACAGAAAATTGTTTTATTAACGGTGTGTGTATATATGTGGACTCTTTTTATTATTTTTGTGTGTCATGTAAGTATGTATATGATGGTAGGGAAAATTGAAAATTTTTGGTTGTGTATTCCATTCAATTTATTTAGGATTTAATTTCAATTAATATTCGTAATTTTCGTTTTTTTGATATTTTAATAAGAATAAAAATGTTAAATTACTTTTCTATTATCACATTATAAAATATGTATATGATTTTTTTTATTCCTGACATCATTTCAAATTTTTTTTTGTTCCGTTTTCTGATTTTCCCATTTACTTACGATTTTTTTTCGCTCAACATCAAGGAAAATTTATTTCAAATTAAATTGAACGGAAATGATTTATTTATAAGTAAAAGATTTTTTAATTTATTAGAAATTCTTAATAGTTGAATGGTTTTACTTTTTCTTCTTATATTTTTGGTTTGCAGAAAAATAACACAAATTTTTTTGATTAAATTAAATTTTCTTATTTAATAGGATATTAATTTTCTAAGGGATATAATTTTTTATCAGCGCGCAACGTTTGAATGTTAATTATATGTGGGATAAATGATTTAATGTTGATAAAGGAAACGTATAACACAAAATGCTCATTAAATGTATATACAGCGCTGTGTAATAAATATACACTTAACACCTCAAGCTATATCGCATGTTGTTTTCGATACATTACAATCCTTTCGAGCTGGAACAGAATTATGGCTTAGTTAGCCGGCAACGGTTTGAATAATATTTTATATTTGAACGGGGATCAATAGAGAAAGAAGTCCTTAATTTCAATAAATTCATAAGAATCAGTTGTAACGGAGACGAAATAACAAAGACTGGAAATAATACGCACAGTCAAGGTGGGTTCATGAAAACGAAGGAGACAACGATGTAAGTCAGGGATCTCTCGCATCACGAAAGGTCAAATTAAATAGAACACCAAGAATAACAAAATATATAATTCCTTACAGAATTTTTCGCAAAAGAAAGTAAGACAAACACAATGTTTAATTTAATTGAAATGGAAACAACTGTAGCAACTCTAAAAAACCCACCATATATGCTCATTGTGCGTGACATTCTCTGGACTATATTCATTGTAAATATAAACACTACAATAGATGGTCAAATAAGTTCGTGCACTGTCTAATACCTAGAGGTCGACCTATTGTCCCTGAAATGAATCTTTTATATTTTTTATGAGATTTACTCAATGGAAACGTTAATAGAACCAGTATATGTTATCGGCCTCTCAAGCATCTTTATAGTTTTAAAAAATGACATTTTACGATTGGTAATTCTCGATATGTTAAATCGCACAAGAACATCTCTTGACAAAAGTCACTTCTGACTTTCGATTTGTTTTAGTTTTCAGGACCGATTCTCGAGAGAACGGTTGTACGTTACTTTTATAACATTCAAAATAAAATGTTTCAATTGTTCTAGCGGAAGTTCCATTCACTAAACCAAACTCACAGTTCGCAGGGCCATACATGTTGTTTAGTATATTAGTTTTCATTTTCGGCAGTAAACTATAACAAAAGCAAAAAATCTCAATGTCGTCACAATTTTATTGGGTTTGCTTTTTTAATAACGTCAGCCATTCGTTTATTTTGATTTAGCTGCCACGACATTGTCTTATATTAAAAATTTGTTTATTATTTTTCTAACAAACGATAAGAAGCATTTTTGTAAAATGAATAGTTATTCGTTTAATCAACATTCCAATTATCTCAGATTCTCAAAGTGGTCAGATGAACTTTTAGGTTTTAATTAAAAAATAGAATGAGGTTCCTAGGGCCGGATAATTTGAAATTAATTGACACCAAACCAATAGCCAGTTATACTATAGCTCAATTTTATAGGAAAAAAGGTGCCTGATTGAACAGTCTCCTTTTCTTGTGAGCTTATATTAATAAAACCTAGAACATTTACAGAGTAGTATGTGCCTAAAACAAAGTTTTAAAATATATTTTAAATTATTATTTGTATAATTTATTTTTTGTTATTTTTAGCAAAAAATAATAATTTAATTAAAAAATTTAAAACTTTTTTTTGTGAAGTTAATTCCAAGGAAACACCAGTTTTAAAAAGAAGAAAAATTAAGAACACAAAATGAAGAAGACAAAGACAGAGAGAACAACAACAGAAAAAAAGTTTCATTAAAGATAAAAAAAAACAAATATAAAAATAAATTATTCAGAAAAATGAGTTTAAAGACGGAGAAAAGAGGGAGCGCTTTTCTTTTATTTTTTGTTATTTATTGAAATACTTGAGATAATTGTTTTTATTTTGGAGGATTTAAAAGAGATTTGAATTTATTATTGTTATTATTTCGTTCGCGTTTTTTTATGTTTTATTTAAATAAATAAAAAATTAAATAAATAAACAAGAGTATTTGCACACCAATATAAAAAATTGCAAAAGTTTTTTTTTAACATTTCGTAAATAACTAATTTACGTTTGGGATACTTAGTAAATATGTATAATGAGAGTATTACGTTGGTATGGAAAAAATTAAATTGACGTTCAGCTTTAAAGTATATAACTCGTGGAAACTCTTTAATAGTAAAGTATCATGTTTTTTTAGCCTAGCACAAGGCTGGTGTTATACATATTCTCTGTATTTTGAGCAATATAAAATTATCCAATATTAAAAAGCAAAGAATATATAAATGAAAAAAATGTATGTAAGCATTTCATGTTGAAATTACTTTTTTATAGGGTAGTTTTTCGTTTTATGATTTTTCATTCTTAATATTAAAAATAACAGAAACAATAAAAAAGCAAAAAAAAAAAGTAATTTCTCACAAAATTAAAATTCAGACATTTTTATTTTGTTCTGTGGTATGGAAAGACTTATCATAACATACCCTTGATGAGTTGTAATTTTCCCCAAAAAAAAAATAAAACAATAACAAAAAAAATATTTAACTTTTGTTTACTAATTGTAAAAATATTTAATTTCTTCTTAATTAGTGTACTATTTTTAATTGAGATTTTATATTCGTGCGTATAATTAAGTCTTAATTTTCATAATAATATATGGGATGCAAATATTTATATAGGGATGATGAGATTCGTTCATACAGCAATTTCCTCCTAAAAACCAACGAAATCCTTTTATTATTTTGTTATTGTATCCATTTTTAACAAACAACAACAGCTCAGAAAAACATAATCAAAATGCATTTTCATATAATGATTAATGATTTTGTTAAAAAAAAAAAATGCTCGGAAAATTATGTTTTTCTTTTATTTCGGTGTTTTAAATAACATTTTAATGATGTATTTTTCGTTCACATCAAAAACAAATTAATTTACCATAGTTTGGAAATTTTTTATTAAAATCCCTATTTTTAATTTGATCATGTTTTTTTATATACATGTACGTACACATTTTTTGTTGTTTTGTTTCTCATTAAATCCTTCCTCTCTGACTGACTTCCTTCCTTTTAATTCCGCGGAACGGAAACAGTTGTATAATTTAAAAAAAAAAAATCATAAATTTTTTTTTGTTGTAGTATATTTGCTCGTCCAAAATATGATTTACATTTTTTCTATTTTTTAGTATTTCTTGCTTGGATAGATTTTTTGCTACTATGAACATTTTTTTGTTCATTAATATATAGTCACAAGAAGACTACATATATAATACTAATGAATAAAAACAAAAAGTAATATAGCCACAAACTAACCATCATATTTAGTGGTAGAAATATATTTTCATTCGATTGATTCATCGCAAAGTTTGCTTCATCAAATAATATGCGTCATATAATCATTTTCAAAATCCCTGATACATTGATAACTTTACAAATAAAATTATCACTTGAGTACACTATTTGGTGTTCAACAATTTTGCTGAATTTAGCAACCTTGTGGTATCTCAGAATTAAACTAATATAGCATTTTAGCGGAAAGATTTTATTTGTCTTCATAAAAGAATAGTTAAGGCTTGTATTTAATCTTTCAACAAAACTTTAAAAAATTTTAAACGATAAAATTACAAATCACCTGATTGTAGAAAACGTCACGACGTGAATGTCTGTTAGTCTCAAAAATAAAAAATGAAAACTATATTCAGTAAATCGTACAGAATTCGTATTGATTTTTATTCGGTCCCCGCACTTAATTATTTTAGTACAAATATCAAATGCAAAATTTTTCTATGAAGTTTAAATGACAATCAATATGGAATTTTCAGTTTTTTATGATACTCCGTGATTTACAAAATTATTTTTTTAATTATATTGACGGACTTTACTTTGACTAAAAATATTTTTAAAGAATTTTTTTTAATAAATTGTGTATTTTAAAGTAACTTATTTTTATTTTATCTTTTTTGTTTCCTGTGGTTTTCAATATTACATCATTACGATTTTCTCTATTTCATCGAAAGTTTGTAAAATGTTGAGCTTGACTTAACCAAATCTTCATTTAAATTTATCCTAAAACACATATAGAATTTGATTGAAATTTTAGTTAGAATTTGACACCCATGCAGCCCTGATTTAAATGTCGGAGTTGGAAATTAAATTAAAAAAAGATAAAAATATCAATTTGGTTACTGTTTTAAGAAAATTTCACTTTACATTACATATTTTGTAGGTTAACTTCTAACTTCGATCCAATCTAGGAAGATCGATTAAAAAAAAAGGGTGCCATCACATAATATATTCTCTTTTCGAACATGTTTGTCATCACAACTAACGAGAGGTTACCAGTAAGCACGCAACTTGAAAATCTTCTCTTTCCTCCCAATATCGTGAATTGCTTGACAAAGCGGTTTCTACCATCGGAAATCGTTTAGCCCAGTCATGCTAAGGTTAACATCGAATTAATATTTTTCATTTTCGATAAATTGTGATTTCGGATAGTTATCATTTCCGGTTTAAATTTTGGAACCAGAAATTTATTTAAGACTAAGTGCCACAAGGCATTTTATTAGGTAGATCCCATAATTAGCTTTGATTCGAAAAATTCAATGGTAAATGGCTATTATCTGAATCAGAATGAATCGACTAGAAAATGTTTAACTGAGCAACGCATTTTATCTATCCAATAAATTTTCATAACATACAATGCCAATTTCAAATAAATAATTTAATAAAAAACAACACTCCATAGCCAACTGTGCCTATATCTATTTCAAATTTTACAAAAATTTTATTCCGAATATGAATACTCAAAGGATTTATTTAAATATTATATAAATTCTAAGAAATTCCGGATTCACAAAATCCTATATTGCCAGAACTATTTACAGAACAGAGAGTTATTTAATTTTATTCCGTTTGGAGTTATTTTTACAAAATTGCACTGATTAATTCTTCATGGGAATTTAATAACTCAAAAATAATTTTAAAGTTATTTAATTATGTTCCGATTTTTATGTATGATACCTAACACCAGATATACCTTGTTTTATTTTTATTTTAATTCAATTTTAAAGGTGATCATTTCGATGATAAAATAATAAAATTATATTTCAGAGGACAACGATTTTGTTGTGAAGTTTACGAATTGTCAATCCTTCTTTATGCTTGATTTGATAATCTTATTAAAAAATATTTAGCTTATAATATAAATAAATAATATTTTCTTATTTCTTTATTATAAAATAAAAGTTAACTTCAAAAATTAATTCTTGCGCATTTTGTTGGGCAAAAATAACTCTAAACTGTTTGAAATTAAATTGTTCTCAACAAAATATGGCTATTAATCTAATGGAATATATTGTGTCGAATAATCTGTGTTAACAAACTGAATTCAACAAAGATTGCTTAATCTGAAATTGAATTGTACACAAGACATTCGAAACAATGCCAAAACAAAAAAATAAGATTCAATACGTACACTTAGTCTTTGTTTTCCATACCATTTTTTACTAAGGCATATAAAATGTTGTAAGATCATGAAACCCGTCAAGCCGTAATGCCGTAAAGCCAACAAAAGGGTTGAGATTTTGACCATAGCTTACTAATTAGATATATTAGATTTCACTCGATTTATTATAAACCATAATTGAATAAAAATTTGGACAACCAACAAATAGCAAAAATATACACTCAACTTCTTGCATTAAACTGATTGTACTTATATACTAGATCGAATTAACAAATACATATTTTATAGTTAATAGATCAAGATCTCAAACATGAATAATTTCTGGCATATTATATTTTCAGAAAGTTTTAAACATTTAGGTCATTGTACTCCAATAAGAATATATACTACCCAAAATATCTCTTCAAATTTTATTTCACGTATGCCTTGAATATTCATTATACATTAATAAAACTAGTTTTAAAAATTTTAATGTGACTTACCAAATAATATAAACAGTAATAAAAAGATGATTTCAACCAGTCCTAGAAGAGAAAAATAAAAACATTTAAATATGATTTAACAAAAGCCAATTAATATGCAATATCAGTAAATATTTGCCTTTCAAAATGTATTATCCCGCTACAAATTTATATTTAAGTCAATATTTGTACGAGGACACCGACCGGTCATTGAATTTGTATTAATTAAATTATAGAAAAAAAAACAAACAACTAGCTATCTAATAATAATAATAATTAACAGTGTTAAAGGCCATTACTGGCCCCTTACTGAATCAACAATTTGGCTCCAACGGTTTCGATCCTGAGCTTGGTCTTCATACTGTCTAAGACAATCAGAAGAGGCCAAGTCGTTCTCTACATCGTGGAGCCATCGTCGCCTGCAACGACCTCTGCGCCTACCATATGGTGGCTCTCCTTTCAGAGATCGCTGCACAATTCGTTCCGGATCAGCACGCCGAACGTGACCGAGCCAGCGCACTCGCTGGGATCTAACTTCATGTACAATATCGGGGATCTTCATCAGATCTCTGATCTCGAAATTGTACAGAGCTCGGTATGTACCATCTATTTCGCGTTTAGGGCCGTAAATCACACGCATGATTCTTCTCTCAAATGTAAGGAGCCATCTCTCGTACTCATCCGTCAGTGCCCAACTTTCACATCCAAACATAACAACGGGTCTGATCAACGCTTTGTAAAGCTTCAGCTTCACGGCACTTGATAAGTGTTTAGATTTTAGCAGTGGCCTTAGAGGATACAAAGAACGACTGCCAGCTGCCAGCCGCACTTTAATATCCTCACCCACACTGTTATCGTGAGTGATAAGAGAGCCCAAATATTTGAACATCCTCACTCCCTCAAACGTGTGGTGGCCACTACTAAAATCTGGAGTGCCATTGTCTCTAAAACCAGAGATCAGGTATTTCGTTTTGGACTCATTGATCTGGAGTCCAACTGAAGCTGAAAACTCTACAAGCGGATCAAGTATTTCTTTCACTCCGTTGCTATTCAGTCCAATCACGCATATGTCATCTGCATATGCAAGCACTTGATTGGACTGGCGATATAAGATGTTGCGCTGAGGTGTTTCAGTTAAAGATGTACTCCAACATGAGATTAAAGAGTATCGGGGACAGAGCATCTCCCTGCCGAACACCCGAGTTAACTGCAAAAATTTTCGATAGCCTGTTCTCAACTTTAACACAGCATTGAGACTGCGTCACTGTCATCCTACACAGTCGTACCAATTTTGTTGGCATTCCTAGGTATTCCAGGGCAGACCACAAACTCTCTCGATTGATCGAGTCGTAGGCCTGCCGGAAATCCAGGAACACCTGATGTACGGAGATGGATGTCTCATAATATTTAGATAGAATCATCCGCAGCGAAAAGACCTGATCAGTGACTGATCGATTCGGACGAAATCCTCCTTGATAGTCATCAACCAAGCCCTCCGCCAGAGGAGTGATTCTATCCAATACAATGTATGACAGTAACTTGTATGATGTGCAAAGGAGAGCTATACCGCGATAATTCTCACACTTCACGCGGTCTCCCTTCTTGAAGATGGGGCATATCGCGGCCACTTTCCATTCGTCAGGCATAACTTCGGTTCGCCATACTAATCGAATAAGGTCGAAAAGACAGTTCCACAAAGTATCCCCTCCGAATATCAAGAGCTCCGAATTAATGCAGTCCACTCCAGGTGAGCGGTTTCGTTTCAATCGCTGCATGGCCTTAGTGAATTCCTCATGGGATGGATCCTCAGTGCAAATCTCCGCAGTCTGTCTTAGAGGTGGCTCAACAACAGTCTGTGACGCATGATGAACATCAAGCAGCTCTGTAAAGTGTCCACTCCATGCGTCAAGTACTGCGTCGATGTTGACACAGACGTTTCCATCCCGGTCCCGAATGGCGGTTGACGAAGGCCTGAAAGTATGGTGCAATCCAGTAATTCGTTTAAAGAAATTACGTGAACTGCGCTCATTGCTGAGTTATTGTACTTTCAGAACCTCGGCCTTCCACCATTCTCGCTTCTTCCGTCTACAAATCCGCTTAGCTGCCCTTCTCGCCAGAGCAGCCTTGTTTTTCCTCGCGATTGTGAGACGTTGTTGCACTTCACTATGGGCTATATTTTGTTGCTCAACTGCAAGACGACACTCGTCATCAAACCAATCATTCTTGGGTCTGACTTTCACTATACCTAAAGTCTGTTGAGCAGCACTGACAACCGAAGTTTTCAGTACCTCCCAGACAGAGTTCACGCAGTCAGACTGGTAATTGGCTCCTTCAATGTTGTCGCTGACAAGATCCTGATATCGTTTCTTGTGATCTTCATTTACCAGACTTTCACAGTCGAAACGTACCATGCGGTTCGCTGTGTTCCCAGACTTGTACGAAAACTTCCATCGTAGCTTTGCAGCGACCAAATGATGATCGCTACCTACGTATTTGGTTGCTGACCGATAAGTTCTCACATCCTGCACAACCCGAGCCCGTCCTTTAGAAACTAACACATGGTCAATTTGGCTGCGGGAAGTTCCACGAGGATGTGTCCATGTCTCTAGATGTATGTTTTTGTGAGGGAAGAATGTGCTTGCTACTCTCAGATCATGAGCAATTGCAAAGTACATCATTCTCTCACCATTATCGGTCGCAGTTTCGTGTCGGGAGTACGGACCTATGTTTTCACATAAGTCGGTCTGATTTCTGCCAGCTCTAGCATTAAAGTCCCCAATTACCATTCTAACGTCGTGTTCGGGTATAGATCCCATCAGATCGTCCAAGTCATTGTAAAATGAGTCTTTATATTGGGGCTGGCTGACTTCTGTGGGCGCATGTAGCTATCTAATAAGCTAACGATTGCTTAACGTTAAAAAATTATTCAACCAAGAGACGATGAAGCAAATATAACATTATTGGTATGACATTATATTCACATCAATAGCTGCTGTTTTTTTCTGTGTCTATGTACGTGGGTAATTATAAATAAAACAAAACCAAAGTAATTGACTAACAAAATTTAATGGCAACATATATTTTATTTGTGCTGCTATCAAGCAACGTGGAAACAAATACGATGCCAATATACTTATACAAAAGAAATCTGTATCAAATGTTTAATTAAATTTTAATATTGCGCCTACCTAAAGTAACTATAATAGCCAAATTGTTTAACAACTAATTACATACAAATCAAAATTTTCTATATTGAAACATCCCACAAACTTCGATAACTTTTATATTATAATTTTCATAAAATATATGGGTGTGGGCGATGAACTTAGACTACGTCTTTGCTAATGAATGATTATTAATTGGAGCTAGATTTTTAATTGGTGCATTAGCTAGAACCTTATTAGTTAATAATTTTTTAGATTCTAATTTATGCTATTTTTAAGTAAATGGAAAACAATATGTACCGAATATATGTATGTATGTACACACACATATATATATATATATATATATATATATATATATATATATATATATATATATATATATATATGTATATATATATATATATATATATATATATATATATATATATATATATGTATATATATATATATATATATATATATATATATATATATATATATATATATATATATATATATATATATATATATATATATAATTAACATACACATAAATGTAATACAAACATAAATAACATTCCATTAAATAAACATTCCCTCTATTTTTATTTTATTTTTTTTATTGTAGGGTTGTTATAAGGTGATTCCAAAAATATACAAAACATAAAATTGTATATAAGATACAATATAATTGAAATAGGAAAAGTTAGTTTTAATTCTTAGTTGGACTAAACACACCCAGGAAGTGTATTAAGTAGGGAAGTATTTTTATTGATCTATACGGAGAGATATAAATAAATAATTTCACCCTTATTTTAAAGAAATATTTTATTTTGATTGACAAATTAATTTAATAAATCAATTTATTAATGATGATGATGACCGCACACCGTTTACAATAAATTTACGAAAATATTTTAAAAAATAAAATTGGGTTGGTAACGAAACACATTTCAAGAATGATGAATTGAATTAAACAAAAAAAAAATTGTAATATTGTTTGATCATAGTAATTTCGATTTTAAAAGTATTACAGTATGCTTTGATATATAGTATTTTCAAAATAAGTTCAATGTATTATACAATACGGCCAATAGATCAAATTAGAATCTTCATTTTTAATAAAGTAGATATGCCAAAATTAAAGATTGCAAGTAATTTTGATTTGAGGCCTGCTAGAAATCTACACAACCTAGAGATCCCCACGATCTCTAATTCTTAATAGCAATAGTTTGTGAATTAAAATTAACTCACCAAAGCAATTAGAATACAAAACTATACATAGTGTTGAGGTATCTCGAAAGTTTGGATCAACAACCATTTCTACAAAGAAACCTGATCAGCGCAGAAATACCAAATAATCACTAGAATAATTCAATGATAAATGAAAGTGAACATTATTTCAACCTGTCAAACGAAATTTATCAGAGGCTTTCCAATTTCGATGAATCCTTTCAACAATATTATACTTGCATCATGTACTTGCATCAGTCCACAACTAATTTTGATTAATAATTTGATCTCTCCAGAGCCCCCGTCAATGCACTTTATTATCTCTGTGGGATAATGTAGCTAGTTAAAGATTAAAATTCATTTTCATTTTAATGTGTTCAAATCTTATAAAATCAAACTTTAAAACTCAGTGAAATTTATTAAGCCCCAAACTGAAGAATTATATGTTAATGATTTACTCCACGATTATGGGAACTTCAATTGATTCAGCGGATCATCAAAACAAATTGAATCCAATCATTAAATCGTGACATGTTGTTCACTAGCTAACGCCTTATCAAAAATAGTATTTTGACGTGCCATTTACTAAAAATCTTGATTGTTAAATTCGCACCGAATAGGAGCACAGCATTTAAAATAATATGTATATACTAACAACTTAAGATTCTAAACTACAAATTTCAATGAATATTGCCAATAACTAAATTACGCTATATTTTAGGCAGAAACCTTACAATGCCCAAAACCAATTCGAAAAGTGAACCACCCTGCACATATATTCATTTATTTTTTCTCTTCACGTATACATTAAAAATAAAAATAATAAAAATAAAGTAAAAATTTCCACCCTAAGAAAAATAGATTGTTTCTATAGTAACAGCAAATACAAATACAACAATTTCTGTTTTTCCGCACACATACATACACAAAAACTAAAATACATATGCAGGAGCACATACAAAAAAGAATTCCACCCTCCAAAAACAGAAAATAATAAAAAAAAAATTAAATTAAATTAAATAAAAATAAAAAAAGAGAAAAAATGAAAATGAAAACACATAACAACAACAACCACGCACAGCCAGGAAAATGAAATATGAAGAAAATGAAGGAAAGAAAATTTTCTTATAGTTTTGTTTTTTTTTTGCGCGCGCTGTACTTTGTAATTTTCTTTTTTCGCAAAATTTCTTCAATGAAAATTAAATCGGATTACAAGAATAATTACTACGTGATTGGATTTGTTAATTTTTTTTCCGTATTTTGTTATTCCTCCAAAAACAAAAATTTTCCAATTTTTTTTTCTTATGGTAAAAATGAAAAATTGGAAATGAAAATTAATATTTTTGCTTCTGTGTATATACATTATACATACATAAGAACGTGTTATAATTGATTGATTAATATTTGAGATATTGGAAAGAATTTAAATATTCCTCGTTTCACACGCATCGTACATTCTTAATTATATGGGGCATTTCGTAGGCGGAGATGGTGGGTCGATATTTATGAGAAAGAAAGTCAAGAATTACTTGAAAATTCTATTATTTGCAAAAATGATCAAAAATTACCAAAAAAAAGGAATAAAACTCTTGTAAACACTTATGCAAACAAAACATATAAATGTATGGTGTATGTACCAACACACACACAAACACAATAAATGTGTACAAAAAATTCATGAAAATGTCCATTCTTCCTTCTCTCACAACATATAAAAATGAAAATAAAATTTCCATCCACCCTTTTGTTTATACAAAAAAATTTGATTGTTTATTTTTCATCA
Organism: Tipula unca; assembly: GCA_951394425.1. NCBI lineage: Eukaryota > Metazoa > Arthropoda > Insecta > Diptera > Tipulidae > Tipula > Tipula unca. The sequence goes on along the minus strand of OX596381.1, from coordinate 6,169,577 downwards.
AAATAATAATTAGATTTGAATATAAAATGTGTATGTACCTTCTCTCTTAGATTTGTAGTATAAGACAGCCATGTATACCATATATGTATATGAGGTTGTTAGAATTCAGTAAAACCGCGTCATAAACATTAAAACGTAAGACTAAAATATAATTCTTATATGCGCTGGCAGAATATACGAGTACCAAAATTTCCACATTCTATATGTAAACTGTATTGTAGTACACCCCCTTAGAGAAGTTCCCAAGAAAAAACAAAAAACGATTAAATGCACTGTTGATTTGGAAAATGAGAAAAACAGAAACATTTTCTTCGAGTTTTCCATTTATAATTTTATATATTTAATATTTTAAATTAATTTGTTTTAATTGATTTTGTTTTTCACTCTGTGAAAAAATATAAATTTAATTTATGTTTTTGAACATAACATAGATGTTAATAGCATTTGAAAAAAATATGTATAAAACGAAGCATAATTAGATTTATTATTAATGAATAATAAATTTTTTTTTGTTTATGCCAAAAACAACTTATACATATTATTAATTTTCACAACACAACAAAAAAAAATATAATATGTACGAGTATATGAAACAAAAAAAAGAAAGGAAAATAAATTGCTTTGAGGTTTAATCTGTCAAGGTCAAATGTAAAGAGGTTTCTATTATGTTTTCCGTTTTGGAAAAACAAGAAAATTATTACTTAGAAAAATACATTACTATATATTGCATGTAGACTTTAATAATTATTTTAATGGCAACTCCACTTTTTGATTATTCGTTTAGAAACACGAATGCACGTTGCACGATGGTTGTAGGTGAAAGGACAACATTTCAACAGGTTGGAAAAAGTGTTTTTGCTTGATTACTACATTTTAGAAAAGGCAATAACAAAGCAGTTCACATTTTGTTAAAGTGCTAAAACGAGTGTCAAAACACGCAATTCGAGCGCTTGTACATAAATTTGAGTGAATAAATTGTTTAAGTGTAAAATTAAACGAAGTAACAAAAAATTGCAGACAAAAAATGAAGCTATACAGTATTGCTTACAAATATGGGATGACTAGCCATATCGTTCATACAATATTGATTATTTTCAAATACATATATTAATTTTAATTATAATTTTCAAATATTTTAATCCATTTGAAATGCCAGAATCACTGCTACAAAAAATATTGTGCATCGTACATTAAAATCTGTAATATGTAATGCTAAAACCGTAATGCCAACAAGTAATATGGTTGAAAATTAATTATTTAAAAGCAGAACCACCTCAACGTCTAACAAGTAAATTAACTAAATGGGCTATATAGAAATATGGGTTCTATATAGAAAGTGCAGTTAATCCAAGAAAAACGAGCTATTAAAACCCTTAAATTGAATAGGGCTATTAAATGTCTTAAACGAGCATGAGAGAAGAGAACTCAGGAATCCAGAGTTACCTTACTGAACTCTCGGCGACCGAGAAAACAGGTTGGAAGGCAACTACAGAGGCCAACATTATCGAATCCACGAATTAGGCCACCAGATGGACATTGGGCCATCGACGTAGAAAAGACTACTGCTTTCTCTAGCCACTTGAAAAACCTATTCACACCAAACGAAAAAACTAACAACAGTGAACTACCAAAGTTTACGGAGGACCCTTCGAAACAAATTCCTGTAAAATGTAGGTGGAAAAAAATTAAAAATACCAAACCCAAATAAAGCTCCAGGATACGATTTTATTACCGTAAAATGATCAAAGAATTACCTGAAAAATGCATAAATCCGATAATACCATACCACCAATTTGGGTTTCGAGACCAACAAGGTACTATATGAGCAGATTTGCATTAGCAGAAAAAAAATATTTTTCAGTAGTTTTCCTAGACATTGCGCAAGCTTTGACCAAGTATGGCATGAGGGCATACGTTTAAGTTTTTTAATTAAAACTCATCTGCCAAAAAAATTGCATGCAGTCCTTGAAAGCTACTTGTTTCAAAGGAAATACCAAGTTAAACACAATTCAGCCATTACTGCATTAAATGACATAAACGCAGGAGTTCCACAAGGTAGCGTATACTGAGGCCAGTCTTGTATTTGCTGTATACTGCCAATCTACCAACAGCTAATAAGGTTGTCATATCAACATTTGCAGATGACACAGCTATCATGGTTTCACATTAAAATCGTCAAACTGCATCAAGGGAATTGCAAGATCACTTATATAAAATTGAGAATTGGCAAAGAACGTGGCGGATAAAAGCGAATGAAAACCAATCAACACACATAACATTTACGTTGAATAAGCGTACATGCGTCCAGCGGTGAAATTAAACAATGTCACCATTCCTCCACAAACAAATGTCAAATACTTGGGTCTTCATCTTGATAGAAGATTGACATGGAGAAAACACATTGAATTTAAGCAACCAAATAAAAATAAAACTCTCAAAAATGTACTGGCTGATTGGAAGAAATCACAACTTTCTCTAGAATGCAAGGTTTAACTATACAAAATGATCCTAATTTTTATATGGACATATGGAATGGGGCTGTACAAGCGCATCTAGAGACCTTGAGATTAAAACGGTCAAAGATATGATACAAGTACAGTTTGAAGTACCTTTTGAAACTGGAAACTCACTCCAATGAATTAGCAAGGCAACTATTAAGGCAACCGAAATATAGACGGCTTCGCCGAATAGATCCACTATAGAAGTATTTAACATAGGTTAAGACTTAGATAATATATTTTTTAAATTGTAGTTAGGTTAGGTTTTTACAGCACACTTAGACCGGCGACGGTCCGTTGTGATACCACAATTTTAACACATACACACACATTCATTCAACTCATTCACCCTCATTCACACAAGTACCTGCGCGCAATGCATAGCTCCATGTCCCCTGTACATGGAAGGTATGTCGGCCCATGAGTTCTAAATTCCAACGGTCATAGATGTTAAATTAATCATCTCCCCGTAATCGACATGAGATGAAAAATCTCTTTTTGAAAAATCTCCCATCCCGCGTTTGTTGGGATTCGAACCCGGTACCTCCCGATCCAAACGTCGCAACTTTAACCACTGCGCTATTTGCTCGGTTTTTTAGATTGTAGGTTTGCACACTTTTTGTTAGTTTCGTATAAATAAAGATTCAAGAATAAAGCCATTGGCAATTAAAAAAAAAAACTTTGTATGTGATTGTACTTTACAGATGAATCGTACATATATAACCACTATAACTTAAACTATAACTCAAAATCTCAAACTCAAAAACTATAACTTTTGGAAACTTATGTCGCCAAACTAAAATACCATAGTTACCAAAATAATTGTACATACGGTGAAGTGAAATTAAATATAGCTATCACTTACTGATATGATCAAGTGAGTCCGCCGATCTATGAAAAGGAAAAATATTAGATAACTTAAAATTAAAATTAGATTAGTTTCACGGTACTAAATCATTTTTGAAAAGAAGTCTGGCACTATCAAAGAACCAGCCATTTGCTCCCCTCCCCTAGCATACCATAAAATAGTAATATGTATCTCGAAAACCGTGCAAAAGAAACAAAAATTAAACTAGAGATTTTTGATATCAGAGAATCAACAAAAAAAATTAAATAAATTTTTTTTAGTTCTTTTATTTTATAAAATAAAATAAAAATTCAACGTTTTATAAATGATACAATAAATTTTAAATGAAATATAAATAACAATGGCAAAAATCAGCAGAAAAAAAAAGACGAAAAATGTATATATTTAAAAAAAAATGGAAAATAATAACAAAACAAAAGGGAAATGTTATTTTTTGATTTATTTTTGAATTTAAAATTTCCAAACATAAATTATTCGCGTACAATGTTATATACTCTTGAGCGCTTAAAAATATATATAAAAATTGATAAATCCTCGTTTTTAGCAACATTTTGAGCTTACTTAAATTTAGGACTTTATATCTATCTATGCATAAATAAAATGAACGTAGACACATTATATTTAGTTTAGTTTTTAGTACCTTCTATTATATTATCCTATATAATACATATAGCTAAATACGTATAACACATATTTATTTTATTATAATTTTTCAATTCATTTTTTTTAACCAAATAATTAATTAATGTAAATAAATTAAATTTCTAAATAAATATTAATTAGATTATAATTATTGATAATTGTAATAGATAAGTATTACTTTCGTACGTAAGATGAGATTAGAGTTTAAGATTATAGATTAAGCTAATATTTGTTAATTGTTTGTATTTGTGTTATTAAATATTAATAAAACTGCATTTACACATATGGGGTTAATAATATTTACCCATAATGCATAAATATAGATAAATAACTTAAACACAATTAGGAAATTGTTTGTACTAGTATACAAACTGCACTCAAGTTTATTCTGACAGTCGGACATGATCATTTTCATTAAACTATCATCATAGCATACTGATTAATTCAAGAATAATTTATACAATAGTTATTTAAGTATCAAGGTCAGTAAGTGCTTTCTACCGGTTGAGGATGATTTTGGAGATCGAGACGAAGTCGAGATCTCCAATACATCCGATACCGGTAGGGCACTTACTGACCGCAATGCTTATTACGTTTTTTGCACGATCGGCGCAATAACGAAATTACAATTTAGAAATATTTGAAAATTGTTTTGACATTTTTAGTTGTCAGAGTTGTTTTTTTTGCACTTTATTTTTAAAGTAAGCTTTGTTCGTTGTTATGTTGTCATGGACGTACGAAAACAATAATTATTTATTTATCAAGAGATTTTTTCTGTCAGTTCTTTGTAAAATAAAGCAAAATAATAGTATTTTATTGTGAATAATGGATGACAGTGACGATTCTGATCTGGAAAATGCATGGAACATAGGATGTTCCTCAATTATTCCAGAAAAATCAAGAGGTATGAAAATACCTATAAACTTTTCAAAGCATGGTGCAGTGAGAAACATTGTCAAAACATCACAGAAAAGGTACTCTTGGCCTATTTTGTACGAAGAAGTGATAAACTTAAATCTCCAGGGAGTTTATGGGCTGAGTACTCTATGCTTAAGGCTACAATTTTTTTAAATGATGCGTCCGATATTTCGAAGTTTAAAACCTTAATTGCTTTTCTTAAGAGAAAAAATACCGGATATCGGCCTAAGAAATCAAAAGTTTTTTCTAAAGAAGATATGTTCAAGTTTCTTAAGGAATTTCCCGATGAAGTTTATTTAAATATGAAACTAGGTATGATATTTGGCATAGCAGGGGCGTGCAGAAGGGAGGAATTTTATAATTTAAAATTAGAAGATATTCAAAATATTGGGTCCTTTATTACAGTCAATATTCCTAATACTAAAACCAATATTCCGCGAACTTTCACAATTACTACTCAAGGAAGCGAAACTATTAATTATTTGGATAATTATAGAAAATATTTGAAGTTACGACCAGAAAATTCAAAATCTTCTAACTTTTTCTTAGCAATGCGTAATGGAAAAGTCATTAATCAAGTAGTGGGCAAGAATACAATAGGAAGGTGGCCCTCGAAGATAGCGAAATGCCTGAATTTGTCAGATCCACTTTCTTATACCGGACATGCGTTCAGAAGAAGTTCGGCTACCTTTCTGGCGAACAAAGGTGTTGATGTTTTAGGCCTTAAAAGACATGGTGGGTGGCGCTCGTCTTCTGTCGCTGAGGGATATGTGGAGGATTCTCTCCAAAACAAAATTGAGTTTTCAAAAAAAAATTTAAGTGAAAATGGAGATAAACATTCTACTCCTAATACTTGGACTGCAGCATCGGAGAAGATTATTGCAGCAAACATCCCAATAACTTCGAGTACTTCGACATTAACTGAAGTATCCAACACGGAAAATATTGTATCGGAGAAGATAATTGTAGCAAACATCCCAATTACATTAAATACTCCGAGTACTTCGACTGCAGCATCGGAGAAGATTATTGCAGCAAACATCCCAATAACTTCGAGTACTTCGACTGTAACTGAAGTATCCAACACGGAAAATATTGTATCGGAGAAGATAATTGCAGCAAACATCCCAATTACATTAAATAATTGTTCCAATTGTAATTTTAGATTAATTTTTAATAAATCATCTTAATTGAAAACTATATAAAAGTACTTTATACTTTATTTACTTACCGCCTATGAGGCGGTAAGTAATTCACTTACCGCCCAGTAATTGTAAACAAAACCTACTGCCCTGGAGACCCTATCGGTAAACCTCAAAAAATAGTCTGATCGTGCAAAAAATAAATTAAAATCAAAAACGCAATAACATTAAAATAATCTAAATTAATTCCAATTACCTAAATAACCTTCTAATTCTAATTAATCAACTCGCAGAAAAATCGATTTTTACTCGCTATAAATTCTAATATTGTTTCTGCTAGTAGCAGTTATGTATACATATGTACATATATGCATACATATGTAATAGCAAAACAAATATTTTAGAACTGAAAAAATATCAGCAACTTTAGTAAAAACCCTTAATATTATATATATATATGTAAATTGTTGGAAATATATATATATACATCGTATAATATAATTGTGTACTTACTGAGCAAACAATTTTATCCAAATTTTAGTATTAAAAATTTAATTCTTCACTTAGCATTGTTAAAATTAAAAAATAAATTAAGCCCTTTAAGTTGTAAATTGCTCCACTTTGCTTTAATCGTCGTGGTTTTAGTACTGTAGATGAGAGCGTAATAAAATTCTCGATTTCAAAATTCTTTAGTAGCGAAATTCTGTAATTTTTATCAAAATTCTATTTTACAAAGTTTTGTCTGTTTTTAAATTGGGATTTATAAAATCAACACACACACACACATACCCACAGTAAAAGTAGGTGTATCCGCACTGTTCACAATATTAGAAAATATAACGACTGATTTGTTGTACTCCACTTTAGATAATTGTTCTAAACCAGTTTTCAAACTTTACGGATTCTTTGCTTTCAATTTTCTTTTTTCTTTCAAATTGTAATATGAATTTACTTTTTCTTCCCGAACTAAGAAATTCACCCTAATTTCCAACGAGAACGATACTAATTCCATATATAGTTTTAACATCTACTTCTTTGGAATTTATTGAACGCCATATAATTTGTCCGAAATGGAAATAATATCCCTTTACCTTTTCGTTTGGAACAAAAACGTCGCCGATGAAATAATAGCTTTTTCAAAATCACACACGATTCTTTGTGGATTTGGTTCAATTTCGTATTTTAAAAATGGGTTTTTATTACAAAAAAGAAATGGTCGTATAATTTTAAAGTGTTTTGGCTGGTTATTACACAAAAAATTAGTGGTATAACTTCATCTTAAATGCATAAGCACTTTGTAAATAAAAATTATAAACATGTTTCATATAATTCTGGTAAAAATCAATTGCAGAATTAATTTTTACCAGAATTATATAAAACAAAATTTTGTGAAACCGAATTATGTAATGAAGAGGATGTAATGAAAAGAATTAGGTAACACTTTCTGGGGTTAGTCCAACCCAGTAGCTAATAAAATAAAATGGACAATTTCTAATCATAATCTTATTAATAATCGAATTCTGATAAGAAAACGTTGATTTGAAAGATTTTCTAGTAAGAGATTTTAAATTTTGGTTGAAATTTAAAATATCATCATTTTACGACCAAACTCGATATTATCTCAACCATCAAAATTGTCCATATACATATTTTCGACTTATTTTTAAACATCAAATAAGTTAAAACCATTGGATCGATACCACTAAAGGTTCAATGATTTATAGTTGTCAGTGGTCCTAGAGTTTATGCATTCCTATCTTGCTGCAAAATATTCATATATTAACCAATCAAAACTAGCCAGTTCAGTTCGTAAATAAATGTCCCCTTCCAAATTAAAATAATTTCAAATCGATGCAAAATGTATAGCAGTGCTGGGATGTTCTATCATCACTTCGATTCGCTTCGATAGACATTTTTGTCTCTTTTTTTACGAACAAAATTGTATTCTATTTCGCAATTTATATTGTGATCATAGCCTACTCGATTATATTTCTATAAATTCATTCGATAAAATATCACCATTATTTTTATTTTCGATGGCAAATGAAAATAGGAAAAAGAGATAGTTTGCAAATTTATTCTAACAGGCTGAGATCGCAATAGACAAAACGAAATTCAAAAAACGCAATGGAGCACAATTTTGTTCGTAAAAAAAGAGACACAAATGTCTATCGAAGCGAATCGAAGTGATGATAGAACATCCCAGCACAGGCACCAAACCCCTACAAATTCAAATATGCTCAAATTTTCACTCGTTATGTCAATTTTGCTCTTTTTCTATTGATTTATTTTTTATTTTTTTGCTATATCTTGACGAAATGTCACTATCGTATTAACGTTGTCAAAATAATGACATGGATTTCCAAGTATTTAATGGTAAGTTTAATGTTAATTTTAATTTGTTATTACCTAATATAATGTGTTTTCATTTTTTACATTAGAAAATATGTACTGCCATTCCAGTAAAAACGGCTAGACAACTTTTTGTGGTCGATGCAAATAATGTTAATCCAATTTAAAATATCGTGTTTGTTATAATGGTGGATGTGATATTAATGGATGATGGATGTGATATTTATTATTTAAGATACTCGTAAGTATTTTGTATTTATTAAAATTTTGGTTGTTTATCTTAATTATGTATATATTTCTAGATTCAAGTAAAGGATGGACTTACTAATAATTCTGACAAAATTTGGAGACTAAATTATATAGTGGTAAATCATATACACAATCAAATCATTTGTGGCAACATTTCTGATTTCACCGAGACGTTATGCCATTTGCTTGCAGTGTCGAAGGATGTACTCAAAATTTACGATTCGCCCTTATTTGAATGATCATATTTGAAAATGCCACACCGGTGAACGGTCGTATCAATGCCTAGTATGTGGAGAATTTATTTTAACAACACAGACTTATACACCATGGACAACGTTGATATGGATGCGAACTGTGTGGTAAACGATTCTATCGAGCAGACGCACTACAAAATCATATAAGGATTAATACTGGCGAGAAACCCTATCGCTGCGAGTATTGTTCGCAAGCATTTCGGCAACGTGGCGATAAAGATAAACATATCATGTCCGTCATTATGCATTACTTAACAAAAATATGGTTAAACCGAACGCAGTTAAATTTCCAATTGCAAACCATGTTCAAAACAAAGTTCAGGAATATGATGATCAGGAATATAGGCTCGATCGATTTTATTTAAAAAATTATATTAAAATAAATTAATTTGTTTGTTATTAATTATAAAAATAAATGAAATGTGTTTACTTAATATTCCATATATAGCATATCGTTGTGTAGTGGAATACAAATCCTGAGTTAATCTTAATCGTCTTGTCGATCAACCGACCAAGAGAGCGTGCTACATCACTTTGTGTAATGAATTTGCGTCCGGGGAAATAATTCATTTGGTGTTGATACACATTCCAAAGATTTTTAACAGCAGCTCGATTTTTATGTATCAACGTATACTTCTCATTGAAATATTGAATTATTACAGTTTCTAAGAATAAATTTAACTCGTCTAGACTCTCTCGTCCTTTCATATATTTCGGCACATGATCAAAATGCTTCTGAGTCAATTGAGCCGCGAAATCCAGAACTGATCTCGTGATCGAAGCTCAAGGGGATGAGAGTAAGGAATTCCTTAAAATATTTGGGATTGTGGATTTTTTACAGTATTATTTTATGTGATGTATTATCATCAGTCTTTCTTTGTAAATAACATCAATTTATTTTCATTATGTTAAAATTATGTCAAACTGACATAATTTTATTTACTTTTTTAACAACAACAAATTGAACAAAAAAAAACATGTCCCAACATACTAGAATAAAAATTTCTTTAAAAGCGGCTAACTTCACCTTGTTTTGTTGACAATTTTGCAGCACGGGCATAAATGCATAAGCTCGCCTTCAGTCTAACTTTAGTGTTAATGCATTTCGTAGTTGACGGCATAGCATTGATAATTCCAACACAATGATTTAGCAAAAGTCAATGTTAAATTATTCACGGAATCAGAGTAATCAATATCAATTCGTTGCACAACTATTTTAGGTATATGATGTGTATGACGAGTTGTAGAAGATATGCATCTACCCACTGTTGAGTTTCATTCTATTGTTTAGTGACCACGTTAAAATCAGCTCAATTCCGGAATTTAATAAATTTATAAATTTGTAAGTCATCTGCAAAAAGGTAATATTTACAACGATTGCTAACTCTGGGTATAGGTCATTTATATACATCGCCAACAGGAATGGAACTAGCAGGGTAAAATTAGCTTTACAAATTTAACAGATATTTCGTCAATGCCAACAACAATGGATTTAATTGAATCTAAATACTGCGAAAGACCAACGATATCAACGTTGTTAAAACTAAGAGTACTCTCAACGAACTATGGCTAATCAGTTCATTAAAAATAACTGATGGTTTTACTTTCGATGATGAAAAAGCACCAACTTATTTTAAATTCTTTCCAGAGTACTTTAGCAGGGAGAAATAGATTTAAAACAACAGAAAATATTTTATCTTGGCGCGCTTGATAATATTGATAGTTCTGTTTCTGATAGCTCTATAATCACACAGTACACATAGTACTAAGTTTCGATAACTATTTAAATTATTAGACCAATTATATAGTTATTTCGGATAATTAGACACATTTTACAAATAAAATGAGTATTTCGTTTAATCAAACGATCTAAATCTAAAAATGGACCTAAAATTTAAGAATACGAACACGCGCATTGTGAACAAAATAATTCGTTTATGCATTGTTAAACTGTCCACTAAACTATAAATAACAATAATACATAATAATGAATATATAAACAAAGTTCTTGTGGACGCGACTGGCTAAATAAATAAAAAAAAACAAAATAATTCTATCATTTCATGGAATCATAATAATACTCTTAATTATATAAATAAAAATAAAATTATATTCAGCAATTAATAAATTGAATTTCCTGTCATTAATTTTTATTTATTTATATATTTTTTAATTTATTAATAATTGCTTGTTTATTTTTTAACCCAATAGCTTTCGATGTCGCGTATTTTATATACATAATGATGTCTGTGCGCATTCAATAATTTTTGGTGTATATATTATGTATAACAAAAGGTGCCAATTATTTAATATTAAACAATGTTGATGATATAATCGTTGGTGGTCTTGCAACATAATTTACCATACATGCAAATTAAAAAATTATGTTTAAAAAAAAAAATCAAGGTCATATTAATCTTTCGTTTCTATATATATGTACGTAATACGTGACATAAAATTATTATAAATTATTTATACATGCATAAAAATACTAAATTATGCTGTGTGAATCATAAATTTTGTTAATTTAACACCTTCCGGTGATGAAAAGGAAAGTGACTTGTGTTTTGTTGTTTAGTTGGATGAATTGGTTAATTTATACATATACACATATATAGATATGTATAGGCATTTGACCAGACATAAAGGATGTTAATGAGTATTGTAACTTCCTATATTTTGTTGTAATGCTTTACAATATCGAAATTAATTTTGTTAATATTCAAATGTCTCGATCAAATTTTAATTCGTCGTGTCTACAATCTTGATTTACGATGCCAATAATGCCTATTATTTAGGCTAATATTGAGTTTTAATTTATCTATTACAGTGCAATTCCTGAGAGCCGTAATGTTTTAACGTAAATATATTATCACAACGAGTTTTATATGAAAAGATGATTTATATGATCCGTAATTCTCGGTTTTTTATGTAACACTATTTTTCAAGATCCTCCTCGGTACAGTTAAGAAATTGACGTTCAATATGATCGAAATTCAAAATCATATTTTAACAGCTCATGGATCGGTTCCACGCATTTCTGTTGTTTTGGTGAATATTAAATTGATGACAGTGAAATTAAAACGGTCATTGTAAACGCCAACAACCACCTGACAACAAGGACGAGCATACACTCAGAAGAAAATCCTTTAGAAAGAATAGGAATTCTTATTGAATTAATTATTTTTTACTATTAAAAATGGTCAATGCGATTTTTCCTATTATTCTTATAGTTTAAAAACTATTAAATTTATAGGGTCTTTATAATATTGTTTTCAATAGTGCATACCATAGAAAGTTAATGGGATATCTTATTATTTTGATTTTTTATCAAAACATACTATTGAAACTATTATATTTCCTATTCATTTAATATGAATGATCCTATTAAATCAATGTGACAAATTTATAAATTTAATACTGCAGACTATTGATTTGATTATTTTGCAAAGTTGAAACAATAGTTCAGACCATTGAAACTAAGTAGTATATCCCATTATTTTCAAACAACATACTATTGAAACTAGTATATTTCCTATTAATTTAATTTGAATGATACTATTAAATCAATAGGACTATTGTCCTAAATTATTACATACTTACATTTTTATTAAAACAAATTCTCGATTCATTGCTGAAAATTAAATGTAGTTCAAAAAGTGAAATCACATCTTCACAGCTGGCACTACCCATTTTTGTTTAATTCCACAGAAAAACTTTGTAAATAAATGATTTTATTTTTTCAAATATTGTATTTTATTATAGGTACTTATAGATTTTCACAAAATTATAAAAAAATTCTATTATACATGCATATACGAGTATGTACCTATATGTATACATACAACAAAGTCCGCAACCTGAGTGGTATCGCCTCATCACGACATGATTAGCAGGATTTCAAAATTATGGATACTGTTCTCCTCATATTCTGTAGTGCTTTAAAATATATGAAGAATAAATAATTTACAAAATACACTAATAAAATATGTGGCAAATAAAAACAAAAGGATAAGTAGATATTCTCTAATTATTAGAGTCTAATACATACCTTTAAGTAATGGTTCATAATTGCTTGGGTTGCAATTACAGTTAAAACGATCCAAAAAAAATGTTTCGTTTGCTGGAGAATCAAACGATAATTTTATTTTCAACTAAATGTTAATAAAACTGTTTCCACTAAACGACGTACATAGGCATAAATCAAAAAATCACTTTTATTTTAAACTGTTTGGTTATTTAATTTAAATGAAAATTAACATTTTATTACTCTTAATTAATTTTAATAGCAGAAAAACCACGTCCAACTTTCACAAAATTTGGCATACTAATAAGCCTGTACAACAAGAACACGTTCGGCGTTATTTCGGAAAAAATTAGCATTCAATATATAGTTATGTCTTATTGAAGCAAACCGAAAATCTTATGAAAGCAATACCATGGATACTTTAAATAAGCATTTTATAGGATGTCCCATTAAATTAATAAGATAATATTATGAAAGTAATAGTGGCTTATCTTATTAATAATCAATAGTACTGTACTGTTAATTCTAATACTAAAATACTATTGAAAATATAGAAAAATTACTTTTAAATCAATAGTTTGTCTTGTTGATTTAGCATTGATATATTTTTTAACAATTAATAGTATAAAAAGTTCTGAAAACTATTGAATTAAAAGGAAAACATATTATTTCTTGTACCATAAAATTAATAGGCGTACTATTGAATTTTTATACGGTGTTTTTCTCTGAGTGTACCCGTTACAAAACTCGAGATTAATCAATTAATTGAATAATTTAATTTACGCGATAAATGGGAGACGAAAGATTTCGACGACAAAGTGTTCTCGTTTCAGATAAGTTCGTATCAAAAAATATACACAAATTGACTGATTTTTTAAGATTGAATGATTAATTTTAATTATAATAATTAATCAAATAATCGTACATACGTGCTCCTTAATTATAATTAATTTAAGCACTAATTTTCAATTTAGTATATAATTGATAAAAAAGTGACTTTGTGTTTATTGAATTATTCGTAATAAAATTATAATTTTATTTTCAAATAAATGTAATTTTCTCACAAATACTCCTCAAAGCTGTGAGATTACGGGGCTCTGTTGAGTTTCATTGTCAGATTTCTGATTCAAACATATAAATATATCAACTTACAATAATAGAACTTTTAGTTTGTAAAAAGATTAAAATTCAGAAGTTTACATAAATAGCAAAATAATAAAACTACTAGATTGCACAGCTTTTAATCCCCATAAAGATGGCACATTTTTTCTTTTATATAAACTCTTGAGACCTACTGAAGTTCCGCACTCAGTGCCACAATGAGCCTACGGCTCTCCTAGAAGATCTATCCTAAATCGCAGAAGCGCACTGCAACCTTAGCTAAATTGGTTCTTTTTTTAAGGATAACACAAATTTAGTGAACCTCATGTTGGGTTCACGAATGACCCGTTTCGCTTTTCGAGGAATTTCTGGTTCGGGACCAACAAAATTCCTACGCGATCCCGCTTTCGTTAAAAAGTTAGCAACCTTCCCGCAAAGTCACAATGAGCAGACCCACATATGAGACTTACTCTAGTATTGGAGCAAGATTAATGTCAAAGGAATATTAAGCATACTAAGCACAGCTTTACTATTCGTGCAGAATATAATATCCTTCCTTAAATCACTAAAATTAAACGCCTCAATCGCACTTTGGGTAAGTATACAATAATTTCAGATTAAAAACCCGTGTAGTGTTTACCCAACCTACCTGAGAATCTGTGCCCATACTTAGGACACTACAATCCAAACCCGGCACTGACTTCTGAACGAGAGCCATCCGCAAAGCAAACTATCGACTCAGACAACTGTCTATAGAAATCGTGGGAGTCACAATTCTCACGAGGGGAACACGACGGAGAAGGAACTGTTGAAGTTAAATTCAGATAATAACCTGTCATTCTCCATTTCAGCCCCCGGAATATATGACTTATACTTATTAAGAATCTATCTATATCCCTTACATGTACCGCAGGCATCACTTGACCCAATGCACCTCTGTCCAAACGCAGCAGAACAAGCTATGCCAAGAATGAATGAATGCACTTCGAGTAAGCATAGAATAGATTCCATAGCAAGAAAAGGATTAAGACATATACAGTTATCGCCCTACAGGCTGTCATCTACAGTTCACTCGGCCTTGCTATAGTAGATAATACAACCAGATCAGTCTTAGAGGGATTAACGTACAACCCGTTTTCAAGACACAAAACTTTCATTATCTTAAGTGCGTTCTGCGTCAATCAGATAAGACGTTCAGGTATTTACCACGAAACTGACAAAACGAGATCATCCACGCAGCTTTGACGATAAACCCAGACCGCCTCAATTTAACAAGGGATTTATCAATAACCTATAGCAAGGGTGAGAGTACTTCTTAGTACTTCTTTCAGCCAATCAGCTCAGTTTTATTGAGCATAAAATCTGATGAATTTAACAATGGTTTGATCAATATTAAAATTGGTACAGGCACTCGTGATCGTAGAAAACGAAGCACTATCAAAAGCTTAAAAGTATACTAGAAATTCTATGTTATTAAGTGATCGTTCGATTCTAGTTACGAGTTCATGTAGAGCTGTTTCGCACAGCTTGCTAGTTGCATGTTACTGAGAGGAGATGTAGTTAAATAATTATCCCCAAAAAGTAGCGATCAGATTAATTGGCCTAAAAGCCTTTGGGTCAGTATAATCCGACTTGCCAACTTTTGGTATGAAAACTACTCTACCCTTGCTCCAAGCGCGTGGCACAGTGCTAAAAGCAACGCACGCCTGAAACAGATTGAACAGATCAGTGCTGATGAGGAGAAAACCATACTGCAATTCAGCAGAGAAAACGCCATCAGGATCACTCGATTTGAAAGGTGCAACCGTAAAAACACTCCAGCGTAGAACATCAAAAGTGATCACCCTTCGGGCTAATTCCAATCTGGAATAACGATAAATATGCCAAGAGCTTCGAACGCAACCACACTCGAATCTACAATGTCATACCCAGAAAAGTGAACAGACAATAGCTTACCGACTCCTCGCCTGCAAGAGACGAGTTTATAATTCTTAGCCAGAGTTTTAAGTCGGGCGAAAACAAATAAGCTAGTAAATGCCTCACAGACATTTTCCCACGCAGTCTTGACATCCTGTGTGCGGATCTTAGGCTTTTTTCATATGCCTTTTGTGCTACCAAAAATTAATTCCAAGCCAAAGCGATATTCGTGTTTTGGTTTTATTTTTAATTTTACGCACACTCTACCTAAACTTTTTAAGTTCAGAACATCAGACGAGTTTGTTACGTTTCGTCTGATTGTTAATAAAGGGTCATGACTTTTCAAAAGCTGTCGATATGTCGAGATTGCATTCGTTAGTACAGTTCCCTGCAAATCAAGATCGAATTTCTTTCTTTCTTGTCTCAGAACAAATACTCTATACGTATTAACAATTATACCTCACTCTATTTTCAGTATAAAATTAAATTGATCAAATTTATCAATATTCAGTAACCAAAGAAGCTGTGGACAAACCACGTCAAACGATTCAAATGATGCTTGACTTGGTACACAATGTAGATATTACTTAGATGAACTCAAGTGGAACTTTTTATACGTTTATTTGTTTTTTTTTTCGATTATCACTGACAATTGTCTGAACCATCGAACAAAAATTTCTGGGCGGATCGCGGTCTAGTTTTGAATGACATTTCATTCATTGTCAATATAGTTAAAGTGATTAGCACACAATAATATTATGGAATGCATAATATGTATATTTAAATATTGGTTTTAACTGAGAGACTCATTCATTACTTAGTCTTTCAAATCTACCTGGATAAAATAATCGAAACTATCCATTACGTACATAAGTGCTTTAATTAATATTGAATATAAAGACAACATTTCTAAATAATGAGTTATGAATGAAAATGGATCAATCCGATACAGCATCAACAGAAACTACACGTTGATGAAAATTTAATTTTTTTCTCCGCTTAAAATAACAAAAACATTTTCCGATTTTTGTTGTTTTCAAGTTTATTTCAAATTGATTTTTTTTTATTTCTCATAAGCTTTCAAAATATTCAAATACTAACTCCTAAAAAAACAAGCTCAAAGTAATGTATTTTTGTGCTTTTTGAAAAAATACCAAACAGAGAAATAAAAAAAAACATAAACCGTGGAAAAGAATAGGCGAATCTGTGTTGTTGTTGTATTAGAGTAAGCTTTTAAAGTACATTTCATATTTTAAGGTTAAAATTGTTATAATCCTTCTCGCGGAAGAGAAAGCTTAAAAATATATTCCGTATATACATTATGTATGTGCTTATATATAAAAGTAAATCAATAAAAATTGATTTTACTCGATATGGTGAGTATATTAGAATAATTGCCCAATTTTTTCAGATTGTGAAATAAGCGATATTAATCTTGAGAAAATTATCGAATCCATGTATATGTTTAATGATAAATTATGTACAACACACAGCTTTTTATGTTCACAAAAAAAAAGAAAAAGAAAATCGCAATAATTAAATCGCGTGTCAAATTAATTTTTAATTGGTTTTGGTGTTATAATTTAATTATCCTCAAATAAGAAAACAAATTATTCAGAAGAATGTCCTCGATTTGCTAATATCACCAGGACAAACAGAAAAACAAAAATAATAATATTTAAATAACAACAACAAATACATGGAAAAATAAAAATAAATTTTCCGATTTGCGCGCGGTCGCAGAACGTCTCGTATTATTATTGTGTTGTGTGGAAATTAAAATAAATTTGTTATGTACGCGAGCGAGGAGACAAAGACAAATACAAAAACTTGAGAGCTTTAATATATATACATACATATGTATATGTGTATATGTGTATATATATATATATATATATATATATATATATATATATATATATATATATATATATATATATATATATATATATATATATATATATATATATATATATATATATATATATATATATATATATATATATATATATATATATATATATATATATATATATATATATATATATATATATATATATATATATACTATATACATATACGCGGGCGAGGAAAGAAAATTTCTTTTTGGCTTTAAGCCGACATACAATACAAAAACATCCAATTTAATAGATAGATTTGAATAAATTTTTTCAAAATTTTCTAATTAAAATACTAAATGGTAGGTACAAAAACAATGTATATGTACGAGTACATATGTATATATTTTCCTTAATACATAATATAAAAGAAAACAGCACGCCTGCCTACTGTCGACAACACAACAACAACCCAACCAAGCAAGCAGCAACACAACAAAGGAAAATGATATAAAGCATCACAAAAAAATATTTTTAATCAAATCTTGAATATATTAATATAAAAAATAATAAAATAAAATTTATATATAATAAAATAAAATAAATAAAATTTTTGTTCAATTATTGAAAAATAATAAAATATAATCAAAGGAAATCGCAAACAATAAAAATGAAAAACAAAAAAACAAAATGATTTTTCCAAGTAATACTCAAAAGAATAAGAATGAGAAGAATGTAGGATATTTTTAATAATAATAATAAGAAAGAAAAACATTTTTTCTTTTTTTTAATTTATTTATTTGACTGGAAAAACGAGAAAAAAATATTTTATATTTTATTAGGCCCCTAATCGATTTTAAATAAATATTTGACGCTATTTTCCATGAAAAATTATCGCACGCCGTGTATAAATTTACATTGTAAATTTACATTAATTAATTAATTATTTATATTATTTATTTAAAAAAATAATAATAATTTATTGGTAATTTATAAAATTATTATTTATTAATTTTTTTCTTTGTTTTTGTTTTTTGATTTTAATTGGCAATTAAAATTTATTTACTCAGCAAAAATTTGCACATCGTTAGCGATAAACGAAAGATAATCCATGATTCACGGCCATGATCCAACTTCCAAAACTGATTCCAAAATGTCTGATTAAAAAGTTGAATTTCCGCAGTATTTGTTGTTGTTTTTCGACAAAATTAAGTTTACTTCTAAATTCCAAACATGATCGTTCTAATCAAACAACTCGTTTAAGTAAACTTTTCAAATTAAACTAATAAAAATATAATGTTACATAAAAATTTACAAAATTTACAATGAGTGAAAAATTCAGAAAATGTATCATAAAACAATAAACTTCATTTTTAAACTAATTTTCTGGAAATGTAATAGTTTTTAAAACAAATTTGATTGGTGTTAACTAAGTAACAAACATAATCTTATCTTTTTGGTATTTTAATTTTTTACCACTTAAATAAAATTTCATAAAATCAGATCGTGATAAAATTCAAAAATTGGTGTGCACTTTTTGATAGCAAAGGACTTTTACAATATTTAAAGATAATATCAGTAGAAATAAGAATAACCAAGAACTACCAACTAACGTATTTTTGAATATACGGAATATACGAACCACATTTATTTGAAAAACTAATCAATTTATAAAAGTTGATTTTGAGCGTTTATTTGAAAAGATTAGCAGACTTACACGATTAATATTAATGTCATTACTTATTTAGTCGCGTTAAGTGGATGAAATCAATAATAATGGTCGGTAATGATAAAAATCCAGCTGTTTTGATTTCAAAACATCTTTACCGAAGCTTAATGAGGATAAACAAAGTAATGATTCAAAGTAATGACATTAATATTGATCGTGTAAACTCCGATTTAGGGAGTTATTAGCCGTGTTTCTTGATGTATGATCTGATCCGGATCAGATCATATCTGCTTCCCTTTCATTTGTATAGCCGCGTTTCATGAAATCAACACAAAAATTGTACTATTTTTTGTTTTTGTATAAAAATTGAACCAAAATGCTACTAGGATCAAAATAATAACCTAAAAACAAAAAATAATTCTATTTTTGTGTTGATTTCATGAAACGCGGCTATACAAATGAAAGGGAAGCAGATATGATCTGATCCGGATCAGATCATACGTCAAGAAACACGGCTATTGTTTTAAGGTACGAGTATTATTCCACTTGACTGAATTGACTGATAGTAAAATTAAACGAAGACAAAAATATACATTTGCTGGTTGGGCGAATGAAACAAAAAGCCTTCTCAGTCAAGAAATATTTGTGTCTGTAGTAGTGTGACCATTTTATAGCAGTCACACTAACACACATGAATAAAACTAATTTATGATTAGAAATATTTCTCGCATACTACTAAATTTATGGTTGTCAAAATTTCTCCTTAAAATTTTGCTATGCAAATGTAAAAATACAAAAGCACGACTTTTTTTTGGTAGAGATTTTTTTAATTTTTACGGAAAATATAGTACGACATATAATTCTGATATGAGTATTAATAATATTTAATTTTTAGATAATTTTGAGATGTAAAACTAACCGAATTAATAGTAATATTAAATTTATTTATAATAATTATTGGTTATGTTTTTGTGTGATGTCAAAATTTCTCCTTAAAATTTTGCTATAAAAAAAATAAAAAAAGACAAACTTTGTCTTTGTCTATTACATAGCTTTTCTGACTATTTTTCTTTTTTCTTCTTTTTTTACTATCAGTCAATTTTTCTAGTGGAATAGCACCTTTAAGCTATAAGCCAAATTCAAAACACTTAATTTTACAGCAAAACCTCGATTATTTTAACCACGGTTAGAAATGTGATTTATAATGTCGTATATTTTTTGTATATAAATACAATATTGTAGTAAGTTAGGAACTAATATTTTGATGACTTGACTGGTATTTTGTACATAATCAACCGTTTTATTTTTGTGTTAAGACGTCAAAAAAATAAATTTTATCCGAACTAGATCAATTGCTTAATGATTGCAGTATTATATTTTTTAAATGACACATCATTTTTTATCTTCGTGGATTTGAAATTATAGACACCGGACCAAAATAACACTCTGCTTGCTATGTTTTGATGAATACCTTTTTCTTATCCCAATCTAACGATGAATAAGAATTTCGTACCTCGCACCATAAAATTGAAGGTTCGACCAGCAAGAATATAGAAAAAAATAATAATTCTGATGAGTGCATCACATGACTTTATCACACCCCAAGGAGGCTAATTTTTCGTTGCTCAGCCAATATCTCATGATTATCAGGAGACAAATCTTGTCTCTGTCAAATGCAAATTTATTAGAGCCATCAAAACTCGCAATTGAGAATAATTTAAATTTCTAAAATTCCACCTGGACGTAAATTATAAAAAGTCAAATTTCTAATTCTTAAAAACCAGTTTATTGCACTAGATCTTCTTAATTTAGTGTGCGCGATCGTTCTTAGCTAAAACGTTAAAAAAATTTACGTAAACTGTAATTTTATTTAAAGATGAATGATTTAAAAATGAGCGTGAGCTCGCTGGTCCTCTATACTAAGCCACAAAATATCATTCTTAATTATGTGCTATAAATAGACTGAGAAACCATTTTCAATAAATTAATTTTTAGTGTATCAACAAGTTTAACGTAAGAATCAGGTCATTGATTTAAAATTATGGTTTCTCCATTCATTAGAAAGCAATTTCTATAAATTTCAAATTAAAATGAGTTCAAATTGCTTCTACCTTACTCAGTAACGCTTAAGATTATTTCGTCTTTTGTTCAAGGTAGATTCAATTACATAATATGTATTTATTTTTTTGAACTCAAACCAACGTCTTTTTTCATCATTGTAGAGCTAGAAGCAACCAGTCGAATTATTTTGAAAAAGTGTGGAAAATAAGTCGAAAATCAGTGAATACCTGAAGATAAAATCCTAATATTCTAATCAATTTTCTAAGTACAAATACGTAGCAAAGCAATCAAAAAATGTAAAATCTATAGTCAATCAAGATGTACTATGCCAGTCCAAAAAATGCCAAATTTAACAAAGCGGAATACCTTTACAGTCAGTCATCCAAAACGCGTTGTGCCATTGGGCTCCCTAAAAGAAAAAAAAATACAGGGAACGTAGAAGCGTTCAGTAAACACGTCGAGAATATAGGAGCCATATTGATATGTATATATATTTACGTCGCTAATTCGATGGGCATTTACTACACGGCATCTGCAACTAGAAACGATGATTTCATGTTAATACCAAAATTGTATAAATATTTTAACTCATCAGGCAACCTCACAACTATGGCAAGGTCAAAGCTAACGGGATTATACTAAAAATATTCGTTCTCATAAGCTTTGTTAAGAATTTATAGATAAGAGATACTCGTAGTACAACCTAATCCTACATACTTTATTCTATATATCAAGCCTATTGGTTAATTGGGTAATTTAAAGTTTCGCAAAAGGATAGATTTTACAATTTTCTATTACAACGTTGTACAGTAAAAATCGCATGATTAAGAATATAATCCAATTTACTTTATAATAATTGCCTAAGCCCAAGTGTGTGCAATTGTCACTAATCACCATTTAGAAGCCAGCAATCATTCACGAACCGTGAATAAAATCATTTCAAATGACATTTACCTATGCAATATGCATGTTGTTATACACGTATTTCGTATATGTGAGCGTGTGCGGCGTAAAAAATTGAGCAATAATGTAATATGTTGGTTATAGATGTTGACTAAAATATTATGACGAATTAAAAATATTGAGGTTATGTTAATAAATAATATAGACAGTGAAATAATCGAATTAGATATACATATTTCTAATGTACATAATAAACATATATTTCTATTTTACAACTTATACATTTACCTTAATAAATAAGTTTAAAGTTTAGCTTTAAAATGCGTACAAAAAGCCGACAATCACTTTAATTATATAAGGCACTCACAAACTATTCTATAATTTAATTCACAACCCTATCAAACATTGAGTCTTTATAGTTTAAACTATATATGCTATATTTTAAATAGATTAAATATTATTTTATTTATGAAAATAAATAAATTTTCCGTAATTGTTAGAAAATTAAAAACAAAATGAAAATTTTATAGTTTGACAGATATAAACAAATGCGATTACTGATTAACAACAAAATGTTTTCCAAGATGGTGATGCAAATGGGGAATTTGTAAGTTTCTTTGCTGGTTTTAATGTTTTTTGGTAGATGGTGTTGAAAGATCACATTAAATTAGGATATATTCGTTAGTAATATAGTGCACGAAGTAAATATTTTACATTTTAACTATGTATTAGGTTGATAATGTCTGACGAATGATCCACCAAAAATAATTCTTATCTACGTTTTATATTATGTACATTATAGAAATTATGACGATCAGTCTTATTGTAACTAACGGGTACGCTAAACATGAAATTGCTGATCATATTTGTGTTATTTTGCCTGTGCTCTGGCCAGGATATAGTGTTCGATGATAATTTTGATAACGATAATAATATAACGACTAATATAAAATTCTGCTACATACCAACGTTAAAAGAGTACGGGGTTTGTAAACCTGTGAGTAAATGCCAAGCGGTCATTAAAAATCGACAACGATTTCAAATCTGTAACTGGGACGGTAATATGCCGAAGGTATGCTGTTCAACAGATGATTCACCTCGAAATTTGAATGTGGTCACAGCTAGACTGTTATCGCAGAAGTCGACTATTAAGCCGAAATCACAGGAGGAGATGGGTGATCGGCGAATCAGTATTGCAAGTTAGTGTTTCGTACCATATAACGAATATGAAAGGTCTAATAGACTTTTGTTTTCAATTATTTAGAATGTGATCAGTATAGAGAAGCAGCGAGTCCGTATGGACGTTCACTCGTTAGAAATAGCCTGATATCCGGTGGGTTTGCAGCCGATCCAGGAGAGTTCCCTCATATGGCACTCGTTGGATGGTCGCAACCGGATAATCAAATTCTTTGGCGATGTGGCGGTTCAATTATTAGTGAAAATTTTATCCTAACATCTGCCCACTGTGGAATAGTTGACGGAATTGTTCCGGATATTATTCGAATTGGAGAATACGATCTGCGAAGTGATGACGATAATAGCAATTTAAAAGAAGCCACCATTAAACGGATCGTAACTCACCCGAATTTTACAACTGCGACAGTATACAACGATATCGCTCTCATTGAGATTAATGGTTTTATTCGATTTCGACGCGACTTACGACCAGCTTGTCTCTATCAAAATGCAGCAGATCCCGCAAAAGCAATTGCAACCGGATGGGGTCAAATCGAATTTGGTGGTATTACCGCATCCATACTACAAAAAGTCAATTTAGATTTTACAGATCACTCAGTCTGTGGCCCATTTTATCCCGAAACACGAAAATTTACGACATTACGAGATACCCAGCTATGTTATGGTGATTCAACTAATTTGGGCGGTGATACATGTCAAGGTGACTCAGGTGGTCCAATTCAAATTGTGAGCGGGAAAAATAATGATGCCTCTTTATATGACATTGTTGGGATCACATCATTTGGCACGATATGCGGTTATAACGCGCCTGGGGTTTACACAAAAGTTTCAGCGTATATCGACTGGATTGAATCGGTTGTATGGGCTTTGTAACAATTTTTCAAATTGGATATTACTTTTATTTTTAAGTGATTCAGTGAAAGTGGGCGCAAAATAATGTTAAAATATTTAGACCTTAAATATATAGACCAACAATAATAATTTGTGATAGTGCCATTTGTCGTACTTAAAAGTGGTTGAACGTGATAAACTTTGAACCCTACATTTTGATAATCAAATACTACTGAAAAAACCTTTGTGAAATTTCCAAAATACAGAAGTACCTAAAAGTTTCCGAAATACCAAACATTTGTAATAAGAAAATTGTTAAAAAGGGATGCACGGTATTTGTAAAGGATTTCTATCTAAATTTACTAACCAATTGAATAACCTTCTTCGCTCATAGTTAATCAGAAAATCTGGATATTGTGCTAAAAATGCAAGAGCTAAACCGTCAAATAGGCTGTACAAAACATCTCAATGCGACCTTAACCTATCAACAATGTAAATTCATAATACTTTTTACTACCGGTGTACTATTATAGCCATTTACCAAATTTTAGGCAATTTTAACAGTCACTAACTATAAGAACGTTTTCGAATCGCATTATCCGAATAAAGTTGGTGTTTAAAAAATATTATGCATAAAATTCCACCTTCGATTGATTTTTCACACTTTAAACCGATTAACGATTAAAAATTCCACCAAATTAAAAAACCTAACAAATTAGTTTTGGATATAAAATATTTGCGCACGCAACCAAAAAATATTCGACCAATCCGCGTTGCTGTCAAAATTGTTTATAATTTTCTAAGAACTATCAACACACAGCACACAACAAGAAAATCCAGAAAAAATTAACTTTTAGCGAAAAATTACAACAATAAATCATAAATATAATGTATATATAATTATATCTAGTGTTTATTTATTTATTTAAGTGTACAATTTAATATACGATTTACATAACTCGCGTAATTTTAATTCAACAGTAGTATAAAAACCAAACTAAACGTGAATAATTTGTGTTTGTGTATTGTGTAAAAATCAGCTAGAAAAACACGTAAAATGGAAATAAATTTTACAAAATTAGATCAAAAAATGTTTAATAATACATAATTGTGCAAATAATTATTAATCGTCGTAAACAAGCAAAATTTATCATAATGAAATAGATACGGGGAAAAAGTTGGTCGAATTTTTATTTTTATTTTTCTCGTTTAATTTTCTTTTGGTTTTGATTTTATTAATTATGAATTGGTATTACAAATTGCTGGCTAAAAAACCGCATTTTGTTATATTTGCGGTCGGTTCATTGTCAATTGTTTGTATAATTCTTTCACTAAAGTTGAATAAGTTTCCGAATTTTGATGATCCCACATTGGTATGTTATATGATTTGGAAAGCCACCTGTAGGCCCTGTTTAGATGTGTTTGGGTACTATACTATTGTTTTTTGTTTTATTTTTAGGGATTTGAAGCAAGAGGAACGGATATTGGGCAAAAGAATACGGCATGGAATAATCTGCTGGAGGATACTAAACCATCTGGAAGCTTAATAGCCAATCCATATCAACTGATCCAGGAGCATGCTGATAAGGTATTTGAGACAAATTTACCGCTTAGAAAAAGCAATAGTTGTAATTAATCATTCCGTAAAATCGAGAATTCCTTTCCCGCGTCAAATGATTAATTCAAATTGAGCAACTATTTTTAATTATTTGAAAAATTGAGCAACAAACCCTTTTCCGAATATCAATGGTGCTTCCGGCAAGTTTGTGTTCATAAATCTATTTGGTAACAAAATTTAAGAACAATGATTGACACCGAGTTTAGCGTGAGTTCCTTGCTCAAATTGAATTCTCCCGTAAAAACCAGTTCAACAATTCTCGGCGAATATTAAAAGCCGCTTATATTCGATTCGCGTTTGATGTTATTTTTATTTGGTCGAGGTCCTCAATGGATTTAAATGATATTTTTACTATTACCATTTCTTTCTATTTCCAGATGGCAATTCAAGAACAAAAAAATACCACCCGACTGCATAAGCTCGAGTCAAAACAGAAAAAACAAAAATCCAAAAACTACAATAAAAAAATCAAAATCATTAAAGAAATGTCCAGCAATTCGCCACCAACAACAAATTATGATTCAGCATATATCGATGAATTTTCCGGGAATGATACAACATCGACGAATAATGCGGACAGACATTGGGACTATGGTCGTAATTTATCGTACACCAGTGACGAAGAGACAAATAAGACTAAACAATCGAATAAAAAGCAATGGTTATCGTTGCTGAAATCAAAACCACCGACACCTGATCATATCGCGGACAAATATTTTTGTGATAATCCGACTAAAGATTATGCCCATTTTGTTGTGCAACGAACTGATTCTTCAGCCCAGTTTAACGAATCAATGTTCGATTTAAAAAGTTTGTTGGGAATTTGTGAACTTGAATATCGGCTAAGTCATATCCGATATTATGATAAAATATGTCAACGTGAGGTAGCGTCATCGAATTGTTGTAAAATTTGGTCGTTACCGAATTATGTGGCGTTACTCACGAATAAGACATCTTGCTTCGAAATAGATGAGTACGATGTACTTAGCGTTAAATTGCTGCTGCTGGAATGTTTTCAGTATTATAATAAGTTGCAATTGAGCAACAATTGTTTGAATTATAAATGTAGAGCGCCGGTCGAATGTGCGCAATACAATGCTGTTTATAACATGTTACATTATTTATCGAATATAGATTTTATTAAAATAAATGTGAGTTGAACTTTTTCGGGAGACTATGGTTTAGGATAACGTTTCGTCACTAATACTTTTATATCTTTCCAGGATACAAATATATTTTTAAATGCTTCCATGATATTTGTGCCAATAGCTCGTAGTACTGCTGCATTACCGTTTTATCACCAGCTGATTGAGGCGGAACTCTCGAACGAGATAGTTACGATCGTAGCCATGGACATGGGTATCAAGTACGCTCTATTCGACGAGAGTCTTTTGACCGATAGTTGGCTAATCGGGGCGGGAGGCATATTTGTAATTATGTGCATGTGGTTATACACATCATCCCTTTTTGTAACATTTATGACCGTGGTAGCCATTGTTTTCTCGCTAGGAGTTGGCTATTTTATATACACGATCGTATTTAGCTTAACGTTTTTCCCCTTCATGAACTTGCTAGCCGTTATCGTTGTGGTCGGAATTGGAGCGGATGATGCTTTCGTATTTATAAAAATATGGAATTGTGTCGTATTGGATCACGTAAAATCATCTGGAGTACCACTTACCTCGGTATCATCGTATGGTTCGGATTCATCTCGGATCGATACATTATGGTTTTTGATGGAGGATACACTGAAACATGCAGCACTCTCGATGTTGGTCACATCGATAACGACATCGGCTGCATTCTACTCGTCGTATATTAGTTCCATAACGGCTGTACGGTGTTTCGGTATTTTCGCTGGAACCATAGTGCTAACAAATTATATTTTAATGATCACATGGCTACCGGCCGCCGTATCAATAGCAGAGCGTATCAATTGTTTTACAACCAAAACATTCATAAAAATATTAACCAATAATATTCAATCCCCGTTTAAATGTTTCGTGCAGCTGCGGCACGGTATCGAAGAGACAATAATTAGTGTGATTGTGAATTACTCAAAGTTATGGATCATCCTATTTGGTGTGATTGGTATTTTAAGTGGTGTGATGACCCTTTATTATCCAAAATTGAAGTTACCCGATTCGCCGGGTTTTAAACTATTCGTTTCCAGTCACCCGTTTGAAGTGTACGACACAAAGTATAAAGATGCATTTTGGTTTGAGAAATCGTACTCATCGCCGGATTATTTTAAACTTCCGCTGCGTTTTGTTTGGGGTGTAAAACCAGTCGACAATGGTAATTATTTAAATCCGCAGTCACGCGGCCAACTTGAATTCGATCCAAAATTTAATATATCGCATCCAGCATCACAAGTATGGCTGTTAAATTTTTGCCGGCATCTAAAAAACCAAACTTTCTACCAGAGGTCATACAATTTTTTTGGCCTCATACCGCATTGCTTCATCGAAAACTTTGTTACATTTATGGAGCGCCGTTGTTACAATGAAATGAGCGAACAGGATCGGACACCATGTTGTGAGGTGTCACAATTTCCATTCACTGTGGCGATTTTCGATGAATGTCTACCCCAGTCGATTTCGTCGATTTATGGAACACCTCGGGAATATTTTATACCCGGTGTAGCGGGGCCAAAATTTTCTCGTCTTCAATTTGAGAATGAGACGAGTGCCAATACAACTCCAATTGTACAAGCTCTCGTTGTCGAGTACGATAGTACACAATTGTATACTATGTCTTACACGGAGCTGAACAAATTTGTTCGGGATGTCGAGCAATGGATGGAAGAGGAATTAAAAGCGGCACCAGAAGGAATGCGTAATGGATGGTTTACAAGCGATTTAGAATTTTACGACCTACAAGAGACACTGTCCAGAGGGACTTTGGTTGCGATAGGTTTATCGATGAGTATTGCATTACTCGTACTCCTATTAGTCACACTTAACGTACTAATCAGCTTGTACGCAATTATCACGGTTACATTTACGATATTTTCGAGTATTGCAGTGTTGATACTGCTCGGCTGGAAATTAAATGTCCTTGAAAGTGTGGCAGTCACAACAGCTATCGGTTTAGCAGTCGACTTTAGTTTACATTACGGTGTACAATATCGGCTATCACCGGATTTGGATCGAGCATCCTCGACGCGATTTTCACTTCAGCGTATGATTGGCCCAACTTCCATGGCCGCAATCACTACCGGCGCGGCTGGTGCGTTTATGCTTCCATCAAACGTATTGGCCTATATTCAAATTGGAATTTTTTTAATCACCATAATGACAACCAGTTGGCTATTTTCGACCTTTTTTCTTATGAGTCTGCTTCGGCTCATTGGACCACAGTACGGATTCGGCCAATTTCGATATCCGAAACTACGGAATCCCGCACGTGATCAAAACAAAACTACCAAAAGTCATGTGGACGTTGGAAATCGTATTTCAGACCCAAATCAATGCACCGTGTCCGAACAACTTCTGTCGGCCTCAAGCTCAGCGGCAGGCGATTTAATCGGATCCGAGTCGCATGAATTGGACGCACTCACTACAAATTCTGTGATGAAACCGACAACAAATATAGAATGCTCTCGGCCGATTAGCTTCGATCGAGTGTTCACCAAAAAGAATAAATCATATCCAAAGGAACAAAGTCCGTCAACGGTCAGTGCAATTACGGTTGTAATGCCAGATGATTCGGAATTAAATAATTAAACGTTTCGGCGCGTCTCTCCCTCAAATAAAAGATGGTTGTGTTCATTTTTAACAAAACAAAAAAACAAAAATTTTATTCTCTGTACATATATAGACCCGTGTATATAAGGTTGTTCTCTTATATATCTGGATACTTTAGATGTTTAAAAAGAAAGCAACAATAAAAAAAATGATTGTGTAAAATTACAACAAAAACAAAATCAGTGTTTCAATTTTCTCCCGCTACAAGTACAATTTGATTAGTTCGTCACTAACCGCGGACGGGGTTAAAATTCCCAAATCCGTAAATATCAAAGTTATATAAGCGGGTGGTGTATAATCTACAAGCGGATGTGTTTTCAGCAAATTCTGATCGAGATGTTTACGCGGATATTTATAATCGTTGGGCAAATCACTTTGATTTAGCGGATAAAGTCGTGTAAATTTAAAACTTTCGGTTAATACGTATACAGGTTTCTTCATTTCACGGGCACACAAAGCCATTGTATATGTTCCAATTTTGTTTATAATTCCGCCACTTTCGACAACGCCTTCAGCACCCAATAAAACAAAATCAATATTTTCCATAACATAACCGATTGCCGAGTCCAGGATTAGAGTACATTCTATACCGGCTTTTTCTAAATCCTCGATCATATGATGGCCCGTTTTGTCAGGCGAACTTATTGTGACGAAAACATGGAAACGTTTATTTGCGGCCGCGGCTAACGTAAGCGTTTCTAATACCACACGAGATCTTGAATGAGTTAATACACGACTACCATCTACTATAAACTGGGCACCTTGCTGGGCTATTGTGACACGAGCTTGTAGCAATTTCTTTAAGAAAGTTTTACCACGTTGCACCATGATTTGTTTGCATTCCTCCATAGTCTGAAAATATAGAAGAGTTGTTCAAAAGATGT
The DNA here is from genome assembly GCA_951394425.1 of Tipula unca. Lineage (NCBI taxonomy): Eukaryota > Metazoa > Arthropoda > Insecta > Diptera > Tipulidae > Tipula > Tipula unca. The sequence continues at coordinate 6,138,859 of OX596381.1, read as the reverse complement.
GAATACTCACGAAAAAATTAGTAGAGAAAGATATGATAAATCCTATATGTGACTGCTACTAGACGCCTAATATACCAATTAAAATTGTATATAAGAAATTAGTATGAAAATATTCAACATATTCAAAGTTTGAAATTTAGGTCGAATTTAAATAGTATGAAGTTTTAGATCTTAGAAATTTGATAATATAGAAGTTTAGGTTACATTACACATTAGACTATTAGGTGACTAGCATGAGATTTTTGGTGATTTATTACATAAACCAAATGGCCTTGGTTTTGTTTGGCATCAAATTGATCGGCGAACACTATAAGAACGTTTATTCTATCAAATTAATTAGCGCCTGTTATACGTTCATACGAAATTTTCGGGACAAGTTCGCATACTTACAATTAACAAATGTTTTGGTTATTTACCTTATCATCAAACTTCCCTAATGTAATAAATCGAGAGAACAGCTCGCTTCCGCTGACTACAGAACTGATCGATTCCTCTGTTGTCCGCATCAATTTTACTGCAGATTGTATAGTCGAATGGAGTTCCTGTATTGTTTCGACTAAGATAAATTAAAATCAATAATAACTCGACCGATCATGTTGTGATCGTATAAACACTTACAATTGGTCTTCTCGAGTACAGTCAACAGTGTCTTTATAGCTGCGACCCCAGCCGATAAATTTTTATCCTTTTCCAATATATCCAGGAAATATTTTTTAACATCTACAAAACACAAATAATTATTTATAAATAATGAAATGAATTCCAAAAAATTACCGAATTCATTAGATTGTTGCCTCATTTTTACTAGAATTAAAACCAAATACAAAGAACCCTAACACGACACGAATCTCGTTTATAGATCAAATTTCTGACGTCTGTCAAAATAAATACAACAAAACAATTTTATGGTCGATAATGCGGTTGTAAAAATATATGGCCAACACCGTCTATAGATATCTATAGACGGTTTTGATATAGCAGAAACTGACAAATACTACAAAACAAACACACAAATAAATAAACCTGCTGCGGACAACCGATAACGGAAACGAACTTTGTACAATCTGATCAACAATTTTACCAGACTGAATTCTATCCCATTCTCCAAACTGGTTTTATAAGGTACTAGAAACGGAAAGCAATTGCTAAACTTAAGTTTAGTATTCTATTATATTCGTAGATCGGTTAGATCAGAATATTTTAACTTACAAATGTGGTAATTGGAATCCCGCTAGAATCATACAACAAAACTTCTTTACCGGCATGCGTCTTGAGTCGAGACTGCAAACCATAAAAAATGCAAAACTAATAATTTCGCAAATGTTCGTTAATATGGAACCGGCCATTTTGTTAAATAAAATTTTATTTTGTGTTTTCAAATTTAATTTGTACTTATATTTTATTAATTAATTTTAATTTCAAACACAGATACCCATTTTATGTGTTAAAAAATATCTCAAACTTAAATTTAATTAGTTCGTGTCGTATATAAAAGAAAATTAATAATGGAAGACAATTCTTTTGATATTTAAGTTATAATTTTTATAAATTACTAATAAAATTAACTAATTACCAAACAAAATAGAATAAAGTTTTAAATTATTTATTTAAAATGTTTTGCGTATTGGAAAAAAATATTATATAGATTTGTTGGAATTACAGTATGTTTTGTATGTATCACATAAATTTAGACGGAAAACTAAAACCTAAAAATAAAAACAACGGGAAATTATAAAATTACACTAGACGAGTTTATTTTACGTTCGGATACGTTGGGAAATCGGCAACTTCTAATTTGTCATTAACTTTAAACGATGGGAATAGGCCTACTTGATTTGTTCGAACATTTTTGCCTTTTGAATAACCATTCCAGTGATTACCAGCAACTCCAACTAAATCACCTACTTTTAATTGTAGTTCGTCATGATTTTTCGCCGTATGTGGTATAAAAACTTCTCGTTTGTGCGAATGTTGCCCACCATAATAGTAAATATCGTCCAGCGATCGAAACCGATCCGATGCATCTGGATAGTTGGCCTGCATAATTTCATATGCCACACGGCAAACTTGTGAACTAAACGTACAGACTAGAAAATCGGACATAGACAATAAATGTATGTCCAGTATGACTCCGTTTAATGAGGAATCGGTATATCGTGTGGATACAGCTGCCAAACGAGCGGTTATTTGATCGCCTATAATCTCATAATCAGGATATTTACTGCGCGCCTCTTCAATCACTTTCGGATCATCAGATGCCAAAAATACTCGCCGTTTTGTGATAGTTTCGGTCATTTCAAGCTGTTTATAATACTCTTCGACTGCGATCATGTATTCATCAATACTGTGAAATGCCGCTTCAGTTCCAACTTTATCGGTTCGTCGCACATGAACTCTAAAATTAAAAATAATTTATAATGATTGATAATGAGTTGTGACGTATTCGCAGATTTACCCAACAATCGGTTTTATGAATCCCATTTTTTTCATACTAGCATCTAGTATGGCCTGAGTCTCAGGCTGAGGTTTTAATAAATATTTCAAAAATTGTCCTACCCACCATACAAATGGATCACCGTGTAATTTAACTAGTCGCGGCGCTAAATCAGCCGGAATAGTGAGCGGTAAAAATGGTGGCCGAGGATTTAACGAATCCACTATTGGTAATACTAACACTTGAGTGTTCGAGCGGCCAGGCCAATTAGAATGTGATGCACCATAAGTATCGGTGCACGTATCCGATATAGGTTTGAATACTTCTTCCCAACCACCTTTATGATATCGCCAGCCTTTCGATTTTAAAATTAATGTCCGTTCAGTTGCGTACGCCATTATAAAGCAATACACAAGGTGATGTAATTGACATCCATATCCGCATCCCTTATTCAATCGGCATACTAATTTACGTGCCGAGCTACAGTCTTCCGGGTTTTGTAAATAGTAGAGTCGTTTTTGTACCAAGCTCGAAAGTTGTTCCGCTTCGTGGTATCGCCACTTCTCGTAATTATCATTCTTTTGTAAATCTCTCAAATCTTTAATTAAAGCGTGCTTATTCTCTAGCCCCAACTCTAGCAAATTATCCAAACTATGTTCGACCTCGACAGGTGTATCGGCCGGTATTTTTTTTTTCACATTACGCACCTCGCTATTAATTAAATTCCATAATTCATCCGTATTCGTTCGTATACGCCTCAACAATTTTTGATATTCTAATGATGGTTCACCATTTGATGTGGTACTTATCTGGTCGTATTTAATTTCAAATTGTTCCAATAATTTTTTTTTGTCTTCCGAATGATAAGTATTATCGCTACAATTATTTATTAAATAACATAAATTTAACTAATATGATAAGACCGGCGCCCAACCCGAATAACCCATTACACTGCGCTACTCACCTTAAATACTCATCGATCAGGGTCTTTAATTCTTCGTGTTTTTGTTTGATTTGTTCGAGATAAAGTATTGCTTGATTGACACGTTTATAAGTATTTTCAATTTCATTATTATTTAATTTTGTAACAAATAGAAATGCAATAAAACTCCAAACAAATGCGAATAGAATCAGAATTCTAATCCAAACACTTAATCCGAGGAATTGTCGCACAAATGACATTTTTCTGCGTATGTTGACGATGTTTAATCTATAATCACTTTGCATACGAGTGATTAAATTCCATGCATGTTTTTTATTAGTTTTTTAATGTTATATTTGTTTACTAGAATAAATACTTTTTACTTAATATTTTTTAATTTATTCAATTGTTATTTGTGTGTATCGTAATATTATCAACAATTATTTTATTATCATACGTATATTAATGTAGAGTTTTGACATGTCGATAATGTAGATTACTGTTTATGATTTTATTGAATATAGAGCTATAATTAATTACATAGTTAAATTGAATAAAAAAATATTAAATTAGCTTAATAAAATGTTTTTAGTGCAGCTTAATGAAATAAACATTATTTATTTAAATTAAAGTTAAATGGTTTTTCTACAAATGTACAACTATTACCCACTAATTATTATAAAATTACAATACACTGTTAATTGTTGTTGCTCAATATCATGTCGAAAAGCCACCAATCAAATCGTTTCATATTGTGTCACATGATGAATAAAAATATATCTCGCACATAATCTTTTTCTTTCTCTCGCATGTCAGTTTTATATTTGATGTGGAAAGGTGAATGGTGACTATAGGATATGTCGTGTCATTTATGATTATTAGTGTTCTGGGCCAATTTAAAATAAATATAAATAAATACATCAAAAACGGATAACCAATTATAAATGTAAGTTATTAAATAAATTATATAAAATAAAGTGAACGTGAATTTACAATAAATGAAGTGAATAAAGTATGCAAAAAAAATTACGAACGATGCACATTCATTGTGTTGCCCCTTTTTGTATATTGGGAGTGTTTTTAATGGTCAGCCATTTTTATTTATTTTTTTATATTTTTTATAATTTTCAATTCGTAATCGAGCGTACTTGAAGTCAAAAATAAAATATAAGTTTTGTGTTTTAAATAATTCGCAAAACGATTAGAAATATATTGATATTGAATATACAGTATTGCGCAAAACCTAAGCAACTTTTGTTCCACTATCATTTAAAATGCTATATTTTGTGTTTTACTATTTTTTATAAAACATTAATTCATAATTATTTATAATTTCAAATATGATGGTTACAAATATAAACTAAAAAACTAAATAACAATTATATTTCATTAAAAAAAAGAAAAAATTGATTTATACATTCCAATTTGCTGTGCAAAATTAAAGCAACTTATTAATACTTATTAATATTTGGTATAATAACCTTTATTTCGTATGACTGCCTGACATCTGCGGGGCATTGATTCAATTAGGTTTGTAACAATGCTCATCGGAATATTTTCCCATTCTTCTTTTAACGCTGTCATAAGCTCAGCCTTGTTGCGATGGCGTTTGCTGCTTACTCTGCGTTTCAGAATTCCGAAGAGGTTTTCAATGGGATTCAAGTCTGGTGATTGTGCCGGCCAATCCAGGACTTGAATCCCATTAGCGGAAATCCACTCTTTAACCAGCTTCGATGTGTGTTTCGGGTCGTTGTCGTGTTGAAACACCCATCGAAGCGGCATTTCCCTTTCAGCGTACGGTAGCATCTGGGTTTCTAGGATATTTTTGTAGACAAATCGATCCATTTTTTCGCTTATCTGGTAAAATGGGCCGAGACCTTGCGCTGAAAAACACGTCCACACCATTGCATTGCCGCCTCCGTGCTTAACGGTACCTTTACAATATCGTGGATTCAGGCGTTGTCCTTTAATTCGCCTCACGTGACACTTGCCATCAGAATTTACTAAATTAAATTTAGATTCGTCGCTGAACAACACCGTTTTCCATTTGCTTAATGTCCAATTAAGGTGGGTTTTAGCAAAATTTAAACTGAGGATAAATAAAAAATGAGTTACATGTGTTACAATGAAGTCACATATCTACAAACCGTTTAAGGACGTGCCTCTTGGTAAGAACTGGTTTCTTACAAGGAGAATAACACTTCAAGTTCATTTCTATAGCACGTCTCCGGACAGTGCTAGGATCTACGTTTAGATTTAGCGTTCCCACAATTTCTCTCGAAGAAATAAAAGGATCTTTTTTAATTAAATTAATAATTTTTCTATCAGTGCGCACCGAAGTCTTTCGAGGGCGGCCGCCTACATTCAAATTTTCGATCGTTCCATATGTTTTGTATTTTTTGATCAATCGCGAAATTATTGATTTATTTATTTTATATTTTTTTGCGATGTCGGATTGTATTTCACCACTATAATAATCATTTATTATTTTCGATTTTAAAATATTATCATATTTGTTTCTACCCATATTATATCGTTTAATAATCTAAACTAGGCCTGATCAATGCACAAAACTAACTAAAATGCATTCGTTTGTTGTTTTAGAAAAAATAATATTGAAATCGTCCCGTTAGAAAAAAAAAAAAAAAGTTGAAAGTTAAGAGTCGTAAAAGTTGCTTTTATTTTGCACAGCCAATTATCATCAATATTTCGATTTTTTTTTTTTTTTAAATGAATATTAACTGTTACTTGTTTTTTAGTATACATTTGTAAGGTGTATATATAAAGGAATAAATAACAATTAAATAATGTTTTATAAAAAACAGTAAAACACAAAATAAAGTATTTTAAATGATAATGGAGCAAAAGTTGTTTAGGTTTTGCGCAATACTGTATTTATTATATAAAAATTTAATTCTTAAAAGAAAATTTTTGTAAGTTTACGTCATGAAAATTATATTTCTTTGGCTGTGTGTGTTTTATAAGTATTTATATAAAAATGAAAAACACTTTGTGCTGCGCATTTTTGATCATATGAGTTTCTAAATTTAATGGCGTTATTTCTATTTTAAATATAGGCTCTTAATCTTATAATCATTACACGCACTTGACACGCGCGACGAGCGAATTTATTCCTCCATTTCCTTATAATATTGTGCCGTGTTTAGGCCTTGGTCTGAAATTTACAGTTATTCATCCTTTAATTAGGATTATTTATTAATTAATAGATTTATAATAACTAGGCTCGCGATAGTATAAGCAAAATTTCGATCGTAATGTTTGTATTTGGTTAAAAATTTTGTTTTATCTTAAAACAGCTGTTTACAAGATTTCCTTCATGAATCTATCTACGTCTGTTTGTATATAATACATACATACAATGAAATATAAGATATGGCTGAACAACCTATGATATATTTTTGTATTGATTTTAATTTATTTAATTATATTTCATTTCAGATTTTGCAGAATATAACTATAATAATACAAAAAAATAATAAATACTCGGTATAAAACAAACAAAAAGACATTACTCTGGATTGGTGAGTATTACACGTGTTTTAAACGCAATTTATACAATGTGCTTTTGTTATAACAGTTTGGGATTTTAATTACTGTATAAAATCCAAGTTATATAAAGGTTCTGTACTTGTTTGAAACGTGATATCGAATTTGGATTTACACAAAGGGTTAATTGCGTACGTTCGTATGGAGGCAATACATTTATGTCTATTATCCTAATAACAAATAAAATATAAACAATAAACATATCATCATAGATCATCATGTTCTGTTTCTCCTCATTCCTGACAAGGTCAGTGGCCTTCGCGAATTAAAAGAATATAAGTCCAATAATTTAATATATATATATGTGTGTGTGTGTGTATGTGATTAAAACGAAATTAAAAAATAAAATTCTAGTTCTCTTCGTTCTATCTATTTAATATAACCCTTAACTGCTAGGGTTTTAATTTATTGATTATGGCAGTTCCTTGTATAGCTGGTGTAAGAAACGTGGTGGTATCGCTAAAAGACCAATTGGGTTCACAAAATGGTGCGATGACTATTTTATTATGGCAATGTATGTGATAAGTAATTGCGTTACAAAGAACATGTCATGCTTTTTTTTAAATTGCGTCTTATTAGTTATACTCACTATTAAAAATACTATTTAATTATTATTTCTCCTACTTCTCTTTGTTATATATACAAACAGAATACGATTTACGATATATTTCTCAGCTTGCTTTGTACATTTCGTTGTGTTTTTTTTATGTAGTCGTGATACAAAGGTTGTTTCTTATATATTAATATTATATAGAGAATATTATTGCATACAAAAGAAAATTTACATTGAATTAAATGTTATATTTAGATTACTTTATCTAAGAGTAAGATTTCATATATTTTTGCTAATGACGACGTGATTTAATGACAGATCTAGCCGCTTCCAGTATATGTATGTACCTACTACTTATTAATATAAAAATTACAGCGCACTTGATTATACATACTGATACAGCGATACTATATTATTATACTTATACTATGGCTTGATATTCTCCTATTGTGCTTTGTGCTCGCAAGTCGCATACAATGCTGTATTATGTACATATATTTATTAATATAGTTGTGTTGGTATATTTATAAAAAAATTAACAATGCAGACTGAAATTTTTTTTATATACTTTAATAAAATTAGTACGAGAGAAGTGAACAGTGACTATGGTTTAAGAAAATTAAAATAGTTAGTTTTATAAAATAATATAATTATAATAGAATATTGTGATTTATATATATATAAAGTGCCAAAATAATAAGAAAATATAGTGAAGAAATATATATTGAAGTTTTTTTTTATTATTTAAAGTGAAATAATTTAAGTTTATTTTTATAAAACAAAGCAAAAGGATTATTTCACTAAATCATGCTAAGTAAGTTTTTCCTTTTTTTGTATGTAAAAGAAACTTACGATATAGATAGATATCTGCACTACTACTTTCGGGCTAGTATCACTACATACATAATTTGCTAATAATCGCTTTATAAACTATTCATATTCAATTTAAAAACGTCCTTGAATACGTATTATATTTAACTGTTGGCTGTTTGATCAATTTGAAAGTGTACTATTTCATTGTTGTTTTATTTCATCATTTTATTTTTATTTTTCATTACAACTACTACAGTAATTTAGTAAATAATGAACGAATATATGAAAAAAAAAACTTGCAGTTTTCCTTGTTTGTTTTTTTGTATTATGTGTGTGCTCTTTAATGTGTGTAGACTCAGAGTGTACAAATTATATTGTGTGTTGTTACTGTTATTGATGAGAAATAGGTTAGAAATTTACTTTTGTATATTCGAAATTTATTTGGAACAGGTTCAATATACATATTCCAGAAAATGACATATCACACATAATACACAAGCAAAAGTAAAATTATTTTATTATCTTGCTTCGATAATTAAATGTTAGTCATTATACTCGTGGTATGGTATGGTATGACTGTATGGCATTTCCTTGAATTGGCTAATGATGTTGTTTTTATTCATAATGTAAAAATATCATAAATATTTCGTTAGGAATTTCCAAAAAATTTCAAAATAAAAAATATGTCAATAATTATGATATGAACACTATCATGCCTTTTCTTAAAGATAATATTATACATACTATCACGATATTTTTGTATTTTCATTACCTAGATATTAATAATTACTTAAGTTAATTATGAAATTTGGCTTGCAGTAAATGTCACTTTGAAAAGGAAAAGTGACCGAATACCGTTGCTATGAAGCAAATCTTTAAAAAATGATTGTGAATTAGATTTAGAGTAAAAAGTCTAATTGGATGTCATGTGAATTTGTCATGTGGATTGATTCCAATTTATGTACAATGATGTAAAAAAGTTCGCGATGCCAATCCTAATTGTAGAGCTGAACTGGTATTAGGTATTATAAAGTGAGATTTTTTTTTTAATTTTGAACTTAGTTCAACTGAAAAATTTTGCTAAACACTTAAATTATTTTGATTAGAGCTTGGAACTTTCATATTTGAAAAAGTGTTAATAATTTTGTGTTCGAAACATCTAACTGGATAGATTCATAATGCTAAATAAAACATTCTTCGGTTTAGGTCCATAGGAGCCGCCATACATATTTGTATTTTACTATTTCAAAATTTCAGTTATTACCATTTACAGACTTAGGTTTGTCCATAAATAATAATCGAAGTTCACATTTGATCGGAATTTATAGTACAGACGACTGTTGATGATAAAATATATATCAATAATAGCACAGAAAAATAATTTTACTTTTCCTGTTTTGAGTTGAATTTGTTGAATTGAGTGAATTCTCAGCTTGACTATGAAGTCCTAATGTTATCAATTGGGAGTTATCGTTATTTAATTGGCAATGTATTCATTTTTGTTCGATAAATTAGATTTCTCTAAACAAATATTTCAATTAGATATTTCTTTATGGTCGCAGCATAGTTCATGTGAACAACAATCAGATGATATGACCTTTGTACTCAGTTTTATTTCAGTTCTAGTACATATGTTATTTTATCAACATGGGTTGTAGAAAATAATATCATTGTTTAGAAGATTATTCTGATATTTATTTATTTTCAGCGGTAAATATTTTTCTCATATGAAATTGGAGACTTCAAATTTGATTGGAGAAATATTGACGATTCTATCAAAAATTCTGTTTTAGTCATTAGGTTTGTTTCACTAAGGTATATAAATATATGAAAAAAATTAAGCAACGCCATTGGCTTGATGATACTTACCATTGGCATTTATATAACAGGCTTCAATACGTGAAACAATTATTTGCTAATTTCGATGTATTGCGACAAGACGAACACACCTATGTAACAGTCCCAAATAACGTTGAAAAATAATCATTTCACCTCACCAAACATTGTGGCCTGTTATATACATAAATGAAATTTTTTTTACTAACCTTTATTAAATCACAAAATTTAGTCCTACTTCAAACTGTAAATTAAAGCTAACATGTAATCAAAAAATAGTCATTCACCTCATATGACTATAATAAATACAGTTAAGCCAGTATTTAAACTGTTTTGGTATTGCAAGGTAGATTTACAAAGATTATGACGAGTGCTAATACTGTTTTGTAATGCTGAGTCTAATGAGTTACAACCTTGATCTCCTCACAGATGCTTCCAGTAACACAAGGTCATTTATGTATATATGTTGTAGATTATAAGAAATCAAATCAAACAAACTTCAAATCGTTGTTGGTATCAATAAATAACAACTATTGTTCGTATAATTATGCTATTTTATAATCCACTAGTCTCGTATTAGCATCTCAAGGTCGTCTGATTCGAAACAGAAAATAAAAATAAACAAATCTTTCTAAAATGGTTTATAATTAATTGTTTGTTGTTAATCTGTCAAATATTAATTTTGTTGTTTCGTTTGGTTTTTTTCATATCGATTTCTTAAGATTTTCAGTCTATTTTCAAATTTTACGAATTTTGTATCTTAAAATTTCCATTTTTATCTAATTTTTAAGAATTTAATTTTGAATAGGTTTTTGAAACGATTTTTGAAACGATTTTGCTTATCTAATGGCATCTGGTTTGGGGGGCTATTTAAATAAAAACATTTAAATTTATTGTAAATGTCAAAGAGCGATGGGTGGTGCTGTATTTTTTATAAATTTTCAAGATGTCACCTACTCGGCAACAATAATTTGTATTTTTGTTTATCGTCATTTGATAAAATAAAAAGTAAATATATGTGTTTGTTAAAAATAAAATAATTTTGTCTGCAGAAATTTTGTATTTTTATAACACAAATTTTATATCAATAAATTGTGACCTAGATTTTTAATTTGTTGTGTTCGTTCGTATTTTAAAATTTGCAATGTAAGGTCGAGGTGTATATAGTTTATGAATATGTACATATATATATATATATGAAACTATATAGATGAAACAGAAGGTGGTGGTTAAATTTGTAGGATATAATATACATAAAGAGATTCATTAATTTATCATAGGAATTATTTGATAACATTGAAAATAGTTATTTAAATTTTCATAGTTGTTTTATTTTCGAGGATTTTGCATCACTTTTGTATTCATATATGAATGTATGAGTATCAGTAAATTACAAAATGAGGTCAAACAAATGTTTTCTTTAACATTTGAAAAACTAATACAAATGCATACCAGGAATTTTAGTATTCCCAGTATGAGGCAAAATTTGTATAATAGTAATATTTTCTTATTATGAATATTGCATTGTAACTTATAAAAATCGTAGTGTTTTCAACTGAAATTGTATAAAATAATATTCATCCTATTGGTATGTTACTACACAATGTACATTGTTTTTGTGTATTAGTGGTTTTTCATATCGATAAGCCTCAAACAAAAAATCCATTTTTTATTTATATTAGTTTACCACTAGAGTTTGTTAGATAAAACTGTGGCTATAATAGGCTAATATACATACATACAAAGTTCCAGGAAAACTATTATAAATTAAATAAATGTTAATTTTAAAGGCGATTAAAATTTTTTTAATCAGCATACATATTTTGTTACCCGCTCAATGTATTGGTAAAAACCCTAACGTCGCTTCAAACTCAAAAGTGATAAGATATGCATGATGTTTATTTTTTATTACAAATTTTTGTCTACAATAATTACCCTCGAGTATACTATCAATCATTATACACGCGCCATTAATATCAGACGAATTTTTATTTAAATATTAAAATCCGAATAGATTGATTTCTGAAATGAAATCCGGTTTAAACCGACGCACAATTAATGTAATGCATATCCGTCCGAATATGCATGTACATAATACATATATCCCATAATACATTGAGTACTCGCAGAGTTACCCTTCTGAATTCTAATCATTTCAATTTACTTTCATTGTTTCAGGACTTAAAAAGGTTTATAAACAAGGAATTTATCGTTGTGTCTTCTTTCAAAAGTTTTGTGGGACTTGTTTCTACCGCTCTGATTCGCATACGTTTCGTTGTATAAAACTAGCAAGATATTATTTTAGTAAGTGGTATAGTATTAAAATCATTTTTTTGAATCAGTTGATTTAATTTAACTGCCATTAGTGTTGTAGTGGACTGTTCGGAAATCGTATATACCGGAAGTCTTTTATATTTGTTGGGCCGAATTTATTTTTAGAGTTTAACATATAATCCGGAATAATTTGAAGCCTGAAGAACGTGAACCATTTGAGTCATAAGACTGCACTGGGTGCAATTAAAACATTTCAAATGGTTTATACTTTGACAAAAAATGGTTCCAAAGAAAGTCGTCATGTTACATAGACAATAAAATGGACTAGACCTAAAGAACATTGGCTTCCAATAAGATGGCACAATAGCACTTACAACCAGAGCCATAATGCAATTTATATGAGAATAATTGTCTAGAGTAATGGTAAAAAGTGAAAACGTCAATAATGTTATGTTGATTAGGGTACATTTTAACTGATCCAGATTTGTTTCGTTTAGGACACTGAAAGGAAAAACCTACGATATAATAAATCAACAGCGGATAACAACATTCCTCAACTAAAATTGTGCCCAAATGTAATAAAAAATGTGGTTAAATTAGCCCATTTTGGCAAGAGGATTTTGATGATTTGTTGGTGAAATTATCTTGCAAAACTAACCAAATTAAAATTTGAATGGCAGAAAACAATACATACTCTTAATAAAAAAAAAGGCTACAATACTAGAGAATCCACCAGGTTTTTTAGCGTTAAAAATGTAACTTTAATTTTTTATAAGTAATTCGGGTCATAATCAACCATTAAGGAACACGGCGTGTTTTTTCATCTTCATGACTGGGTAGTTCCATATGATCACACGTTTTTTCTTGAGCTTAATAGTTAACCTCATTATCTCGTTAATGGAATCATCGGAACCATTATGTAGTATGAGTTTGCATAGCTTCTAGCACGAAGCAGTAGATTCCACATTTGAATTATGTGGAATCTACTGCTTCAACATTTTAATTATTTGACATTGAAAAATTAATTTCTGTGAAATTATTAGTCTCTACAGAAAAGCAAATCCGGGTAAAATATATTCCAAATTTAGTGAAGCTACTATTAATTTTAGTGAAGTACACGTTTTATCTCTGCAGCATATGTCATAAAGAATGTACAACGCACTTACATCATCATACAATAACATCATGACTAATAAAACGTCATCGTTATTCTTTTTATCATCAACCGTATGTTTGATGATGATGACAATCAAATTTTGCGTATTTATCAATAAATGATGACGTCATATTGTTTTTGATTTAGATTTCAGTAGAAACTGTACGTAAAAATTTCGTCATTCGAAAGCAAAAATATACCATTATAAAAATATATACAATACATACCATCAAACCCGATTGTGATACTAAAATAAATATTATGCTCTGTCTTCTCAGAAAGTGTATATTATATACAATAACATGTAAGTAATACATAACTTGTTATATAAAATGACGTCAATACACAACAATATTGTTTTTAAAAATATGTAGTTGGAATTCAATTAGATTGAGATGGCTGAGCGAGCTCTTGTGTATGTATTTTTTTATTATGTATTTCCCCATTACTGTTTACATTTTATCGTGTGTTTGATACAAGTTAGTCAATTCTCATTTAGTACAAACCATGTAGATGAGAATTTTGTTTTTTATTCCGTTAAGATCGTCGTCATGCGCCATAAAACTATTTTTTATTTTATTATACATATTTTTAAAAAAAACTCACAAATACATATGTACTCCAAAAATTTGTTAGGTAGAGGAAAATTATGTACATGATATTTCATTTATATACAGAGAGCGAGCAAAATATGTTGTTGTCTGACCCCCAAACTATTCCATTTTTAGTTGTGTGTTTAAAGTGTGTAGAAACCAATGGCTTAAAATTGAAAAATTTTATATTCAAATTTCCATTGTAAATTTATAATTTTCATTTCAATATGACTCGTTCGTATTTCCGTAGTTGGTTTGTGCTTCTGTTAATTAAAATAATAATATGTAGATAAATATACGTAGTATATATAGAAACATCATATATATTTCTTTGTTATATAGAAACTACCTTGAAATGATACATCATATGTGTGAGAGAAGGTCATACAGATTATTAAAAAAAAAATTCATGTATTAACACATTATTTATGCTAATGTGCAATGAAATTTGCGTTTAGTCACTGAAACACTTGTATAATAAGTCCTAAATTTTTATTTTTTATTTTTTATTAATTTATTTACTTCTGGTCAGTTGTCTAATAGTAACTAGATATTTAATTCAATGTGTAAGTTGTAATACCCATCGAAAACTTGGGTATGACTAATAATGGCGCTGGTATAGACTAAATTGTTATTTTCAATATATAGTTCGATCTAATCTTGATTATTTTGTGCGTAATAATGAAACAAGGATTTCATGATGGAAATAGTCTAAGCTTATAAGTAAGGCTTGAGACAATTTAGGTCGTATAATTATTATTTCGCTTTCTTACAGAAGATGCTAAGCAAATTTAGTTTATTAGTAATAAATATAAATACATAACGGATGATTTATTTACTACTAAAAATCAGCAAATAATAATCTACAAAATGCTCCACAAATATTTCATATCAATATTATTTTATATGATATTTAAAAGAGACAAGACAGGCCACACTATGACGATACTTATCAAAAATTTAAAGGATTGTAAATTGTTTCACGTTACGATGAAAACATTTTACTTTTGGTTGATTTTTGTCAGGGAATCGGTTAGCCTACAACCTTAGCATTTTCTTAGCTTCTCCATACACAAAAATCATCATGTTCATGCTCATTTCGAAATAATTTCATCAATAACTTCAACGCGTATATCTTCTGATAGTTACATCTTTTGAAAGAGAAAAAGTAGAATCATAATCTTCACATTTAAAAAAGTTAAGTTAAACCTTTTTTCACCATCTGCAGTTCTATCGATGACTCTAGTAAACATTTATTTCCTGTAAAATGTTCATTAGAGATTGAGTTGGTTTAAGTAACAAATTTTATAGATTAAATTAGAACATATTTCAGATTAGAAACCATAATATCAAATCTTTTACACCTATCTACTCGTACATATTATATGAAATTTATGATGGCTATCTACTCCATAAGCTAAGTTTACACTCAATCGGTAAGAAGAGAAGTGAATAGTATTACCGACGACAGGTGGGTTCCGTCATTTGTATGTGGTTGTACTAACACGACTGGTATTTAAATGTATCTAAGATGGAATAAAGGAATTAACAGTAATAGCTATTGATCCGCTCAGAATCAACACCAAAGTTTAAGTTTAATTGAATTAATCATATATGATAGTCATATGTACGTACAAAGAAAATAACTAACAATCTCTCAGGTCATGCATCTTTATATTGTATTGAACTCGCCACGATACCGAACCTCGGTTCATCAGACCTGGACGTTTTTGTGGTTACTCGATTAGTCAGAAAACAGAAAAATGGGCGAATGTGAATGAGGCGCAATAGTTTCCACCTCGTGAATTATGCCGAGACAACTTTAAGTTATCAATAGTGGGAGACTTTTATCAGTCTCTAATCTTTGAGAAAAATGTTCAAGATCAACAACCTATCTGAAATTACCATTTGCTGCCTCTATTTAGATGATGGTGAACTAGCGAACAATTTACTATGCGAGGCGTAGCAATAAATACTCAAGTTTCTTCGAAATAAAAATGTGTGTCTAATCTCTGATAAATTTTGAATTTCATATAAATACATAACGCGATTTTCGATTTGATTAATCGCCCAATGAAGTCCTTATCCTCAATTCATTTTGTATTGTTTTGGTAACATAATTTTATGATTCCGGAAGTATCCCAAATTATTAATCACTATAATATCAATTAACTATTTCTAACTTACTCAATTTCACAAGATGGGTGTATACTGCAGTTTGCATGTTATTGTCAACAAAAAATTGGAAATGATTAATATATGTATTAATTTTTATCTTTTAATAATTAACCATAAGTAAATACAAATATTAATTTAATATTATGATCTTCAATTTTTCTTTGATATATGGACAACGAAGTTCAATATTCTAACTAATAGATATGGCTGTATATTAAATACAAAAATTTATTTAAAGAAATATTTTGTTCGAATTTTAAATAAGGAAAAAAATAATAACGATATTGTCGAAATTATGGAAGAATAACAGGAAAACATCCAACGAACATAATCTCATAATCATACATATTTTTCTATCAAAATTTGTACATTTTTTGATTTTATAACAAACATTTTTCTTTGTATATTTTCAGGTCCAGTACTCCATCTTATGATTCATTCACTAGACATAACCATTGTCAGATTCACCGAAAAAAAACTTAATAAACAGTGGATAAATTAAATTTGAAGTAAACACAGAGTTCTCTGACTTAAAAATTGAATTACAAGGCAGAACATAAGAAAATAATAAAAGAACATTTTATACAAAACAGATAAATTTCAAAAAAAAAACTATTTTGTGAATATATTTAGTAAAAATTTAAAAAAAATCCAACATTATTAAAAAACGCACGCAAATTTTAATTTTATCTATCTCTGTGTAATTGTTTGATGCGATAAAAACTATTTTATGATTGATTTATAACTATTCTTAATTACAAAAAAATTACAATTGCTTTTATTTTATTATAAATTTTTTTTTTCGTTTCTTTTTTTTTTTTTGCATTTTTTTTTGAATGGTATCGGTTTATTTTTTAAATAATATCGGAAACTTCTATCTAGAATACATCTATATAGAATACGTGGTTAGCTAAATAATTTTCTTTTTTAAACAAACGTACATCTATATTATATAAATAATTATTAGTAATAAACAACAAATAAAGAAGATTTAAAAATATATATATATATTAAAAATGGAACGAGAATCTAATCCAATGCAACCTATGTGCCGCTCTGGATGTGGCTTTTACGGCAATCCCGCTACAGATGGACTTTGTTCAGTTTGTTATAAAGTATGATGGATTCGTGTAGCAACAATATTAGGATTTTACTCATTAAAAATTATTCTCTTTCATTTTCAGGATTCACTTAGAAAAAAACAGCAACCTCCTATGAGTAGTACCGTAACAAGTCCTGCTGCTTCTTCTAGTAATATAACCGTATCACAGGCACAAAATTTAGCAAATTCTGTCTCAGCTACAAGCACAGCACAGCCTACAGTGCAAACATTAAATAATAGTGATACACAAATTCAAGAGGTATGTTAAAAATATATTTATTTATTTATAACAATACATTGCGCGCGATATTATGTTTTTATCATCATCTGTTGGAGTAACGTGATTAATTTTTTATACAATGCCAAAATACAAGACGACAGACAATGCCTAACATTTTTTTTGTGTGTATTTCTTGGCACGTATTTAACTATCTTATATTAGCCAACAAATAACATTATTATTATCACGAAATATTTACTAATCTAACAGGAAACTTAAATTTTATTTTTATAAACATTTTTTTTAGAAACTCTGCAGTGATGAAAGTGCGCAACAAAATGGTCCATCAACTTCAGCAAATAACGAAGATGAGGATAAAGATGGTGATAAAGATGTAAAAAAGAAAAAAAATCGTTGTGCTGTTTGTCGTAAAAAGGTTGGCTTAACAGGTAAATGCGCTAATACGTTTTTCCATATAATATATGTATATTTTTTTGGCGTAAGTCGCCATCGCAAACGTTCCTAATTACGATTTTGATTTAGTACCTTACCTATTTCGCTTGTATTAGACATTTTATAATAGGAGCTGACCCGGAATACATATAAATACCAAAATTGTGATATTATAACATTTAAGAAACCGAATGTCTTTAAAAGTTTCTAATAATTATCAATAATTTATTTTTTACGAATTTGTATTATTAATTCAAATATTGCTTCCAGCACTGTCCAGTTGAAATCCAGTTTGTACTAATTATCTAATTATTATTAACGCTTAATCTAGTTTTGTGTTTAGTCAATGGTTAATTTGTCTTTGTGTTATTTCTCAAAATTGTTAACAACCCTTTAAATTGATCGACTTTTGTCGTCTCGATGCCATTGTCTGTAACTATTTATAAATTTCATACAGTAGATTGTTAAAACTCCTCGTAGCAATTGCATCAGATTCTTTTAAATAACTTTTGAAGCATACGTCATGGCATTAACATTTCTTCGTTGTTATTTAAATGTAACCTATACAAACAATGTAAACATATTTTGTTTAAATTTAAAGTAAAAATTAACTGCCGTTAATCAGTAATATCATAGAATATATAAATATTTTCTTGAAAATGCTTGTGTTTGGCTATATTGGCTTTGTTATTAATATTACTTATAAATATAGCCAAAGATTTTCTAGTTATGCCATTGTGTGGTTAATTGACTGTAAAAGAAATAATGAACAATGCATTACTCATAAAATTACATACAGGCTTAAACCAAGTATATTTAACGTGTATTATAGAAGCTCAAAGCCAAATTGTTGATACAGGAAGGGGCCAGTAATGGCCTTTAAAAACTGTTATTATTACAGATTTGATCGAGCAATAAATGCATTGGATTAGTCACAAACACAATAATAACACATACATACTTATAAAAGTTATTTACATCATGTTTTCAATAAAAGATTGAGATTTTTCAATATTTTGATTAATGTCGTTTGAATAACTTATCGGCTCCCTTATCACTGATGACATTGTGCATGTGATTTTACAGAACATTTAGCCGCTGGCAATCTTGAATTTTTTCCTCTACGACCATTATTACGAATCCCGATATGGTGAAATTTTACAAATATGCTTAGATAAATATGCTTGGATGACATTAGAAAAAATAATCATTCATGTAAAATATATAGTCCAAAACATATAAATTTTAATTATCAAAAATCTATTTTAAAAGTATTCTCTTAATCACGTATCAATTATCTGACGAATTCAATTCTTCAAATTGTTTTACATCATTGCCATATTTAATTAAAAATAATTTCACATTTATGAGTTATGAATAATTTCATTCTCATTCTGCCTATTTTATTGTTTTCATATAACAAATTGTTAAGATGCAAATTTCATTTCTCCAGGAAGCATTAAATTTATTAACATAATTAATATTTATTTAATAGACTAGTATGATTTAATTTCAGTTATACCTGGCACCAATTACTTTTATTAGTTATGATATGAAGTGAACTCAAATATAAACACTGTCTGACATGTTTAATTGTATACCAACTTATTTTTGAAAAATGCCTTTGTGTGACTGTTCGTCATAAATTTTATGTGAACGAAAACTGAAGATCCCCAAAGTTGTTTGGTATATGTCGGTATATAACAGCCTTATGTTGGATAGTATGTAGGTCTCAAGACATTTGGTAGAAATTTACCAAAAACAACTCAGATATCAACATTTCAACTATAAATCTGCATGCAACAAAATTCTTTAATTAGAATTTAATTTCACAAATATTCGTGGAATTTTGTATAAATCAATTTTAAGTTAAATAGTTCATCTTGGCCACAACATGATATAGACGTAGTATTGATATAATTATAAGCAATTCCTGTGGCAAACAATTTTGTGAATTTTTAATGAAGAAAGATCCTGAGATATTTGCTGAGCAATAAAAAATCTTTTCTTATATACTCGTCTGTATGTTAAATTCATGTGTTGAACGCATCAGAAGTGTTGTCAAATGTAGAAGATTATTAGTTCCACCTTATATCTGTCAAACTTAACATTTAGAGAATTTACTAAAATGTAATCGCAGTTTCGCGAATTTTTCCGACACACCTTTAGTAAATGAGTTTTGTTACTCTTTTATGCGTGTATTCTCAATCGGAGCTCTTTGCTAAATTTCATGTTTTCAATGATTGGTGTTATTTTGACAATGTGTATATTTTTTTACTATTATTCACATTCGTAATGCTACCTGACTCTACGGATCAACCAATTAGTAGCCTATTTAGATACATGATGCATTATCGGAATTAATTTCCGTTTTAATTTACAAAACTTCAGATTGTCCTTCACCACATATTATGTCGATGATTACCTTGAATATTGCAATGCGATAAACATGTAAACTTGTGGTTGCAATAAATGACGATAAAACTCCAATCCATACGAAATTACAAAAAAATAAAATTTGGATATGATTTGGACTTGGACCATGTTTTTTGTTCATATTATTTGTATACACTTTGAAAATTAAATGGTTTAAAACCTTTTCTATATTTTGCAGTTTTTCGTCGCATAAAACAGTTTTTAATTTTATTCTAAACAGACGGATATATATTTAAAGAAAACGACGAAATTTGTTAAATATGGTATTTTTTATCATAAAGATTTTAATTAGAATAATAATAAAATTTTAGCCAATTTGCATATATCGATATAATTTTTAATATTTATGATGTTATTAATTTCTTTAAAGGTTTCGAATGTAGATGCGGCGGATTATATTGTTCAATTCATCGATACAGTGATAAACACGACTGCACGTTTGATTATCGAGAACATGGAGCTCAAGAAATACGACGTAATAATCCCGTTGTAGTCGGAGAAAAAATACAAAAAATTTGAACACTTGTGCCATCAATTAAATTTAATCATAATTATATATAAATAATATTAATAATAATTAATTAATTAAATAATCAAATAATTTAATATTAATTTATCATTCAATTTATCCTATAAATATAAATATATATATAAATATAAATATTATCTTTAAAAAAACTATATTATAATAATCATTATATAAAAAACACAAAAAACAAAAAAATAATAGATTTATAAATAAATAATTTAAAATTCATATATATATATATAAAACACACAAAAACCACACAACCATACAACAAATCAATAGTATATTATTTAAATTATTTTCTGTTAATATATTAAATAAATAAATAAACAAAATAATATATATTTAATAAATTAAAACGAAATTCAACAAACAATATATAAAAATAAAACAAATCATCTTTAAACATCAAACAAAACAAATCTGTATCTGTAAAATACAATTTTTATACAAACAATAAAAAAATTTATAAATATACATAATTAAATTTAATTAAAAACAAAACCTGTATAAATTAATTTAATATAAATAATAAACACATAATAAAATCAATTGAATTGAACAAAACAAAAATGCAATATGTGAATATAGAGTAACATGGACTCAAAAATACACGGCCCTCAGCCACCGGATACATTTATGACACACAATTCCTTTCAAATAATTAATTAATTAATTAAACAAAAAAAACAAAAATTACCAAAGCCCTATAAATTTAAGAATCTTCTAAATAAATAAATAAAATAATTAAATATGTAATAAATAATAAGTTTGTACTCGGTTGAATTGTGTGTATGTGTATGATGGGAGAGGGGGGTCAAGCAAGAATCAGGTGTTCGATAAAAAAAAATCATGTATTTTTGAACTGTTTTTAATTAAGAAACAGATTTTGATTTAAAAAAATATATAATTCATATTTTTTGTAAGACTTATTAGAAAATAGTATTCTTATCATTAACCATTTTTGATAAAATGAAAACAAAAATAATTTAATTGAACAAACCTCTAAACAACACAGACATAAACCCTACGTGACATTTTTGTATATTTGTTTTCTTTGCAGGTTAGGTTTAACCGCTTAGGTTCTGCTGGATCGGAATTTATTTAAACAATTTTAATTAATTAATTAACGATTTTCCTTAAATATTTATACAAACATTAGAGGCGTGTCTGTTTGTATAAAATGCATATCCCTTCGCTTCACATAATTTGGCTATTTTTATATAACCAAAGATTTTTTTTTGAAATACTTATTTTTTTTTTATATAACAAAATTAATAGATATAGTTATTCAAATTTGCCACAAAAATAAAACTTATCCAAGATTAAAATTATGAATATAATTGATTTTGTATCAAAACATGAAATGTAACTCATCTCATAGAAACGCAACGACAAGCATATTACATTTTCTAAACATTTCGTATAGTAATAATATGATACTAATTAGTTGTTCGTCTGCAAAAGAGCACTTTCCAGAACGCTCTAATTTCATTTTTTTTAACTGACCAGTATCGCAATGGTACTATAAAATTTTTTGCTCAACAAGACCCCTCATTTTTTTTTTGTATTAATTTCTTTTTTTGAGTATTCGTTTATGTTTCTGAACACTACTTAGTGACCGCGAAGCCAAAATAATCCAGATATTTCGCGCGAAAGCTAAAAAATAAATCGCGTTGTAATTGTGAACAGCTGTTAAGTTTACACAGACAAATATTTAAAATGTCATGGACCTATTGAAAATAATGGGAGTTATATTATATAAACATAAGATCACATTATAATCACACATTATTTATATACAAACAATGAAGGCTTATCAAATAGAACTTAGAAAAATGGGAAAATTTATTTTTATTATACACAGAAAGAAAATTTATATAAAGACAAAGAAAAAACTCCGCCAAATAAGGCTAATTAATAATTTAGACTATGCTTTTCTCCAAATTGATGAATGTTCTAACTAGATGCACCACATATTAAATTAAAAAATATTGAGCAACATTTTTAGGCTACTTTTTAATTAATTAAACAAAAATTAAAATCAAAATTCAGTCCATATGATATATTTAAATTAAATTAAGTCCAATTTGGTGTAAAGGATAGTTATTTTTGATTTGAATTAAATAATAATTTTCATTTTAACCTTATAAAAAAGAAGTAAATAGTTTAAATAAATTTAATTAAATAAATAAAAATCAATATTTTTATAATACACATACATGTTCTTTTCCAAAAAACTATAAAAAATATAAAAAAAAAATTTATAAAACTAAGTAACGGAATATTTTTTTTATTAGGTTAGATATTTTATGGATGTGGATTAAAAACGTTTTATAATTATTAATTTACCACGAGAGGAATATAAACATGATATTTTATTCTTTATTTTTATTAAACAAAAATTACACATTTTGTAAAATTATTATTATTATTTTTTTGTTTCTGTTTTATTTTTAATTGTTATATTAAATATATTTTTTAGAATATTATTTTATTATTATATCGAGAATAGAGTAATTATTATTATACTAAACAAAAAATAGTTGCAATTTGAGAAAAAAATACAAAACCATTATAATACCATAAAAATAAACTCGTCCTTTTCATTATGATTATTTAAGGTCGGTACTAAATTTTTCAGCCCCATATAATATACATAAATTTTTGCTTTAAAAATAATATATATTATTTTAATAATTATTTATAAAAAATATGTACGTAAAAAACTACACAGTACACAACACAAGTCATTTAAAAAAAACATACAAAACTCTCCCGGACTAATTACATAAATATAAAATGGAAATGTTCCAAAAATGTGATAAATTTTCACTAAGCTCTAAAAATATTCTAACTGTGCAATTTAACAACAAATAAAACTTGGATTTATATTTTGGTTTCAATTAAAAAAATTAAAATTAAAAAAAAAAACATTTGTAATTAATTAAGTAGAAAAGTGTTAATTTTAATTTTTATTAAACTTTATAAGTAGACAATTTTTATTTTTTAATTATTATTTTTGTGTGAACGAGATTATATATTATTATTATTACTACACTACCTTCATCAAATTTACTACATACTACTACTAAAATCGGTTTTTCGTTAAAAAAAATGATTATAAAATATTGTATTTTGAATGTTTAATTATCAAATTATAGATTTTATTAACATATAAGCTTGTATTTTATTAGTTGTTTACAAACATTAATTATTATTATATTATTTTATTAAAAATACAAAAACAAAATAAAAAATGTATCTATAAACAAATTCATATTCTGAATTCTTTGATATTTGTTTATTTTTATATGTATAGTAAAAAAAACAGAAAAAATAATATTAATAATAAAAATGTATATAAAAAAAATTAAATAATTTGACTACAATTGCTAATAAATTTATAATGATTTAAAAAAAAATTAAAAATTAAAAGTAATATTGTTACTGATGATAATAGAATGAAATGTGGAAAATTAAAAACCAAATGAATCAAAAAAAAAAAAAAACGAAATAAAATACAAAACGATAACTCTATACATTTTTCCATTGACACGTGTCCGATAGAATAATATTGACTCTGATATATTTAATTTGGGTAAACATTTTAATAGTTTTGGCATCATTATTCATATAAAACGGTAAGTACTTTCAATTTAAGCCTTTTATTATGATAAATGTAATTTTCAAGCCTTGATCTCAGATTTATCTTAAGCATCCAAACTTTTAATCGTCCTAGTTCTTCACGAAGTTAAATTCCTGCAAATTAAAGACTGAAACTCCTAGGAAAAGTATGATTTAAAATTGGGATTTTACATTTGAATGAGTCTAAAGCTATAACACACTATAATACACTATGTATTTATGCGTCCTATGAGTAGAAAATTGAAACGAGTAATTTTTTTTTTACAAATTCTATTTATAATTAATTAATAATTATTGGAAGTAGCCGCCTGGCACCAAGTGATTCGGATCAAAAATTTACGATGCAAATACAAATAAAAAGTACAATTTTGGATAATCCTAAAAATGTCTATTTCTATTTTGTTCATTCGAACAAATTTTTGTAATTCCATCTAAATGTCCTTTTCTGGTATGTAATTCGAATTGTCTTTTTACGCAGAATAAGATGTTCATATACAATTCTATACCAAATGTCCAAATGACGATAAAAACAAACACTGTTCAATTTACATATATGATTCATTCTAATTCGTTTAAAGAAAGGATTGTAAGTACACAATAGACAATTCATTGTACTTCTTCCTTTACTCAAATGTATCTATAAATTCACTTGTAGACTACCAAGAACTTTTGTTATATATCTTTCAACATGTGACCATACTCCATGCATATTGTCTTCTTCGTCACCAACTGGGTTTAATATATAACAGCATTCCAAGAAAGCATATTACTATTTCGTTATTCCTCACTTCATACCTTCCGGTTCGAGCTTGCCAATCAAATCTAGGCTCCGATATACAAATTTAATCCTCTTAAAAAAATTCCTCTACATTCATCTTCGTCAAATAATAATAATAATTAATTTAATAATTTTGTTTTTCTGATAGGTTCCTTAATAATGCCCCAATTTCATCCACACGGAATGATTATGTAAGTCTTTCAGACTCATGTACCCCATATCGTCATACTTGCTAATATGTATATTTATACTTTCAAGTATGAATCCTAGATATAGATCTTTAATACAAATCAAATTTCATTTTCTCTAGCAATCATTTGTATTCATTCTCTCACTGTGATCCATTATAATAATTAAGATGAGAATCGCTTAATTCAAACTACTGGCTGTCCATCCTTAGACCCAAATATCTATACCCCGTTGCGAACAATATTATAAACTAAATCATTTATTTTTCTCAAATAAAAATTACTTGCTTGCTAGACGTATGAATATCTACTCAATATCCATACGATTAGAACGATCACTGCAAACCGTAATGACTTCTTAAGGATCGGCTTGTAAATAAAACAAATTTGAATTTTTTAGAAACTTGTAATAAAATAGTATATTTTAATTTGGAATATTAGATTAGTATAAAATAGAATTTAAAAATACTTGTGTAAGTGTGATTACGAATTTAAATATATGTAACTATAGTTTACTTTTTAAAATCTCAAACTTGAAACCATGTTTCGAGAGTTCTGAAATCATGCTGGTCTTAGCAAACGCAGCAGCCGGAGTTAAAACGCCACCATTATCTGGCATTTTACCACTCTCGTTAAGAATAGTTATAGCTGACAACAAAACCGCAACACATGTCGCTCCATACCCAGGATTTTTTCCACTTACTTGCGCCAAAATATGTTTATTGGGTGGTTCCTGGAATGAATCCGTTGGCTCGCATACTTTAACATCTTTAGACCATCCACTTCCCGATATCATAATTTTAAATTCAGTATTTCGCATACTTTCTTCAGATGGCCCTTCATGGGAAGCCGCACCCAATGAAAATATTCTCGGGTAATTTAGCAGCAATTTACGTCCAAAGTTAAATCGACTTAGAGTTGCGAATATAATTCCGAGTAGACTCACCACAAGAATAGTTATAATACTTTTCATTTGCATATACGCTCTAATTTGGATAGGGCGCTTATGATCGCTATCGTAAAAAAATCGTTGAGATCTCGTTACAACGGATTTATCAGCACCAAGAAATGGTAGACAGTAACCTTCAACGAAATCACGTTTATGTACAAAGAAACGACTTTTTAATGGTGGACTGAATTTCGGCAATTTTGTTTGGTATAATTTAGATCGTACGCCTTTCAAATTATCAGCATTTGCTAAGCCATGAACTGCCGAAGCCCATGTTCCATAGTGAAGTAAAGCCTCGCCAAATTTTGGTTTAATTTTGTTATCGGTGCAAACGTATGCTTCGACTGAATTTAGTGTGCCATCGAATTCTTTTTCGGCATAGACAATTCCTAAATCAGTGGGTATGCTATCAAAACCGCACGCGGATACGATGTAAATACCTTTTTCGCGAGCTTCTGCATTGTATTTAAGCTGCATAGTTTCCATATACTCAGGCTCGCCGCTAACATCGACGTGGTGTGTACCCGCCTCGATGCACGCCTTTACTACTTGTTCGCCGCAAAAGCGGTATGGTCCGCTACAATTCACAATAATCTAGAATTTAGATAAAATTAGTCATTTATGTACAGTACAGCACTGTCTTAGCCGATTTTTTAACTACAGATCACCAATAAAAGATGTCAGATTCGCCGAAGATTTATTATTCAAACATGATTGTTTTTTTTTTGGATTTTAACTTACTAATTTGAAATGATTCCCATTTTGATAAAGTCTTTAACCAGTGATTTTGTGGTGCATACATTTATAACAGAACTGTATTTAAAACAGTTTGAAAGAAACTATATACGGCAATCTAGTGTTCCACGTATTATCGGTTAAGAACACCGTATGACATAATTTGTATTTACCTTGCATCTATTGGCCATGTCTTTTAAAGACTGTGGTTCATCAAGATCAGCTATTATAACCGGGATTTTCGATAAATCACTCCCTGATTTCTCTCCCATCTCTTTTAAGGTCGCCTCCAATTTAGACTTATTTCGACCAGCGATTCCCCATGTTAGTTTCGATAAGATTTTCACCGCCTCAAATACCGTATATTTACCCGTAAACCCACTTGCTCCGAATATGATAACATCTAGTATGGTGGCCATTGTCGTCTAAAACACCAATTTATTAATTTATTATATGCACTTTGATACGTAAAATTTAACTCAGACTGAAACTGAAAGAAACGATAAGTCGATGACGTCAATTTATGAAATCATATTATTTTCGAACAGCTTTAAACTGTTATACACACTTGGCATAATAACATTGGTTAATTTATGAAATAAATATTTTTTGTTTTCCACCTCGACTCAATAAATTTATATATTATATATCTGATAATACATGAAATAAAGATTACTTACCTAATCCTAGATTAAAGTGTTTTGTATGCGATTACAAAAATAATATTGCTCAGGTGATCAACTTATAATTTTAAGTCGATAGTTCTGTTCGATTTATTGTAAAATGCGGTATAACAATTAGAATCAATACAAATGTAAAAAAGATGTTTCAAGGATGTAAATAAAAATAAATATATTGTTTCTCATTATAGTATACAATTGAACATTACTGTATAAATAGTAAATTTAAAAAATACTTGTAGGTACGTGCAATTAATGGATTTGAATAAATGATCTCTTCTAGTTCTTAAGTATTTCGAACTTAAAACCATGTTTCGAGAGTTCTGAAATCATACTAGTTTTTACAAACGCAGCAGCCGGGGGTAATACGCCACCATTATCTGGCATTTTATCACTCTCATTAAGAATCGTAGTAGCTGACAACAATAATGCAACACAGGTAGCTCCATACCCAGGATTCGTTCCACATACTTGCGCCAAAATATGTTTATTTGGTGGATCACGGTATGTATCGGTTGGCTCGCATACTTTAACATCTTTAGACCATCCACTTCCCGATATCATAATTTTAAATTCATTATTTCGCATACTTTCTTCAGATGGACCTTTATGAGAAACCGCGCCCAATGAAAATATTCTTGGGTAGTTTAATAGTAATTCACGTCCAAAAGCAAATCGGTTTAATGAGGTAAATACGATACCAATTAGCGTTACCACAAGAATGCTTATAACATCTTTCATTTGTATATAGGCCCTCATTTGGATGGGACGTTTATTATCGCGATCATAAAAAAATCGTTGAGATCTTGTTACAACGGATTGATCAATACCATGAAATGGTAGACAATATCCTTCGACGAAATTTCGTTGATGTACAAAAAATCGATTTTTTAAAGGTGGACCGAATTTAGGTAATTTTGTCTCGTATAGTTTTGATCTTAAATCTTTCATTTTATAGGCGTTAGCTAATTCATTAACTGCCGAAGCCCATGTTCCATAGTGAATTATAGCCTCACCAAGTTTAGGTTTAATTTTGTTATCGGTGCAGACGTATGTTTCGACTGAATTTAATATTCCATCGAATTCTTTTTCAACGTAGACAATTCCTAAATCTGTAGGAATGCTATCAAAACCGCATGCGGATATGACGTAGATACCTTTTTCACGAGCTTGTGCGTTATATTTTAGCTGCATAGTTTCCATATATTCGGGCTCTCCGCTAACATCAACGTGGTGCGTACCTGCGTCGATACAAGCTTTAACAACTTTCTCACCAAAAAAGCGGTATGGCCCGCTACAATTTACAACAATCTGAAAGATAAAACAAATTAGCAGTTTACCAGAATTTGAACTAAATTGGAACATTTTTTGTTCAAACATAATTTGGATTCCCAATTTCTAGAACTTATTACCTTGCATCGGGAAGTCATGTCTTTTAAAGACTGTGGTTCATCAAGATCAGCTATTATAACCGGAATTTTGGATAAATCGCTCCCCGTCTTCTCTCCTATCTCTTTTAAGGTCGCCTCCAATTTAGACTTATTTCGACCAGCGATTCCCCATGTTAGTTTCGATAAGATTTTCACCGCCTCAAATACCGTATATTTACCCGTAAACCCACTTGCTCCGAATATGATAACATCTAGTTTGGTAGCCATTGTCGTACTATAACACTAATTACAATTTCTTTTAAATATATTATTTTATTGTACTTTGATATTTAAACCCACAATGATTAAATGCCGATGACAGAATAGACTAAAAACAAAAACGATAATCGATGACGTATATGTTTTTATTTATCAAAATATAACCATATGTTTTTCGAATAGTATAAAACTGTTATACATACTCGGCATAATTGTGGTTGACCACTATAGAAATGTCATTTAATTCATAAAATTAATCAATATTTATTTATTTGGTTTTTGTTAATTAAAATATGCGTGAAATTAATTGATGTGGTCAATTAAATTATTACGCTTGGATAAAAATAGAAAACAATATAGTTACTTAAAGGTAAGTACGTAAATAACTAACTAACAATCGAATAATACATCGATTTTCATGCTCATAAGTGTATTCAAATTATTAATATAATAAATAATTATTATTTCTTCAGAACACGCGACGTTGGATTGGGGAATTCATAAAAATGAAATATTTAAATCAAATAGAGGCCACAAATATCGATTTAGAACTGTTTAATGATTACAAATTTAGCGTTGATCAGCTAATGGAGCTTGCAGGATTGAGTTGTGCACATGCTGTTCAAAAATGTTTCCCTCACAATTCGGCGCAACCTTCAAAAACAACCGTACTAGTTTGTATTGGGCCTGGCAATAATGGAGGCGATGGATTGGTAGCGGCACGCCATTTGGCATTAATGGGATATAAATCGGATATTTATTATCCAGTCAAAACCGATAAGGATATATATCGTAATCTGCTAGCTCAATGCAAATCATTTAATATGGAAGAAGTGACCAGGTGCCCCACTATTGACGAAGCCAACTCAAAATATAAACTTATTGTCGATGCATTATTTGGATTTTCATTTAAACCACCGGTCCGACCACAATTTACGGATATCATGAATGTTTTGTATGCAACTTCTGTGCCGATCGCAAGTATAGATATTCCGTCTGGCTGGCATGTTGAGAATGGCCCAAATTCAGAATTTAATATTCAGCCTAAGCTACTAATTTCATTGACAGCGCCGAAGCTTTGTGCAAAACATTACAAAGGAGAGTATCACTATCTAGGAGGGCGATTTGTGCCTCCAGCATTGGCACAGAAATACGAGTTAAATTTGATTGATTTTCCTGGTTGTGAAAGTTGTGTTAGGATCGATGGGTGATATAAAATAAAAAGTGGGATGTTAGTGTTTTATACCTAGGAATTGAATAAAGAATTTTCATTTGTTAAAATTAAATTGTTTGAAGAATGAAATGTAAAACAACCCTAATAAGTTTAACTTAACCGTTAATTGTAAAATATTAAATTTTAGTGGACTGAAGGGAGATTCTGTAATCAATTCACTTTAATAGCTGAGATTCTAACCATCACTTGAATCAGGAATTGATATGCTTTTTTACTTGTATAGTCGTAATAGGTGGTGTGAACCAAACCTACTTTTTGTGACATGATACTATTACCGGGTTTCCATCGTCAATAGTATTATAATATTATACTATCATTCATAGTCGGGTTTCCATCATATAGTGTGAAGTAAGCTGTATAATTATTTTTGAATATTGAAATTTGTATTTTAATGTTTTATACAAATTTCATTACAATAATCAAATCACAATAACTATGTATGTAAATCAAAAACGTATAGTTATATCAAAATACCACAAAAAAAACTTGGAACGAATCGAAATTGTAATAAAAAAGTACACTGTCATGAAATATATTGTTAAAAATATAATTTGATACCTACTTTATTTTTGATAGATAGTATACTAAAATATTATAATAAAGTATTATACTACCAACTTCGCGTTTCCATCGTCGTAGTTTAATAGTATAATACTATTAAACTATTATACTATCACGATGGAAACCCGGTATAAAACTTGTTTTTTGTACATTTTACCGATTTGGTTTAAATTTATTTCTGTAAATGCTTAAATACCTGTATATAAAAAGAAGTTGTATTCCATACTATAAATTTGAAATTTCGTGAATGCAAAGTTAAAAATTTGTGTTTAATTACTATTTCTATAAAGGATAAATACCTACTATACAATAAAATTTTCAAAATTATAGGTTTTATTTGCTGTAAATAAATTATAAAGTTAAATCCGACATAAATTATTATCAAATTTATGTAATTGTTCAACCTACTTTTCGAGCATATGTAATAAAAATTTTGACCAGGTCGATAAAATATATAAAAATTACATTCGACTAATAACATTGTCTAT
The DNA here is from genome assembly GCA_951394425.1 of Tipula unca. Taxonomy (NCBI): domain Eukaryota; kingdom Metazoa; phylum Arthropoda; class Insecta; order Diptera; family Tipulidae; genus Tipula; species Tipula unca. The sequence continues at coordinate 6,106,883 of OX596381.1, read as the reverse complement.
TTTCTACAATTTTATACCGGGTTTACATCGTCAATAGTATTATACTATCATTCATAGTCGGGTTTCCATCATATAGTGTGAAGTAAGCTGTATAATTATATGTTTGAATATTGAAATTTGTCTTTTAATGTTTTATACAAATTTCATTACAATAATCAAATCACAATAACTATGTATATAAATCAAAAACGTATAGTTATATCAAAATACCACAAATATAACTTTCGAACGAATCGAACTTGTAATAAAAAAGTACACTGTCATGAAATATATTGTTAAAAATATAATTTGATACCTACTTTATTTTTGATAAATATGTAGTATACTGAAATATTATAATAAAGTATTATACTACCAACTTCGCGTTTCCATCGTCGTAGTATAATAGTATAATACTATTAAACTATTATACTATCACGATGGAAACCCGGTATATATTACATTTACAATTCTCGTTCAATTAAACGATTAAGTTAGCCTAAATGACGATTTTTTATTTGAGAATTTAATGTGATTAAAATGGTGTTTCGGTTTTTACAGTCAATAATTTAGTATTTTGTCATTCAAATAGAATTTAATATTTTTAGAATTTTTTCAAATTAGTTGATTGATATGTACTCGTGTAATAGAGTTAGCCAAAAATGTTAAGAAACAATTGCGTTTTGCTTTCCAACTAGGATCCATTCAATACATTTCTATTCGAAATCTAATTCTGGTTTTATGTACAGCTCTATATTTATACACATTATATTTTAAGCCATCTTTTAACGATTGATATTCAAAATATAATTCTGTAAACATTTATGTTCAAGTTTCAGAATTAACCGATTTAAATTGCTGTTTTATCGGTTCGCCAACCCTACTATTCAATGAAAAAGTTACAAACTTGACTTCTGCAGTGCTTTTCATATAATCTTTATCCCTCTGTCATTAGTCTGAAACTAATTCAATAAGAATTATATTTTTTTAATTCATTAAAAATTATATAAAACTAACTACGCAAAATGCAAGGATTAAGTTTAGCAAGCTTGAAAAAGCATCCAGCTGTAAGTTAAATGTCTGTGTTCATACATTTGTATTCTGGAATATAACAATGCGGAATAAATTGATATACGAATATGACACAGCTTATATAACATTTTACTGGGATTATAGATTTTTTATTCCATTGCAGTTAATTCCGCTATACGTGTGTATCGCTGCAGGAGCCATTGGAGCCACATACTATACCCTCAGATTGGCCACCCGTAATCCAGACGTAACATGGAACCGCAAAACCAACCCAGAACCATGGCAAGAATATTCGAACAAACAATACAAGGTAATCAATTCAGAGGAACCATCCGTAATAGTTGCACCACTTTGACCTTGTTTATACTATTATTTTATACAATTTCAGTTTTACTCACCAGTTCGAGATTACGCAAAAATTGAAAGCGAAGCACCCAAATTTTAAAATGTATAGTTACTTACTGCAATAGCGCAACATCCATCAGTTGCTTATAGAATACTATAATATAATCAAATAAATGTAAATTAATTGATCTGTTCAACAAACCGATGTGTTTGATTTGCGTATTATCGACGTACTGATAAGTGATACCGAAAATAGTAAATCTACCCAAATTTGTATAGATAAGTTATCAACAAAAATAAGTTAAGTTTAAACAACAACTATGTATTTGTAATTGAATCATCAAGATTTTATTAAAAACGTAGACCAATTGCCACACCTTAGCTTATAATCTAGTACATTTATAGGAACATCTAGGTTAATTTCGCAAAATTTCTTTTCTTCTAGTTCTGAATTAGACGGAACACCCAGTTGTCCATACTTGTTCCATCCACAGCTAAGTAATTTTCCTGTATCAGTTTGAACTACTGTATGCCGAAGACCACAAGATACGTGACGAATATTTAAATCGTAGAAATCTATTAAAGTTGGAACACTAGTTACAACTGAATCGTGTCCAAGCTGTCCATTGGAATTCCATCCCCATATATACAGGTCATTGAATGATGATATTGCAGCTACATGCCATCCACCGCAAGCAATTTCGATAATCTTAATACCACTTAAGGCTTCTATAAGTACCGGGTGATCAGCTAGATCACTTACTTCTCCATTCCCGTGTTGTCCTCGTCTAAAATATGTAAAATAAGATTAGAAGATATCTTCAAATAATTTTCTACTGAACTATTTACAATCCACTACCCCAAACAAAAACATCTCCATTCCCGTTTAAAATCGCAACATGTTCATTCCCACAACAAACTTGTCGTATTTTCTTTTCTTTCGGAAAATCAAAACATTTTGTTGGAATTGTATAAAATGAATTTTTATTTGTAATCGCTATATTAAGTTTAATACCACAGGCAATATCGGTTATGGTTTCGTTGCCATTATTATCTGGGTTAGCCTCTCCGCTACATAAAAAATCAAGTTTTGCATTTGCCTGTGTGTCTAGGAGAAATCGATATACGTCCCCATTTTCTAATAATACTAGACAGTGTTGATCAGTGCCGCAAATCTTTTTAATTGAATGTTCATATTCTACGACATGTTGAAAAGCGCCAATGATGTGCAGTTTATTGTTTATCCGAAATGCATTATAATTCCACATCGATATGCAATCGAATGAGATTGGTGTCTCGAGCTTGTCAAATTCTAAAATAGTAAATTTGCACTATTTATTATTTAAAAGGATTGGATTTCCCTGTAATATCAATCAATACCCCATCGAAAAATAATTTCGATAATTCGCTAAAAATTATAATTCAAATACATATTGTACAAACCTTGTAGCTGATCAGAAAACAACATTTTACAACTGGAAAATTGATTAAATCCATTGTAGCCGCACCACATCATTTGATTTGCCATGCCCGGAAAATTATGGGGTATAATTGTTAAAAACTTATGGCTATAAATTATAAATTAGTAAATTATTATTATTATTATTAAATTCAAAAATTAATACATATGTCACATTAATAAAATTTATTGTACAATTTTATAACAGATGGCATAATACAATAATTACGCTACTCTACAGGGAAATTTATAAACTAGCACATGCCATTTGCCAAACAAACATTGTAATTCATTACTAACTTCAACACAATTCTCAATTATATAAAAAAGTTTAGTTTCGGTTTATTATTTTTTGATAAAAAAGTTATAATCTGATTAGAAAAATATATAATATTTAAAATATGGTGAGTTATATTTGATAGATAATACTAATTACATAATACTATTTACCAATATTAAATAGTTTTTCCAAATAGAACTAGAAAATCATTTTTTATTTCATATTTTATTTTGTTAGTATTCGTTGTCATGGGAACAGGTGTTAACAAAAGAGTTCAATATTTATTTACTATCACCTAAGTATATTTCCTTAATTTATAAATGTACGACTATCATTGAGTATTTATAATTATAGATGTGATAATACATACAATTATTATTTTTGAGGAATTAGGATTAAAATAATTCGATGAGTGAACGAAATTTAGTTCGCTACCGGCAGTAGGTTTTTTTTTAGTTGTACATATTTGGTTGTCAATTGGAAAGTTCAGGACCTTTGAAATATCAAATCTGGAACTATCAGATAGCAGGGAGTTTAGAAATAAAATTGAAACCTAAATCTGATCTAATTTATAAATTTTTATAAATAATACATCAAGTAATTGCGACATCCGTAGGCTATATGCACTGAAAAAGTTTTTAAATTATTGTAAATTTGCAATTACCTCGATTGTTTATTGTTTAGGCTGCATTATATTGTCTTTCGCTCGCTTGCCAAACCAATTGTACAAATTTCATTGGCACCCTTGCAGGCAGAAGATTTAATCGCTCTTATCGCTTCGTCTGGTAAAATTTTCTGATATCCAACTGATACCTAAGTATAAAAAACGCAACAATTTTTTGAAGTTAGTTAGTTTTTTTTACCTTTAACGATGAAGGCGATATTACAAACCTCCACCGTGACTTAATAATCTGTAAGTCGTTATTAAAATGAAACTAACCTTTACGGTTTATTTAAAACTATTTATAAATAAATAAACTATTTATTTAAAACTATTTTTATAAATAATACATCAAGTAATTGCGACATCCGTAGGCTATATGCACTGAAAAAGTTTTTAAATTATTGTAAATTTGCAATTACCTCGATTGTTTATTGTTTAGGCTGCATTATATTGTCTTTCGCTCGCTTGCCAAACCAATTGTACAAATTTCATTGGCACCCTTGCAGGCAGAAGATTTAATCGCTCTTATCGCTTCGTCTGGTAAAATTTTCTGATATCCAACTGATACCTAAGTATAAAAAACGCAACAATTTTTTGAAGTTAGTTAGTTTTTTTTACCTTTAACGATGAAGGCGATATTACAAACCTCCACCGTGACTTAATAATCTGTAAGTCGTTATTAAAATGAAACTAACCTTTACGGTTTATTTAAAACTGGTGATTAAGCAACAGTTCAAGGACCCAATAATTTAACAAATATAAGATTAATTTCTTTTACTTGCTTCGTTACTTAATGCGTTGAATATATGTATGATACATTAAAGCAACTAAAATCTGAAATTAAACAACTATATTTGTTATGTATGTGTAATCAAAATACAATACATATAAAAAATCTCTGAAATAAATATAGTATTAAATAGTCATAATGACATGCCGGGGTAGCTCAGTCGGTAGAGCATTGGACTTTTAATCCAAGGGTCCAGGGTTCAAGTCCCTGTTCCGGCGAATTTTTTTTTTTATCTTTTTTATTTCGTTTTTGATTCGTTTTAATTTATTAAATATTCCAGTACCAAATAGATAAGTTTTTAGGTCATTTTTAGTTGTTCAAATTTTATAGCGTTTAGTTAGTTAATATTTTTCCCATAGATGACTCAATTCCAACTTTGGCAGTCGTCAATTAAATCCGTATATTTATCTACATCGGCACCCGATCTTGAAGAATTAACATCAAAAATTCAAGTTTTCCAAAAGATAAAGGGTTAAATGAAATAAAATATGAAATTTTGGTTATCTATTGATTTTGTAGCATATCTTCATCTTACAAAGATTCACAATATATTATGGACAAATCTATGTGGCTGGTTATTCCTAAATACACAGTAGACTAAAGTTTGGGTAAATTCGCTATATGCATTGAAATCGAAGCTCTTAAAAATTAAAAGTCACGTGATCCGTCCTAAAACTGCACTTGATCGACATGCACTGCATACCCAATAAAGTAACGACAGCGGTGTTGGTTTAGAAATACACCGTTTTTCTGACAGCAAAAGGTAGAATAATTATAGCATATACTTTTGATCAAAACGTAACACCGATTTGCTTTTTACTTTTTGTCGTATATCCAGTTCAAATAAATCTGTCTAAAACCAGTTTTAAACAAACAGAATTATGTACATACATTAAACATAAACCTTATCGGAAGAATAATTAACAACTATGTATAATTTTACACATTTTTAGGGACTCTTATCACTTCTACGAAAACTTAGATCAACACCCGACAAAGAATTACGAATTCTATTGCTAGGTTTGGATAATGCAGGAAAAACCACCCTCCTCAAACAACTGGCGTCTGAAGAAGTAGCGCATGTTACACCAACGGCTGGGTTCAATATTAAATCCGTTGCTGCCGATGGCTATAAACTCAATGTATGGGACATAGGTGGTCAGCTAAAAATTCGTCCTTATTGGAAGAATTATTTTGAAAATACAGACGTTTTGATTTACGTGGTCGATTGTAATGATCATAAACGAGTTCCAGAATCTACTGAAGCGCTAACTGAAATACTTACGGATGACAAATTAAATGATGTGCCATTATTAGTGTTTGCAAATAAACAAGATTTGTCGGATGTATTACCAGCCGCAGAAATAGCGATTGCACTTGGTTTAGTTAATTTAAAAAATCGAACATGGCAGATTATTGGATGTTCTGCAATCGATGGAACGGGAGTGAAGGTGCGATATATAGTTTGTCAAGTTATTTATTCATTTTAAAATATTTTTTATAATTACAGGAAGGAATGGAATGGATTTGCCAAACAATTAAAAAAAAATAATTGCCGGACATTCTTGTATTTTGATTTCGTTTTTCCTAAATCTTTTGAAACGTTATATAAATAAGTGCGTGCACAATATTTATGTGATCCTTAATAATTTTTGTTCTAGATGTTTAAAAAAGATATTTAATTTTTATTAAGATACTTTTATTTTGTCAATCTTAATTGTTATTTATATATAAAACTATAATTATTTTAAATATTAGATCAGTCAAATGAAAAATTACAACAAAATATATAAAAAAAAAATTGTTTTGTATTTAGAGAATCGTCTCTAAAAATAACTTTACATTCAGCTGAAGCTTATCACAAACTTAAAATACAAAACCTTATGAACTAAAAATTAATTATTTGATTTGAAATTATGTAATATCTTGATATTTGTTTTTTTTTTTTGAGGGATGGCGACGATTGAATGTGGAAATAGATATGTATCCAGATTTACAGCTCATTATGAATATATTCTGTTGTTACTTTTGCTTCGTTGTCGTGGAATCCAGAACAATCGACTGGGAAACGAGATTGACAGTTGTACGGTTCGTTTATGACGCCAAATAATGTCCAAAATGGGGTACCAGTTTCCGTGCTGATAAACCATGCTGCAGCCATACTTCCAAATTTAATAATGCCTGATTTAAATTTGGCTAGGCCAAAATTTTCCCGACTATCGTGCGAATTAACCTCACACAGGATATATCTATCACAGTGAGGAGTTTCGATCGCATGGCGGTAGGCGCGGTACACTCTTAGTACAGGTTCAATAACCTCTAAATTTAATGTATCGGTTAGTTTATCACTAGTTTCGGTTGAATTGAAATTTTGTAGTAAGCCCCGAGCCTCACCAAGTTTTAATAAATCCTTAATATAATTTATGGTTGGCTTAACATAAATTAATGATTGTATCTTAATATTTAAATGTTTCTTAGCGACGTGATCGATTAAATTCGATACAGTTTCACTTGGTCGTGTTGTATCGAGATGTGTTTGTTTTGGATAACCCTGCGATTGCAAAAATCCGTTTAACATCATTTGTCCGGTGTGGAAATATCTATAAAATAATAAAACGAATCGTTACTGTGGTTGATTTCTCGCAATTTCGTCGGATAACTTATGAATATGGAAATATGGAATGTGCGTGTCTGTATTGAAATTGTGTGAAATTAACAGTGACCGTGTTCTTAACACTATTTTCAAAATTCAAAATTGATTAACACCTGAGGTGGAAATATCTGTAAAATAATTACTTACATAAAACCGTAATGATCTAATTCTAAATCTACAATTTGCATAAATTTCTAATTATGTTCAAAAATTAATCTTCTTTCAATCCATTTTCGAAAGTATAGGCTACAATGAAGAAGAAAACGATGAGGTGTATTCAAATAACCGTTCATTCAAATCATAATTATGTTATGCAATATGTTCTGAATTTATAATCGACCGACAAACAGTTTTTTTTCTAATTTACTAATTAAATAACTGTAATTTATGTATACGAATATATAAGATGTCGAGACATACATAATATATGTATGTAAATTAGTATATATACTCTTATTTATATATAAATAAATAAAATTATGACTTGTTTGTGAAACTAAATTGGTAAAAAAAAACTCGAAAGTACGGTTAGTTGGAATATAGGTCACGAAGATAGAAATTTACTTTAGTAAAGAAGTATAAATGTAATAAAGAAATAACAATAATGGTAATTTGGGTAAATACATCACGGGGGTGAGTCATAAATTTCATAGTAATAATCGTTAATAATGACTAGACGGATCTAAATATTATCTTACCTGGTATATACTTCTGGGTTGGCGATGTAGTTAGCCCAGTCGGCTAGATATAAAGTTGCTTTCTTAATCCATTTTCGTCTGAATGATTGATTCTCGAGCGATTCGAAAAGTTTCTCGTAATCTAATTTATCATCCCGCCCGACGAATCCCTATGTAATAAAAGTATTTAATAAAATAACGATGCACGCAGCCACTTTTATAAAATTACGTTTAATACCTTAAAAATTGTGTGGATTCCAGATTTTTCCCACAAAACTTGCGCTAATTCGGACTGTTGGAAATGATCCCAGATTACGTGGATTTTTTCCAAAAATGGTGGCAATACCCAGGCATGCTCTTTATGTTTTTGTTCAGTTTTTTGACCTTCGGGTCCGGCGAACGAATTGAATGCTTGCATCACCATCGGGAGCAGTGTCATTAAACCATCACCAGCTGGTTCAGCTTGTCGTTTCTCGCGTTGTTGATGCCCATGCTGCTGTGGTTGATTTTGGCTTGCCAAAAATGTGGTGGCCAACGATAATACTGTATCCATAATAGGCGATTGTTCATCACTTCGTTTATTACGATTATTATTATTATTATTTGAACCCGAATTTGCAGATGCAAACATTTGAATCACGTTTCCGATGAGAGCCGGATCGAATCCACCTCCACCACCACTCCCTGAATTACCACCACTATTCATACTCGATATAATACTTCCAATCCCGGATAATATTGCACCAGCGCCATTATCCGATTTAGCCGCACCACCATCCGGTTGCATAAAGGTTCCAATCAACGATGCAATTCCACCAAGTCCACCACCACCCCCACCATTTTGATTTGTTAAGGATTCCTGTAGAAATGCGGACGCCATATCAAAAAATGGAGATCCCGAATTATCTTCTTGCTGTGCTTCGTATGGATTACCATGTCCTCCGGGTCTTTGTGTTGTATGACCCGTCACAAAGTTTAACAGTACCAATGTACACGCAATCGTTTTAAACACCAACATTTTTTTATTAATTTAATCACTTTTTAATTATTCACACAATAATAAACACTTTAAAGTTAACACAAGAAAAGAATTTTATTCCGTCTTCAACATCGAAACATTCAAATAGTTCTGAAAGAAAAGAAAAAGATTTTTGTGTATTAACGATACGGTATTATGATCATTGTAATATTGGTTTGGGTAGAATAACAGTACTTTATTTACGTCTTGCTCACCGCACTTCACTTCTTTCGCTTAATGATGTGCTGCTTGCATATGTATGTACGAGTATATAAAGTAAACTTACGTGTATTTTTCGCTTTGGTTGCGATTCTTCCAATATATAAGGCATCTTGAATATATATACTATATATACGCGAATATTAGTAAGTCTAAAATAGAAATGTACATAAATTGTATATACATAATATACAATATAATAAGATCAATTACCCATTAACAATTTCTTATGTTATATACATTTCTAATATGGTGGCTAAATGCTCTAACGTCCGAGCATATATACATATAAGATATGAAATGGTATATAAATAAGAAAATGTAGAATAATTAGCTTTGATTCTTCCATTTTTTTATACCTATATAGGTATAAAGTAAATATACAAACGAATATTACATTGACCTTTTTTAAAAAATTTATTGAGATTTGTGTCGAAAAGAAATGGGTTATTGTCCATCCTTGACCTTGATATATTTCTTATAGTATGTCGATACTCATTATATACGTTGTATATACAGACCAATGAGGCTGATTCTTTATGAATATACGAAATTTGATGCCAACTAATATTGTTACATATTGTTACATATTGCTATAGCTACCTATAAAAGACTTGGAGCTTATTTTGCTGCTAGCAATCTTTTGCAACTATATATAAATACACATAGGTTAACACGCAACTGAAATAGTTATATGCTTGTATATATTTCAATGTGTGCAGTAATTGCGGAACACAGTAAAGCGGTATAATTAAAATCATTAAATCATTGGTCAACGGGTATTCTATATATACGCTCAAGATTTAGTTCATTAGTTCACGAGTATTTATTGAAATAAAAGAATATCAAGATATAACTGTTGGGGATCAGAACAGCAATTATCAACCTGTTACATTAAGCAGTATCGGTTGTAGGACCTGTAGGCCCCTGTATAAATTATTGAAACGTTGGATTTTATTCTCTACACCTTTATTTAGATCATCCTGAATCGGATATATTTATATGTGGCGCAGTGGCGCAAATTATATTCGCACCTTGATACACCAGATACCAATAAATGGCAGCCTAACCAGCTGGTTTCCAGAAATTTCATAGCAATATTATCAGGCCTGGGATTTTCATTTTTCATCATCCTTATATACTACGGTTTGTGACGCAATAGTTGAAATTAACAACATAATCTATTCATCAACCGACACAATTTTAATTACGGGAGATTTTAATCTTTATCATCAATTAGTTGAACTCATGACGCCACAATAGATGAACTCTTGCCTCTTACTGCTGATTACGGAGTTTCTATAAATAGTCATCGATATATGATTCAAATCTGAGCCACATTTGTGATATAAAAAATGGCCGAAATGACAATATTAGTAAACAGCAGTTCTAAAGTTCTGTTAATTTGTTGTTTCTGAACTGGTATGCAATGCATTCAAAGCGATAGGTACATTCACTACGCCAACATAGATTTATGCCAAAAAAATCTACTACAACCAACCTTATTGATAAAATCACAAGCAGGTTGAGATGGTGTATACAGAGTTTACGAATAAACATTACGAGTTTTGTATAAATTTGATCTTTCCAGCGTTACCAGTTTGTCAATATCAGTCTCATTCTCTTATATAGACCGCGATGTGCATACTGCTAAATGGTCTATGGATTATTATTTATAATATACAATCTATTGCGTATTGTATGTACAACTGTTAAAAATAAAGTGTTATGGTGACAGATATATGTATATGTATATCTAAACTAGAATCGTTAAATTCGGTTCCGCTGTCTGCATCGAAAATTGTATGCTTTGTAAACATTACTCTAACATGTATCCCAAATAAAATTTACTTGTCGGTATTGAGTTGTGAATTAATTGATGATTATTATGCGTCACAGACAATTAGGGTTTTAATATATTAGGACACCATATATTCGTCAATATTCTTTGATGGATCAAATATTTTGGCATCTATATATTTTTGTCTCTGAAACTAGTGGAATATGTAGTGTTGTGACCACTAATAAAATCTGATGAGCCATTGTTCCTATAACCGCAGAGATCATATATTTTGTTATTGACTCATTGTTCTGAAGTCTATAGCAAAAGCCGAAAACTTTACAAGCGGATATAGTATTTTCTTCACTCCTTCTCTATTCCGTCCAATCCAACCACGCACGTGTCATCTGCATATATGCCACCACCTGATTGAACTGCTGATTAAAGTGTCCCCATCAGCTGACGTATCTCCAACATAAGATTAAAGAGAATCGGGGACAGAGCAATCAAAAGAATCATTCTTGGGCCTGACTTTCAAAGTCTGCTGAGCAGCACTGACAACCGAAGTTTTCAGTACCTCCCAAATAGAATTCACACAGTCAGACTGGTAATTAGCTTGATCAATAGTGTCGTTGACAAGATCCTGATGTCATTTCTTTTGATCTTCATTTATCAGACGTTCATCCGGACATGTACGAAAACTTCCATCGTAGCTTTGCAGCGATCAAATATTGATCGCTGGCTACGTACTTGGTTGCTAACCGATAAGTTCTTACATCCTGCACAACTGCGGTAAGTTCTTCGAGGATGAGTTTTTGTTTCTAAAAGTATCGATTTCTATGGAAAGAAAGTGTTTCCTACTGTAAGATCATGAGCAATTGCAAAGAACATAATTCTTTCACCATTGTTGGTCGCAGTTTTATGTCGACAGTACGGACCTATTTCTTCGCACAAGTCGGCCTAATTTCTGTCATAGCTCTAGCATTAAAGTATCCAATTAACAGTCTAACATCTTGTTCTTGTATAAATCGAGATTCTTGAAGAGCAACGAGTGTCGTGCCGATACTACCTTATGCATTTCAACGTTCCTGGATTCCTAAGTGACTGCACGTTCCAGGGTACATGAGCGGAGGTCCGGTGTTGGCGTGACGATATCCATTTTTCCTTTTGTTGACATTATAAAGAGCTTTTTATCTTACGAATGTGGGTTTTCCCAGCGATCCAACCGTTTAGTCGCCTTCTACGACAACCAAAGATATACTGTGGTGGAATTCTTGGAAAATATGTTCGTGCAATTTAGATTTACGAAACGTGTGAGTGCCGTTCGACCACAGGGGTTAGTTTCCTATTTACACACATAAAATTGAGATAACCGATTAAGCCAATTTATAAAAATAACTTTATAAAGAACTTTATATTTACTGTAACAAAAAGCAAATTTTACATTAGCACAAACGAGAAACCTGCTTAATATAATTCGTTCAATTTTACGCCTAAATGTTGTTTGTTAATAAATAAAAAATAATCTGTATAGAAATATTTTATTTAGATTAAAAATGTTCGAATATTGGCTAAACTAACTTCTAGTGCTTCTATGTAATTTGAGGCTAAATATAATTGCGCCACTGATTTAAAAAGTAATAAAACACAGTCCAATAATTTATCAAAGTTCAGATAATTAATTCATTGCAAAATAAATACAAAAAAAAAACAGAAATTACACGAAACATTTAATCTTAGTCGCCGCACGTACAATAGCCCTGGTTAGAGCTGAGTCTTTTTTTTTACAATAAAGTCATAAACCTAGTTTAAAATTACATGTATACATATTAAATAATAAGAAATAGAGGTAAAGAGGTTAACAGATTAAAATCACATTTGTCCATAATATATTTGTTATTTTAACGATTTCTTCTGAAATCCAAACTGGCTTAATTTACTTTGAATCGATGTTTGGGATATCGCCGATTTCGATAGGCCAACTCGTATGCGAGGTTTTGGTTTGGCCGGTGACTTTTTGGACGACTTAACCGGCGACTTTATAGGTGACGTTTTTTCCAGTTTCTCATCCTGACTTCCGATCGATTTTTTTTCAAATGTAAACGCAGTGCAAATGTTTTCTATATTACTACTCTGAGATCCTGATATTTGGGGCTCCTCATTATTATTATTTGGACTGTCGGTTGTTACGCATGAGTTTGAATCTTCGCCAAATTCGACATAATTCACGATTCCATTATCTTTCATCTCGAGCTCTAATTTACCTGGTTTTTTTGGTGAAATATCTTTCGGTTTCAGCGCGTTAAAAAATTTACTGAGGACAATTTTTTTATTTGTGGCCGTTGATCGAGTTGAACTCAATAAAGTGGACGCAATGCTTCGTGTGCTTGGTCCAGATTCCAAACACAGCTTCTTCTTCGGGGGTGAACTATTTGCGATACTCATTTGTTTACCACAAGATGTCTCGGTTAGAACCGTACACGACGATTTAACATATAAATTCACTATGGCATCTTCAGAATTACTGTCGTCACTTATTTCTTCTTTAATATCGGGACTAATTCCATCAGATTTGATTTTTAAAATTTTGGTGACCGTCTCCGATTTTTGAATTACATTATTCTTATTACGAACGACTAATGTTCGTGGTATTTCGAGGGCAGAATGTATTCTCCATATGCTAGGCTTTTTACAAATTTTGTTCGTAAACGATTTCGAGTTCTTCCTAGGGCCAGACTTTAGGACGTCCGGTGACCAGTTATCTAATTGTTTTAATGAAAATGGATTTAAATTTCCTAGGGCTAGGTTGAATGCTTTTTCCTGATCAGTCATTAGAACTCCTGCATTTACGCAATAATCCTCGTTTGTAGAATCAGTGAGCTCGTTTAATCGAACTTGTTTCCGCTGTATCGGGTCATATACCAGCATATGCCTAAAAGTGGCCACAGCCTTCATAAATCCATCTATGTATTCATCGGGGACTGATGGAATTTTTAATTTTAAGAATGATACGATTTTTGGAAGCGCATTTTTTATGTCCGGATCTCTGGTGCAAAGCACAAATTTTTTGGCCTTTACTAGACCCACTCCGGGTAAGGATTTCAAGTAGTCGCATCCGGAGAGAATACACATATACAGGAATTTGTCAAATACGTAGTTTTCCGGATTGCATCCCATCGCCTGATGAAGTTTATCGGCTTCAACTAGAACTGCGGTGCCCGTTAATTGCAATTTAAATAGAATTTTATCACATCCGAATAACATAAGATCCGAATCCTCGGTTATAACATAATCGGCCAATTTAATTTTATTCAAATATGCGAGCTGAGCGTCCGCCTCGTACGGCGCAACAATACAGTCAACATTAATTGATCGACATTCTTGAATTAGTTTTAACGCCATTTCATGAGTTACGTCCACGCATCGGGTTAAATATGAGTACGCTTCACCAGCTTTACCTGCTCTTAGTAATTTAAGCCCTTGTTCTTTAGCCTGTTTGCGTGATTCACGCCGTTTCGATTCGGTTGCCGCCTTAGCCGGCAGGTGTTGGCCATCAAACACTAAAATCGGCTTTATGTCATGGGCCAACAACATATTCACATATTTCATACAGTATTCCACATATCTAGAACGAGATTATATTGAGATTAGGTAGTGCTTCCTACGAAATAGGAAAAAAAAATTGATGTACTTGTCAGTATCTTCACCGCGCACTAGCTTTTCAGCACAACCGAACGCTCCTTTATGGAGCCAGCAATACGTGTCTATCGCCACACAAGAACCTCGAATATCGTTCAACGTTACTTTTGATGTAGTATTTTCGATAAACGGCAATAGTCCGGTTACCCCCATCACTAATTTAATTCAATTGGTTTTATCATTAATCACTTTATGGAAACGGCGGGAATATTTTTATAATTTCTATGAAAAGTTATTCTGTCAATTCACGAACAAAATTGAAATATTTCATCGTAGGTTGAATTGTTTTTATGTCAAAATTGTACTAAACATTAACATAATTGTAGGGGAAATATAAATTGGTTTTGTTCGAATGAACTCTGTTCGAAAAATATTTGAATTTTTTGGAATTCCGTTAATTATTTGAAAGCACGCAATAATGGACATTAGGTTTTTTTAATAACCAGTATCGTCATACAATAAAATTATTTATGATTTCCTTGTTTTCCAGTTTGATCATATGTGCATATGTACATAGATATTGGTATCTGTGTTAAACGCAACCAGTGAAAGCAAGTTTAATACTTTTCTTGATTTTCTCTTTCAACTTCTTTTTTTTACTTGCCCTGTATAAAGAAAACTGAAAATCTAAAACAGTATATGATCGCATATTATACGTGTTTTATAACATTTTTACAAGTTTTCCTTTCATTAATATTCAAGTATTTTTCATTTCCTCGATCTTGAGTGAAAGTAGCTAGTATTTTATGATTATTTGTGTTGAAAAACAAATATGCGTATCTCAGTTTTATTTTAAACTTTGTGCAGTACACAGTTGTAATTTGCTCGCTATTGTGTTGAATTGAAATATAAAAATGTTGTTAAAATTTGATCAGATCGATGCAAATATAAATAATAAATTAAATACGTTGTTCACGCCGCCAGATGGTTGTATCACTATAAATCCGGGGAATATAGTCCTGCCGAAGGAGTATCTTAAGTTTAGTAATAAAATAAAAAATTTTAAAGTGTACAAAGATGATATTTGGATTATCTCGTATCCGCGGACTGGTTCAACATGGGCCCAGGAAATGATTTGGTTGCTGGGAAATAATTTTAATTTCACGAAATCAAAAAATTTGCAAATCATTCGTACCCCGCTGCTCGAATTTTCCGCAGTGCTTAACGACGTGTCTGGCTTATCGTCTATTTTTAATGACTCGGTTGAATATTTAAAAGAGTTACCGAGGCCGCGATACATTAAAACCCATCTACCATTGCATCTGCTGCCGAACGAGATCGATGTGGTTAAACCAAAAATTATTTATACATCACGAAATTTAAAAGATTTGGCCATTTCGTACTATCACTATTTAAAATTGGTCTACCACATGACCGATGATTTTGAAACATATTGTGATTTATTTTTATCGGGGAATTTGCCGCTCGGACTGCCGCTCGACCATATGTTAACGTTTTGGAATAAACGGGACGAAGAGAATATTCTATTTTTGAAATATGAAGACATGAATTATGATTTGACCGGGGTCATAAGGAAGGCGGCTAAATTTATGGAAATTAACGAGGATGAGATGACTGACGACCGAATGAATGAAACGCTGAAACATTTAAATTTTGCCAATATGCAGAAGAATCCAGCGGTGAATTTGGAGGCGCTCCTAAAAATTCAAGCAAATAATGTGAAATTTATTAGGAAGGGGATAGTGGGCGATTGGAAGAATTGTTTGAGTTCGGAAATGTCGGAGCGATTTGATGAGTTGATCAAGCGTAAGCTGCAGTTCACTGGGTTGGAGTTTCAATATGATTAAGGGTTTTTATGAGTTAATATTTGATTTAAATTTATTGTAATAAAGGTGTTGATTAAAATTTGTAATTATTTAATATGTTTGCAATGGTGGTATGCGGATCAAATACTAGAGTTTGTGAAATTGTTTACAAGATTTAAATTTCATATTATACTCCTTGAGAGTGCTACTTTCAGGACCATCAATGGGTGATGAGGAGCCACATCCTGCTATATGTGCCCCTCCTTAATTCCAAACGCCCTTCTGCACGTTCAACTACTCTTTTATACTTCTGGCAATAAATTGGGCTTTTTAAAACAGAAACATTCTAAACCGAAACTACGTGCAAATGGCCAGTAATTCAAAATTTACGCTCTAAGTGATAGCTGGACAAACCTGAAGATTCGTGTTCAAACAAATTTTTGGCATAAAATATGGCAACCACAATCAATATCTGTCGCAATAGTCTTGATATAGCCCTGCTACATGAATCCTGGGTAACTTGTGAATGATAGTTCAATGACGCTAGAGGTCAATCGCTCTGCCGCAGATCTATGGAAAGAATAAGAATTAGCTGTTTGCCAGTAAAAGAGGCGTTGAGGTCGTGACTGATCCGAGATAACTGAAGAGAACATACACGGCACTTCAGGATTAAAGATAGTCGTTAATGCTAATCTTGTCGAGGGATCTCGTATACCAAATAAAGTGAATTTTGAACTGCTTCGGTCTGAGCGATTGTTTTAATTAATGGTAAAATTTTTATTAAAATTAATGTGAAATGAAAATAACTCAAATTATATACAAAAGTTAACTAAATTTAATTGAAAAATAAACGTACATAGCCAAGACACATTTTACGTAGAAATGAACGTCATGATGTGCGTCAAAAACTTGAACCACCTTGTGCATTACAAAACGTTGTAGTTGTAGAGTTCTTTTAAAAAAAATGTACTAGATCGTATCGAATCGAAATATTTTGCATATTATAATTTATTGACAAAATTTATTTTAGTTTTCCGTAAAATTTTGTCCGAGTTGCCGTTTAAAAAGTTGACGTGAATTTTTTTTTTAATTTTGTGATTTGTAAATTGTACAGAAAATATTATTATTTTATTCAATCGCCACCCCCCCCCGAACAAAAAAATAAAATAAAATTCACAAAATGTCTCTAGCAAATTTATCAAAATTAGGGATCAATTTTTTATGGAGAACTCCAGGAATATGCCATAATTTAGCGTCAAAGCATAACTACTATACATATTCATTGGAACCATCGCAACCAATTCCTGGCCGTAAACCGTGCGTTGTTGATTCTCCGGCCCAAGCAGTGGAATGTATTAAATCAGGTATGTGTTGGAAACTGCGTCAATCTACGAACATTTTGCGTATTAAATTTGTTGTGTGATTGTTTATTAAATGTACAAGTAGATACTTATTAGATAATAGATTTGTTTTTCGTATGTTTGTATTAAGAAAATTAAATTAGAATACGTTTTATAAATATTTTATTGTATTTAAATTTTGTAGGGAAATTCGAGAGGGCTTCATCGATATTTTTGATTTATGTATATGTATCTGAATTTTTTGACGTACAAAATTTTCGTTCGTTGGACTTTGCGTTCGTAGTTAGAAATATTATCAAGACATAGATTATAAAAAATTGAGTAGCTAGATGGGACTATATATTATGTATATATACATATATGTACTTGATAAATATACGTTGTATTTATTAAAATGAATAATATATGTATTTTATGTAGAAAACCAATTTTATATTTTTAGATATTTGAAATTTGCAAAATTTTTCTGATATATGTATTTTTATAATAATATATGGTGATTATGTCATAAATAAACCACCGAACACTGAGCATAGGCGGCGTAAATTTACCTCTTTCATGGGGTAATATTTCTATTGGCTGAGCATTTCCCACACCAAACGTGTTTTAGCAGAAATACGTATTTAAATTATGTTTTCTTATTTTATTGTGCCCACATACTTAAGTAATTTAATCCGGTTTTTATGGGTTACTTGATATAAAAATTTGCATTTTAATGCATATCATCTTCATAAAAAACCAAGAGAAGCATTTTTGTATGAAAGGTGAATTATACTCACCACCACTACACCTAATAACTGTAGGTTACATTCAGCTCGAAATTTTAAATTCTAATACACACACATGTATTCTAATATTAATTTATGTAAACATTTCAATAACACAGACTTTGACCCTGTAAGTGACAAAAGATTCACACAAGTATACGACAGTAAAGTATGTACAATACAATATGATCCATTTATGTAGGTCAGTTATATTTATATACATATTTCCCCTAAGTTCGGCTTAATATCATCATACCACGTGTTATTCAATCTCTTCTTCAGTACATATTTGGCAATAATTTGCCGCAACGTTGGTGTTAGTCATCGCGAGAGAAATAACGAATATCTTATCAGATTGTTGATTTCAACAAGTTGTATTTTCTCACTTGAAACTAACTTCAAAGGGCAATGTGAGAACTGATATGATTACCAAATTTATAAAACTGAAGCGATTTTTTTATCAGTTTTTTTAATTTTCCGACAATGATGAATGTAAAATCACGAAAACGACACAATCACCACATTATTTCAAAATACAATTAAAATGACATAATCCCCATTTCTATAAGTTTCAGCTTCCGTTGAGCTTAAAATCACTTGTACGACAATTTAAATCAAAAAATAATTTCTAGTATTGAAATATAGTGCAAAAAAAGGAGTGGATCCAACTTGATACAGGAGATTAGTTACGGGTGATCCTGGAAACGATCATTAAAGTTTCATGATTAAATTTCCATTGGTATATAGTGAGTGGTCGCATTTTATGTTTCCGATAATGATATCTGTTATAATCTGTTCCGATAATTAGTGAGAAAATACAACTTGTTGATGGCTGCACACATTTTCGATTTTTTTCGCATTTTGTCGTAACGATAAGACTGCGGACCTTTTTCTTTGTTCGTTCATTCTTTAGTAACATGACCAGTTTCGTGACAATTATCTGGCTTTAGATTGAAGCTGTAGACGTTCGCTTTTAGCCTAGTTTCTCGACGACTATGGTATGGAAGTTGATTACTGAGTCGCTTTCTTAGGTTGCTTTCTGTTTATCTCTTCGTAACATGTTCGTTTCTTTTTTAATTCAACTCCATAAAGGATAGTCTGGTTTAGCTCATAGTGTTCTAATGCTATATTGGATGGGTCCTCCAATTTTATGACATACATTCCTCAAACCACGTAGTGACAGCAAATAACTAAGGTAGGTTTCGGCAGGGCTCGTTTATACTCCGCCATTTTTCGATTAATGGCACCATGATCCTGTTTCTCGAAGATAACAGTTGGCTGTTGTCTGCACGTCCGTCTATCCGAAGGTTGCTGTTGTTTCGATGAGGTCTACTATCCAGTTCTCCAACAAATACCCGCCTGTCTCATTGAATTTGATCATCAAGTCGTTGATATCACGGAAAGCCAAACGTTGATGATGTAATTGTATAGCGGTTGGCTCTCTTTCTTTGTTCTTCAGTTTTAATTCCATTTAATTCCTTACGTAGATTGGTAGATGTTGTAGTAGGTGCAGAAGAGCACTGTGAAAACCTCATTTAAATTGATTTAATAATTTAAATAGCTCGTTTCTTTTCGTAACCAAAACTCTCTTTTTAAATTTATAATTCCAGCACACCGCTAATTCTTAACAATATTTGTTCGCAAGCCAATAACTCGTTAATAATTTATTTAATTCTGTTTGTAACTCAAAAAATGAACAACAGTAAACATGATTAATCACAAAATGACTTCCGTTGCAACTGATTTTTCTTATAGCTCGATTAACATTACAGTGTGATCCTACATAGTATGAATACTTTATAAATATAAATCAAATACATTTAAATTAAATTCTCTCTTGAAATATGAAATATGGATTTTAATTTTTAAGTCGTGATTATTAAACGAACTGAACACAGACTCTGAAGCAAACAATATGGGTACATAAATTAATTAACTTTAATTTACATATCTCTAGCTGAACAAGATGTAGTAAGTTTTCTTAATGCTAAAACTAAAAATTCATTTTCTGCACCTCAGTTCTGTTTGAATGATTCTGATAAAACGGTCGCCAAATTATTGATGCATAATTGCATACATACTCCAGAATCGGTCTTACATAACTATATGCGATCTTGAAATTACTTGAAAACATAACTGCCAATTCACACATAGTTACCAGCCTCATATTATAACGCATACAATACTTCAACACAGCATATACGAGATTTGCAGAAATTAATTACATTTAATGATATTCAACATAAACTTATTTTGGGACACCCCAGTCACAAAAATGATTTAACTCATTTTGAACAACCATATAAGGTCAGAAAAATTCCTTATTCAAACATTTACAAATAACAGCTAATAATATTATAAAAATGGTTTAAGGTATCCGAAGAAGCCATGTATTGATCTGCATCCGATATAGTACTTTCAATTTTAATTTTAACACATTGCGAGTGATTAGTGAAGTACGGAATAATCCAACCAAATTATTATTTGCGTGATCTAATCTGTCAAAGGCTCCTGATAAGTTCATCGTAATTAGAAAATACCATTAAATTATACGTTGTAGATCTGACTTGTACAAAATCGGGCAGTGAGTCTCAATAATCTCAATAGTTTTAGAATCACAGAGAAGATATTAATTGGTCTGAATGGACAAATGATGCCTTTAACGTACCTGGAAAAGTTCCAGGTTGGAGGTTCAGATTAAAAAGATATTATAGCAGACCAAATTAAAAATTAAGTTAAATTCCTTCCCTAAAATACTGTATTTCTCTGAGTCCATTTACTAACAGTACAATTAAACAATTTACTTGTCTTAGATTTGCGGTTGGCGAGAATTTTTAGCCACGTTCCGTGTTTCATTGGGAGTTAACTTAATAAATCCAATGAGATTTGAACTTTGATTCTGTTATTGAAGATATCAACTCGAACTAAGTAGTAATTTAGGTCAATTTTCTATTACGTATTTTATTTTTATTATGATGTATAGTTCAAAAGTTATAGTTTCTACTATGTTCATTGCCATTCCACAATCATTACAAGGCATTCATGGAACACAAAATGTTAAGCCTTGGTTCTGGGATAGTAAGATAATTTTAAACTAAAGTCTCGAAAATGTTTACTCTACTACGCCTTTGAATTGTATTTTATTTGTATGCAATTGTTTACACATTGCCAGCTATAATAAAAATTAGTATATGGGCAGATAAAAATTAACTATATATGTACCTGTTTAATTAAACTATGGAAGTATATATGTAATTAATAATGCTGATTAAACAGCTTGTAATTAAAATTTGAAACTCTTTATTATGGTTAATGGAGCTATGCCACGTAAGTACAACAACAATATTGTTGGATTTCGAAAATATGGGTTATTTATTGTCCTAACAGAGTGATAAACGATTTGTTTTCATTCATCACATTGCAATTCGACTGATTCAATGCTGGAAAACGTATTCAATCGCTCGCTAGTTATATATCGTTATTATAAGTTCGATAAATAAATTTGATTGCAATCAGATCAGAATTTCA
Organism: Tipula unca; assembly: GCA_951394425.1. NCBI lineage: Eukaryota > Metazoa > Arthropoda > Insecta > Diptera > Tipulidae > Tipula > Tipula unca. The sequence continues at coordinate 6,084,866 of OX596381.1, read as the reverse complement.
AGTTCCCGAGGGTCAAGCTGTCTCAATTGATAATAAGTGGATTAGTTGACACGCTTTGAACGCTAGATTTTTTGTGTTGTTGTTCACAGAGTAGGTAGTAAGCTATCTGTTTGATAGTTGAAATAACCCGTCGACTGTATCAAAATGTATGTTGTGACGAGTACCAAAAAATTAAACGTTAGTCACGATCAGTTTAATAAATATTTACTAATATTTAAAGTTGAAATATCTGTTGTGTAATAATTATTGTTTATGTAATTAAAACATAACTGATGTTTGTAAACATACATTCTCATACATACATTCTAATTGTATCAGCAGATACTGTTATATCATTTTGTGTAATATATTCTTAAGAATTGCAATTATGCTTTACACTTATTTATACAGATTTACTATAGCTTTTCATTTTTGCTACAACAACCAGGCCAGATTTCTGTCTTTTAAATGATTTCTTGTATAGGTAAATTGGTCTCTAAACCAAACCAATATGTAGATATTATGCAATCCTTGGATATGTTTCTTGGTTTATTGAACATTTCATTTTGAATTAAACTGTTAACTGCTGTTTGGTCATATCCGCTGATTCGTTTGGCTCTCTACATTATCTGTGTATCAGGATCATCTTAATGTTACCTCACCAGAAATATAAAATCAGGCAAACTTTCTTGACGTTTTATCTCGCTACCATCTACGTAAATTCTTTACCCTGTGATTTAAAATATAACGTTAAGATTGGTTGGAGAAAATGAAAATGTGAATAGAATTAAAGGATATCGACCGTATTAAGAACGAAAGTGTAACGATAAAGATAAAGTGTTTATTAAAAGTGAACAGGAAGATATTATGGATGACAACATTGATTCAAAAAAGCACAATATCACAATTGCATCCTTCCAATGCCTTTATGATATTCATAAGTAAAGGTAAGTCAAGGTGAGTTAGACTAAAACATATTTTATTGCCGTTTAGTAGCATTTTAAAATGAAAATTATTTTGTTTTGTTTTTAGATCAAATGGTATTTATCCAAGGCGCCGCTGCCACACCAATTGACTTGGTAACCGCCATGACCGAGCATGGAAAAAAAAATAAACTAAGGAATATTAAATTGTGCCATATGCACACTGAAGGCAAGGCTGAATATGCTAGTCCAGAATGTAAAGATATTTTCCGCTCTATATCATTCTTTATGGGGGCAAATGTGCGTAAAGCTGTTGCTGAAGGTCGTGCAGATGTTATACCAATATTTCTTCATGAAATTCCATTAGTGTTTCACAGAAAGATTATTTGCCCAGATGTTGCTTTAATTTCTGTCTCCCCACCCGATGAACATGGATACTGTTCGCTGGGCACAAGTGTTGATTGTGTTCGTGCCGCTCTCATACACTCGAAATGTATTATCGCTCAAATTAATCAACATTTGCCACGGACATTCGGTGATGCTATTATACATATGTCACATTTTGATGTTGCTGTATGTGTTGATACACCAATGCCAATACATCCGGACGTACCACCTACACCGGCCGAAAATATAATCGCAAAACTTATTTCCGAAAAATTGGTCGAACATGGAGCAACACTTCAGTTAGGGATCGGTAGTCTTCCAGATGCTGTATTAGCTGGGCTACACAATCACATAGATCTTGGAATACATTCAGAAATGTTTTCGAGCGGTGTGATTGATTTAGTGGAAAAAGGATGTATTACCAACACTAAAAAAAAGATTTGTCAAGGCCGAATTGTTGGATCGTTTATAGTTGGTAATAAACGATTATATGATTTCGCCAATAATAATCCATTTATTACCATGTTGGACGTTTACTTCGTGAACCACACCAAAACTGTATCGCAAATGCCTAAAATGACTGCGATAAATTCTGCTGTTGAAGTCGATATCACCGGTCAATGTTGTTCTGATTCAGTTGGTACAAGGATGTATTCGGGTTTTGGTGGACAAGTAGATTTCATACGAGGTGCTGCCGAGGGTTTTGATGGGCGTGGTAAACCAATTATTGCTCTACAATCAGTTACCAAACGTAAACAGTCCAAAATTGTCGCTACTCTAAAAGAAGGAGCAGGTGTTGTTACCTCACGGGCTCATGTACACTATGTCGTAACAGAATATGGTATTGCATCATTGTTCGGCAAAACTTTACGACAAAGAGCGCACGCTTTGATTCAAATTACACATCCAGAACATAGAGAAAAATTAGAAAAGGCTGCATTTGCACGATTAAAATGTATGCCAGCGCCTTAGATATATGATTTCGATATGTTTTATCTTATAACAAAAAGAATTGAAATAAAATGTATTTTTTTACTTATTGTCACGGTGCAATCCACTTTCTTGTGTTTGTGTTTACTACAAATATTAATTAAAACATGAAATTGATTCGGTTTCATAATCATTAAAAATAGATTGAACCAGGAAACTTTCAAGGGAAAATGTATTTTAAAATTGTGTTAAATAGGAAAGTTGGTAAAAGTGAAAACAATGCGCAACAATGTATACTGCAGAATCTGCGATTTAAGGTAAGCAAAGGTGAGTTTTGCTTAAACCAATTATTTAATCCTGTAAGACTAATCAAGAGAATTAAAATCGGTTTTATTTTTATTTAATTTTAGATCAAACTGTATTTATCCAAAGTGCGCCTGCAACACCTTTGGAGTTGGTAGAAGCAATGACGGCTTATGGCAAAAAATGTAAGCTAAAGAATATTACCGTTTGCCATATGTATACTGAAGGCACCGCTGAATATTGTCATCAAGATTACAAAGATAATTTCCGTGCGGTTTCATTTTTCTTGAACAAGAATGTGCGCGGTTCAGTTTATGACGGCCGTTCTGATAGTGTGCCAATTTTTCTGCATGAAATTCCGCTGTTGTTTCACAAGAAAATTTTTCGTCCAGATGTATCCTTAATACAAGTAACACCACCCGATAAACATGGATACTGTTCGCTAGGCACAAGTGTTGATTGTGTTCGTTCTGCTCTCATACACTCGAAATGTATTGTTGCTCAAATGAATCAACAAATGCCGCGAACATTTGGTGACGCAATTATACATCAATCACACATTGATTTTGCTATTTGTGTTGATATACCATTGCCGTTATTTCCACTACAGGACATTCCACCGACAGTAGCTCAACAAAAACTCGCTAAAATTATTGTTGGAAATTTAGTCGATAACGGAGCAACACTACAACTGGGAATTGGAAGCCTTCAAGAAGCCATTTTAGGTGAGCTACACAATCACAAAGATCTTGGAATCCATTCGGAAATGCTTCCGACTGGTTTTGTCGATTTAATTGAAAAAGGATGTGTAACCAACACCAAAAAGAAACTTAATCAAGGACGCACAGTTGCTTCACTTGCATATGGTCTCAAAAAGCTATACGATTTCATGGATGACAATCCGTCTATTGAAATGTTGGATGTCTCCTATGTTAATAACACAAAAATTATATCACAAATGCCAAAAATGACTGCGATTAATTCATGTATAGAAATCGATCTCACCGGCCAAGTGTGCTCCGATTCTGTTGGTACAATAATGTTTTCAGGTTTTGGTGGACACGTGGATTTTATTCGAGGTGCGGCCGAAGGTGTTGATGGACTTGGTAAACCAATTGTTGCTTTTCAATCACTTACCAATAGAGAAGAAACGAAAATTGTTCCTTGTCTAAAAGAAGGTGCCGGTGTTGTTACGTCACGTGCTCATGTTCACTATGTCGTCACAGAATATGGTATTGCATCGTTGTTTGGTAAATCATTACGGCAGAGAGCACACGCTTTAATTCAAATTGCCCATCCAGATCACAGGGAGAAATTACAAAAGGCTGCATTTGCACGATTAAAATGCATGCCATCAGCTTGATTATTAAATTAATTTTTATGTATTTACAAAGTAAAATAAAATATTCCTGTTTTAATAAGAGTATCGTGTTTAATTTGCGACTAGCCCGATAGATTTACTATCAGTAATTTAAATTACTTTCATGACAGCTATTTACTCTTAACTAAAAATTGTTGTGTTTCATAATTCAATTGTATTAGCTAATAATAGTACTATAGGGACAAAAAATCAATGATAGCAAAAGTTTGTTAACTTAACTCGAAAGAACATAAAATTTCGCCCAGAAATGTCGTATCTACTATTTCGCAATATGTTTAAGGTTTCTAGTTTTATCTTATCCACTTAAATGAATTGTTCATGTTAAATTAATTATTTCAGTGGTACTAAAGAATTTTTAAAATCAATTTTGTTTTTAAACGTTTCATTTTGATTGCAGACTTAAAAAACTATGAATTATTGTTTAAATTTATTTTATTTGTACCTACTAGAGTTTGAGAAGGCTAAGAAGATGGCTTCTAATATACCTTCAACTGTACTCTATTTTATCATTGTATAACATTTAAAATTCAACTTAGGTAATAGTAATTTTTTTACAGAGTTAGTGTAGGTCAGTTATATTTATAAATCTATATATAAACTATTTTGTTCATGAAATTAATTTATTAAAATCGTTACATTTTATTTTATTTATTTATAGACAGTACAGTTTTCATCCAAGGCGCTGCTGCCACTCCAATCGACCTAGTAGAAGCAATGACAGTACATGGCAAGAAAAATAGTCTCAAAAATATCACTGTTTGTCATATGCATACCGAAGGCAAAGCTGCATACTGTGACCCAGAAAACGCAGAAATATTCCGTTCATTGTCATTCTTCATGGGAGGGAATGTACGCAAAGCTGTCGCTGAAGGTCGTGGTGATACCATACCAATTTTCCTTCATGAAATTCCGCTTCTCTTCCATAAGAAAATCGTGTGCCCAGATGTAGCCCTAATTTCAGTATCACCACCTGACGAGCATGGTTACTGCTCATTAGGTACAAGTGTCGATTGTGTTCGTGCTGGTATTTCACATTCGAAAGTGATTGTTGCTCAAATAAATAAACAAATGCCACGCACATTTGGTGATGCTATTGTACATCAATCGCATTTTGATTTTGCTGTTAATGTTGACACACCATTGCCAACGCATGCGGATAAACCACCAACACCCGAAGAAGCTAAAATTGGAAAATTCATTGCTGAAAATTTAGTCGATGATGGTGCAACCCTACAAATGGGTATTGGTAGTATTCCGGATGCCGTACTAGCCGGACTACATAATCATAAAGATCTTGGAATTCATTCGGAAATGTTTGCTGGCGGTGTTATCGATTTAGTCGCCAAGGGGTGTGTTACCAACAACAAGAAGACGCTTCACAAAGGTCGCATTGTTGGCTCGTTCTTGATTGGCACCAAAAAGTTATATGATTTCGTAGACAACAATCCATTCATTGAAATGTTGGACGTCTACTATGTTAATAATACAAAAATTGTATCACAAATGCCAAAAATGACAGCTATTAATTCATGCATTGAAGTCGATCTTACCGGTCAAGTGTGTTCCGATTCAATTGGTACACGTATGTATTCCGGTTTCGGTGGACAAGTAGATTTTATTCGCGGTGCGGCCGAAGGTTTTGATGGACTTGGTAAACCAATTATTGCTCTACAAGCAGCCACCAAACGGGGTGAATCAAAAATTGTTCCTACACTAAAAGTAGGCGCAGGCGTGGTTACTACACGTTCTCATGTTCATTATGTCGTCACCGATTTCGGTATTGCATCACTGTTTGGCAAATCATTAAGACAACGGGCGCACGCTTTGATAAAGGTGGCTCATCCAGATCACCGAGAAAGTTTAGAAAAGGCTGCATTCGAACGATTAAAATGTATGCCGGTAGCTTAAGCTAAAACAAATAATTTTTAAGTTCAAATATTGTTGATAACTAGTGAAAAGCCTGTTGTGAATCAACAGTTTATATAATAATTTGCATTTAGATTAAGTTATAAAGAATACAACTGTATATTTTTCAAATTCTTCCAAAATAAATTACGAACTCTTATATCGGTATAAGAAAATTCTCGCTACATCACACTGGACAAATTTATACATTTTTTGATGATAACTCAGCATGTAAAGTTTACATAAAAAGTGAAATAAAATATACACGAAATATTTTAAATAAAAATGTACTTGGTTGTTTTATTTATTGTTGGTGTACTCAACTTTTATTGGAAATATTTAGATAACAACATATTTCAACCAAAAAGTGCAAGCATAATATAGGATACTTATTGGGTCAATCAAACAACTCACGGAATATTTAAACATCAGATTTTATAGTATGGGCTGCAAGCCTAGTTTTGGGTAAATTATACTTACTTAATCCACATTTCAATCAAAACGTAATTACCTAGGGTATCTGCCAATACTCGGTGGTTGTCTGCCATAATCGGGTACAACAATTTATGATAAATTCATTTGCTCTGTTTCATTTGGCCATATTCCGGAACATATTCAAACTAAATTGTATAATGCTATATCCATCAAACAAGTCGAGTTTCATCATAAACGGTCAAGGAATCGCCTAGTTCCAGTCCAGTTGATTACAATTCAGAGATATCTCCAAAAATCATTTAAAATCCAATTTCCATAAAAAATGCCGAATTTCATCATAATCAGTCTAGGAATGGTCTAGTTCTGTTCCAGTTCAACTTGAAGAAAAAATCTTCTGATCCCATTTGCATCGAACAAGATGAATTACTTCATAATCGGTCTAGGAATGGTTTATTTGTTTATTTATATAATTATTATTATATGTATTGAAATTGAAAACCCGCGAGGCTCTCAAGATTGGTTCCGAAAGACCGCAGTTTGTTGATAAAAAGTCGATTGCTGAAAAGTTATCGCATTGACGCATACGACGTTCGGGAGTATATAAATTTAAACGTGAAAACAAATTTCCGTTACAGTGGGGCACATTCCAGAACTTTATCTAAAAAATAGCTTTCGGATCCGTTTTCAATTGAACAGTCGAGTTTCATAATTATTGGTCAAGAAATATCCTATTTCCCTTACAGTTGGCCATATTCCAAAACTTTGTCCACAATTCGTTTTTGAACCCATTTCCAACGAATAAATCGAATTTAATCATAATCGGTTTAGGAATGACCTAGTTTCGTTACAGTTGCCCATATTCCACAATTTTATCCAAAAATCGTTTTCTGACGCCATCTCCATCGGACAAATTGAGTTACATCATAATCGATCTAATAATGGCTTACTTCTATGCCAGTTAGCCGTATTCCAGAATTTTATTCAAAAAAAGTTTTCTGATCTTATTTTGTCATAATCGGTTTAGAAATGGTCTAGTTGGGCATATTCCAGAAAAAATGGATTTTCCGATCCCACTTCCATCGAACAAGTGAGAGTTTCATCATAATCGGTCTAGGAATGTCCTAGTTCCGTTTCAGTTGGCCATATTCCAGAATTTTATCCAAAAATAAATTTCTGATTCCATTTCCATTGAACAAGCCGGTTTTTATCATAATCGTGCGAATGGCCTAGTTCCGTTACAGTTGACCATATTCGAAAACTTAACATAAGAAATAGCTTTCTGATGCTATTTCTATCGAACAAGACGATTTTCATCATAATCTGTCTAAGAATATCCTAGTTCCACTCCAATTGGCTATATTCCAGGAAACTCGTTTTCTGACCCCACTTCCATCAAACAAATCGGGTTTCATCATAATCGGTCTAGGAATATCCTAGTTCCGTTATAATTGGCAATATTTCAGAATTTTATCCAAAAGTCATTTTCTGATCCCATTTACACGAAAGAGTTGAGTTTCATATTCCCGAGCTTTAAGAAAGGGCTTTCTGATCTCATTTCTACCGAACAAGTCAAGTTTCATAATTATTGGTCAAGAAATATCCTATTTCCGTTACAGTTGGCCATATTCCAAAACTTTATCCACATTTCCAACGAATAAATCGAATTTCATCATAATCGGTCTAGGAATGACCTAGTTTCGTTCCAGTTGCCCATATTCCAGAACTTTATCCAAAAATCGTTTTCTGACTCCATTTCCATCGAACAAATCGAGTTACATCATAATCGATCTAATAATGCCTTACTTCTATTCCAGTTAGCCATATTCCTGAATTTTATCCATCAAAAAGTGTTCTGGATCTTATTTCCATCGAACAAGCAGAGTTTCGTCATAATCGGTTTAGAAATGGTCTAGTTCCGTTCCAGTTGGCCATATTCCAGAAAAAATGGATTTTGTGTGATCCCGCTTTCATCGAACAAGTGAGAGTTTCGTCATTATATATCGAACAAGACGAGTTTCATCACAATCTGTCTAGGAATGTCCTAGTTCCGCTCAATATTCTGGCAATATTCCAAGAAACTCGTTTTATAATCCCACTTCCATCGAACAAATCGAATGTCCTAGTTCTGATACAGTTGGCCATATTGCAGAGTTTTATCCAAATAATCCGGAACGAATTGTGCATCGATCTCTGAAAGGAGAGCCACCATATGGTAGGCGCAGAGGTCGTTGCAGGCGACGATGCAGGCGACTTGGCCTCTTCAGATTGTCTTAGACAGTATGAAGACCATGCTCGGGATCGAAACCGCTGGAGCCAAATTGTTGACTCAGTAAGGGGCCAGTAATGGCCTTTAAAACTGTTTTAATTAATCCAAATATCATTCTCCGATCCCATTTCCACGAACAAGTTGAGTTTCATATTCCAGACCTTTCTGATTTCATTTCTACCGAACAAGTCGAGTTTCGTCATTGTTTCGTCAAGAAATGGTCTAGTTCCATTTGATTTGGCCATATTCCAAAAATTTATCCAAAAATCGTTTTCTGATCCCATTTTCATCGAACAAGTAGAGTTTCATTATAATAAAGAAAGGCCTGGATTTTTTCTATTTGATTATGGTTTATACATTTTGGTAATTTAAATTACGTACCAAATAGAAAAGTAAACCAGTGCCCTTATTCTGTGATTCGGGGAATGATGAAAATGAAAAATATTCTGTCAATGTTTCAGTAAAAATAATACTTGAAACTGTTCTAAATGTGAAGTAATGAATTTCTTTTCACTTTCTCTTTTTCATTGCCTCCTAAAATACACTTAGGGAAAAAATTAAACACAGAATGAGTCTAAGTTTAACGTAATAATGTCTGAGGTTAGTCATTTTCTAGCTAACAATGCTGTTCGTTGTGACGGATTTATTCACCTAGTGGAATTATATTAAACGATTCGATTGAGGTTATGGGAATTAAATTGTCCGTTAAATAAAATATGCCATTTTTATTTTAGAAATTATTATTTTTATTCATTATGAATTAATAGAAATTTTGATTTTTCTGTTTTGTTTTTAAATTAAATTATTATTTATGTATTTTATTAATACAATCCAATAAAAAGATCAAATGTTTATATGTTTTTATTGTAGTTTACCAAATGTTGACTTGTTTGTGCTGATATTGTAGATTTAGTTTGGTTTTTGTTAGAATAATTTATGTTTTATATATAGTTATAGTTTTTTTTTAACTCATATACATAGTAGTAGGTAATACATAATATTATTATTATTATTAATTTATATAACCTTAATAATAGTTAGGTATTTATATATATAAACTTTCATAAAAGTAAATACGAGTGAATATATATTTAATTTTAATTTTTGTTATATATATATGAAAATATACGTTATATTTGGTCAATTAAAATTATATAACTATAAATATTTTTATATAAGCATTTCTAAAATTTGAAAATAAAAATAAAAACTAGAAAAATTGAGGATGAGAAGGATAGAAATTAATTATATTATGTGATCTTTGGAAGTAGTGTACAGTACTGCACTTAATAAACAGGCAATGATTTTTATTTTTTTATTTATTGCTTTGGTAATTCAGACAACAACAAAAAATACAGTTACACGCTAAAATATTTGTAATATACATAAAAATGATTTAAATTTAATTTTTTTATATAATATTTATAAATGAGAGACTAGAAAATTAAATTTTATTATTACATAGTTTAGTTTTTATATAATTAAATTATACAATGGCACTATATACAAAAAATTAATTAATATTAGTGGGTTTATTATATATATATATATACATATATATATATATGTATATATATATATATATATATATATATATATATATATATATATATATATATATATATAATATATATATATATATATATATATATATATATAAATATATAAATATATATATATATATATATATATATATATATATATATATATATATATATATATATATATATATATATATATATATATATATATATATATATATATATATATATATATTTTAAATTAATAGTTATAAAGCGGAATCCTTTCAATCAAATCACTATGAAAACACTTCCGCTCTATATACTGGGACTATAATAAAAATTACTATCTTTTAAATTCTATTTATCACATCGAGAATAGGGTTTAGGTTTTTTTTTTTTATAGAGCCGTAGAAGAGCTGGATGCAACGGGAAGATAATATCGCAAAATTTATTGAATTAAAATATATCAATTCCAGTAATAGATGAGGGTTGGAATCTCAACTAGAAAGTGAATACATACAAACATAATTGCTGCGTTTAAACAATGCAAACTAAGCACAAGTACTTTCAACTATATCTAGCTACTCATGCTTTATTAATAAGTATGTAGTTTGCTATTAGTAGCCGCTCTTATGTGCGGTTTATCATCTATAGATAATAATAATAAACAGTGCTTAAAGGCCATTACTAGCCCCTTACTGTGTCGTAACGTGACAACAATCTGGCTCCAACGGTTTCCAACCTGGGCTTGGTATTCATTCTGTCTTAGACAACCTGAAGAAGCCATGTCGTTCTCTACATCGTCACCTGCAACGACCTCTGCGCCTGCCATATGGTGGCTCTCCTTTCAGAAATCGCTGCATAATTCATTCCGGATCAGCACGCAGAACGTGACCGAGCCAACGTACTCCGTAAAATTTTACTTCATGTACAATGTCGGGGATCTTCATCAGATCGCTGAAATCGACATTGTACAGAGCTCGGTATGTACCATCTACTTCGCGTTTTGGGCCATAAATTACCCACATGATTCTTCTCTAAAATGTAAGGACTCATCATCTATATATACAGAAAATAATATCCCAGTGAAATAATTTGGTACTGGTTGGTTCAATCGTTGCTTTGCAACGTTAATTACAAGTTTTCTGAAGTGAAGGCCACGATATGGGAGGCGCAGAGGTCGTTGCAGGCGACGATTGCTCGACGGCTTAGCTTCTTCAGATTGTCTAAAATAGTATGAAAACCAAGCTCAGGATCCAAACCGGAGGAACGCACCTAAAATCAAAATTATTTTTCCTCATAGAAAGACTCCAGTTATAATTCAGTTATTCCAATGTAAAATTTAGACAATCTAGGGTAATGTGTCACGACGTTCTAAAATTAATCAAACCTTGACTTAACTAAATGTAAGATTTTCTGATTTTATTAGTTGCTCGATTTACTATTCTCTTTAAACAAATCAAAAACCTTACATAATTAAATTAAAAATTACGATCAATTCTAGCATTAAGTCGTGTTCATGTTTATTTTGAATCAAACACTAATTATAAAGTCGAATATAATACCGACATAAAGGTAAATTAGTTTATTGAACCCTATATTGACTTGCCTTTTAATTGTGATGCGCCATTTAATTCAATTTTGGGATTAAACTAAGCATTGCTTACTGAGCAAATAGCGCAGTGGTTAAAGCTGCGACATTTGGATCGGGAGGTACGGGGTTCGAATCCCAACCTTGGCCTACCTAACCTAACCATAGCATTGCTTTAAATTCAAGCATTAAGTTGGCAATTAAATGATTGTTGACATCTGATGAAAGGAAATTTCTCCATTACAGAATCAGGTTCTAAAAGTCGATTTGATTGATGTTTTTGGCTGAACTTCATTGCAGTAGACTTTCCGCATAAATTTTGCCCAAAAATCTTCTATTAGCCCCAACTGAGGTAATGGCTTTAAAATATGCAGATTCCAACATCCCACTTTGACCTATTGATAGCCTCAGAAAACTTATCCTTGGATACATGAATTGCAGTTGCTCTTCAATATGGCATATCATGTTGATGTTCTATCATCACTTCGATTCGCTTCGATAGACATTTGTGTCTCTTTTTTTTACGAACAAAATTGTATTCTATTTCGCAATTTATATTGTGAGCATAGCCTACTCGATTCTATTTCTATAAATTCATGCGATAAAATATCACCAATATTTTTATTTTCGATGGCAAATGAAAATAGAAAAAAGAGATAGTTTGCAAATTTAGTCTAACAGGCTGAGATCGCAATAGACAAAACGTAATTCAAAAAACGCAATGGAGCACAATTTTGTTCGTAAAAAAAGAGACACAAATGACTATCGAAGCGAATCGAAGTGATGATAGAACATCCCAGCACTGGGTTTTCTATTTTGATGTTTTACAAAAAATTACAAACGATTTCTTTACCGCTCAAATTCATGTCGAGGCTTATTTTCATTACAAATGATTCGAAATAATATCATTGGGAATTGCCAAAATATATAAATTTACGTGGCCATACGTTAAAAATATAAAAGAAAACCTTGTTGCCCGTAGCATTATTGCCCACCATCATCAACTGCTCTATAATTATGTTATTAAATTAAATTATTGTATTTTATTTACTCATAATATTTAATTATTAATTTTTAATAGACTTTATTTTATTACAAAAACAATTGTTTTAATTGTGTATAGCCAACGTATTACCTTATCACATTTTTACATCGTAGAATTAATAACAATTTGTTTTTGACTTAACAATACGAATACTAATAACTATGTTGTTATATTATCACAATATATGAATCGTCTTGTTCATCACAGTTATCAAAAATTACACGCTCCAAATCGTATTTTTGCCATTAAACAGATATTAGCTTCATGACGCTAAATATGATCATACAAATATATTCGTACGAGGTAAAATGTAAAAATGTAATACCGGCCATGATAATGTAATAAATACCTCCATGAAATTAATCGAAATTCAATTCCGATTCCGCGATCGTATGTATTCTCAGAAATTCTTAATAATTCAAATTATTGTGTATTTTCCATACTACTTAAATATTTTATAAAAATATAATTATGTAATAATAATATTTTAATTATTTTTATTGTTGTTGGATCGTTGCGCGCGACAAAAATTTTCAAAGAGGTATATATAATCGTTAAAGACATTGAAAATTAAGTTGAATTTTATAATATATATGTGTATATGTATTATACTTAGATGAGATTATATAAATGGCGATCGTATCGCAGTTAATCTGATGTCTTGCTTTTCTCTAGAAATATTTAGTATTCTGTTTGATTTTAAATAAATAATTTAATTCGTTGTTAAATATTTGTACATGCACACCGTGTATACCCTCGAGTCCTATACAATTTTAATACACATTCGTTACCATATCCAAGCACAGATGATGATCTCGTTTATCACCCCAGCCACCATTTCCTTTGCGCAATTTTGTCTTTTTTATAACACTCGCCATTGTTAGACTTAAACTTTTTGGATACAATTGGCCGGATTTTGTTGCAATCCGAATTACTTGCTGCACCTTTGAGATAACTTGATTTGATTCACAATTATTTTTTTTATGATGTACGCCACATTCACCGATATGAAAAACGCGCGGTCCTTTTACCACCATTGCGTACAATTTATTTTCTAAACACTGTTGCGATACGTGCTGCAGTGACCAGTCCCAATTGTAATCGTCATACGAACAAAAGTATTCGGCACATTTTGATATTTTATGAAATGTGGTACGATTTAGGGCCATGCCCATGTTGTGTTTGCTGCTTATCCATGGTGTTACTTCAACCTTTATTTAGAGACAATTTGTACATGTTTTACTAATATAAATTTCGAATGATTAATGGATAAATAATGGAATTTTAAAATGCTTTTAATTAGGTTAATTATACTAGATGTACCTTCGGCAACTACACGATATTTGATTTTGGCATGATTTTTCGGATGATCTAAAATTTGGATGAATATTATAAATATAATTTTCAAACAGATGGGATATGTTGTACACAGTTAAGCATCATCCAAAGTAGTATTACGAATAGTAAAAAAACATGTTAAAAGGCCCAAATATATCAGGTAATCGATGCAACAAAATTTCACAATAAATTAAAAGTTCGATACAAACTAGAGAATTTCATAAAATTTAAGATTTGAAAAGTTATCAGAATTCGTTTTAAATATTTATGTACGAATACTGGCGATCCGCGCACAGGGCTGCGTGGAAATTGATAGCTTATCAAAACACGCTTGAGTGTTTTCTCTTTTGCACCGTTAAAATCGAGCGGTCCTGATGGCGTTTTCCCTGCTGAATTACAGCATGGTTTTCTACCCATCACTAATCACCTGCTCAATCTGTTCCAGACGTGCGTTTCTTTTAGTATTGTCCACGATCCTGGAGGAGTAGAGTAGTTGTCATACCTAAAGCTGGCAAGTCAGATTATACTGACCTAAAAGCTTTTAGGCCCTTTAGTCTGACCTCTACTTTTCTTAAAGCTTTAGAAAAGATCATCGACAGATTTATTAGGGATAACTATTTAACTACTTCCCCTTTCAGTAACATGCAACATGCTTACAGAGCTGAAAAGCCCTGCGAAACTGCTCTACATGAACTCGTAACTAGAATCGACAGAACACTTAATTACAAAGATTTTCTAGTAGGTACCTTCCTGGATATTGCGGGAACTTTTGATAGCACTTCGTTTTGTTCGATCACGAGTTCGTGTACCAATTTTAATATTAATTTTCAAACCATTGTTACATTCATCGATTCTATGCTCAAGTCCCGTATAATTGAGAATACGCTGGATGGCTCATCAGTGCCCGTTAAAGTAGCCAAAGGCTGCCCACAAGGAGTTGTAATCTCACCCTTGCTGTGGATGTGGGTCATAGTTATCGATGAATAACTTGTTAAATTGCAGCGATCTGGGTTCATCGTGCAAAGCTACGCGGTTGATCTCGTTTTGGCAGTTTCTGATAAATACCTGAATGTCTTATCTGATCTCATGTAATGCGCCCTTAATATAATGGAAGATTGGTGTGTTGAAAAGAGGTCGTACGTCATTGCCTCTAAAACTCATATGGTTGTCTTTACCAGACATAGAGACAGTGCCAATATATCTGTTCCCATTCTATTTGGTAGAGCAATTACAAGGACAGAGCACGTCAAGCAGTTAGGTGTTATTCTTGATAATAAACACTCCTGCAAATTTCACCTTGATTCTAACGTAAGGTCATTGCTATGCAGATGACAGCCTGTAGGGCTATAATCGGTGCTACGTCATATACTCCCGTTTTTGCTATGGAGTTTATTCTATGCTTGCCCGAATTGCAGTCTTAAATTCTTGGTATTGCGTGCTCTGCTGCGTTTCGACTGAGATACATTGGGGCATGGAATGCCTTTGGGAGTTGTACGGAACATAGAGATTCTTAATAAGTTTGAGTCACATATTCCGGAGGTTGAAATGGTGAATAACATGTTATTACCCGAATGTAACATCATCAATTCATTCTCCGTCGTTTTCCCTTCGAGAGAACTGTGGCTCTCTCAGGATTACTATAGACAGTTGTACGAGACGACAGTTTTTTTGTGGATGGCTCTCGTTCATAATTCAGTGCAGGGTTTGGACTCTATTGTCCAAAGTATGGGCTCAGATTCTCGCGTGGTCTGGTTAAACACGGAACGGTTTTTCAAGCTGAATTAATTGCACTTATCCATAGTGCGATTGAGATGTTTAAGTTTAGTGATTTAGGGAAGGATATTATTATCTGCACGGATACAAAAGCCGCGCTCAATACCCTTAAAAATCCGTTGACTACATCTAAACTTGTCAAAGATTGCAAACATTACAATAATTTCCTTTGCTCTAATACGAGAGTAAGGATCATGTGGGTGCCTGCTCATTGTGCCGTTGTGGGAAATGAGGTTGCTGACTTTTTGTTGGTCCCAAGCCAGCAATTGTTCTTTCTTTCAATGGTGATAAGGACGCCATTAAGAAGTTCGCAACTCAGAATTCTGGTTGCACTTATTACGGGCCATCTTTGTGACAACTATCTACACTACCTTTGCAGCTGTCCGGGATTTGTTGAAGCTAGTTCCCAAGTGTTCTCTTACGTATCTTTGAAGGTAGACCAGTTATTATCCATTTCTTGGTTCAAACTTTTACAGTTTGTTAAGGCTGCCGTGCACTTCTGCGATTTGGGATAGATCTGTGTGTTATCGTTTTAATAAAACAAAAAAAAACATTTTAGCGATAATACCAATACATAAGTTGGAGTATGGCATTCAATTTAAATTGTTCTCTGGATTAAAATTGATTTATACTGAAATTCCATAGTGAGACACACTAAACTAATTAATTGTATGCAAATTTGAAAATATACTAATTAATTCTAAAATTGAAAGCATCATAATGAGAGCTACAGTACCTACTATTATACTAAAAACTTACGATCGCTTAGCTTCCTAGAAGATGAGATCCACTATTAAAAAACTAAATGATAAAACAGTAAATCGTTGCGGAATCCGATAGTATTTGTATAAGCATCACACATTTTATTTAGTGTACTTACTAATTGTTTACGCATTCCAGGCAACATGGCGATGAACGAAGTTCGGATAAATTTTAAAATTTCCAACAAATTGTGTTTCTAGATAGATTTAATAAAAATTATTATTTGGAATTACTGAAATTTTATGCTGAAGGATTCTGAAATTTAGTTAAACGCAGAGTAGATCGTAGATGAGATGAAGGATGCTCTATGAAATGTTTGAATACACTATATACACGTCAATTTGTGTGTAATTAATTTTGATGCTGAAAATTAAATATCTTCGTTTGCCGAACGTACATAAATAATAATTCATAAAACAAATATTCAAAAAACTATTTTGTTGAATAATTGTAACATTTTTTTGTTGGAATTGTAAAATTTTAACGTGCTCAAGTGAAATTATTAGATTAGGTCACAACAGATAATTAATTAAAAATAATACAAAATAATGATAGCAATATTATAAATAACCAAATGAAATTTAACAAATAAATCGTAAAAGCAACAAATAAAGCTTTGCAACGGTAAAAATTTTAACAAGTAAATATTATAAAACAATATATATAACTTTATAAAATTTACAATTTGAAGATATTTCGGTTAAATTTTTTATTTTTTTTTAACTACCTTTTGATATATTGAATAAAGCGATGGTAAGACTTGATAGCCCCATGCTTGATTCGACGAATATTTATCCGTGGCTTCAAGATTATTAGTATTACTGTTACTATTATATTTTTGCACATCATCATTATTATTTTGTGATGCTAATTCATTACTATTTTTATTGTTGTAATTATTGTTATTTGAATACTTTTTGCGATTACCATAATAATTAAGCCCCATCATATTTGATGCGCTTGCTGCATATGATTGTCCAAAAAAAGCTTTTTTGTTGTTCTGATATAGCAGTAGGTTTTAGGTTATGTCAGTGATGAATTTTTTAAATGATTGCAATGAAATTGATGAGAAAATTTTGTTGTTTAAAAATTTTGACACGCATGTATACAAAATAGATTTTCACACACACCCACACGCACAATATTTGATTAATATTTTTATATATTATGTATACGTATAATTTTACAAGAAACAAAAAATAATTGTATATTACAAATTTGTTATAACGTACAATTGAATTGTATTATTGACATTATTTGTGATTGTAAAAAATAAATAAATTATAAAATAGAACACCATTTTAATTATAATTACCTTTTTATTATTATACGTATAATAATTAAATGTTTTTAAATAAGTTCCTAATGACAATATATTACACTTTGGACACAACTCGTTTGATTTCCGCTGCATTAAATCTAGTAAATAGATAAAGTCTTCGGCCACGTAATGGTCTTCTTCTAGAAATAGCACCAATCCTACCAATACAAATGATTAATCAAGTTTAATTAAATATATTTATATAAAATAAGTTATTTGATAACATACCAGAATGATAACGTGTTACATTCAATTGATCGAATACCCGATTTGCCTTCCACCACCAGTGATGTTTAGTCTGTGTAAATCCAGCCTCTCGATAATGCCCATACGAATCTGGTGACTGAGCATTTTTACATTTAACTTTAATCGCTCTGTAATAAAAGTACAGTTCATTAAACAAATATTACTAATTGATACCTAAATAATCAATTAAGCTTACTGATCTTTTTTAATATTCCTTGGACAATCTTCTGGGTCGGCGCCTGGAAATTCATTGGGATGTGTTTGTATCGAATGCGGATAGAAAATTTGCATAACTTTACAAAAGTCAACACTTTGAACCAATTCGTTAATATCCTCATCGTAAAAATCGTGCGAGAATATTAATAGGGCCCGGGAAATATCTCGAGCTTGTGCCAAACTTACAATTAAATGTCGTAAATATGTTATTCGTTTGTGAACCTGAAACAAGCAAAGGAATTTTTTGTTAATTAACATTTTAATGAATCGCCAACAGGATTTAAATGCAATATACGAATAGTTTGAATAGTCCGTATAAATAGTGATGCTCAAAACGGTAATAACGATTTTTCGGTTTTTTCTTAATTTTTATCTTTAAAATTTGTTAGACTACTTGTCTAAAATTTGAGTTTATTTGGAACGTATTTCGAATATACTACGGAGCATTACGCTGCGAAGTATTTTTGTTTGAGTTAATGCCAAAGTTCTGTATTTGCTGCGCTGGTGGAACCCAATCTGTCCAGATGTAGTCCTAAGTACTTAACATAGGCTTGTTGCGGAATAGTCGTATTGTTTAATTTCACTATTGAACAAGTGCATTTGTTCAACGTGACTGTAACTTGTGGTAATTTAGTTCAATTTAATTCGCCATGTCCAACCTTTAATTTTATTTAAATAATTTTGCAATTCCCTTGAGGTAACTTCGGGGTGTTTGTGGAACACCAAAACGGCTGTATCATCAGCAAATGTGAGTACTATTATTTTGTTGGTAATGGGTAAATCGGATGCCAACAAGTATAGGACTGGGCCTAGAACAATGCCTTGTGGGACGCCTGTGCTAATATCATTTAATTCAGTAGTTGTTGCATTTTGTTTAATCAGATATTGTCTTTGGTTTAAATAGTTTTCGAAGACTGCATGAAAATTATTCGGAAGTAGCTTTTTAATCTTAAAAATTAGTCCATCGTGCCAAACTTTATCAAATTTTTGTGTTGTATCCAAGAAGACAGCGGAACAATTTTTTTTTTCCAAGATGAGTTTGATAGCATTTACAATTCTGTGCACTTGTTCTATAGTGCCATGCTGGTTTCGGAAATCAAATTGATGGTCTGGAATAAAATGAAGTTCTTCAAGGTTTCAGTTTCTTTAATAACATTTTTTCAAATAACTTTGAGATTGTCGGAAGCATGTATCTCCGTCGCTTCCCGCTTTAATGCCAGTGGTCGAGTTTGCCGGTCTTTTTAAATTTTTTGTGGATTTTCACAACGAGTAATATGTTTTCTTTGTTGCCGAGAGCTCACTTAAATAATTCTGGACACCTTGACTTTCTTCTTCACTCAGGGCTGCGCTCAGGCTTTTAATTGCCGATTCAGTTTCCATTTTAGCAACGGGGACTTTTGCTATTGCCATTGCCGCCGAATTTATCGCTTTTCTTTGGAACTAATCTTTGAAAATATTATTTGAAAATTTATTAAATTTTTCTAAAATACTGATATTGTACATCAACATCTGCCGTCGTGCTAAGAGGAACATCCAGTGTGTAATTCTGTTCTAGTAAACTTCTAAATATATCCCATTTAGTTTGTTTATTTGTCAGGCGTTTTGATTTTTTCTGTATTTAGACAAATATTTTTTCCGGTTGCAGTTCTGTTTTAGCTAATGAGTGCAGTTTAAACATTTGTTGCTCAGCACGCGTCTAGGACTGCGATTCTTCGTTTCACTTCTAGATAAATTGGACACCCTCTATAATTTGTCATGTGATTTCCACAGCAGTTGCTATACATTTTTTAACAGAAGTATCGATTTTTATTTTACTGCATTGTTTGAAGTTATGAAATTCACTCAAATATCGCAAACATTATATAGCGTGCAATAGGCTTTGGTGTGATCGTATTCTTGACACTTAACACACTGTACTGGCCCGATCCTTTGTCTAGATTCTTCGATGCCATATATATCTTAAATTATATATAAGATACCATCCTTTAGAATTTTTATTGTTGGGTTCTAATCGGATATTGATTTGGCGTGAAAGCTTTCAGCAGCGAGAGTAGGATGTATATCGTTGGTGTCCACGAAACTCTCAGTCACTTTAATAATAACCACCAAGCCTTTTTGAATTTTTAGTTGGTACGTATAAAATCGCTTAATAGCGTTATCAAAGTGGTTTCCGGTTTTGGTTTATCTGAAGGTGGATGTTCAGCAAGTTTATCGGTTTCTACCAAGCTAGGAAACCGGTTGCCAAGCGCTAATTCGGAGCTAAATAACCTAGTAAATTTGTGTACATTTGCATTTGCTGCTGACCGCGGGCTTCGTTTTCTTTTAGGCTGAACAGTTATAATATATGTCGACGATGCCCTTATTATTTGTTTTGCGTTTCTGCACTTAAATATTGCTTCGACGGTGATTGATGTCAAATCATTCGCGGACATAGTCCTCTGTAAATTTGGTACAGCCTTATTGGTGTGTAGAACACCATTCATTAATCTTTACATATTTTTCGCAACACAATAATGAATTAATATAATTGCTGATTTCAGCTATTCACAATGGAATGTTTATTTATTTTTTTAAATAAGTTTAGTTAAGTATATTTTTTATGTTAATTTGGCGGTAGCACAATTGTAAATGAAATTAGAACGGTAGATCGACCCGATATTTATTCTGGTGAAATTTAAAATCATTTGACCACGTAAAACGAAAGGAAAATTTACGAACAAACAACTTTTAAATTTTGAATAATGACCATCAAGCATAAATCTCAACTAAAAATGTGATGATCACAATGATAACTGTACTCAGCACAGTAAAAATATTGTTCTTAAGAGTTGATAAATTCAGTTCCTGATCACTTCTCAAATCTTTAAATGGTGATGGTGAATATACCTTACATTGGATTTTAATTGTAAAAATCACACACGTAATTAACGCTTAACGCATTGACAAATCTGATTATCACATGACCTAATAAATCAAATTAAAAAATTTAAATTAACAACTAATCAAAATATTGTACATTTGAAGCAACAATTCACACAACAAGTAAGCACGAAGAAGATGAGAAACCACCAATATACGACACGCTTATTAAAGTATAAAAATAGTAAATGTAAAACATTTTTATTCAAGGTTAACATAGGGATATATAAATACTTTACATCAAATATATTAACTTCCGTAGTTAATCAACACCCCCACCATATATACGATATTCAACAAATCTTACATGAAACACGTCTTTTTTCAATTTCTCTTTTAATTTCAATACAAAATATTTTGATGAATAATTTACCCTACAAATGTAAAAAAAAATCTATTGATTACATAAACTATTGCTAGTACATTTATTATCATGAAAAAAAACTATAGTCATCATTAAGATAATCAAAATGTATAATTTGACATGCGATTTCTGTCAGAGATACAGCGAATTAGACAAGGTTTTTATATCAAGAAACAACAATAAATAATAACTATAAACTAACAACAAAATTGTATAGTAAATAGTTTTTTATTTAGAATTACATACCACCCCATCCCCGTAAATATTTAGTCGTTTCAATAAAAAATTGAATAAATTTTAATAATAAGGCTAATGTTATATAAAATCAAAACCAAACAAACAAACAAAAAATGACAAAAAGATATAACAATTTTTTGGTTTGCGATTAGTCTGTTATCAGAAATAGTTTAGTACAGATTAAAAAAAAAATTTATAAATCGTATTTATGGCTTATAATAAAATATTTTTTAAACTAATTGATGAATGGAAGCCACGACAGAAATTAAAAAAATCGTAAATACCAATAAAATTATTAATTATTAATAATAAAAAAAACAATTATTATCAGTGTTAATTATCTGGTTTATAGTTTGCCACCGAGGCGCACATGGTGTACGCCTGAACCATTATTTGTTATTGCCGAGTTTACGTTGCGAAAACATTTTTATACGCAATTATCGAAAGATTTATTTTGGCCGGCGATTTTTACACAACTACGATCGAATGAAATTGTTCGAATATGCCACTATTTGACGTCCAGTAAACGGAAAAGTGATGTGCGTTTTTTAAATCATTGGGAAAGATTAGCCGATCTATTGGATCGGAATAAGAATATGAACGAAAATAAAATACTGGTGGGGAATATGAGACGTAGAAAAAATTTAAGTTTTCTACATACGAATACGATGTATAATGATGATGTTGCAGTTCCTGGTGTTGTTGGTATCTCAGTGGCCAAAATAGAAGTGTGTCGAATAGAGTTAAATAGTAAACCTTTGATTTTATAATTTAAATTTTAGGTATCAAGTTTTAATAAAATGTTTGGTTTCAATTATGGATGTGAGAGTTATTGATTTAATGCCAATTTGTAATATCGAACCAGTAGAAACATTTCATTAAAGGTAAGTAGATATTAATAATTGTAAGTAATTTATATTAGTTGATTTTGAAATTTGCTACGTTCGTAAACAATATAAAAACCGAAATAGGTAACAAGCACAATATTGATTTGATGTAGATATTATTTCCATCAGTGAAATCTAGGCAGAGACTCTAAATATTAGTATCTGAAAATATCTGATCAAATTAAGCAATGATTCTAAAAATTAAGGGAGCCAGGCATAATAGTGATAATTTTGTTAAAATCATCAATGCCATAAAAATAATTTGAAAATCAATAGAAAAAGCGATACTAGAGTTTAAATAATTTTAGCAATCAAAGTTAATAGTGGGAAAAGTCTCATTCATTGTTACTTTTGATGAGAAGAGAATAGGCAGGAAACGGAATAATAAAAAATTGTTAATCCTGACCGTATTCGATTATTGTGGCAAAATAATGGCTGATGAATAGAAAATAGCCTATGATTAAATACTTTGGCATCATCTACGATCTCGGCTAAAATCTTAACACGTTACGAACATCAACAAGCTTTTCAAAATTTGAATCTGAGAGTACAGTTTGAAAGATGGTTGATACATTGAAGCGAAGATTTAAACATGCGACTAAAGCGAGGCAATGATGGTATATGTCAAGTTTTGTACAATTTCGAAATGATGATGTCGCCAGATTGTTGACAGTACGAGGCAGCAATAGCCCTTGACATTGTTTTATTTAATTGACGATTTTATTTAATTGACCAATTGATAAATTGTGTTACGGATTCAGAAACAAATAAAAAAAAATATAAAATTTTACTTTAGAAAATAGTTTTGTCAAATTGATTTTTTTAAGTTGTGTTAGTTTACTTTAACCTGACCAAATTGACCAATTCCAAAATTTAATTAGCGCCTCTAATATCATTTTTAAAAGCTGAAAAATAATGTAAACATTGGATTTCAATTTTCTGCAAATTTCGTTGCAATGAAATTTTATACAAAACTAAATATCTATATTTTTATGAAATTTCTTTAATTGTTTCTACTTAAAATAATTCTTATTTTATTATTTATTTGTGGTGCGGGACTTTAGAAATGTATCCCTTTAATTTTATGACAAATGTCATTTTATTATACATATGTCGCTAGAGCACACGGTGCAAGTCGTAAATCCTATGTACATTTTTTATCTTTCGTTCCTTCTATTCTGCTAATTATTATAAGAAAATGTAAATAAAACTAACAATAAAATTGGAAAATGACAAAATATATAGCTTTCTTATAACGAGGTTAAAAGGTTTCTGTCTGTCTCGACAAATGCTCTGGATAGTGGATTTACATAGTCAACCTGTAGCGTATGGCGGGTGCTGTATTTGCTACACATCACAACTCAACACTTTACGCACCGAGACATAAGCTAATTCATCTTTCTTGTCACAGTCGTAACATTTTAAAGATTTAAATAAACAATATGTTTCCATTGTTTTAACTGTGGAAATTTGATTACTATAGTGTAGACTGCTCCCTTGTTAATAACCCTACATATATTGATTTATACCCCTATTATGATTCTCGCCTCGCCGAATCTCTCTCGCCTGTTTATCAACCAATTTGAAAAGTGTTGATTGTTTGTAAATTTTGGTTTATGCTCAATAGCAAAACGTATTTTAAAAATTTGTATTAATTCTAATAATATGTCTACATTTATGTAAATGTAAAAAAATAAACACTTTCGGGCTTTTGCCTTCGCAACCCCAAATAAACTGATCACGTAAGATAATTAATAAACTTGACCACTACACACTATACACACGATTTCGGCCAATAAAACTTACTTGTACAACAATAACCAACGAATCATTTTGCAATGGCCCAAACGAATCTTCATTTAAAATTGTTTGTGCCTCATTGTATTTATAAATTTGCTGCCGCATTTCGGTTATATTCAACATATGATTCATATCACCAGCCCCGCCATGTGAACTATTCGTATCCGAATTCCCTGTACTATTTCGAGGTTTTGTTGTTAAATATTTATGAAATACTGGTGGTACCATTGATAATATAGCTGCCGCTGAATCATTAGCCTCAATTGAACCTTGATCACGATAATTTGCTGGAAAATAAAAAAATTAAATTATTTGTTAGTTTACAATAAATATACATTATCATCTCATTATACTCACTATTATTTATAAATTGCATTTGAAGAAATGCAAATAGGACTAGAAATATAATTAAAGCGGCTCGAATAAAAAATGCATTTTTACGTCGAGCCATTGCCCCGGTATTGGGCAACGGGATCGGAATTTTTCTTCCTGTAATAACACAAACAAAAACAAAAGACAAGATTAATAAAATTTCTTAAGAGATACAGTACAGTAAATATAAAGCAGACAACAATTTTCTCAACCTAACAAATATATATTTTATTAACCGGCTAAGGTTCTCCAAATAGACTAATCAAAAATTACAAATTAGTAAACCGATAAAATTCTATGACCGTGTATGTAAACAGATAAGCTTATATAAAAATGGGGTACGAAGATAACGTGGCTTTATATTCGCGGCTTTAGAACTAACACTAATTTAGTTTAATTCATTATGTAAAATATAAAAATGGCATAATAAACATTGGCTTTTTATTAAGAAGATTCTGGTTGATGTTGGTAATCCTATCCCTATTTAGAAGTACTTGACATCAAAATTAGAAATTTACACAAGAATACTTATCAAAATCCTTATATAACTAAATCCTTAGGTAACACGAGACTTTTATTTACAAATAAAGTAATTTTGTTAATTTCACAAGAATTTTAAAGATAAACACAAAGTAATGTAATTTCTTTGAAAATTAACAAGAAACTAATAATCGATTTCGTTCTAACCTAATATTGTAAATGAAGTTTAATTATTGTTTAGATAAGATTATAATTTATTACAATACAGCGTACAAATAATTTCAATTAGTTAATTAGCCGTTACAAATCATGCCGCGTGTTTTATAATTACTAACTAATTTACACTATAAATCATAAATTTAATTATTCAAGTCATCGCAAGAGATTCGCATGAATCGGATGTGCTACAATATTTGGAGGCTTATATGTATATTAAACTTAAATAAGGTACGTGTCATTTGTTTAACTATGAAATATAACAATAAAGAATAATTATCTACAGCTAGGAATTTATCCACATTTTAATAAGCTAAGTAATATTGAGCTTAGGAGGTGATACATTTATGTACATATATCAAACTCAAACGAATAAAAGAAGACTTGGATTCATGTATAGGTTGATAAACCAATTTTACGCCAATTTTTCACCGATAAGTTAACCAAAAAACGAATAAAGTCTGATTAGAATACGAATGATATTTAAAATTGGTTTTGCGTACATTTATAAAATATTACCCAAACTAATTTTATTCCGATACATACAGATGCGTTATGTACGCATACATACACAGAATACTCTCTTTAATATTGCTTGTGACGAATCGATAATTGGAAACCACTAGCTTTTTTTCCCCAGAAACTCTCTCCAACTGCAGTTAAGTACAGGGTGTCCGCCGGGAAGGTATACTACTTTATTTTGCCGCCATTTTGGTAAACGTTAGTCTTGACAGTTCATATTTGGCAGTCGTGGAGTAGACACGTGGCAAATTTATTATAGAAAAATATTCGATAAACCAACGTGTTTTAATCGTTAAAACATTTTATAAAAATCAATCATCGATTACTGTGACGATGAGAAAGTTGAAATTTTTGGGAAAAACAACGTAACAACAAAACGCGCTATTTATCGTGTAGTGAATGATTTAGAAGAAAGAGGGTCTGTAGGTGATAGGCCCAAGCACGGGCCACAACGTACTGCAAGATCGGCTGAAAACATTACTGCTGCTCAAGAAAGTGTTCAAAACAATCCATCAACCTCAATTCGACGCCGTGCTCAGGAGCTTGGTCTTCAAAGAACAAGTTTGGCCACAATTTTGCACAAGGATTTGCATTTGTTTCCATTTAAGATTCAGTTGACACAAGAGCTCCTTCCACAAGACCATTTAGGCCGCCGTACATATGCCAATAGGACGTTACAGCTCGCCCATTTTCCTGAAAAAATCATAATGAGTGACGAGGCACATTTTCATTGGAATGGATATGTGAATAAACAGAATAGTCGGTTCTGGGCAATGGAAAACCCTCAAATTATTCATCAGTTACCTTTACATCCATTAAAAGTGACAGTCTGGGTGTGCATTCGGTCAGGAGGAATCATTGGACCTTACTTCTTTCAAAATGAAAACGGCGTAACGGTAACTGTGAATGGGGAGCGATATCGTGATATGATTGAAAACTTTTTAACGCCACAACAGCATGCTTTGGGCTTGATTAACATGTGGTATCAACAAGACGATGCCACATCGCATACAGCCAGGATTACAATGGAATTACTGCGAGACCTCTTTTCACAACAAGTTATTTAAAAAAATGGTGATGTTGATTGGCCTCCACGGTCGCCTCATTTGACTGCCCTGGACTTCTTTTTGTGGGGATATCTGAAAAGCAAGGCTTATGCAAACAAACCAGAAACGCTTGAGCAACTCAAACAAAATATTCGTGATAAAATTAATGAAATACCGCGTGAAATGTGTGAGAATGTAATGAAAAATGTGCGCAAAAGGGCTCGCATTTGTGAGGCTAACAGAGGCGGACATTTATCTGATATTGTATTCCATACATAATTGCCGACATTAAATAAAACATTTATCAATATAAGATCCATTCTCTTTCATTTAATCAAAAATTATAAACAAAGTAGTATACCTTCCCGGCGGACACCCTGTATTTAGCTTTCGACAGAGACTGGCTATCTATTTACGCATTAAACATTTCCGTTTGTTCCGTTCATTCCAGCTTGAACTTGTACTCTCTGATAGTGAATTATACTTGGAAATATCAACAAATAATCACTGTATATATATTTCTCAACAAATATTACGTGTAATTTCATTACACAGTATTTTTCATCTAGGAATTCGAAGTACGCGTAAGCTTCTTTCCACTCTATATTTCTGGCAAAGTCGAATCTTGATGTTAAACATTTGGCTAACAAACTCCTTGTCAAGTCAATCATCAAAAGTACAACGTCACACTGGCAAATTTAACCTTTACATTCATATGGATTTAGTTGGTCCGCTACCACCATCGTTGACTGGTTCACACGCTGTCCAGAGGCATGCCAAATTCCAGAAATATCCGCTGCCACTGTCGCTAAGACATTCGCTCCGCAATATATATATATAAAGTTTGGCGTCCCCCTTGAAATAACAACGGATCAAAGCAGCCAGTTTGAGTCAAAACTCTTCTCCTAACAAAAATCCTAAGTTCCCATAGAATTCACACTACTGCCGACCATCCGCAAGCCAACGGAATGGTAGGGCGCTTCCATACGACATTTAGAACAACACTAGAGCTCGAGGTAATACTAATAAGTATACGTCAAGGAAGAACAAAAACGCAACTGGCGATATATTTTCAGGCCTAAATTCTCAACAACCTCCATTGACTGACCAATTTATACAACAATTACGCACAAAATACAAAATTTAATTCCAGTAGTTCTTTGCAAATCGACGTAGTCCAATATTTGTATCCCTAAAACCCATACATAGACAGAACACAATCAAGAACTGCCAGCATTCAACTGGAAAATAGCCTAGTTGGGAGAACCAAAGGCTGATTATAGATCGGCTATTGGAATTATAAATAGAGACTCCTGTAGCTCAAAATATATAAATGGGACAAATGCACTGATACTCCTTGTGATGTCCTACCTGGTGTTGCGTCTTTAATGCTCAAAGTTCTGTAGATTAACCTCGACCACTGTACGGCAGCCTCAGTAGCTGCTCTTATTAAAATGGAAGCCAACATTTATTACTTAAAATAGACAAGATATGCGAGACATCACACTTGTCTCAAATTTTTTTAAGGATAGTGTACTGAAATGGAAAGTAGCCGAAAACCATTCCTTTTCTGACTATTGCTATCTCCAGTATGAAGTGGTTATAAAACCCACAAGTCAACCAATTTTCAGAAATAGAAAGAAAACCTGTAATACTTTTAGAACAATTCTCCTAACCTTGATTACCGGTATCGCTTCCAAATCCACCTGCATGAACACAGGACTTTGATGTTTTATAAACAAGCTATTCGATGCTTTTAACAAAGCTAAGTTCTGTGAATGTCCTCTTCGTAGGTCTTTGAGTAAGTCTCGGCTATCCCGGTCGAAAGAACTCCAAAGCACTTGTTTGAAATGCAGAAGACTGTTCAAAAAGGCTAGGAACACAAATGATGCTACGGATTCAGACTGCTATAAAAAAATTCTCATGTAATTAAGAAATGCCAAAACAAGGGTCTTGGGGCTCTATTGTGGCAAAATACCGTGTAGTCCAATGAGCCGGCTAGGTTACGTTAAGTATTATGTTCTAGTCCTTTCTTCCCGTGTTATCTCCAACGACCGACTACGTGCAGTGGGAATTCTCTGGAACTACTATTAGAAACGCACTTCGAGCCCTGAAATAAATAGGATTTATCCCTCACAAGTCATATAATAAAAACTCGTAGGAGGAAAATCCTAGGCAATAAATGGCATTAAGCCATATAAGTCGGCAGGACATGAGGGTATTATGACTGCGGATGTTCAGCATTGGTCACTAAGTAACTATTGCTTACTAATTAACCAAGTAACAGTGTTAAGTGAGGAATTGGGTATGAACAAATCAAAAAGAATTTTATATTTACGATTATATGAACGTCGAGATAATTTTGAGGAAAGTTTAAGTAGTTAAAAAACAATTTTAATTTTGTATCTCTGATTTAGAACACTAAAAAGAGATTGACGGAATCCAAGTGATCGAACATCGGTTAAAAATCACTATATTACTGTATATATATGCTTGATATTATATTCGAATTGAGTTTGATTTACGCCGATTAAATAAACAGAAATTAATAATTTTTTCAATACTTGCAATCTGGAAACTGATAAAAGTTGAACGTTGGTGCTCTATCTAGCTCAAGTCAGAATACAAAATAAATTTAAAAAATAAAAAACAGGAATTCAATAATTGAATAAAATGATATATTAACGATACTGATTACTGACCTCTCATACTGCACAATATTAATGTAGTAAATTATCAACCAGCTGTTGATCAATATCACAATATTGTTTTATAAACAAATCCTGCCATGATGATGATGATGACGACGACTTATCAAATAAGTATTGTATTAAAATTGGCTTCCACATCTGAAAATAGAAGAAAGAAAAACATTTATTTTGCATTTTTAATATTTATGTATTATTGTTGTTTATTATTGTGTGCTAAATTAGCAAATTATGGTGATTTTTAAAATGCTAAATTTAACAAAAATATGTATACAAATATGGTTTTATTGAATGATTTTTTATGGGTATCGTGCGAATTCAATGACACAATCTCTTTGTTAGTAAAATTCAATATCATCCTGATCTAAACTGTCATTTACAAATTCTATCAATATTTACTTTGTTTATAGGAATTTTTATTGTAATTACGCTAAAATGTTAACTAATTATTTACACGACTTTTTTTTTGATGACTGATACAAACCGATGAAATTTAAATGTATATTTAGATAATCTTGAAATCTGCATTATCATTAAATTTCGTTTTAATGTAGGAGAAAACTGGAGGAAATAGTATAACCATAACGATATTAAATTGATGATTTTATTATGACTTTGCACAATCATTTTTATATCTAGATAAAATATTATCTAACAGGAATAAAGGATTTCCGCAGAATTATTTTCAAATCTTATCTATAAATATTTTTTTAGTTATAAAGTATACTTATTTATTTATTTATGTAATGTGATAATCATTCAAAATTGTAGAAACGAGTATTAGAATTAGAGCACTCAGTCGCTTAGGTATTTTCTACTTCCAAGCTGCATTAATTGCGTTCAAGCTTGGTATGGCAAAAAAAATAACACAGTCAGTTTAGATATTCGAATACTGTATGCGTTGTAAAAACTAAAAAAATTTCAAATATTATGTATGAGCAGATTTCAATCTTCAGTGAACATAAGTTAATTATTAGTAAATTAACAGTGTCTAAGTTAGGCAGGGGAGTACCCACACCAGTCATTCTTTTAGTCTATACGGTTCAAATCCAAGAAAAAATTTATTTAGAAAAACATAAATCCATCGACATCAAACAAATATTGCACAGCCCTCCGCGCATTGTCTAGCACTAATGGAAGAAAATACATAAGAGAAGAATTTTTCACATATTTTACTTTGTGAGTGGTTGGAAAGGTTGGCTAAAAACAATTGTATGTTTTACTATGTAAATGCTTGGATAAGTCGACCAAAATTTGACACGAAAAATTCTAACATTTTTGTAAATATATCAATTTGGAGTACTGTATTCCTTCTGCTCAGGAGATATTACATTAGAGTAAAGTAGTTTTAAACTTTTATTCAGGGTGTCCGGGTTCGGTATGCTAATCCGTGAAGAGGAATCACCCGTAGTTTATTCTGAGAAAAAACTCGTATCGAATATACGATGGGGATCATTTTTTAAAATCGTCTGAGTAACAGGGTACTGAAAAAATTTTATTCAGATAAAAAACACACAAATATTAAATTATAACTTCCAAAATATTTAACGGAGAGCTTTAAGTTTGACTCTCTACTGGCAATCGATTAAGTATAACTAACTGGCTATATCGTATCTTCATTTCTTTGAGAGGTATGATTCTTTAAAATGAAAAAAATTGTTTATATTTTTTAAATATATTTTTTCTATGAAATATCTCAAATATGTTTAATTTTAATTCAAAATGACAATATCCCAATACAAAGTATTGCTCAATAGTTGTATTTTTTGCGGTATCTAACTCCCTCATATTTAGTTAAAACATAAATAAAAATATAATTTTTAAATTTTTTATTGGATAAAAGAAATAAATTAAGCTAAAAGATGTTCAAAATGACCACCTTGTGATTGGATACACACTAACATTCCGTTAATAGCTGCTTTGTGCATTGGTTATTTGAATTCTTTCCAATTCTTCTCTCATGTATTGCCTTGCGGTGTTAATCCGTTCTATTAATTCGACCTTCGTTTGTATTGTTTTGGCGTAAACCAGACATTTCTCGTTCATACATAAAAATACTATTAGATTTGGAGATCTGCAAGGCCAATGCATTGGACCATTCCCTACAATCCTATTATTTGCATACTTTTCGTCTAACAATTCTTTACATTTACACTGAAGTGACTAGATGCTCCATATTGTTGGTATATGCACGAGAATTTATTTATAATATGTACTCACTACGAAGGTCTGGCATATTGTGTTGTAGACATTGTAAATAAGAAGCACTATTCATTATTGATGGTAGCAAGAATGGTCCAATAAAAGTATCGCCTCTTACGCCAGCCAATACTTTTACACTGAACCGTTGCTGAAATGATACCTATACTTCGTTGAATATGGATTTCCTGAAGCCCATGTATGAAGAAGGCTGTTGAAGTTTATTGTCATCTCTTGTAAATTGGGATTCATCTGTCCATAAAATACGTTTATCGAAATTATAATTAATAATTACAAAATTCCAGGCTGATCTGCATGTAATAGCCCTTGAACTGGTGGATCTACGTTGATATTCAGCACGCGCTCCTGAACCATTTCGATAACAAACTCCCTAAACAAACTGAATATCAACTTATTCTTCAGCTGTATACTTTGCCATTTATAGTTGTCGTGGACAATTTATAGTTTTAGAAACTTCACTAATTAATTTTCTATTAAACTACTTCGTTTTAAATTTAAAAACAGCTAATATTTTCTCAGAACTAAAGAAAATATTTATTTTTTTTTTAAACATCCTAAAGAAATAATTCGTAATCGTCGCCTATTATTTAACTAATGAAAATAAATATCGTTAAAGACATTTAAACTAAAATATTTCTTAAATGCATTGCATTAATGCAGAATAAGTCTTTGCAGAGAATTTCATGACGTATTAAAATCAAACATAAAAAAGTATAAATTATATTGAATATTTTCTAAACAAACTCAATTTAAAACAAAAAATATGGTAAAACAAAATTCCATTTTAAAGAATTATACCCCTCAGACATAATACGATATAACCACTTAGATCTTAAATGAACCTTAATCGAACCCCAGTTAAATAAGTCAAAGCTCAAGTTAAAGCTCCCCGTTAAATATTTTGGATGTTCTAATTAATTTTTGTGTGAGTCTTATATCTGACCAACATTTTTTCAACATCCTGTAACTTAGGGGATATGAAAAAATTGACATGTGATTTTTTTGAATTGACACGTATGTGAAATTTGTTCTAATCTGTCCTAAAAAGCAACAAAAACAATTGCCTAGCCGAATGTCCCGATATAACGTATTGTTCAACATTGAAAAAAATTGTGGATTAGGACATTTAGGACAACCATACTTGGTATGAATATAATTACGTCGTATACATCATATAAAATTTCTAGGATTCTAGAATTCTCATTGGGTCTAAGTTATCCGAAAATTATTTCAGTTTTTTAAAAATTAGGGGATTAGGCAACAATTCGGTCATATAATCGAAATGTATGAGTCATACCAAACTTGGTTATCGTAAACCTCCCAATCCCTTGTTTTATCCAAAATTGAAATATTTTCCGAACAGCTTAGACCCAATAACATATTGGAATGTTTGGCATTATGGTGTTAGCTTCTTCGGATTTTACCAAGAAAACCGGAAAAATGATATAATCGATATATTATATGAGGTCATACCAAACTTGTTTGTCTTAACTCTCTAATTCCCCCTACATTTCCAAAATTGAAATATTTTTCAGATACATCTTGGTATATACGTCTTTATGGTGTTAATATTCCATAGTTTTCCCAACAAAAATTGAAAATTTCTTTATTTGGTAGACCCTATGCCAAAAGAATTAGCTTGACAGGAAAAAGTCAAATAATCGGTTAAATTATTCGATTTACAAAACATGATATTCTCAATAATTCATGTAAAAAATTTAAAATTTAGGACAAACTTCGTCTGTATTGAATTTGAATTTTGTCACAAAATGCAAGTGAATTAATTTGACTGGTTTAGTTTCAATTTTATGTCAGATAAATTCTAAATTGTTAAAATTTAAAACATTTCTAACCTAGCGTATTTTGTCGCGGCCCGTATTGCATCAAAGAATTCTGGCGATCGTAGTTTAGAACTAATTTACTAATTTATCGACATTTCCTGTGAATAATCTAACTGTAGACACGCCGACGTAGAAAGTAACAGATGACGTGTAAATGCTCTTCTCTGCCCACGAGCCAATACTACACTAAACTAAAATTTAGAAAATTTTAAAAAATAACCTTAAAATAAAAGGAACTTTACCATCGAAAACGAATATTAAGAGCTAATTTTTAATTTATAAGCAACCCGGAATTAGTTGTAGAATAATGTGAACAATTTTAGGCAAACCCAAATCATCTGATGCAGCACTATTCATGCTTTAAAACCGAATTTAAATAGAACAAAAATTTTTGATTGTAATTTATATCCGTGAAAAACTGCTACAGTAAACCCCATATAGACTTATTTAAACAACCGTATCGAAAATTCTGAGAGCGATTCACATTCACAATAAATAATTTAAACCATCCGATTTTATATTTTCTGCGATTCCATAGATTCTTCATGTTTCTTTTTAAAAGCAAGAATTCTTCAACCCAAGGTTTTAGTTTTATAAATTGTGTACGTGGTTAGAATGAATATTTATATTAGAATATATACTTCACACAAATTGAAAAGAATAAATCACAAACAAACTTGAAATACAAGAAGTACCCATTACTGATTTCCTTAGTAACAAATTGTTTCGTAAATCAAAAATTACAGCGCACTTATAGTGCACTCGGCAAATGGATTTAAAGTCACCACGCGTTATTTTTATTAGTTGCGATAACGCGAAGGTCCCACATTTATAACCATAACAATTAATTATATGCATTTATTCGGATTAGCTTGGCAATTAGCTTATTTATTGATTTTTTATTATTAATTTTATTGTTATAAGGAAAGCGTAAATAAATCAAAACATATCATGTGAATTATGAAATTATATTTCGAAAACCAACATAGAACGAATTTCATTCAATTTTAATAACATCAGAATAGAATTACAACAAATTTTTAAAGTTCATTAATATCATAAATATTCATTGTGATGACATGTACAACAAAAATGATAAATTCAATTGGCAATTGCATGTCTAACCAATTAGAAACATAAAAATAAAACTTAACGTATGTATATGTAAGAACCATGAAAAATATATTTTGAAAAATTTCAACAGCAAACATAATATTATTTTTCCCAAGATTTTCAATAATTAATCATACAAATCATTAATCAAGGTTTCAGTCCTGTTATATTTTGTAAATTGCAAAAATAAAATAAAAAAAATCTTTTATGATATATTAATTAATTTCACTCTCACAGATTTAGACAAAAGTCACTTTTACTTACATAATCAAACGACTTTCTATTTTCGCATAGAAATCTTATTTTTATTATGTGTGTTGATTAGATTTTTTAGACATAATAAATAAACTACATATTATTGCGATTTTATGTGGAACAACATAAAAAAATTAAAATCAAAACACACCTAAATGTCAATCAGCCAATCAATACTTATTGCAGTAAACAACTAACTAAACATGAATTACTTACATGTACTCGTATGATTACAAGTTAGAATATTAGAAATCAAAACTATAGATATATAGTGGCTTAATTAACTACATATTGATATATATTTTGCAATTTCGAATGAATCATCAACGAATATTTTTTAGGAATTCCTAATTCAATTACAGAATTTTGAAATTAGGGTCAAACCCTAATACAAATGTGTATGCATAATATGGATAATGCTTTAATACATGATGAAGTAATATATATAGGCTCAATTATGTCATTATCGAATAGATTTTGAAATATTTCTCGAAAAATATTTAATTAAGTTTAACTACACGCACATAGATACGAGTATGTTACACTTCTATATTTTGAATATACGTGGTGTGACTCATTCATCGTTATGGATATACAAAATCATAAACAGATTTAATTCTTTAGAGTGTTTGTTCTCAGCATTTAATAATTTTTATAAATTACAGTAATTTAGAAATCATTAAATTTAAAACTATACCTACTGTAACACTACTGATAAAATCGATTAAATTTTTTACGACAGTCCGAGAATTGCTATTGCAATCATATACTAATCAATAATGAACTAATCAGATATATGGATCTCTATCCGTTACTATGGCCCAGCAATATTTAGTCGATTTTCAGCCTGATAGTCAATTTATCCTACCATGATAATTGTATAGTGTAATAAATCAGATACTTCTATCCATAGATATTTTCTTCAGCATTACCCTTAATCATATTGTCATGGCGGAGTAACAATAAAACCAGTTTACTGGCCGGCCATACTCCCCTCAGTTTCATTTTTAACTGTGTCCTAGCTTCATCGGCTACACAGTCATATAGCACGTGGTCTACTGTCTCCTCAAAGTAGCCGTGAATGTGACAGGTACCGTCTTCTATTATGTTTATTCTTTGAAAGTAGGAAGCTAACTTGCCGTGGCCCGGAAACATCTGCAACGAAAAGCTAACCTGCCGTACATCGAGTTGGTCCACCTTTCTTGCCATGGTGCTTTCGACGCTTTTCGTGTTTGTTTCTCCAGTAATATATCACTCGAGATTACCCCAGCCAGTACAGTAACAGTATCAGTCAATACCATTCTGTAGGCCTTTATAATCCCAAGCAGAATACATCTTTGGGCGCTTATTAATATTCTTCTATGGTGGTAATTCATCCGGTCACCCCATCCGGTATACAAGTACTACTAGAGATCAGTATATTGTAGCGACTTTACTTTGCTTTTGTTTCCTTCGCTATTCGTTTGAGGGTCGAGATAACTTTCTTACTGTTCTCTGGTACCCTTTTGAGATGCATACCCAACAAATATTCAGATTAGGGAGCATTGGTTGCTCGATAAATGCAAGAAACAAAATACAATTTAGGAAATTTTGAGAAGACGGCGACTCCAACTATAACAGTGATAAGGTAGTAAACGATGCAATAATTTTTTAGTAAATCGTCTGTTAATTTTAAGTTTGAAATAAAAAACATAATTCATTTAGGTGATTTTGATTTGATTTTTCGCATAATTTTTTTAATTCTACGAATGTTTTGTTTATAGAAAATGCTATGCATGATATACCTATACTTACAGAGAAGATAGGATAAGAACTCTATACCTTTAAAATTATAGAAAAATAAATGAAATACTTATCTTAATTTTTAGAAGAGTTACTGGCATTTAAATTATTCAAGGTATTGTCCCGTGCTAAAAATTTTAAAATGCAATGGGCGCTTTCAGTTTCGCCAAACGCCAACTATTCCTAACATGTTGACCAAATTCAATAAATTAGTGTATCAACACTAGCCATTTCGTAAACAAATTTCCCCTTTAAATTAAATGAAGAAATTGTCTTCAAAATTACTAGTGCACGCATACATATGCATATTATATGTCCTGTTTATGAAAGTTTAAACTTTGTTAAATTCTGGAAAACTGAAAAATTTCAACACAATTCAAATTATTTTTTTTAATTTAACTTTTATCTTAATAGTAACTCAATTATCTGAAGAGTTACGCAATTGTAATTCAGTTAATTCATGTCAATCGAATTGCATAAAAATTTCATGGTATAACACAGATTTTCATCGGTATATTTGTATCGACATTCAGCCATCATATTTTTGTATAACATAGCAATAATTTAAAGTTTAAAGTTTAATTAAATATAACTTATTTGAAAAATTAAGTTGATTTATACATAAACTCCGTCTCACTTGTTTACGAACACTTATTTTTTTTTAACATCAGATTGTTTCTCCAATACTATATACAATTAAATAAATTCTAATTGTTATATCAGTAGAGTAGTCTATTAAGAAAACAGCATACAGTAACTTGCAGGTACTTTAGAGAATCGCTATTTAAACGGAGTGCACCTTTAAAAATTGCATATTTATTTGTCTCACTGTTTAAGAACAACTAATATATCTCGTTTCTAAGGCTAAAAAATAAAAATAAAAGAGTATAGGGTATCAGTTCGTGATTAAACCTTGACGTGTGCGCAACTATGCCAAGAAAGTTCTTGAATTAAAACGAAAGAGCACAAATTCGGGGTTTCAAGGAGGACGGTCATAGTATCCACCAAATTGCTGCTAAAATTGAAAGAAGTTTAACCGTTGTGCAGAATTACCTATAAGGAACATCCAAAGCTAGAAGAAAACGTGTGAACATGGCTACAACAGTCCGAGATCGACGGGCCATTCTTAAAGAAGCTTCAAATTCTACCCTATGTCGATTAGCAAAATTAGGGCTGAAACCGGTGGTACGGCCAACAGAGCAACCGTCCATCGTATATAATACAGCGTCCCCCACATTTAAAATTTCAAAACATTAAGAAGCACGCAAGAACCAGCGCTTTTGTTCTGCAAGGCAACACAATAGATGGGACCGAGAGTGGCACAAGGTTATATATTCCCATGAAAAAAAAAATAATTTGGACGGGCCAGATGGATACAACTATTATTTTCATGACCTAAGAAAAAAGGAAATTATTTTTAGCAAAAGGCACAGTAAAGGAGGTGGTGTAATGGTGTGGGGATCAGTGCCTCTTTTAGAAATAATTTATTTAGATTTTCAGACAATAAAAATGACAGCAAATTCCTATAAAACCATTTTAGAACGAGCTTTTCCAAAATTTACCGAACTTTTTAATGGACAGCGTTGATTTTTCCAAGGCAATGCCCCGATTCATACTGCCATAATCAAAGCGTGGCTTTCGGAGCAAAATATAGAACTTTTGCTTTGGCCGCCTTATTCAATCGACCTAAACATAATAGAAAACGGTTTGGGGATGGCGGGATCTGCGAAACGGAAAGTCTGCGAAGGCTACGAAGGAGGAAGGCAGTTCAAGAATATGAACGAATTAATTGAAGCCATAAAATCAACATAGGTCGAAATTTCCCTTCGCTATTTGGGGTCACTTTACAATTCAATACATAATAGACTTCTTGAAGTTATTGTACATCAAGGTGGAAATACTCATTACTAATTGATTAAATAATAATTGAAATTAAATAAAATTTACAAAAACAAAAAAAAAAGAAATCTGTTCATTTTAATTGATTTCTGATTTTGACAAAATATGCAATTTTTAAATGTGCACTTCATTTTATTTAAAAAAAAATAATAATAGCGATTTTCTAAAGTACCTGCAAGTTACTGTATGGGATATTTTCTTAATAGTGTTATACCTTTCGATATAACAAATAGAATTTATTTAATTATACATAGTATTGGAGACACAATCTGATGTTTAAAAATAAATAAGTGTTCTTAAACAAGAGAGATGGAGTGTATATGTACATAGATACAACTTGAACAAAAAATTTCAGAAATGATCAATCGGTTTCATTCTGGTTATAATTACATATGATGGGAACATGTAACTGAAAGCGCTCAATTTACGGGGGTAATGATTCATTTCCGGCCATATGCGTAGTAAATTTTTTTTCATGACATTGACCCAGCTAAACGTTTTACTCATTTGGACTCGTCCCAATGGATATTTTATTTGGGATTTATCATTCAATCAAATAACAACTTATGGCGATTTTTTTAGAAACTCGATAGCAATACTTTAATGTTACGTTTTAAAATATTCAAAAATTATTGCTTATACAAGTTAGGTACTAACATATTTTAAAGCCTGAAAATCATATACGACTTACTTTATTATTATGAACAGTTGTTAAAGGGCATTGCTGGCCCCTTGCAGTGTCGACAAATTGACTCCAGCGATTTCGATCCTGAGCTTGTTCTTTATACTGTCCTAGACAACCTGAAGAAGCCAAGTCATTATCTACACAGTGGAGGTATCGTCGCTTGCAACGACCTCTGCGTCTACCATATGGTGGGTCTTCTTTCAGAACCAGCGTACTCAATGATATATTGTACAATATAGGATCAGATCGGTGGTCTCGACATTGTATACATAATAACTGACCTGATCAACGCTTTGTAAACCATTACCTTCAGCTTCAAGTCATCGACGGACTTTATTATGAGGAAAATAAATATTATTTAATTATTATCATAACGAACATTGAGGCCTAAATTGATTTATATTTGTATGTCTACACCACTGCCGATATTACACAGATCTTAATTTGTCCTACATATAGAAACACATATCAATATATACAGACCCAAATGAAATTATATAATTTCCAAAATAGACATTACATACCAAAAGCATATATACTATGTGGTGAATTATTTTATCATTTCCCTAATTAACAATAAAATAAGTCTTTCCCATTTTCTATATATAGAAAAACTTAACCATATTTACCACATGTCGTGTGATTCGTCGATACTATTTCTCTATCTGCCTGTATATTATTATATATTACATAATTAAATATCATTCTAAACACAAACGTACATAAAATAAATAAGGATAAGCTTCTAGATATTTATGATTTCAGCATACATAATAGAAAACACAAAATTTGTATTCCAAGGTGATTGATTTAATTTTGATTTTAGTTAAATACATACTACTGTTCTAATTGATTTATTTCGCGTGTGCGGAGGATGCGGTTCGCGAAATTTAGACTTTGTGTTCCGAGTAAAAATGTTAATTAAAAAAATATTTAATACTGTCTGTTGTATAATAAAATACCACCCGCATATTAATTTTAATTTTAATTAATAAGATCACGTGGTTAGTAAATTAATTCGTATACGGAATCGAGGAATTCAATTTTCTTTATTACTTTGATGATAGTTAACCGGAAATGCTGTGTTATCTTACTTTTTTTTGTTCATAAAATACGTAAATATGTATATGATAATAAAATATACGTGGTTTATTTAAACTGTCCCCGTATAATTATTATAACATATATGGAATACTATAAAAATAAATAGTTTAGCGTTTTTCAATTAATATGTATGTATACCGGCAATTCTTAACCTTTATGAAACTCTGAAACAAGTTAAATAGCAAAATTCTCAAAATTAAATTAATTTAATTCATTCAATTCAAACCTAAAACTAC
Organism: Tipula unca; assembly: GCA_951394425.1. Lineage (NCBI taxonomy): Eukaryota > Metazoa > Arthropoda > Insecta > Diptera > Tipulidae > Tipula > Tipula unca. The sequence goes on along the minus strand of OX596381.1, from coordinate 6,043,856 downwards.
TACTACTGTATTGAAAAACCATTTTAGATAAATGTGATACCATTCGAACCATGCGTTTATTGATAGAATGTATAGTCTGCAATTCAGAATGGCTGACTAATAAACTCTTCATGCGCTGAATAAAATAATTATCTACAGGGTCTTTCAAGAAGTTTCTTTTTATTTCAAATTAACACTTTATTAGTGAAAAATAATATCTGGCAAATGTCCACCACGAGCACGTTTGCAGAAGTTAATCGTTTGGTCGTATTTTTCAATCACATTTACATAATAGGGACTCTATTTCACGAATGACGCATTTGATATTGGTTTTAAGACCTTGGATTGATTGCGGGTTATTCTGATAAACCTTATCTTTCACATAGCCCAACAAAAAATAATCTAATGTTGTTAGATCACACGTTCTTGGTGGCCAACTAACATCCTCTTTTCGCGAAATTGTCGTCCATCAAATATGTTTCTCCATAAACCGCTTGTTTCATTGCCTGTATGATATGTACCGTCATCCAGATGAAACCATAAGTCGTTAATATCATACCATCAAATATTGGCCATAAAAAATTTGTTATCATGTCTCTGTAGCGAACACCATTGGCAGTAACAGCAGTACCAGCCTCATTTTCGACCAATGATGCCTCCAGTTCATAGAGCGCACCGTACAATAACACGAGAAGAATGCAATGGCTGCTTAATTTTGCCTTTGGATTTTCAGAAGCCCAAATGCAACAATTTTGGTGGTTTACGTAGCCAGACAATTTTTTTTTTTTTTTCAAAATTATCACAATGATTCAATCTGCAAATTGTTAACGTTGAGAATGATCTTGCGGTTTTAATTCTTGGACCAATTGGACCTTATAGGGATGTAAAGATAATTCTTTGCGTAAAATTTGCAATGTGGTCGTTGTGGACAAGTTCAATTGTTGAGAACGTCGTGAAATATTTTCAGTTAAACGACTTGAATTATAATTTTTTGAATATTATGTAAGTTTTTGGTGCAATTTCCGCTATCAAAAAAAAATAAAGAAGACACTTAAAAAATTTCTTTCAATATGTCAATTTCTTGTAATGCTGTCCATTATCAATGCTCAAAAAGGTTAATTTTATTAACTAAATAAATAAAAATTGAAATGGATTGGCTAAAAATAAATTGGGCGGATAACTCCAGCACTCAGTCACAAACGGGCCCACTTTACACATGGACAAACATACATATACATACATACTTACACATTAAAAACACCCAACTGTGATTTTTGGTCACCATCGGGAATCGAAGGTCACCATCGAGTGGCTAAATCACCCCTTCGAATAAATCTCTCGTGACGAAGGCTTCTCTTACATTATCCTGCTCGTGAGTAATTTTGATGATGTTCATCATTAACCAATTCATTACTGTTAAAATCTATCATTTAATAAGAGCCCACTTTAGACGAAATCCATTATGTTTAAAATCTACATTTTCTGAGTCAAATTGACAAAATTCGCTATTGATAAAATTGTTATTTCATACATCCGCCGTAAATATAATACATACTAGTATGTACAAAGTACATACTATTCATACTATTCGTATTCATTATACAAAGTACAATGCAATTAAAACCATTTAACATTTTCCAAATAAATTCAAATTTGTATCAAATTGATATTGAATAATTATTGAATTCTGGTTTAATTTCATTCAAATTTAATTATATTCCTAGGGCCTCTTTCATGATCACACTTATCACTTTACACATTTTTTTCACCTTCTGTTTAAAAACATTGAATTTGAAAATAAAATATATGTGTGGTTTTGTAACAAACGTATGTTAATTATTTTTATTATAGTTAATTCAACTAATTTCGTTAATAGTTAATAAAACCTTATTATAAACTTATCAAAACCAAAATTTGCTAATGCTGTGTCCCTCAATCGACTAAACTAACTAAAGTAAAAAAACTTTCATGTGCCGAGGGTTACAGTTGTTTACGGATGGCTCCAAGCTGCTTACTTGGACAACATGCAAGGAGGTCTAGAAGCAAATGATTTCTGCAGAAGCTGTATGGACGAGGAGGAGGAAGAGATGGTAGTACACTTCCTATGCTCATTTCCGGCTTTAACACACAGAAGGCATAAACATAAGGGTGGGTTCTCAGTGGACAGCCTCTCTAATCTCGAAATCTGTAAAGTGCAAGATATATCACGCCACATAAGTAGTAAGGCCCCTCGGTATCACAATGGACCGGCACCGGTCTAAGTGTACCGTAGCAGCCACCCTAACCTAACCAATTTTAAGAAGCGTTTAGTAAGCAGCGTAATAACGATACTTCTTTTTTTACATTTTATTCCCAATTTGCATTCACCATATAAAGCTTTTATTAAAAAATATGTATATACACTTAAAAAATTAGTATTTGTATGTTTACCGTGACGAAATAAGTGTTGAGATCGATTTTAAAAATACATGTATGCTAAATAGGCAAATACCAATGTACAAAGAAGAGTTTATCATAAACTTGTCTTATTTTTGAAAAATATATGTATTCCAATTAGCACATTTAAAAAAATGATACTGTAGATTGCGGACTGTAGTTTGTGAAACGCTGATATGGATCATACGTTAGCCAATAGTATCGCTCCAAATTAAAAATCAAAAACTGTTGAACATGACGGAAGATCGCTTCAGATAATCCTTAATATACTTATATTCAATTTATTAGATAAATGTACAATTTATCACGTTTTTTATATTCATTTCATTTCATTTCACCACACGGTGTTCTTACTCGTCCACACTTCTTTCTCGTACATGTCTTCAGGTAATAGAATATTGGTTTCTTTAAGAATCATATTATACAAAATATTTAACAAATAGCAATAAGCACATACTTTATTATCACAATAAAGTAAATAAACAAATATAATTATTTATAAAAATATTTGATAGTTAAGTAATTCTTAAATGTTGGTTTATTGAATATTTTAACGATTTAACTAAAAACTACCGAACTTTATTTTGTATATAAAACAAACCTAGCGGAAACTTAGTTTCTTTCGTTTAATTCATGATAATTAATTCAACTATGCATATGTACTTAATATTAATTAATATTGTATAAATTCGGATATCTCCATTTGATTTAAGGTCGCTGACAGTCCTAAAAGTAGAGAATGATAATTGAAACATGCAATTTTACGGATTTTAATCGGAGTCAAAACATTCAAGCTATTGGAGCGATTAATACACAACGATTGAAAAAAGCCGCGCGTACCAAGATTTCAAAGTAAGTTAATGAATCGAGAAGTTCAAGACAACGAAAAATCTGGAATCGCTGAAACTGAAGAAATAACTGAACTACAAATTAAAAGCGATTACTTAAAAACCGACCGACCGCTCGTTAATCCATAAGAACTTCGCCGACCCAGCAGAGTGAAATCTACTATAGTGTTTCAATCAATGCAGGTCAACGCTCAATAAATGAAGTTCACAGTAAATGAAGTGATATTCATTACATTGACATTAAGCGATTAATCGGTAGATATCATCTGTGTATAAATTATTATCAATAAATGGTTCATGTTCATGTTAATTCTGATGAGCACAGAAGAAATAATTATTTTTTATGATATTTAACGGATATTCTAATATTATTATAGGAGGGAAAATCAAGATTTTATTTTATTGGAGGACGCTTCGGCAGGGCCATTTACAAATCAACTAACAAACTGTAAAGATAACTTTCTATTGATTATTAATGATAGCAGTACCAATTCTTTCCAAAGAAAAACGAACATATACTTACATATATTTTTATCCCGGCCATTGCTCTAATTACTTTTATTATTATTAGTGCTAAAGTACGCACTAGAAAATATTATTTCACTATACTACATTAATCAATAGTTTTTCTCCAAATTGTATAAAACCATGAAGATATATCAAACAAAGATTGATTTTTAGCGTTTCGGGGATAACATCAATTAATAACCACTGAGTAACACACAGCCAATTATCAATAAAACAGTAACATCATAAACATTGAACGACCTATAGTCGTCCAGTTTGATAGTAATTTATCTAGATAAGAAATTAACATTACGCAAAAATCAACAAAACGTGATGCAATTTATCATTAATTAGAAAGCATGTTGAATAATAATAGCAACTCATTGTTTAATTAAATATTACAATTTTAATTAATCTATCATACATGTAGATAAATTAAATAGTTTCACAGACATGACTCATTAAATTGTCCGGGGTGTTGCATGTATTTTTATTGACCGTGCATATCTTGCTTAAATCAATATTTTTATATCATTGATCCGCTTATATAACTATTAGCAGTTTTTTATTATTATTATGCATTTATTATTTACAAATATGTAATTAATATATTGTAAATAAACTACTTCTCAATGGCTAATTATTTATGTGCATATAATTTTAAAATGTGCGCGAATTTGTTTACATTATCTATTAATTTTTAGTTGTATAGTTAGATAAGGTTAATGACATATTGGAATAAATTTGCTTATAATGATTATTTATACGGTATTTTGCTGCACACTTATTGAAATTTACGTTTGTAGTGTACAAATACGACATACATCTGCAAATAATGTCTTATTATATTTGTATATTTTAGCACAGGCTAACGGTGTTCGATTAGTTTTAGCGCTCCCAGATCGTTAACTATAATTTCCAATTATCAGATCAGCACAGACAAACAGTTTTATAAATTATAACATTTATAGTACTACTAAGTTTTTATTTGTACTATTTGGATAATCCCATACATAATTAAATTACGTCAACTATGCAAAAACAAATCAATTTCAATATCACATTGAAGGCCATCAAATTCAAGTTTTGTAAATTGTTTAACACTCGTATTTAAGTTTCATTTAGTGATAAAGCTAAACAAATGATATTCCATATTAAAACGTGACTTTAAATCTTTGTATACCTAAGTACTACTGCACGATTTTACATAATAAGTGTCTCTTGATATCTTCGGCGCCTGCCTTTACCTATCAGGATTATACTGAATTCGTCATAATTTAAGTCAAAATCATAAATTAGATAGGTATGTACATGTCTAATGCAGTTAACTAAATAAATACTGATTATGGTTTTAAAATTATACTTTAATGATTTAATTTAGATATTGTTTGGGATTTAATTTAGTCTAAAATTTCAAATATCCGAGAGGACTCTTGTAGATAACATATCTTATATTATTACACTCGACAGCCGGACGTAAACAATTACATATACATAAGTATATCGGGATGTTTACTCAGTGTCAGGTACTGTTACTACAAAATAACTTTACTGAGCATTACAAGTTTTCCAGATTCTGATTAGGTCTCTCAATTTATGCAGTTTCATAAAATTTAGATCATATTACAAACGCTGTTGATGATCAATATATGGCTTAGAAATCTAGTGTAAAATTTGGGATCTCTTTGAGATCACGACGATTTATTCAAGATATCCATGTTTACATATTTTACATTTATCTGAAGTAATTATACGAAATTGTGTGAGCAACTCCGTTAATTAAGATCAACCCAAAACGCTTTTTATTCATTATTTATTCAGTATCAGTAGAATCCAAATCCAAATTATAGAGCCACCTGAGAAAATGTTTACATAAACATATGTATACACTACTTATTATACTAAGTATTACTTACAGCATAAAATAGTCAGGCGAATGCCAGTTATCAGAAAGTAAAATTATTGTGGTGTTGCAGTTGTCGGGATTTCCCACATCAATAACATATACATACATTATATATTTTGCTGTACATTTATGCATAAATTATAGACGATTTTATACCATTTTGGATATACGTATGTATACACAGATAGATTATTATATATTCTAAAATTTGTCTGTCTATCATTTAATAAAACCAGGAGCATTGGAAATTTCCTACCGTTTTGTAATAAATCTGCTCCACCAGTCTGATTGTTGGTCAATTATTTTGTACGAATCTGTATTCATAAACGAGCACCTACATATATAAAGTTCAATTTAATATAAATTGATAAATTATATTATTGTTTGTTGTTATTGTAAATTGTAATAAATAATAAAATGAAATCACAGTTGTGTGCCAATTTTGACGAAGTTTGTATATAGTGCGAAAATACAGAAATACAAAAAAAAATTCAAGATAACTTTTAAGATGAATGAAACACGATAAATATTTTTTCTCAACACAATCATCTTAATTAGCATAATTTACATAACACACACACACACACATCATATATCGTGGTAAAAACACAAACGTATGATTATTACTAAATTTTATATGCAAAATTAATTTTTCACCACTAACCTTTCGCATTTGTAGCTAATTTTTTAGTTAACCCAAGTCGTGTATTGATTTTGATTAAAATTTTTACGATTCACATACTCCACATACTACCAATTCTGAAATTTTTCACTTAGCACAACACACAAAAATTTGGTTTATTAAATTAAATACTCGATTTTATTATATTCCATTTGATACTACTGTTAAATAGTTGTATTATAAACTAATTGATTAAACGGAATTATTTATAATAAACTTAATTGAATTTTTTTTTTTAAATAATTTACTACATAATATTCACAGCACAAAATACACAATTTTTTCGGATTCGCTCTCCTTGTTGTATATCGCGTTTTTTTGACAGCTGAGATTTTTTTATCCAACCAAACCGAATGTTTCTTTTCGAATGAATCGAAATAAAAATGTGAAACGACAATAAATTTTATTTTATCTCATATAGTCATACTATTATTTTGTGCTCTCTTTTACAAATTCACTGAATAGAAAATAAACTATGTATGTATATATATAAATAGATATATCCGTCTTGTTTTATTATCTGTTGGATAATATATTATAAAATATATTAAAAACGATACGATACTGTTTTGTTCTGTAATGTTCTTTTATAAAAAAATTGTATAAAATAAAAGTATTTTTTACGCCACTTTTACTTTATTTTTCTGTGCTGCGCAATGTTGCACGAAACATTTTTTCCTGGTATTTACGGAAGTAAAGTACATACTAATGATGTAATCTCTAATATACATACATATTATGTACATGCTAGGTGCTATGTAATTAAATGAATTTGCCATTGCGTTGTAAATTTTGGAAAAGTCGAAAACTGAATTTGAATTATATATCATTAATAAACAGACGAAATATGTTTTTTAACTTCATGTTAAAATATATTATATTTTATATAATATTATTTATAGATTATTAAAATACTACAATTTGACTATTTTAGACAACTTATAAGTACTATACATTTGTCATTAAAATATTGACATTGTCATTATTTGTTTTTGCTAGTTTACTGCACATCCGATTGAGGTGAATTAACTAAATCTAAAGGAAAATGTCTAATCGATGCTTCGAGTACTGCGTCGATGTTGACACAGAGGGTTCCATCCCGGTCCCGAATGGTGGTTGACCCCGGGTTGACGTAACGGTACAATCCGGTAATTCCTTTAACGAAATTACGCGAAGTGCGCTCATTGCTGAGTTGTTGTAGTTTGAGAACCTCAGCCTTCCACCATTCTTGGTTCTTCCGTCTAGTAATCCGCTTAGGTGCTCTCCTAGCAAAAGCAGCCTCGCGATTGCTTTTCCTCAACGAGACTTTGTTGTACTTCACTATATGGGCTCTATTTTGTTGCTCGTCAGAAAGGCAACAATCGTCATCAAACCGATCATTCCTAGTTCTGACTTTCACTATAACTGAAGACTGCTGAGCAGCACTGACAACCAAGTTTTCAGTTCCATCTAGACAGAGTTCACACAGTCAGATTGGTAATTAGCTTCCTCAATGTTGTCATTGACCTGATATCACGTCATATATATACCTTCAGATACTCGAGTCCAAGTAGGTAGTTGAGCGGGGATCCGGTGTTGCTTTGGCAGTATCCATATTTCGTTTTGTTGACTGTATAGACAGTTTTTATATATAACTGTTCATATGGTCATTCTTTATGTGGATTCACAAGCCTTTCGCTAGTATTAGTTGAATAACAAAAAAGAAAATCAACGGATATGTCGTAGTCACGACAGCAAATCTGTATTAACTGTAGGGTTATTCGGCCCTTCGTCTCTCGATTAGTGCGTATCTGGTATAAGCGTGAATGATTTGTCCTTTAGAAGATATTGTAATTTTTATATGTAAGATACGCTCAATTCACTTCAGTAACTGAATTATCAGAATAGTAATTCAGTTATCTGATGAAGAGTTACTCAATTGTGATTCAGTTAGTTCATATGACAATCGAAAGGACCTTTAGTAACTACGACATATAACCAACTATGATTTTGAAATATGTACCATTATTGTTGCAATAATTCGGCCAACCTTATTCGCATATTTTAATTTTAGTTTTTATTATTTGAAGCACCACAATGTCGTAGCCACTTTGAAACCATAGCTTTAGTTTTTATTGTGCGATCCGCTCATTTATTCCATCCACTGATTACAAACTATAGTGTGTCGACAGATTTATTTTCAAAATAAGTACGTTGCAATTTACACATAACCTATTGGAGGCTGGATTTTAAGCACCACACTGTGTATGGATTCGCTTCTAATCAAAAATTAATTAAACTTTATTAGCTTAATCTTCTCATTTTGAACTATTCTTTATAAAATATATAAGTCCGTTGAGTCAATAATTTAACAATTTTAATTTAAATATTAACATAGCGTAAATTTAGAAACGTCTTATTCGTTCCTAGCCACGAATGCTTATTCTATACTACTCAAAACAAAATAGGAAGCTATAAACTTCTATTAGGATGTTAAATTTCGTTGTATGTAGGTCAATGTTTCCCAAGCTAATGATGCCATGTTTTTCAATAATTTATAGTCTATGATGAATGTACCTAAACAAGATTCGTATCTCTCATACCTCTAAATAGGACCAGACCTTGCCGTAAGACAATTCCGAAAATAAAATGCAAAATGTATACAGTCGTAACCTTAATTTTGAGTAAATTAGTATATTTTTCTCAAAATTAAGTATGTAGTTATTTTCAGAAGATCATCAGTTATTTTCAATGGATATATAATATATGGTGTCAATCAGAATCCATCTAACGCCTACGAATACTCTTGCCACAGTGACAACACTGATACAAGAGGGAAACGTTTTATAGGAGGTTAATTGTTCAGTATACATAACGTTTGATTAAGTTTTCGCGAGATTCGATCATACAAAAGGAAATCTGGGGCGGATAGTATAACCACCACAACTTGAAATGAAGATCGACGTATTCTACTTCTTTGAGACAGCAAACAAACAACCAAATCGATTAAAAATTGAAATTCGCATGCTACTACACTGCCCGAGATTGAATCAACCTACTCGCAATCGCCTCAAAAAAGCAAAGATAAGCTTAAGAAGGGCATCCGTACGGCTCATTTTGCTGCTTAAATATCGTGTAGCTCAAAACTGAACTTATGTCAAAATCATATATGAGTTAGCAATTGAGATTTGATTTAAGCACCGCAGTGACAGACGAAATCAGATCTATAGGTGAAGATCTATTGAAGAGCGAGTTATTGAATGCTGTATCTGAGAAAGCATACCAAAACAGCGCTCATAGTGATTGATGGACGATCGCTTATGGATGAAATGTATGTGAACTCGATTTTCAGACTCCACATCAAAGTCTTTGCGGATAGGTATGATCCCGAGTTAGGTATGAGCCAACGTCTCTAAAAAGATCATTAGAAATTAAAACATTACAGCAATGCACTAGCCAGCTAATACCCAGGATCTAAATTCCATCGAGCAAGTGTTGGATATTCTGAAAAGACGGATTCTTGCGATGATAAACCCTCCATTAATCATAGGAACATGAACCGGTGCTGTTTGAAGTATATTAGGGCCAAGCGATGTCATACAAAGAATTAAATTCGGTTCTGCTTTTACTTTATTTTGGTTTTGGGCACATGCATGAACAATTATTTTATATAATTTCTGATTAATTTTAATCAAAAAACTAATTATTAAATTAATTTATATGATAATTGTTTATGGCCAGAATTTCCGGATCGATAGTAATTTGTATGTAAATATTTAAAAAAATCTTTTGGCTTTACCCTATTAATGAGTGAAATATTGGCTTTTCTCAGAAAATAATTAATCAAGAACGATTAAACGATTTTGTAAAACAGATAGTATTTCGAAGAAAGTTATGGTAGAGAACATCTGATGTATTCGTCACATAAATACTATTTATGTTAGAATAGAAGTATGCACCAGACAACTTCTGCGCGCACCTTATTCTCATGAACAGAATCGTCATTCTGTGCAAATTTTAAAAGTTATTCCAGCTTCATTACAAAAACATATACATGGTCGTTAATGATTAACGGATTACAACTACATAATATGCGGTTATATTTATTAATTAAGAAATAAATAAGATAACCTATTTTTTGAGTTCTATATTACAATTCAACTGATTACTGATAAGAATGTTACATATACCAAGATTAACACCATATCGAATTTAAAATAGAGTACAACAACCGTTTGAATTGGTATTATTATTTGGAGAATCGTCGATGTGTAGTGTATTTTTGGCCGCTTCTTCTTGAGCTAGTGTAGCAAAATAATCTTCGAGTACATAATCAAAGAGTTCAACTAGAATAAAATATTCAAGATCAATATAATATATATACATATAATGTTAATATGTACTGATAAGAAATTAACTCTACTCACCAACATTATCACCTAGCTTAGCAGAACTTTGAAAATTTTCAATTTGTAAACCTTCTGAATAATTCAATAATGTTTTGCGTGCTTCACGTTTATCCATTTCGAGCAAATCTGATTTGGTGCCACACAATATTAATTTGCAATCGGCCTTCGCTCGGATCGCCCGCACCCATTCTTTAGCATCCTCCCACGATTGTTTATTACTCAAATCATGACACACTAGAGCATATTTTACATTCGACAAACTATTCAACACAATATCCATGGAATTTTTATTGCCAGTCGTATCGGTTATTTGTAAATTTATAATTTTATCATTTTTGATGATTTGTTTGTTGTAATTGGTTAAGGCAACCGTCTAAAATATAAAAAAATGTAAAAAATAATATTTTTATCACATAACACAACTTAATCTATAATTTAATGCAACACCAACTTTTATAGGTCTAATTGGAAACACTTCAATTGAGAATCGTTCAACTAGTGCGGTTTTACCACATTGTTCGCCACCAACGATAATCGTACGAATACAATACTCGTTACCCGATCTTGCCTTATTTTTATCTGCTGCACTCATTTCGACGGCCTAAACTTTACGTTAAATTAATTTATATGACTGAATTAAATAAAATCAATTTATGTTATGTACATTTTTGAATTGGTTCAATTACGATTTGCACTCGAAAAATCCCTATTTTATGAGAGATAAATTCGATTCTTTGGAAATTTTTTTTTTATCTAATTCGTGCAATTCGAAACATCAATGATGTATGCTATGTATATGTACATATCATCATCACATTCCCTTTTTTGAGATTACAGACCATTTTTGTGTTCGTTACGAAATTTTGTTTAGTAGAGTTAAATAGTCGTGAAATTGTGGAGTCATAAGAATATAACATGTGGATTTATTGGACAGAATCTACATTTTCTTATTTTTTGGGTGTTATTGCTTTTGGATATTAGTGATGACCAAGTATATTTGATACATAATCTCTTGCAACTTGACTAAACTATTAACAAAGTTTTAGCTTGAGCAGTATCTATTGAAAGCTCTGCTATTGCCAAATATTCAGTAGACTATATGCTGTCTTAGTTAATGCTGAAAATTTCCTTATTTCCATCATCATTATATTTGAAAATCTAAGACGGCAACTTTTCAATCTTTAAAAAAGAGATGTACCACCATAACTTTAATTAAATTGCTGTCTTAGTTAATGCTGAAAATTCCATATTTCCATCATCATTATATTTGAAAATCTAAGACGGCAACTTTTAAATCTTTAAAAAAGAGATGTTCCACCATAACTTTAATTAAACTTTTATTTAAAGAAGAATACAAATGCATAGTATAAGTTCAAATTCTAATTTGAGAGATCGCATGGCATTGTTTTTAATTGCTTCCGCACTAAAGACCTATTGCCATTCGCAATTTCATCCGTGTGATTGTTTCTCCTCTCATATAGAAATATTTGAAATTTAGATGTCGTTCTTCATCAATACATTATATCCCTAATCTTGTTAAAAACAGGAAAGATGATTCTTTTCAATTATTCATATCATCTTTTCTTTAGCAGTTATAGCAAATAACTGTTTTAATTGTAAAAAATTTACATCGAGAAAGCTATTCTGATACAACTTAAAAACCACTACTGTGTAATTAATTTTGTGCAACACAATGCAACATTTCTTTATAACAAGAATCAAATAAAATTCTAGTGTGCTTTTAGCTATTAGAAATCTGCATACTGGCGAATAATAAGAGAACCGGCCTATGGACTTACTTTGTTCGGGCCGTTGTGGTAAAGTGATTTTTCGTTTCGAGCTTCGAGATGGTTGTTCAATACAATACTAATAAATTTAATTAAATAATTTTTTTATTGTGTGCCTCAATAATCAATTGAAAATCATTGTTGTGGTTGGTTCCCGCAATTTTTCATATTTGTAATTGAGTTGTAAATTGTAATCGTTATGAATAGGTATTTTATCAATTAACATTAACCACAACGGATCATTAACATCATATTATTTACTGTAGTTTTGTGTTTACTCATTGCTACTAATTGTTAAAATTTTCGTTCATATAATCTAAATTTATATTATTACCACATTATGTGATAACCACTCCCACTCTGTGATTCATATCTTTGCTCTTTAATGAAACACAATGTAGTGGCTAATCCCAATTTGATAAATTTATTTGATATCACTAAATCATCAACTGAATTACTTAATGCCTATGTTTACTTAAATATAAGCTTAAAATATAAAAACAAAATTTGAAACGCGTTAACTAAGCGTCGAAAGATAGAACATTTACCCCAACTAGATAGAGTGGCAGTCTTATGGCCAAAATATATAAGGACAAGCGTGGCTTGGCTAGTATTAAGTTCAAAGAAATTTAATTTATCAAGGTCAATTAATATTTCAATTAATTTAAGGCCATTTTACGATTAAACATGAACAATAGAAAATCGACAAGGTGACCTTTAATCAAAATCATCTTAACTATTCGTATTTTCCGACTAACAAATGTATTAACTCGATAGATCTAAGTTGTTAGAAACCACAAGATCAACTAGTTTGTTAAACTATCTATATAACCACAACCACTAAAACCGCGACATCAACTAAATACTACTACGACAAAATCAAGTATAAATTGGTAAATATGTATGTAAATAAATTGCTTATCGTATTGTGGCGAGCGAGCGTATTTATGGGAATTATAATTATTATGTATCTCTATAATCACAAAACTCAGTATGTACATTGCATACTCATACAAGCAAAAAAAATGTAAATTTGAATGTTACACAAGTAAACGACCTACAAATCTGTATATCAAATTAATTGAAGGAATACGTATTATTTACATTTTATATGGTGTGATGATCTTAAATATAAATATAAATTAAAGATACTTATCCACATATACAAATATATTTTTAAAATTAGTATAACAACATTTGTTTGTTTGTATTTTATTTTTGTAAATTGTTTACAAAGTTTGCATGTATATTAAAATATAAAATATCCGTGCGCACAATAAACCGTGAATGCATGATATTGTTTTGGTACATACAGATAGATTAAATCTTAGTAAATGAATCATAATCAAAATAAATCTTTTTTTTTTATAAATACATATAACAATTAAATAGTTTCTGAATTATATAACAATTACTATTACAAATTGATAATAGTTTAAAATACTCAAGTCGGTCCGGTCCTTTCATGTGACAATTATATGGCTTATGTTACTCGTATATAGGAAGGCTCGTAATTTATCAACTGTTTATATATTTTTTTGAACTTGCTCATTGAGGTAGATTATTAGAGGATTAAAATGATTATTATATCATATATTAAAATAAAACTATTTATAAAAATTAAAATTTATTTGCCAATCGATGCAACCTTCCGCATTGCGCGTAGCACGCATTCGTCGTCAGCGAGAAAATTAATCGGGCGAACAGGTTTCATATCGTGATCAAAATCGTAAACAAATGGAATACTATTGGGCATATTGAATTTCATGATATCCTGGTCGGATAATTTTTCGATGTGTTTCACTAGCCCTCGCAAACTAGTACCATGCGCCACTATTAATACTTTTAAATTTTTTTTGATTTTTGGTACGATTTCGTCTTCCCAATAGGGAACAACCCTTTGCATGGTAGTTTCGAGTGATTCGGTATCTGGGAATTCATCATTGTCGAGTTCACCAAATTTTGGATTCGAACGTATTACCGTATAATGCGGATTGTTTGGTGTGATCGCTGGTGGTAATACATTGAAACTACGACGCCATATTTGTACTTGCTCCTCCCCATATGCCTCGGCCATTTGTCGTTTATTAAAACCGGTTAGAGCACCATAATGCCGTTCATTGAGTCGCCATGATTGTTGAACGGGAATATGGTGGCAATCTAAATGTTTTAAAATTATATTTAGCGTTTGATTTGAACGTTTCAGTGCCGAACAATAAGCTAAGTCGAATGTAAAATTTTCTCGTTTTAGCGCAGCTGCCGAAATATTTAAAGCTTGTTCAATGCCTAAATATAGATGCTTCATTAATTATTTGTACCAAATCATAATGTGTTTTAAATACGCACCTTCACTTGATAGATTCACATCATTCCAACCGCAAAATAAGTTCAGTTTATTCCATTCACTTTCCCCATGGCGTACAAACACAACTCGATGCGAACCCATAGCGCAGCTGCCTCCACTCCACTCCACACTCGAAAATTTCGTATTAAATATTTTTCATAAATTATATTTAGAAATTTTTTGGTAAACTAAAAATAATGTATGAATTTATTTTTATTGTATTAGCTATAATATACACAATTACGCTTTTTATAATTTTCAATTATAAAAAGTAAAAAAAATTACTCGATAGCAATTTCTCCCTTATGGTTTTGTGGTGGTGCGCGACTTAACACTTCCGACCAATAAAAACACAAAATCGACTGCACCAAGCAATCACGAGATGAGAATTATAAATGCTCATAATTACCATATCATTTTATACATAAAATTTTAACACAACAATTTAAATAAGAGAAATAACGAAAATAATTTTTTTAGCTGGATAACAGATAAAACTTTTTTATTCTTATTTTTATCGAAAAACAAACTTTTTTATTTTTGTGTGAATGTCAAAATGTCACATGCTATGCATCATGGGCGAACAGACACATCTAGTGATGAATAGACGAAATAAATTTATTATTTGCGTAAGACTAAAATTGCACAAACCATAAGGACCTGAAATCCATTTTTCATGGAAATTAAAGTAAAAAAAACACTAAATTACAATTTCAAACTGCTGAATTTATTAATGATGTAGATATTACAGTTTGGTCACAAAATTCACTAATCACATTAACTTCATATTGGATATTTATTGGCCACGATAGTGTTTGATGTTGGTGAGGACATATAATGGAGTTCCAATCCAACATCCGAACATTAATACACCAAATCCAAGTTTTTCCTAAAAAAAAAAGTGAATTTTTAAATTTAAAATTTTCTTTTTAAGATTAGATTTGGCGTGAATTATTACGTAATATTCTAATATGTAACTGGGTATCGTAAGTATTTAGTTTAATTAACTAGAACATTGCGTTTAAACTATGAGTATATTATTTAGTGGTTTACGAATAGTTGTTATACAATTTTAATACATATCTATATTGAAGTCAAAAAATTACTTACTGCGGTTGAAACATGGACAGTTGGTGGCCCACTGACGACAGTCGAAGGCTCAAAATTCCTTCGTTGGATGATATTCCGTGATACTGGTCTTAAAATACCTGAGGCTCTATTTGCAATCATGGTTGGTTTGATTTTAAATTTGCTATTTTCTGGAAAAGTTTTGATTTTATTAATCGAATAAATTATATATCGAATAAAAACAATTCTCTTCTTACACAGAAAGTATGGCAGCGAATAAAAATGTCGTGTGAAAATGACAAATAGCGACCAGGGTTGAATTTTTTGTAAGAATTTCGTTTCGAGATTCGACGAATGATTTCGATATCGAACTTTTATCTACAGAATTCATTGCGTCTTTTAATCGAACGAAGGCTATGTACGATTTTGTGTTAATTAAAACGATTTTAAAATGTGATTTTAAATATTTTTTTAACTGAAATTTCAGAAACGCTGAGCATTATAAAACATATTAGTACATACATGCATACTTTATTTTCATATTCGAGAATTTTGTAAAATTATTACGTCAGCCTTGGAACGGGTGTTTCATATCGAGGTATTAACTGAATGAATTTAAATAAAACACAGAAAAATAATTTTAATGCCCACAAATCTGAGTTTATTTCATTTGAATATGATTTCGGACATGTGGCCGCCGCAGTTGGCGCTTACATGGCGTAATCTGGAGGTCTAATTTTCGATGACTTCGCGGCATTTCTGGCCCTATTTCGATAATAACGCGTCGAATGTTGGCTTCCAAGTGTTCAATAGTCTCTGGCTTATCAGCGTAGATAAGTGCAATTCAACCAAAAATGAGTTTCAACACTGAAGAAAATTTTATGTGGAAAGTTTACATCAATGTCAATATTGGTTTCGGCCCATTCGCCGAATTGAAGGGGCAAACGATGGTAGTTTGGTTTCAATTCCAGCACAAGTTGAATCTTGTAAGCATGTAAATCAAGATCGCCTTACGCAAAGTTGTTGGATCAAGTCCCAATTGTTGTGTACTATGACGAATCGATTCATTTCGACCTCCTTCAATACTACGCACTACAAGTGTTACCGCCTGTTCGGTGCGCGCCGTATTGGGTCTTCCGGAACGTGTATTATCATTTAGAGTAAACGTGGTGCGAAAGCAAGTCATAGTTAATCGAATTAACTATTTTTATGGTCGACAAATATGTCGACCATAAAATGGACGTAGCATGCGATGAGTTATTATTATTTTCAAAGTAAATTTCAACAATTTGCGAACGTTGCTCTGGCGTAAGTCTACTCATTATGAAATTGCAAACCAAGCTAACCAAAAATCAACTGTTAGCTATAAAAATCGGGTATCATTGAAAAGTGCTGCCAACTAACGTTCTATACCTCGAAATGGAACACCCTATACATGATACTGCCAAATATAATACTGCCTAGAAAAATATTTTATTCAAGTCAATAACCTCTAGTTTGTTAATATTTCATCAGATGTCAGACAAAGGCGATATATTTGAAGTAAGCGCGACGAGATCTTACTGGCCCTCACTAAGTTTCAGTGCGCCCTTGTTTTTGTTCTAATGCAGCTCCAATCGTGACAAAACGTCATAAATCGTTCGTATATTGCTTCCTTCGTTTACATGTATGATCGTTTAATCTAGACTAAAAATTATATTTAGCTGGTAAATGTTTTGCCAGTTTTAAAATGTTGGTTTCCGCTGGAACAAACTTGATAATAACAATCAGTCCTAATTGAATTCCCAGAACTCTTATGTTTCAATCAGACACCTATTATTACTCTCTAGGGTTAATTTATTTAAAAAAAATTATTTTCAAAAAATTAAGATAAAAACTAAATATAATGAATATAAAATAAATATTTTTAGAAAAATTATAATTATTAGTATTAATAATTTAAAGAATAACCCCAAACCCTATTCAGTTATTAGATTAAATTTGCTAATCTCTTCGCATTCCAAGTTGAATGATTGATAAAATGACAGCAGTTTCTGATCACACACTTCTACGGGCTTTTGCTTAGTTGTCGGAATTTTATTTTTTCCGTAAACTTTCTCAGGTAGTTTCTTAATAGGAGATCTCTTTTTAACTGTATCATCATCTATTGGAATCTATAATGAACCCAAATTAATTAGTGATCTTGCCATATTCAAATTTAAATAATAATTACAGAATTCACATTTGTAGGCTCCTGTAGATTTTCGAATAAATTAAACATCGTTCGATTTTGATTCTTTGCGAGATCTTTATTCTCATGTCGTGAATATGTTTGTCGGACATTTTTATTTGTACTGAGTCCTGGTTGTAATAATGTTGAGGATAGGGCTTCTGAGAAATTTATTGTTGTGTTGTCATCTTGACATTTCATTTGCGTACTCGGTTTTAACGCTTTCCTCTGTGGCCGTGCTGATGTCCGTGGTGCACATTTTTTTGTTGGAATTTTTAGAACACTAGTTTTTAACGTTTTCAATTTGGCGAGAAACTCTTCTTTAGTCGTAGGCCTTACGGGCGTCGATGTATTCTCATTTGGATTTTTGATAGAATTATCGGATGCCAAATCGGACGTAAATCCAAAATAATTTGTTGCGTTCCCATCTTCGATTTCACTTTGAGGTTCCTTTGTTATCTGTAGTCGCCTTGGTTTCTCTTTTACTGGAGTTGAAATAATCGATGTATTATACAAACTTAAACGTTTTAATAATTTATTTCGTAACGTCGGAGTATCTTTCTTGGGCGATGGTCTTGAACGAATAATAATTTGTGTATTTAATGGTTTCAACGGTGAGCGATGTATTATTGGCTTAACGTAGAGCGTATTTTGTTTAGATGGTGGCGAATTTGGGTTGATATTTTCGATATTCGAATTAAACAGGCCCGAAGCGTTATTTTCATCTCTATCATTTATGTAATCATTTTCATCATTTTGAAAATGATCGTCATCATTTTGAAAATGATCGTCATCATCAATGATATCTTGTATTAGAGGTAGTATTGATTCGTTGGCTTTAATTGTTGGTACTGCAGTAGTTTTTTGTATCGGAATGACTATATCATCTTTCAGAACGTTTATAATATGTATTTTGTCCAGTTTATTCATCTTGGGTTTAATCAATCGTTTTGCCTTTCTGATATTTTTCTCGGTCCACGATTTGTGCAAATCTTTTTTCGGTGGTCTTCCTTTTTGTCGAGCTTTTACAACCCGAACATTTCGTTTGCTTTGCAAGTTTTTTAATACATTTTTCATTGATTCGTCTCCACTGCTCTCGGAATTTTGGGAACATGGTATAAAATCATAAACACTTTCAATGTTATCTCTAGCTATTGTAGTTTTGACAGCTGTTGTAGGTTGTCTTCGTGGTTTTGAAGTTATCTTACTGTTTGTTGTTAAAGGTATATATACGCAATTCCTTGAATCTTTGGATATTGTATTAAATGGTAGTACATCAGATTTAGAGAACTTTATGGAGCAACGCTTTATAAAATGCTTATCCAACATAGATTGTGGAATCCAATCCACTTTGCTTATTTTCACTGAACATGCTTTAGTGTTAATTTCGTTTGCACTAGATTGGTTTTTTGTATTATTTTTAACTTTTCTGTGTAAATTTAACGCTTTATGCAATTTTTCACCGCATTCAATGGCCGCTTTGCGCCTTGGACGGGACATTTTCTTCCTTAACAATTTCACTAGGTAGGCTAACAGTTACACTAAACTCAAAATAATGACAACATAAATATGGCGTTATAATTATAAGACAGTGTGAAGCTAGAAACGTTTCATAGTTTTTAATTCCTTTTGTTCAATGTTACAAGACGCACTCATTCGAGCCTATGCAACATATTTGACACATGTCAAAATTTTTGTATTGTTTAGTAAACACTTCAAAACGATAATGGACATTAATACTCAAAATTTTATTTATCTCTATCGAAATTACGATGGAAATATGTTAACTATATCGCAACCAATTAATATTCCATTTACAGGGGATGAAAATGAATTGGCCCATCATATATGCCAGGAAAATATGGATGGAGTTATGCAATTTATTGATGAGGTGGAAAGTGGGTGGATTTAATTTAAAGTCGCAACTCTATTTTAATCATTTCTAATATTTGTAGAACTAAAACGCGAATTACAGCAATTTATAAATACGGAAAATCAAAAGTATTTTGATGATTCGGACGAAGTATTAATCAATCAATTTACAAAGAATAAGAATAACGGTGATAATGTAGCCAAAAATCTAGAGAAGCTCTATAAGGAGGAGATACTAGAATTTGCCGATCGTTTTGGACCATCTGATGATGAAATTTTTGCCCAGTCATATCATCGTTTGGTACATTCGCCAATTCTACCGGAGCTTTTAGCACGCGAAACCAAATTCGCAACTACTGTCGGTGAATTTAGTAAAAGAATGGATACCCAATTGAATACATTGATCAATCTGCAGGAAGTGGAAGTGAAAAAAAAATTACAGGAGCTTGATGTTTCAGCTACATCTGATGTATGTAAATGTACCGTGTACAATACAAGTTAACAAAAATATTTCAATTTATATTGCTTTTAGGATATTAATAAACTTATTAGTAAGCAATACGATAAACGTGAATTGATACAGCAAGGTTTTCAATCTGAACTGGACGCGATACGTGGCCACCAAAAAAATAAACATCGAACTTGGATTACCAGCCAAATTGGAGATAATATACTAAATTTTCCAATACCAACTCCAATAGGGAACAAGTATAAGCTTTACGTCCTGGACTAATAAATTCTATAAATGAACGTTTTATTCCAGATCATCCATGTTCATTCCACAGGGTCCATCAATGGAGGAAAGTTTTACAATACATCTAGGTTCCCAACTAAAACACATGCATAACATCAGAATATTAAGCGCAAATATCACTGATCTTTGTAGCCCTCTGCACGAAAATGAAAGCCTTTCAGGCATGAATATTGCTTTGGGTTTATATTCCAGCTCTTTATGTGGCGTCGTTGTTCTAACTCCATCGGGCAATGTAAACATGAATCGGGAAATATTAAAAAACGCCAACATGTCAACAGATTTCCATTTCGATCAAATCGATAATCAGTTGGACAAAATCGAGAATGATCTAACCAAGTATTATGGCGATGACAAACCGGGTCGAAAATTACGATCCGGTGATTTTATCCTAACGAAACATTCAAATTTGTCGCAGGCTCATTTAATTTTCCATCTTATCGCCGATGAACCATTCCAAAATTCTACTGAAATTAATTCAAGACACCCGATCATACTGGGCCTACGAAATATTTTAAAAGTAGCAAGTAAACATGATGTTACCATGCTAACGATACCCGCTTTGCTCAGTCATGAAATGTCCGAAGATATGACAGTTTCGTGGTGTATGAGACGGGCCGAATTAGTATTTAAATGCGCTAAAGGATTTATGATAGAGTCAGCCTCGTGGGGCGGAACAGAATTAAGTACATTACAACTTCTTTTGCCGCATAATATATCTGAAGAATTATTTATTTCATTGTCCGGCATGGTTCCAACCGTATTCAGAGTAGCAAATCCAAAAATATTTTAAAATTATATATATTGGTAAATTTAAATAAAAATTGTAATTTATTTTAAATGGTTACTGTTATTTATATTTACATACATGAGAAAATTAAATTGATTATTTAAGCGCTCATATTTTTAGTTTAAAAAAAAAAAAAAAAAAAGTGGGTATGTACGCAAGTTACATATTATATGTAATAAAACTAAATAAATGGAAATGTCTTTTTAAATTGTTGCAGTGCAACAATTTACTTGGGATTGTTTTTCTCGTCTCGTGTGTTATAGATGCCAATGACGTAGATACAAAATACGTAAAAAAAAATATTTGAGCGCTTGATAGCTTTTCACACATTTTCCTTAAATTACGTCAAACTTTTTTTTAAAAAAACAATATGGAAAATATATATCTATACGAGGAACATTTATTTCTTATTTTTATTATTTTTGGCACCTGATGGAACTTTGCCTTTTGCATTATTTGATAATTTTTGTTTCTTTTTTGGGTGTTCGTCTTCATCCTCTTCGTCTTCCTACAAAACAACATACAATAAAATTTGGTTCTTTTCTTTTTTTTTAAATAAGTTGATTTTAATTACCCCTTCTTCTTCTTCGTCCATAATTTCAGCCATTTCTTCAATATCATCGATGTCCTCGTATTCTTCTATCAAACCTGTGATGAATTGTCCATGTAAATGTACTGGGCCTGATCCATTTGTTAGTGTAAATGTAACGGGTGAATCTGTAAAATCTAAGTCCATTTGTGCTTGACGTGTTTCTCCAACTTTTAGTACAGCAATTGGAATTTTAACTGTATCCCGTACTGACATTGTTTCAGCCTGGACAACATTATATTCGTTTTCTTTAGCATCGACGCCCAAAAGTGCTTGTTTAATTACCAATTTGTGTCTTCTTAAATCTTCTTCATCTTTAAATGCTGGCTCCCACACAATAGAAGGCTTAGCAGTAGTTAAAGTAACTCCTAAAATAAAAGAATACAAAATCATTTATTAGTACAAGTAAAAAATGATTATATTAATTTTGTTAAATGGGGTAAACATAACCTCAACGTGAGTAATTAATAAAAAAAAAATAAAAAAACCGGTATCAAAAAAACCTTAGCCTCAAAGTTTTAACATTTAAAACGTTTTAGAACATACATAGAGCAATTTTGATAAGGACATGGTAATCGCACGCACACGGCTCTCAAACGTGTGCAAAACCGGATAATTAACTGTATGAACGCCAAAAAAAAAAATCGGCGTCCCTTTACTGTTTCTATAACAAATTGTTTTCTGGAACTTCATATGCCTTAAAACCATTTTAATTTACAGTTTAATTAAATTAATTACACTAACAATCGAAAAAAAATACATCGCATTAAATTAAATTTAGTAATGAAACGAATGAGTACCAATTTTTTTTAATATATAATGGCGTTTATTTTACTAAACAACAAACATTTGTCCCAAGACGCGCATTTTTTTCGCCAAGTCCTTCGTGTATTAAATAAAATTAAAATAACCGTAATATTATTAAAAACATAATTACACTGAATTAAAAAATATTCCTTACCATAAAAATATTCTTCAGGCATTATGATTAAAAGGTTTTTTAAAGATTTTAATTAAATAAATTTTTTTATAAGATTTTGTATTTTATAACACACAAAATGACACAATCAAACACCGGGCGTCCTCTTGTATATACGAATACGATGAAGTGAAAGTACAATCTGTTTTTATTTAATTCAAATCTCCAAAAAATGTTGGCCGAGTTCGGTTTTTTGCTTAAAATTTATGTCAAATATGATAAATATCTACATTTGTTTTCATTTATTTCGAGTAAAATTCATCTTATTTTTATATATTTATATATGAAAATATAATATAAAATGTAATGTTTAATTTACGTTACAAAAATGATTAGAAATAATTAATAAAATGATTAAAAATCGCATATTTTTGATTTGCGAATTTTAAATCAAACTGCTAGAATTTGCAAACTGCTGTAAACATGAAAATGGTAACGAAACAGGTAATGAGCAAAAAAAGTACATATGGATACATAGAGATACATATATTTGATTTTGAATTTATATAAAAACGTATTAAAATTAATTTTTTTTTAAATTAATAAATTTATTTTTATCAAATAAAAATAAAAAACATAAATTACAATTTTATTTTAGTTTTATATATTTTTGGACCGGTGTTCATTCCGGATAATTTTTTTATCCGTTACTCGTTAATTAGCAATTCCGTCGCGAGTTTCTCGTTGGCGTGTAAACTCCTTATGCAAGTATAACTTTACCGCAGTGCCGGGTTAACTTAAAGCTGTGACCTTTAAATCGGAAAGAAACCGGGATCGAATACCAATAGAAGCAGAATGCTAACTTCAATACACGATTTAAGAATATGAAAGAATAGATCACGAAAATATTTCTTTTTTTACTTCAACTGGATGGTTTTATTATTACCGGAAAGTAGGACCTATAATACCGGATTCACTAACCGCAAAATACTAAGTTAATAGTTTTTTTAAATAATAAATTTTTCTATTAGTATATCCGGTACATAACATGGATTAATATCCAAATAACTTATATCATCACATATACATATGTATATACTGTACCGTTTTATATTGGAAATGTATAGTTAGGTCTATGTACTAGTGGTGTATTTGGAACTCTGTATGTAGAGAACAGCTTATTTATGATGTAATCTTTACATCAAAATTCAATTTATTATTCAATTTAATTCCAGAATATACCAATCAGGGATTGACTATTGGAGCTTCGTGGATTCCATCTAGCGAAAAAATATGAATTAAGCCAGCTGTCCCAATTTGGCATTAAAATTAATTTGTTTCAAATGCTTGGTGATTGGAAGTTTTAAGCAGATTCGGGTCATTTTAACAGCTTGCATATTTCATGTTTTTACAGCAAAATACGCTTATCCTTCGTGTACAATCGTCAGTTTAACGACTGCCAAAGTTAAAATTGAGTCATCTATTGGAAAATAATATAACTAACGCGCTATAAAATTCGAACGCCAGCGAACGGAACAGTTAAAAATAATCTAGCGAAAATTGTTTAAACAATATAAATCCTATAATAATTTTATATTACCAGTCATCATATTGACGATTGCACAAGTTGGAGAAGGGCCACTAGCGAAAAAATAAAAATAATACATAACTGCAATTGCCACTATTGGTTAGTTACTTTTTAAACATCAAAAATACGTAGTTATCATGATTCAAAATTTGTCCGCTACGTGAGAGCCATGATGCTCCAATTGTAAATATATTTACATTAAGCCTTGTCCACGAGACCGCATTCAAATCCTAGAAAATCATCTTTCTCTGAGAATTTTTGTGTAATTAAGAGAATTTTTATGTGATTAAGTTGGTCGTCTGCGAGTTTTTTGATAAAAGTTAAATATATTGCAACTCAAGAGAAAAAGGGGCGCGTTTTTTGTCATTTTAATTTATTTCATTGGAAGAGATCGGATTTAAATTCCAGGGATTTGAATCCGACCTCGTGAACACGGCTTTACAGTTTCATTTAATGAAGAAGATATATACCCCTATTCCCTTACTCGTGTCACTTGTCGTTTCTTCCGATAATCGAATTTTACTATTCTCTTAGTCGATTGAACCGACAGTCGTCGATTGGAATTGGAATGACAAACATCGTATTCTAGTAGTCGTTATAAAAGTTTCGTGTCACGTCAAACTTTTTTTTAAAAAAACAATATGGAAAATATATATCTATACGAAAACATTTATTTCTTATTTTTATTATTTTTGGAATAATAAAAATAACCTGATGGAACTTTGCCTTTTGCATTATTTGATAATTTTTGTTTCTTTTTTGTTTCTTTTTTGGGTGGGTGTTCGTCTTCATCCTCTTCGTCTTCCTAAAATTTGGTTTTCTTTTTTTTTTAAATAAGTTGATTTTAATTACCCCTTCTTCTTCTTCTTCAATATCATCGATGTCCTCGTATTCTTCTATCAAACCTGTGATGAATTGTCCATGTAAATGTACTGGGCCTGATCCATTTGTTAGTGTAAATGTAACGGGTGAATCTGTAAAATCTAAGTCCATTTGTGCTTGACGTGTTTCTCCAACTTTTAGTACAGCAATTGGAATTTTAACTGTATCCCGTACTGACATTGTTTCAGCCTGGACAACATTATATTCGTTTTCTTTAGCACCGACGCCCAAAAGTACTTGTTTAATTACCAATTTATGTCTTCTTAAATCTTCTTCATCTTTAAATGCTGGCTCCCACACAATAGAAGGCTTAGCAGTAGTTAAAGTAACTCCTAAAATAAAAGAATACAACATCATTTATTAGTACAAGTAAAAAATGATTATATCAATTTTGTTAAATGGGGTAAACATAACCTCAACGTGAGTAATTAATAAAAAAAAATAAAAAAACCGGTACCACCTTAGCCTCAAAGTTTTAACATTTAAAACGTTTTAGAACATACATAGAGCAATTTTGATAAGGACATGGTAATCGCACGCACACGGCTCTCAAAAGTGTGCAAAACCAGATAATTAACTGTATGAACGCCAAAAAAAAAATCGGCGTCCCTTTACTGTTTCTATAACAAATTGTTTTCTGGAACTTCATATGCCTTAAAACCATTTTAATTTACAGCTTTAATTAAATTAATTACACTAACAATCGAAAAAAAATACATCGCATTAAATTAAATTTAGTAATGAAACGAATGAGTACCAATTTTTTTAAATAATATAATGGCGTTTATTTTACTAAACAACAAACATTTGTCCCAAGACGCGCATTTTTTTCGCCAAGTCCTTCGTGTATTAAAAAAAATTAAAATAACCGTAATATTATTAAAAACATAATTAACCATAAAAATATTCGGCTATGATTTGATATATGTCACCACGAACTAGTAGCGCCATTTTTTCAAAGGTGGAAATTTTTTAAAATAAATATCGTGCTACTTTAATCAAGGTGGGAAATTTTGAAATTAAAAATGTATAATATTTATAGAAATTTCCGCTTTTGGAATTAATGCAGTATATATTTTCGCTGTATTGCTTAATAATAAAAATAAATTTATTTATATTTCACAGTGTGCTTAATACGTTTTTTTAATTTTTTTTAAGAAAAAATCGACAGTGTACAATATACATAAGAGGAATTTCGGATGAAATGTACATATTGTTATATTGTAATAAAATATTATGTATATATATATATATTTATCTTAATAATAAAGTTGTCTACATAAATTTTTTATTTTTGTATATGATAGACCACGGAAACCGTTTTTTCATTAGATTATAAACTGAAAAATTTGGTACATACGTGTAGATTTTCGGCAGAAGGGACCAATGCTAAGCGGCTTTGAGGAGTTCCCTATTTTAGTATGCGTTTAAATGGTAATAATATTTTGTTATGGACTATAAACAAATTTACAAGTAATTTAAGAAAATTTAATTGTAATATTTGAGTTATGAAACTACAACAAATTAGATTCATATATTTACAACGAATTAAATTCATATTAAAATTACATATGTATACAACGAATTAAATTATAAATAAAAATCAATAAATTAAATGTACCTGCGTTAATTAGAAGTATTTTATACTCGCGAAGCGAGTATAAAATACTTCTAATTAACGCAAAACCGAAAAATTTGGTACATACGTCTAGATGTTGGGTAGAAGGGACCAATGCTAAGCGGCTTTGAGGAGTTCTCTATTTTAGTATGCGTTTAAATGGTAATAATATTTTGTTATGGACTATAAACAAATTTACAAGTAATTTAAGAAAATTTAATTGTAATATTTCAGTTAAGAAACTACAACGAATTAGATTCATATATTTACAACGAATTAAATTCATCTTAAAATTAGATATGTATACAACGAATTAAATTATAAATAAAAATCAATAAATTACATGTACCTGCGTTAATTAGAAGTATTTTATACTCGAGAAGCGAGTATAAAATACTTCTAATTAACGCAAAACCGAAAAATTTGGTACATACGTGTAGATTTTGGGTAGAAGGGTCCAATGCTAAGCGGCTTTGAGGAGTTCCCAATTTTAGTATGTGTTTAAATGGTACTAAAATTTGAATTTCAACCGATAATTTGGTACATACGTGTAGATTTTGGGCCGAAGGGTCCAATGCTAAGCGGCTTTGAGGAGTTCCCAATTTTAGTATGTGTTTAAATGGTACTAAAATTTGAATTTCAACCGATAATTTGGTACTTACGTGTAGATTTTGGGCCGAAGGGTCCAATGCTAAGCGGCTTTGAGGAGTTCCCAATTTTAGTATGTGTTTAAATGGTACTAAAATTTGAATTTCAACCGATAATTTGGTAGGGTCCAATGCTAAGCGGCTTTGAGGAGTTCTCAATTTTAGTATGAGTTTGAATGTTAATAATAATATTGAATATCAACGGAAAATTTTGATCTTTTCTGAAAGATTTAATATAAACCGAAAATATTGATATTCACATACCCGCATACATTGCTTGCAAAATGGGCCAAGCTATGGCCGAGGTTGAAATCTATATATATTGCCTTAATTTTAAAGAAAATTGCAAGTAATAAAAAAACCCATAGATTAATCGTAAATAAAATTTAATATTTAATCACAAAATTTAATCTACAATTGTTCAAAAACTATGATCCGTTTGCGTTTGGGTATAAGGAATCGAGATATTCTGCGCGTACTGCATTGAATTTGGGACTGATAATTAATAAATAAGAATCACAAACAAAAAACGTTTTATTTATTATTACATATTGACAACAGGCAAAAGTCGATATTTAAGGCAATGAGAATGTCATATCGTCGGTAAAAGAAAATCGAGATGATGCCTATTAAAAATATAATTTATATTATAAAAAAAACAAATACTTCAATCTTACATTTCAGATTTGACAGATAAAACTATGTACATATTTTTACAATTTTTTATCCTAGATTCAAATCATTATTTTATCCGGGTAACAAACCAAGTGTTATATTAAGCGGTTATCTAAGACACTAACCGCTATAGTTTAAAAAAAATCCGCTGTATACAAAGTGGCGCCACCGTCGAAAAACGATGGTGACATATATCAAATCTGTTCCCAAATACTTCAATCTTACATTTCAGATTTGACAGATAAAACTATGTAAATATTTTTACAATTTTTTATCCTAGATTCAAATCATTATTTTATCCGGGTAACAAACCAAGTGTTATATTAAGCGGTTATCTAAGACACTAACCGCTATAGTTTAAAAAAAATCCGCTGTATACAAAGTGGCGCCACCGTCGAAAAACGATGGTGACATATATCAAATCTGTTCCAAGTGAAAGTACAATCTGTTTTTTTAATTCAAATCTCCAAAAAATGTTGGCCGAGTTCGGTTTTTTGCTTGAAATTTATGTCAAATATGATAAATATCTACATTTGTTTTCATTTATTTCGAGTAAAATTCATCTTATTTTTATATATTTATATATGAAAATATAATATAAAATGTAATGTTTAATTTACGTTACAAAATTGATTAGAAATAATTAATAAAATGATTAAAAATCGAATATTTTTGATTTGCGAATTTTAAATCAAACTGCTAGAATTTGCAAACTGCTGTAAACATGAAAATGGTAACGAAACAGGTAATGAGCAAAAAAAGTACATATGGATACATAGAGATACATAATATATGTATTTGATTTTGAATTTATATAAAAACGTATTAATATTAATTTTTTTTTAAATTAATAAATTTATTTTTATTAAATAAAAATAAAAAACATAAATTACAATTTTATTTTAGTTTTATATATTTTTGGACCGGTATTCATTCCGGATAATTTTTTTATCCGTTACTCGTTAATTAGCAATTCCGTCGCGATTTTCTCGTTGGCGTGTAAACTCTATATGCAAGTATAACTTTACCGCAGTGCCGGGTTAACTTAAAGCTGTGACATTTAAATCGGAAAGAAACCGGGATCGAATACTAATAGAAGCAGAATGGAGAATGCTAACTTCAATACACGATTTAAGAATATGAAAGAATTAATTAAATTAATTTGTTTCAAAGTGTTGGTGATTGGAAGTTTTAAGCAGATTCAGGTCATTTTAACAGCTTGCATATTTCATGTTTTTACAGGAAAATACGCTTATCCTTCGTGTACAATCGTCAGTTTAACGACTGCCAAAGTTAAAATTGAGTCATCTATTGGAAAATAATATAACTAACGCGCTATAAAATTCGATCGCCAGCGAACGGAACAGTTAAAAATAATCTAGCGAAAATTGTTTAAACAATATAAATCCTATAATAATTTTATATTACCAGTCATCATATTGACGATTGCACAAGTTGGAGAAGGCCCACTAGCCAAAAAATAAAAATAATACATAACTGCAATTGCCACTTTATATATTGGTTAGTTACTTTTTAAACATCAAAAATACGTAGTTATCATGATTCAAAATTTGTCCGCTACGTGAGAGCCATGATGCTCCAATTGTAAATATATTAACATTAAGCCTTGTCCACGAGACCGCATTCAAATTCTAGGAAATCAAATCCGATCTTTCTCTGAGAGAATTTTTGTGTGATTAAGAGAATTTTTATGTGATTAAGTTGGTCGTCTGCGAGTTTTTTGATAAAAGTTAAATATATTGCAACTCAAGAAGAGAAAAAGGGGCGCGTTTTTTGTCATTTTAATTGATTTCATTGGGAGAGAGATCGGATTTAAATTCCAGGGATTTGAATCCGACCTCGTGAACACGGCTTTATAGTTTCATTTAATGAAGAAGATATTTAGATAAATATGTTGGAAATATTTTGTATTCATATTCATCAATCAATGTAGGCTATGTTTTCTAAAGAAAAAAGACAAGTGAAATGAATATTTTATTATAATAAAAATTGTAGTCTGTTGTACATGTAACACTTTATTTAGATAATAAATAAATTAAATTTAACAAAGGTTATAGGCCCAGAACAACGCATATTAAATAGGATTTTATTATTCTAAATTTTTTTTTGTGTACACGTAAAAATAATCGAAACGTAAAAAAATGAGTGACATTATCGCAAAATATCAAATTCCTCGGTTGAATGCAGAAAATTATTTCAATTGGCGATTCAGGATGGAAATGGTATTAAAGCGCGATGGAGTGTGGAATGCGATCACAAAAGATCGGCCGGAGAACAATGCCGATGAATGGGACAAAGCGGATGAAAAAGCACATTCAACTATTTCATTGTGCGTGGAAGATAGCCAAATACATCATATCCGAAACACGAAAAATGCGAAACAAGCATGGAAAGTATTAAAAGATTTCCATGAGCGTGATTCGCCGGGCACTAAAGTGCGAATATTGCGTGAAATAATGCGACAACGTGCAACAGAGGAAACTGATATGGAGATGCAGGTCAACCACATGAATGAGTTATTCCAGAAGCTGCTTGCGCTTGGTGAAGACTTCAGTCCAGAATTTTTCATGAGTGCCACGTTACTTGGTTCCCTGCCACGCAGCTACGATGGATTGATTACAGCACTCGAGGTATATGACGAAGAAAAATTGACGCCAGAATTGGTACGTGCAAAAATTACAGAGGAACATAGACGACGAAAAGATCGGGATGTATCCAAAAATTCTATTTGTGATGAGAATGCATTAAAAGTAACAAATAATGGTTCACATATAACAAAGAAAATTGTCAGCTGTTACTTCTGTAAAAAGTCAGGTCATTTTCGAAATATGTGCAATGAATATGCAAAATGGAAGGCAAGAAATAACAATGAAGATAACAAATCGAAGGCGAATATAATTCAACAACGTAATACGGATGAAATCTTGTTCATTGTTGGCACATGTTCAAGCGAATGGATAATCGATTCTGGAGCGACATGTCACATTTCCTGTCGTCGTGATGTATTCATCGAATTCGACGGATTACATACTGAAAACGTATCGCTTGCAAACGGCCAGCAAATAAAATCGACTGGCAAGGGCAGTGTGGTTGTGCAGTTTATGAACAAAGATGGAATTCCCAGTAATGTAAAAATTGAAAATGTTTTGTATATTCCTGAAATTGGCGGAAATTTAATTTCTGTGAAACAATTGACCAAAAAAGGGCTAAATGTGATATTCAGCGGAGATGTCTGTGAGATTTGGTCAGCTGACAACAAGTATCAGATTGCTATCGCGGAGATTGCAAATAATTTGTACCGGATGCGTGTAGCAAATAATAATATTAATTTGGTTGCAAATAAACAAAATGTCTGTATCCATGAATGGCATCGTATTCTAGGCCACCGCAGCATCGACGCAGTGAAAAATATTCCGAAAGATGGTCTTGTAGAAGGGATGAAGCTGGCAGGCTGCAAATCGAATTGTATCCATGCGGCAGAATGTGAAGTCTGTATCAAGGGAAAGTTAACTCGAATGTCATTCCCAAAGGAATCTAAAAATTGTTCATTGAAAATTTTGGATCTGGTTCACAGTGATATATGTGGACCTATACAAACGGCCACATTCGGAGATAAACGGTATATATTAACGTTTATTGACGATTTTTCAAGATATACGTCCGTATATTTGTTAAAAGAGAAATCTGAAACATTCCAACGATTTAAAGAATTCCACAAGCTTGTCCAAAATAAATTTGGAATGAAAATTAAATGTATTCGAACAGATCGTGGCGGAGAATATATCGGCAAGGAATTCGTGCAATACTTGAATATAAACGGAATCAAAATTCATCGTACGGCGCCATATTCTCCTCAACAGAATGGTGTTGCAGAACGCAAAAATCGTACATTAATGGAAATGGCCCGTTGTATGCTGCTGGATGCTAAATTGGAATATCGTTGTTGGGGTGAAGCGATAGTGATGGCGAATTGTTTACAAAATTTATTGCCATGGAAGGCAGTAAAACGAACTCCATTCGAAATTTGGCAAGGTAGAAAATCATTTTATGGAAATTTGAAACGATTTGGCGCAAAATGCTTTGTACGAATCCAAGATGCCCAGCGTCAGAAATTGGATTTGAAAGCAGAAGAGGCAATTTTTCTAGGCTTTGATTCCGAATCGAAAGCATACAGATGTTTCGTACCGGCAAAACATAAGATCGTAATTTCCCGAGACGTAAAATTTATAGATGATTGTGATATTAAGCCAAAGTGCAACCTACCGGCAAAACCTATTAACAATCATCATGGGAAGATTGCTGTGAAGACCAGAGCAGAATCTTCTATTTACTTTGATTCCGACGATTCTGAAACTGTTAATGACACCAACCAATCAAATGGCATGCTAAATAATGATACGATTATAGAAAGCATAGAAAATGATGCTCCAGTCAGCAATTTTTTGATAGAGTTACCAAGGCAATCTAATCGTCCAAATAAGGGTATACCTCCAAAACGTTTGATCGAAGAAATCAGCGTCGTTATCAATGGCGAACCATCCAATTTTAACGAAGCTGTTTCATGTATTCAAAAGGATAATTGGATTGTTGCCATGGAGGAGGAGTATGCATCGCAGATTAAAAATGAAACGTGGAAACTGGTAGATTTACCTGAGAACAAAAATTTGATCGGATGTAAATGGGTATACAAGTTAAAAACTAATGCTAGTGGACAGATACAGAAATACAAGGCTAGATTAGTCGTACAGGGCTTTAATCAAAAATTCGGAGTAGATTATGATCAAGTGTTTGCTCCTGTTGCAAGACATGCAACATTTAGAATTTTACTGTCCATCGCAGTGAGCCGGAAAATGACAATTAATCATTTTGATGTGAAGACCGCTTTCCTGAATGGTGACTTGGAGGAGGAGATATATATGCGACAACCACCTGGTTTTATCACCGAAGGAAATGAGGACAAGGTATGTCTGTTAAACAAGAGTATTTATGGTTTGAAACAGTCAGCACGGGTCTGGAATGAAAAATTACATAACGTAATTACCTTATCAGTGCAGGAGTCATGCAGAGCAAAGCTGATAATTGCTTATACACATACCATGGGAAAGATGGTTTCCTATTCGTATTAATATATGTCGATGATATATTGGTAATTTACAACGATAAGCAATGTGGCGATGAAATTGAGAAAGTGTTGCGTTTAAATTTTGAAATTGATAATCTTGGTTTGCTTTCAAATTATTTGGGTATGAGAACCACAAGAGATGAAAAATGTTATTTGCTTGATCAGGAAACTTACATTTTGAACGTTGTTGCTAGATTTAATTTGGAGAACTCCAAAGAGACTGATATTCCATTGAGCCCATCGTATCATAAAGAGGCCGATGAAGAGAAATTATCGAGCAATGTAAAATATCGTGCAGTAATTGGATGCTTATTATACATATCGACGAATACGCGACCTGATATTGCAGCTGGAGTAACAATATTATCGCAGAAAGTAGCTAATCCGACGCAATCCGATTGGAATGAAGTGAAGAAATTAATTCGCTACCTCAAAGGAACTTCGAAACTTCGTTTGAAATTAGGAGATTCGGAAATGAGTGAGGAACTCATTGGATACGCTGATGCTAATTGGGCAGAAGACCGCCAAACCAGAAAGTCCAATTCTGGTTACATATTTTTATTAAATGGTGCAATCAGCTGGTCATGTAAAAGGCAGGATTGTGTGGCTTTATCATCAACTGAAGCTGAGTTCATCGCACTGTCCGAGTGTTGCAAGGAAGCGATTTGGATTCAACGTATTTTACGTTGTCTCAAATGTATTCGAGGACAACCAAGCGAGCGTGATCAAGATGATAATCAATGAAAAGTTTAGCAACCGTTCAAAGCACATAGATACCAAAGTGCATTTCGTAAAGGAATACGTGGACAAAAATCTTATAAAAATCGAATATTGTCCAACTGAAGAAATGTTAGCAGACATGTTCACAAAAGGTCTTGCTAAAGCAAAATTTCAATTATTTAGAGATAAATGTCAATTAGTTAATTATATGTAAATTGATACTAATAGAATCTGAATGCAAATTAAGGAGGAGTGTTGGAAATATTTTGTATTCATATTCATCAATCAATGTAGGCTATGTTTTCTAAAGAAAAAAGACAAGTGAAATGAATATTTTATTATAATAAAAATTGTAGTCTGTTGTACATGTAACACTTTATTTAGATAATAAATAAATTAAATTTAACAAAATAGATCAAATTTTCCGGAAGAGGCAGCATGGTCAATGTATAATAACTAGACGTTTGCCGCTAGATATCACTAAATAGCAAAGATTATTGACGATTGTAAAAGTAAGCTAAGCTCTCTTGCGGAAAAAATTTATTTAAAAGAACTATCCATTCAAAGTTTGTGTTGTTGTTTTTGTATTCGAAATTAGGTGGCTGTGTGTTTTTAAACGTAATGGATAGATAGTTTTATTTTTATTTTAATCGTTAATGGATAGATGATAGTTATATTTTAGAAAAATTTCGCTACCTGGAATCCATGATGCTCTAATCGTCAATTGACGATTGTAAAAGTAAAGAAAACAACTCTCGTGGAAAAAATAAAAACAAAATATATAATGACTTTTGTGATTGGCGTGGTATTGACTATAAAGTAAATAATAAATAATTATACATAATTTTATTCAATACAAAAAACGCTTTTACTTTGGTAAAATTTCCCACAGTATTTTGCATTATAAAAATACATAACCCGGGGTCTACACTATGCAAATTTGCTGATATTTTCTCTCATGATAATTTATGTTTGTATGTGTTTTTTTCAATGTATTGTTAAATATGCATTTGTTAAAAAATTATCATAACTGGGCATTTTACTCTCATGATAATTTCTTCGAATGTCAAATAAAATTCGGTGACCCGGGGTCTACACTATGCAAATATGCTGATATTTTCTCTCATGAAATTAAATTTACCAATGTATGTGTAAGTATATTATACATATTTTGACATTCTCAGCAAATTATCAGGAGGCTATTTCACGAAAAAATTATCATGAAATTTTCACGAAATGTCACTATGGTTTTCATTTTTTTCATAGCTGCATAAAAAAAAATATTCACGATTTTAAAAACCTACTAATTTTCTGACAGTATTCACCGAATTTTATTTGACATTCGAAGAAATTATCATGAGAGTAAAATGCCCAGTTATGATAATATTTTAACAAATATTTAACAATACATTGAAAAAAACACATACAAACATAAATTATCATGAGAGAAAATATCAGCAAATTTGCATAGTGTAGACCCCGGGTGAATACTGTCAGAAAATTAGTAGGTTTTTAAAATCGTGAATATTTTTTTTATGCAGCTATGAAAAAAATGAAAACCATAGTGACATTTCGTGAAAATTTCATGATAATTTTTTCGTGAAATAGCCTCCTGATAATTTACTGAGAATGTCAAAATATGTATAATATACTTACACATACATTGGTAAATTTAATTTCATGAGAGAAAATATCAGCATATTTGCATAGTGTAGACCCCGGGTAAAAGTCAAATTGCTCGTATATCCGCGCTTCAAAAATTTTCCGCTACTTGGGATCGGTGATTTTTCAGTCGTGAATTGACGATTGTAAAAGTAGAGAAATATGCCTCTCTTGGATCCTTTATACAGAAACAGTTCATATTTTGTTGTTGTTTTTAGACTCGACTCTGTTTATAGTGCACGTTTTTAGAGTTAATTCGACTAGATGCTATAAATTTGATAGGTTGAGTCGAGTTAAGTATAAGATGACTCAACATGTGACTCAACTCATCCATTTATAGTTAAATATAACCTAGGTTCAACCTAGGTTTAACTCTTAACATAAACATAAATTTACTAATTGATTATGGAGGAAATAGTAATGACAATTATTTCTATTTTTTCATGTCAACGGGAACCTTTTACAACGACTACTAGAATACGATGATTCTCCAATCGACGACTGTCTCTTCATTCGACTAAAAGAATAGTAAAATTGTATAATCGGAAGAAACACGAATAAAGTCGAGCTTACGAGACCGGATTCAAATCCTACGAATTTATATCCGATCTCTCTCTCCCAATCAAATCATTTAAAATTACAAAAAAACGCCCCTTTTTCACTTCTGGAGTTGAAATAATTTCAATTCTTAGTATGAATTTTAAATCTGATTTCGTGTACCGGACTTAAGGGAATAAGGGCCGAAATTTCAATAAAAAACAGAGTTTTGTCAGAAAGCGTTATTGAAAAAGCCACTTGAGATTTAAATTCTAATCTTGTTAAATTTTATGGATTGAATATTAATTATACATATTTGTTTCTTGTAATTTATTAATTCTGGGACATAACCACATAATTCAATAAGGAATAGGGTTCATTGTGAGCAGTTTCGAGGTGTGCGCTAGCTTTGTAGAACGTAACTACCGCGCAGATTGAGATATTGCTGCATGAATAAGATACAAATATCTATGTACATATATATGTAGTACGTTTATGTAAGAGTTCCACCTAGGTTATCATTCACAATAAACGGAGCCGAGTCATCTTATTGTTAACTCGACTCAACCTAATAAATTTATAGAGTCGAATCGAGTTAACTCTAAAAAAGTGCACTATGAAAGGAGTCGAATGAAAAACACAACAACAAAAATATGAACGTTATTCTGTTGCTATTTTTTTTCAATTTTATTTTTGTGTTTTTAATTTACGATTTTATTGTTTCTGTCTTAATTAAATTTTTAAATCATTTTTTATATATGACATTTATAACTCGGTTTCATCCCTGTTTCGGTTCGATTACGCCTTGACTCTGCAGTATAAACGCTAAAAAGATAACTCGGATTTAATACAAAGTTAACTACAAGATAACCTTGAACAAACGCACCATTTATATATCTAGTAGAATACAAATAATATCCTATGTACTGGCCTATAATGGTAATTCATTAGTGGTATGTACATATATATTAGGCATTGATGATTTTCGAACAGTTGACACACCGCACAGAGCACATAGTTTTATTAATTTATAAAAGATGGCCGATTCATTGTCAAAAAATGACAAAAAAACTTATATCGAATTTTTTATAGAAACTTCATTTTTTATTATTTAAATTTAGTTTAAAACGTATTACATCGATATAATTATTAGTTGTTTTACAAATTTATTATTTTAAGTTTTATAATGAAATACATTTAATGCAAAGTAAATAAAGTGCCGTGTAGTAAAATTCCGAGGAAAATAATTATGTGGAAGTGTCATAAATGTGGAAAACCCGTGTATTTTGGTAAATATAATTTTCAATTTCTAAATAAAAAGATTATTGTTAATTTATACATTTATAGCCGAACGGAAACAATCACTGGGTTACGACTGGCATCCTGAATGTTTGAGATGTGAGGAGTGCGGTAAGCGACTCAATCCTGGGCAACATGCTGAGGTATATCCGTACACTATTTTTGTTATTCCTTTGTTTCATATTTTAAATCATTTATAGCACAAAGGAGTTCCGTACTGTCATGTCCCATGTTATGGTGCTCTATTTGGGCCCCAACTATTCGGTCATGGAACGCGTGTTGAATCACACAAAAGTTTTGGTCAAAAGGGAGTAGCTCGTTCGATAAGTGCCAACCCTGGACCTTCGTTACCTCGTGAAATTCTTGAAAGTAAATTAAAAATATTTAACGATTTTTTTGATAGTCGCAGTATTGAAGTTCGTAGCCGGGAGGTAAATGGGCGAATTATTTTGGAAGGCCCGTTGCGCGTATATTGGGGCGTACACGGAGTCATTCATCTTAAGGAAGATGATGATCAGCGAACTGTAGTTACTATACGGAAACGAAATTCATGCAGGTTTCCAAATAATTTTCGAAATTCTGAAAATTTTGATTATTCCGATAATTCAGAATTGACTAGTCCTAGTATAGAAAGTGATATATCGGTGACCGATACGTATGACACAACCGAATCTTCATTCCCCGAAGATTCAACTTCATCGAACTCGTCATCCAAAGAAGTTTCTCCCGCACATCACAAATCATCCACGCTTCCGACTAAATTAAACGTAAAGGAATTCGATTGGGATGAGATCGATGATTTATTACAAGTTGAACGTCGAGTCGATGACACTGGAAAATTATACCAAACTATGCCTTCACCGTTGCCTTCACAAAGCAGTCTGGATTCTATTACAGCCTCGGAAAATAATAGTGCTGAGGAAATTATAAGCACGTTAAGTCCGGGTCAACAAGAAACTTTAATATCCACATCGGCCGCATTCGAAGAGGATTCCGAGTGTAATACACTAAAGGCTTGCGATTTTGATGAGTTTAAAAAGCAAACAGATGAAGAGTATATCACGTGTGCCAATGAAATGATGAACGTTAGCCAAGATACACTGAAGCTTAATCAACCTATTGATCCGTCTCGTATTAATGATTCGCTGAAACTATACTCGGAAAATATAATGAGCAAAAGTTTTCACGGAGTTGAAAATAAAGGGTATTCACTACAAAAATCTGGATCGGCTACATTACGATCTCACATCGTATCTGATGACGATACGAGTTGGCTTGAACGTATGAGCTCATTGAATCGCTCGAAATCTGGGCCAAATTGTTTTGGTAGTAATTTTATTGAAAATATGGATGGTACATTGCGACCTTCCACTATCCGAAAAGCTGAACGACAATTCATCAACATTAACATGGATGATTATAAACCGATGCCGGACGATTCCAATGGCGAACCCTTTAACGGCATAAATAATTGTGATGAAGATTCAAGTGCAGAAATTGATGATGAAGTTGTTTTGCGGCGGCCAAAAAAACCCGGCTCAACAGCTATAAAACGACGTTCCGGAAATCGACGATCACGGACCAAAATAAAACGACGCTGCTCGATAAACGGACACTTTTATAATCGCGAGACATCGTTTTTTACACCGCCACACGGATCACAAATGAGCGTTTGGATTTCATCACTAGTAAGCACACAGGAAGTGGTGAATTTATTACTCGAAAAGTATAAGGTAGAAAGCCGGGCCGAAAATTTTACGCTATTTATTGTTCGTGATAATGGGGAGCAGCGTCGTTTACGTGAAGATGATTTTCCATTAATTGTCCGGATAATGTTGGGACCGCATGAAGATATAACAAAATTATATTTAGTCGATGCTCAAGATACGCCCGAAATAAGTAGTGATGTTGCACAATTTTTAAATCTATCAATTCCAGAATGTCGCTCGATAATGGATCGATATAATGAGGAACAAGATCGGGAGATCGTGCGTATTAGAGAAAAGTAAGTAGTATTTTATTTTATTTACTCCTATAGAGACCCTTATTAAGTTGAAGCCCGCTTCAGAAATTTTTTAGGTGAGAAGTAAGCTAACAACTGATGATAAACTGAATGGCAGCTATTATATATGTGTTATTCCTAATAAAATAAAACTTTCGGGGTACAATTTTATTCTAAATTTAATCTATTATTTATTGAATTTCTTTATTATATTTTATTCCGTTAAATTACAATTCTTATAATTAAATATCCCAAAATTAACGAAAAATGAAACAAAACCGAAAGCTTTTTAGTTTTAGCCTCATAAGAAACGAAGCAATATATAGCTCACAGTTGAGGTTCTTATATTGTGGAATTTATCGTCTGACGCATATAAAACTATACTTGAGAGTTTCAATGATCTCCACTTTGGTGTTTTACTAGCAGGGTGCATTCCAGCTAATTATAATTACGCCACTTATTTTTTATTGATATCTGACAAGAATGTCGCTATCTATAATAATTGTATTTATTAAATTCTTTTTCAGGTACGCAGAAATGAAAAGGCGGATAACACAACGTATGGAATCATTAAAAGTTAGATTATAAATTTCGAATAACACAACAGAAATTCATGAGTCTATTTAAAATTCTATTTTATTCACAATTAATTTTTTACAATACTAATTTGGATTTGGGACTGGATATGCTAAACTATGAACGATTGGTTCAATTTTTTTTTATTTAAAAGAAAAGTACAAAACGCAACAAAAAAAAAACTATAAAATCTCATGAATTTATAGAATCTCAATCTGCTTATTAATTTAACAAATAAAATC
Source organism: Tipula unca (assembly GCA_951394425.1). Classification (NCBI taxonomy): domain Eukaryota; kingdom Metazoa; phylum Arthropoda; class Insecta; order Diptera; family Tipulidae; genus Tipula; species Tipula unca. Next base: position 6,003,190 of record OX596381.1, on the reverse strand, counting down.
TATTCCTGTTACCAACTACAACTATAAAAAAAATTTAATTGGTAAACTAAAAGACTTTATTTTTATATAATATTGAACAAAAGTAAAAAAACTAATTACTACCATTTCATATTAAACACATTTATATATTTAATAATAAGAATAAGAACTAATTTTTTAGACTAATAAAGAAAATGTTATATTTATCTTAATTTTTTCTTTTTTTTTTATATCATTCATGTTATATCATAATCAAAATGTTAAAAAAATTATTATGCAAACTGTTTTAAAAAAAAATCGTAAGCCCATTATATTTGAAACACCAAGATCAAATATTATAGGACTAACTAATTTAGTATTACCAAAGAATGTATGAGGATGGCTAGTTACAACTTACAGCAGTGTTATTTTTTTTTGGATAATACCATAATGTGTAATTCAGAGACAATATATTATTAATTAGAAAAACAGTAGTGTGTAAATTAAAAAAATGAGAAAAATATATATAATGCAAAGTATTTTAAATTATTTTTTGTATGAATTTTAATCTACATCTAGATCGTATTACCTAAAATCATTAATCAAAAAGATATTAATTGTAGCTTCTACACAATTTAAAAGTCTCCATAAAACAAATCTCGAATCGTACTTTGATTGGTAGAGAGTGCAGTGTGATTATTTTTTCGACTGACTCCCGCAGTTATGTACTGAGCTTGAATGGAAAGTGACATAAAAAGACAGGCGAGTAGGATTTTAAAATAATTTCCTGACTCATAAATGAAGATTCAAAATAAAAAAACAGTGATGAATATTGCAACATACTCGTATGTATGTATATAATATGCACTCGTATTCATAACAACTCGAAATATAGGCACTCAACATGGAGTTAAGTATGCTCTTTAGAGTTTTATTTAGAACACAAATTTTGATTACCTTACATTCACCATGCCACTTTGTACCAAAACCGACGCATATCTCGTACACAAAGACGGTCATGTATTGGACTGCTACTCAGCTATCTTTTGTATCAATCTATATTCAAATGAGTACTGGAATTTTAACTTACAAATATAATTTTCCGTATGACAAAATCAAGTAACCGAGCAATATATTTTGAAGAGCACACGACAAATATGTCACTAACCCCGTCAAAATCAAAAATAAAATCTAATGAAAAATATTCCAAACGTGCTATTAAAACAATCTTAATTGAAATACTTTTATATATCATATTCGTTGTGGTAACCTCTTTCTGTATGACTGATTTGTGAAACAATGATCCGTAACTAACATAAATTATATTTCGTATTGCAGTGGCATTCCAACTATCTGGAGCCCGAATGTATTATTTCACCCAAATAATGCGAAAATTATTTATTGAACGGAGTTTTGCCAATCACAATGGAGTCTTTTTAACATTCGAAGAAATTAGTGTAGTCGAAGAATTTTGGCTATACTGCGAAAATGTTTTATTACCAATCATTTATGGGAACGATACACTAATTATCAATGAAAATAAATTGATCGGATTGGTGCGAATTCGTCAGATCAGAATTAAAAAAAATTCATGTAAAGTGCATTACCTGTTTGCCAATCAGTTTAAATACTGTTATGCCGAGTATAGCGAGAAAAATGAGGATACTGAACCGTTAGTACGGGACGGATTTACTTACAAGCATCATAAAGAAAAAGATTTCTTGAAAAAAATCACAACTTACGGTGTTTTATCTTCGTATCCATCGGGCGGTTATATACAGGATCTGGGCCGTACGTTGGTAGAGAATGTGGAAATTTTGGAAAATTTACGTTCCCATAAATGGGTTGATCGTGGTACCAGGGCCATAATAATCGAGTTCACGATTTATAATGGAAACAGTAATATATTTTGTGTGGTGAAGTAAATCAACTACTTACTCACCTAATGATATATACACTATGAAAAATATATTTAGATTAATTTTAGAAATTCCGCCATCTGGAGGTGTGGTTTCTAGCTATATGCTCCGAACAGTAAAATTACTTCGATTCCGTTCGGCATGGGATTATATTATACTCGGACTGGAAGTTTGGTTTTTAGTACAAATCCTTTATTTTACAGTCACAGAAATTATGAAAATGCGAAATGAAAAGTGGAAATATTTTAAATCGTTTTGGAATTGGAATGATTTATTGATCATATTGGTATGTTAAGATTAAGCTTTAATTAACTTAATACTAAACGAACGATTTATTTTATTTAGATGTCATACACAATGATTGCATACTCGATATTCAGTTTTCTCTATGTCCGCATTAAGATAGCTAAATATGTAAATGAAAGTGATAGCATGTTCGTCAGTTTTGATGTAATTACATTTTGGCAATCGATCTATAACAATATAGTCGCGATCGTTACATTCTTACTTTGGATAAAACTGCTAAAATTTATCAGCTTTTTTAATCAGTCGATGTTACAGTTTAGTACCACTTTAAAACGATGTGCGAAGGATTTACTTGGGTTTAGTATAATGTTCATTATTGTATTTATTGCATTTGCACATCTCGGGTTTATGTTGTTTGGCACTGAAAACGAAGATTTTCGAAATTTTAAATATTCGATATTTACTTTGATGCGCACTGTGTTGGGCGATTTTAATTATGTCGCACTAGAGCAGTCTAATTGGGTACTTGGACCGATATACTTCCTAGCATTTATATTTCTTGTATTTTTTGTTCTACTCAATATGTTTTTGGCCATTATTAATGATACCTATTCGGAGGTAAAATCGGAACCGCAGAAACCTATACATTTTTGGCGGGATTTAAGGAATTTATGTCGAAAAAATAAATTGGAGACTGCCGATCAATCCTCAATTGATTCTATTTCTAAAAGAGACGAGAGAGATATGAATAAAACTTCGAACGTGAAAATGGATGAGGAGTTTAAGCAGTTCACAAAATACGAACTCGATAAAATGGATAAACGTTTGAAAACGGTTGAATTTACAATCGATGGTGTCGTAAATAAATTAGACGAACTAATTAAGAATTTGGAAGGTAAACTGTTAAAAAGTCAATAAAAATATTTTTAAAAGTTGGTAGTTTTTCTTCAGATGATTTTATGCTTTATCTGTATGGATGGTGTATGTTACCGCGTACATGAAAACTTACATCAGGGCCATCTTTTAAAAATCTCACTTAAAATACCGTTAGGGTTTACTTATATAATAGCGGTTTGGAAATCACATATTGCGTAATTTTCCCCATTACTCGATTCCAATTTCCATCACAAGCTGGACTATATTAGTGTGTCGAGTTTATACCGTTGCTATAATTATGTTTTTCGTTTAGCATTGCTAAATTTGCTGTGGAATAAACGAAGCAATTTGGAAATGCTCGAGAAAGGAATTAAATCGAGTTTCTTTGTTTTGCACTGAAAAACTCGCACAGAACTACGCTAGTGTTATTTCTGGAGTTTGATTAGCCAGTTAATGTAGTAGACACAGGTGAATTTCTTAGTCTTATCAACTACTTTGCCTAAATTATGATAAACATGATCATTTGTCAACTCTTTAATTTAATATTAATTAGAAAAAAACATTGAATGCATTTGAAGAACTACATATGGGTCAATTTGATTGCAACTTCGATTAAAAATCTAAAAGATTCTATTTTAGCTTTATAATGCAAAAAGAAAAATTTGAAATATGTTATGTATGTCAAATTTCAGGAAATCGACCGTTATTGCTGACTATTAAAAATGCATCAATAAATATTTTTAAAATATATTTTATTTGTTTTTTTTTATAATTTTAATTAAATTTCTATTTACAATATTTAAAATTTTATATTATTAATAATAATTATATTATTTTTTATTTTATTGTAATAATAATCATCATACATATTATGTAATAATAATAATAAGTATTTAAAAATTGAATACATTTTATACATAGTTTTTATTTAATATTTAATTATATAATAATAATAATAAAAAACACATTATTTAAATTAAATTTTATTTTATATATAGTATATATATATATATATATATATATATATATATATATATATATATATATATATATATATATATATATATATATATATATATATATATATATATATATATATATATATATATATATATATATATATATATATAAATATATATATATATATATATAAATATATATCACATCACATATACCTATATTTGATGTTATATGTTTATTAATTATTTTGTTTCATTTATTAATATAATTAATTATGATTTGTTTTAAATTTTATGTTCAACGTTTATTATAATTTCATAAAGAGATAAATATTTGTATTTATAATATTGAGTATAAAATTTTTTTATTTAGAATTACTATTGTTTGTGTTTAATTTAACCATTTATAATTTTATTTTGATTATATTATATTTTCATTCTTTCACCATTAAAGATTTTTTTTTAGATTTTAAAATATTTTTCAGCCTTTCAAATCAGAATATATAATTTATTTTAGTTTTAATAAACTATTTAACTCTACATAATTATTATTAGTTAAAAGTTATTGTTTTGCTTGTTTTAATTTAAAATGTTTTTGTTGTTCTTTTAATTTAAATAATATATTTTAATTTATGTGTGATATCACAAAATTTAAATTAGTTGAAAATTAATGGTATATGTTACTATTAAGATGAATAAGTAGGATGTGCTCCCGGAAAAGATCGTCCATTTTTCTTAAAAACTTGACTGTGATTGACATAACAATTTTTATCAATCATGAAGGAATTTGCCCGTCCGACATTTTCAATCGATTCGCACAAATCAAATTAAGAAAAATCGATGATTCCATCCAAAAGGGACGTTGCATTAATCCATTATAAACCAAAGACCGACAAGTTGTAAGTAGTATTGTTGGAAGACCAGCTAATATTTAATTTGATTGCTTAAAACCTATATTAGTTTCATAATAATATTGCCGAATGGAGTTGCCGAAGTCATTTTTTAACCATAAAATAAATTAAAGGAACTCAAAGAATGTGAAATCGCATAAGATGTTGGTTTGCTAATAATTGTTTATTTTTGTTTGTTAATTTTAATTAAATCTTAATTGAAGTACTATCACAGAATAATAATAAAAAATAAAATACAAAAAAAATATAAAAACTATCGCGCTGAATGAACTTATAATTTTTTATATCAAAATATATTTGTTTTAATTAAAATTTTTGTAGGCACAACTTTGGAATGTTATTTTAAAAAAATAAATGTATTTGGGGTGTAGTTGCAGCTGGTCAATTATGTTCAAAGGATGAACTGGAGAAAACAAATTCAATAGTTTTGATATGTAGTTTGGTACAGTAAAAAAAATTAAAGAATTATCCGAAGTAGGCCGTATCTCTATAAATCTCTTCTAATCTCATTACATTATTTATATAGGTTTGTTTAATTGAGTACAATCTTAAAGTCATACAAATATCATGTGTAATTTAGCAATGAAAATTTAATAAATTGAATATGATCTTTTGCTTTTTGGCAATTCAAATTAAAGTGAGACTACCGAATATATATATATATATATATATATATATATATATATATATATATATATATACAAATATATATATATATATATATATATAAATATATATATATATATATATATATATATATATATATATATATATATATATATATATATATATATATATATATATATATATATATATATATATATATATGGTGAAAAATACGTGAACTCACAAATTCACTATATGGAGCCGTAAGTCATGTTTTAATTTTATGGTTTTTATGTTTTCAATGCATAGCCTTGATTAAAAAAAAAATTTAAGAATACTTAATTTTTTTTTATTGTTGTTGTTGTTAAAAATACAGGGTGTCAAATTTTGAGAAAAATGATAATTATGATGTTGTATTTATGGCAATAAAAAGAAAACTAATTGTCCGATAATTATGATTTTGGACTCACTTTAAAGATAAGTTAATAGCAATTAACAAAAAAATATAAAATTAGTATGTTGTTTAATTTCTTCTTCTTTAAATTTCCCGCCAAAATGTTCTTTTTCAATTTTCTCAAAAACTTATTTTTTTTTTTTTTTTTTTTTTAAATTTGGCAACTATTATTTTACAACATATTAAAACACTGGACCAGCGTTATTTTTTATATTCTTGCAAAATCTGTTTTAGTAAGAGCATTATTTCATTTTTATATGGAAAAACTATATTTGAATAGATATGTATATCTCATTGTTTTGGAATTACATATTTACAAAAAAGACAGTTCAGTTAAATTATTAGTATTCATCTGCATTGGTTATTGTACTGCCGTATTCCATTGTGAGACTAGCTCTGGATGCCATTCTTTTGATGGTACCCCCTACTCCATCACATGGACCTTTTCCATGAGCTGTTGCATGAAAATGCCATTCGCAGTCAACTCCAAAATCCTCTTTGTGTTTTAGGATGTTCTTAAAATTTTTCTTATTTTTATAATGCGTGACTGCACCATCGGTAATATAATAAATTTTAGATAAACTGGATATTTTAGTTTTCAAAAACTGCATTCATTTCTCAATAAATAAGTGAACCGCTACAGTATCGTGGTGAAGACAATCCGATATTATAACGAAGGTGTGGTGATGTAATTTGCCTTCTAAATTTTGGCAAATTACAAATGGATGAATAGTCGCTTGTTTATTATTCCAATGAAAACCTTGTCCGGCATTTTGCATTATAAATGCATAATTTTCTGCAAAATCACATAAAACTATCACCTCGGTAGACTTCAGCGCCAATTTTTTATTTTTTAAGAAACTGGACTGCTGAAGTGAAATGAAGTAATGAGGCAACAGATTCTTCATCTTATTTATGAAATAATCCAGAAATACATCTAACGGTTGTGAAAAAGTTTCCAAATTGCATCTGTCGGTAGAAACCCACTGATTAAACTTTAACTCAGCATCCTCGCAGCCATGCTCCAGAAATGCATTTTTCAAATATTGTTTAAAGTTATCCAGTCCTGGGCAGCTTTCGCATTCTAGAAGGTAACATGTTGGTGTAGGCTCAACACATAATATAGATGAAATACAATCCCGGTAGTCTGCTATCTTTCCGTTGGTAAAAGTTTCCATTTTGGTACCATAAATAATTAATTTGACATTTTGATGTATGGTACACACGCAGACTGTATGCGTTCCACTATTACCTGGTTGTACACAGTATTTAGGACGAAGTAGTGAAAATTTGGAAAATCCAATTTTTTTTGACTCATCGCCCTGATGCAACGACTTATATCCCTCGTAGCATTCTTTCAGTGTACACATCATTAGCCGCTTTTGAACTTTAGCCTTATCGATAGTTAAACAATCGTTTTTACCGGGCATTATCCGACTAACATCAGTGTAATAAGATAATACTGCTTGCTTCAGCTCATCACTTATTCGCTTTTCTACTTTAGTTGCTGGACGACTTAGTGGACCGTTCTTGTCCCGTACATCTTTAGCTGTTCGGACCATATGTTGCGTTGCGTTGAACTCGCTCTGAATTTCTTGCATGGTTAATGATTTTGGCAATATAGTAAGTAACTAAATCAAAATTTTAAATTTTAACTGTTATTTATATCGACAATATTTTTTTTTTGGTTTTCAAAAGAATTACTCATCGTTTAACAGGTACACCTGTCAAGTAAAAATAATCAACCCCCCCAATAAAAAAGGAAAAAAAACATTTTATTTAGTCTTATAAAATAATCTAAGAAACTAAAGGGATTTATGGTACTATGGTTAACCAATTTTCAAACGATATAAACCAGGGGGTGGCACCTTCCAATTCGGTGACTCATACTTAAATGTGACGCTAAATTGAATATTATTAATAAACAAAACAAAAAAATTAAACAGTAGCAAAACACTGAAATATCTATTCAAATATAGTTTTTCCATATAAAAATGAAATAATGCTCTTACTAAAACAGATTTTGCAAGAATATAAAAAATAACGCTGGTCCAGTGTTTTAATATGTTGTAAAATAATAGTTGCCAAATTTAAAAAAAAAAAAAAAAAAAAATAAAAAAATAAGTTTTTGAGAAAATTGAAAAAGAACATTTTGGCGGGAAATTTAAAGAAGAAGAAATTAAACAACATACTAATTTTATATTTTTTTGTTAATTGCTATTAACTTATCTTTAAAGTGAGTCCAAAATCATAATTATCGGACAATTAGTTTTCTTTTTATTGCCATAAATACAACATCATAATTATCATTTTTCTCAAAATTTGACACCCTGTATTTTTAACAACAACAACAATAAAAAAAAATTAAGTATTCTTAAATTTTTTTTTTAATCAAGGCTATGCATTGAAAACATAAAAATCATAAAATTCAAATATGACTTACAAAAATTTGTGATTTCACGTATTTTTCACCATATATATATATATATATATATATATATATATATATATATATATATATATATATATATATATATATATATATATATATATATTACATATTATGTATGTATATGAATTTATAATTTTCGAATTTTTATTTATTGAAATATACAACTTTTTAATTCCAAATTTTAAATTAATTTTAAACGATGTAGATTTAATTAAAATTTCAAATTTTTAATGTACAAAATTCCAATGTAATATCTCTTTTTGGAAATTGAGTTTTTGACCAATCCAATCCAATTTTATACAATTTTAAATTGCTAAATTAAAATTTTAAGTTTGATTAAATTAAATTATTTTGACTGTTTCCATTTTTTTGGGTCTTTGGAAATCGATTTTTGATCTTTGGAAATACAATTATGTATACATACCAATTTTAAATTTAAACTTCCGATTCAGTTTGTTATAACAATTATGTAATTGAATTAATTTCATTTCAAATTTAACTATGTAAATAATTATGAATTCCATTAGCTTGACAGGTTATACTCAATTTAAAAAAAACCTATGTGTGGACGGGACTATAATCATACACACTCTCATACACTCACGCACACTTTTTAATTATCAATTAACGAATCATCACATTCAGCCATACCTTCACCAGCTGCAATTTCTGAATCTTCATACATCGACGATGCCATTAAATCTTCAACAATATACGTATTATTCTCAATAATTGAACGATCATCGTCGATAGAATCATAAAAATCATCTGAGGATTCTGAATGTGTGATTTTATTTACGTAAAATTTTGCATCTTCATCGTTCTTATCGAAGTTAAGCGGTTTTCGATAGAATAGAACACAACTCTGTTGATCAGAATTTTCCGAGTTTGTGATCGATGTTTTATTATTGGTATTCAGTTGAAACCCGCTAAGTTGCTCCCACGTTTTAATAATATTCGGATTCACCTTACCTATTAATCGACATGAATTTTCTTCTTCACTTTTTACCGTTGGTGTTGTTGGACTAGTTGGTGTCATATCGGTCAAATCGGTAGCCGATTCAGTTAACGATGAAAATGCTTGCTTATTTGTTGTTGGTATAATGAACGATTCGTTATTATTCGCCTGCTCTGGCAACAGCATAATTGGCTGATTATACGCAACATCAAAAGATGAATGTAGATGTGAAGCACTACTCGAATTAATAACCGTAGGCAATTGAAAAATTGGTGGTGGAATTCGAGTTTTGGTTAGATACTCTTTGATCAAATCTCTCGAAATAGATTCACCCATGGTTTGTTGTTCCTGTAAATAATAAGAATACATCATAAAATTGATTTAGCCAAAAATGTTATATAATATATGTATTCGGTCGGGGGGCGATAAGGATAAGGAATCATAATCAAACTAAGCTATACAATATAAACCCCACACCAAAACAAAAAAAAAATCTATAGAATCCAATAAATAAATAAACAACCGAATTTAGTAATATGGTTTTGCGTTTGATTTTTTTTATTATGTTTAGTAGATTAGCTTACATTCGCAGGAATTTTAAATTTTCTTTTAATTCATCGACACAAAAATTTTTTTTATTAACAATTTATTAAAAATTGAACAGAATTAAATACATAAATGCAGCATGCAAAATTAACGTACGTAAAATATATATATTAATTAATGTGATGAATACTCTAAGTAGTTTTACTAAGCTACTATATTTAATAGTATAATGTACCCAATGACCGTAACGATTCCCTTTATAGTAAATACATATTGAATTGAAAATCCAATTAGAGTTTGACATCAATCGGTGGAACATTTTCTGGTTTGATGATGCGATTAATTATACAAAACGACCAACGGCAGTTGAATTAAAATGATCAAATTATACCAAAGTTTTTAATATTTTAAAAGAGAATGTACTGTAGCTGTAACTTTAAGTAGGTTAAATTCTCAATTTACCAAACTCAGAAATTTATTGATTGATTTATTTAAATTTGAAACTTGTTCCGCATGTTTTATCAAATTTTAAAATTAAAACAATAATTTTTTTAAAAATATTTTCAAAATTATAATACAGGGCAGGGCAATCGCATCTACAATATTGAATGACATATTTAAATTTCAAATTAAATAAAGAAGTTTCAAAAATCTAGAAATTTTTTAAACAAAAATTTTAGAATTAATACAAATTTATCAAATTTCCTTAATTTAATAACTTAATCGTTAAAAACTGTTAAACTTTGAAAATCTTTGTTAAACTAAAAATTCTGAAAATGTCTAACCAGAAACAACTTGTAGATATAGGGTACACTTGGAACGTTATTTCATGACGAGTTAAGATTGACTTTTAATTTCGAGAGTTACAGTTTTTATTGTTAACATATAGAGATAATCAAAACTGAATACTTAAATTTGCCATCACTGATTATGATTAATTCAGAATAATTATTCATTCAAAATCTCAAAATGTAGCAGCTTAAGCTTAAAATAATTAGCCACAACTGTGTGTTCATAAATACGATTGAGGAGATGTTTAATATTTTTTTTTATATTAAATTATGTTATAAAAATTTCCGAAAATGTTGAAGAGCCTTTGTTACACAATAGCAGGAATAGATAGGCGTTGAATAGATATACTTTCAATGAGGAAATTACATAAACAAGTAACTTAACTACTTTGCATTATTTTGAAAAGTAAAGCGCAATCTTAATATACCTACTTAATTCTTTAATTAAACATTAATTAGAGTTTTTTATAAATTTAGTTGTTAAACTAAAGGACAAAACTTAAAGATAAGCATACTGGTCCCTTTCACCTTTACTGAAGGGTTTGGTTCAAATGAAACTTTAATTTCTTAAGCGATTTTACCCAAGACAATTTAAGTGAAATAATTTTAGGCTCATTGCAATCACATTGTAAATGTACTTGTAAAGCGTATATTTTTTTAGAATTAATTAAATTAAATTTTTAAAATTTGCACTTAATTTATTACAATTAACAATAATACAATATTATCCTTGTTAATCGATATGTTAATAGATGTGTGGGAAAATATATTATTCAATTGTGAAATTAATTTTAATTGTATGTTGCAAACCACTGATTAAATTAAATTTTATAATATTAGAACAGTTAATTAAATATGTTAACATGTCTAATATAATATTGTATTGTCTAATTTTTAGAAATTATTGTTATGTATATTAAAAAAATACACATCGTGGGCGAATTGGTGTTAAAATCACGTGGTTGACTTATTTATCCAGAATAGTTACGCGATCTTATATGATTTTTTTTTCATATAAATATGTTTGGTTAAATTTCATTTAATATTATTTGTTCATAATAAATTTCAATTTCCAATATGGGATTGAGTTTGACAAGTTGAAAAAAATGTATATGAGTATATGGTTCGTGCATTCGAAACCCCGATGAAATTTATTATGAAAATTAAAGAAAAGATATATTTCTTAGAAAAGTTATAAATTCATATAAGTTTTTTTAAGTGGAATAAAGAGTACTTTTACATAAATATGATCAATTACAATAAAAATAGAAGCAAGTAATGTATAGTGTATACTATTCTAATATAATACAATTAATTGTATTATGCTACATCCAATAAAATATAGGACACTAAACAAGGTTTCAATATACATATTTGTAAATTGAGCTAATCTACTATTACTATAAAAAAAATTAAACAGATAAAAATGTTCAAATCCAAACCAAATTTTTGCTTAACATTATCCAAAACTAAAAAAAAGCAAACCAAACCAAAATAATATGAAAACAGGATAATAAATCATAAATATTACTAAAACTAAATAAATAAATTAAAATGAAATAAATGGAATATAAACTGAATTATATTTTTTTTTAAGTTTTTTTTTTGTTTTATTTTGATCGGGACTTACAAAACAGGAGAATAACGTATTTATATAGGCAGGCGCAGCAACAAAAAAAATCCTTGCGACCGATGAACTGTATGTGTACATGTTGCAATCCCTTCGAATGTAGCGTATAATGTTTATTGATAATTTTTTATTGTAAACGGATGTCCTTTTTTGCGATTTATTTTTTATATATACTTTTAATTGATAATTTGCTTAATATTTAATGAAATTTATATGATAACGATTTGTTAGTAGATTGGTTTTACACAGTTAAAAAAGGATATATAAATAATATAAAAATACAAACAGAAAACGTGCTAATTATTACTGACGATGATATTTTTTTATATAAGTATGTAGTATATGCAAATAAATTAAACAAAATTTTATGTATGAACGAAAATAATAATTAACCGAGATGATTGAACCCGTGATTCATAATCGACAGAACATATTTTCTCTTATTTTACCAATCTATTTGGCAGCGATTCGATATTGATTTTATCTGGTACCGATAATAGTTTGAAAATGTTTTGTTGTTATAAAAATAGTGGCTGACAAATGGTTAGACGAATGGCCACGTAACTTACATGGGGTAGTGTCATTTATTCGAGACAGAAGTTTTATACCAAAGAAAAAAGTTAATCAGGCACTTACTTACTTAGGCACATAATTTATAATTATGTGGTAATAATTTAAGTAATTTAAATAACATTGTAGTAGAATTATTCTGTTAAAAATACAAAGTAAAATTGGCACAGCATCCATCGTGGTACTAAATGGAAATAAATGTATGATACAAGAAAATTTTGTTTAATTGACGATGAGATGAATGAAATTAATGTTTATAAAAAACATGTAAACAATACAAATGAGCAAACATATAAAACGTATGAAAATATATATAATATAGTAACTGTTATCTATATAATAAGTATATATAGTACGTGTGTATAAATCTAGAAATTAAATATATATTTACGTTTGTAAATTAAAGAATTAAATAATAATTTGAAATTTTTATGAAATAAATAACAAATAATAATTAAAATTAATACAGGAATTATTATTTTCTTTTTGGTTTTTTTCATTTTTTTTTCTTTAATAATTTTTTTTGTTTACTAAATTATATAAGTTTTATATAAAATCACAATTTTTTTTTTATTAAAAAATATTTAAATTTTTATTTTTTAATAATATGTATAATTAATTAAATTCATAATAATATCTCTTACTAATTTATATATGTATGTATAACTATTTCTTTCTTTTTTTTATTTAATTATTTTTATCACACTTAACAAGTCTCCTTAATGTTATTTAATTAATTAAATTGTTTATATGTAGTAGTTTATTCACGAAGCGCGATTACTACTCCTACCAAGATTGTTTATTTAATTTAAATAAAAAAATTATTTACTTAAAAATTATATATATAAAGTTACAAATAGTAAAAAAACAGAAAAGCATTAATAAAATCAAAAAAAAAATTAAATTTTCAACCAATTCCAGATGCTTGAACGTATATTTCGTACCTTTCCATTTTCTTCATTTTGATGCTCATTTCCACCATTATTACTATTACTACTATTATTATTATTACTATTATTATTGGAACGATTCACAGATACACTACTAACACGTCGTACTGGAACTGAAATTTGTTTTCGATCCGGTCGTGTGCTACCCGTCGAAAAACTGGAACTTAGATCTTTTTTCGACGCTGATTTATATAGTCCACCTAGTGTGGGCGATTGGATTCGTGTTAGGGAATCCAAATTTTTCACTTTCGACGTTAGCGAATCACGTTTAGGTTTTGTCTGCGGCGATGTTGGTTTTATTGCGGGACTACTTGATTTGGTTGATATGGGAATTGATGAGCTACGATTATTTAGTGACGAATCACGTCGCCAACTTTGTACCGAATCCGATCGTGTTAAACTTGGTGTATCTTTCTTAAGTAGATTTGAATCAGATTTACCCAATAGACTATTAGTACTTTTGCTTAAACTTTTGTTGGACGGTGGTCCCGAAACACTTTTATTCGCCAAGGAACTTTGACTACGTCCAGTTGGCGGTTTTGGAGCTGAATACGATTTAGTCGGTATTTTACTGGGCCGACGTTTTGGTGTTGTTTCTAAGCATTTATCTTTATCCGCTTGATCTTGAGCTGATTCAGTACTACTACTATTATGTAATAACTCATCAATTTGTAGCGGTACCATTGCTTTCATACTAGGTGTAGACACCGATTGCATTCGTAACGTTGATTCACGTGACGGCGAAAGTGGTGAACGTAAATGTTCTGGACTATAAATTTGTTTTGATTCTATTATACGGAGTTGAGCTTTTGTACCTTCAAGCTCGATATTTTTCTCTTCTAATTGAAATTTTAAATCCTCAATGTCATCTTTTGCTTTTTCAATACGCTTAACGACAATTAATTTTGATTTGACTGCTGCTTCTAGACGTTGTTGTAGGACCTGAAAATAAAAGAGAAAATCGTTTAATAGTTATGGTAGAATTATTTTAGTATTTTAGAATAACCATGTTCTTTCTAAGTTTAAGTTCCAATGTGAGTAAAATTTTCAATTGGATTTGGGATATCATGTCAGAAAAAACATAGAAACTAATATGGATTACACTCTACATATTAGTTTCTAGGTTTTTTTTATGACTACAAAATTGCGATACTTATTAGAAGCTAATTTATTATTCACGTTTATGTTTTAAAATCGAGAAAGAATTCGAGTCATCTACGCTCTTCTGTTGTTAGTTAGTCAGACACAAAACTACTTGCGATCATAGTCGTTAGAAGATTCTACTGAACGTACAAAAATCAATTACTATCTAATTTAGAATTCGATCATATCAGAACCTTCAAATATATAGATGAATTTAAAAAATATCAAAATTAAACAATTAGTATTATGGTTCAAACAACAAATCAGCATTACAAACATGAGTGACGATTTTATTATGTAACCATATTGTTATACGAATTCGCTCATTATTCTTCATGTTTTACTCAAGAAAATCTTATGAGTTGGACAAACTTGCAACATAATTTTGATCAAACACATTTAGCAACTACCATAAAATGTTGTTATGGTTCAATCGGGGACAATTGTTCAATTAAAATGTTTTAAGTGTTAAGTAATAATTAATCCGAACATTCACGTATCCCAAACAAAAATATGCAATAGCTACAAATTAAATGAATGTAATTTATGTTTGTGCCATATTTTTGGTACCTAGTTAACTTAATTGATTGAAATTTTAACGATAGATTTTTATTTAGTTATCGATAAATAACACTAAGAAAAAAAATACTATTGCAGGAAATGAGGAATGTCAATAATCAAATACGGTCATTTGATAAAGGTTGGTGGAATTAGAGAGGACAGAATATTGAAATTTTAGAATTAGATGGAGGGCAAAGATATGTACATGACATTGTATACTCGAGATATTCGCTATGATTAAATGTCGTCAAATCCAACGGTTTCATTTATGAATTATCGTTTAAGTGAACTTACTAATTTAATAACCGCTCATTTAATTCTGATTTAATATAAATCAATTATTTAAGATTATTTGTTGTATTCCCCCAAAAAGCCTTGAATGCGATTTACCATTAAATCAATATGTTGATAATCACACAAGATTTTAAATTGATCGTTCGAGGGCGAATGTTCTATTCGAATGATTTAATTGTTAATCAATAATTATTCATCCATGATAGATCAAATATCCAAACAATATGCAATCGGTATTAGCCAGATGAAGCTAAATTAATTTAATTATGGTCATCTAAGTATTTCATCAACGGATTGCAGTACTAGGAATAATGACTACTAAATGTCTGTAATGACTATAAATATCAATTTTTTCAATATATAAATCACAAAAGATCGTTAGAGGACTTCGAATAATGGTATTACTTACTTTATATGTAGATAGATTAGAATAATTAGAATTACAATTGCTTCATAAAAAGTAGATCGTGATCTACAGACAATAACCGAGTTTCTACCAGAATAACGTGACCATGATTATAATCGTTTAGATATAGTAGGGTAGATATATTAGAATTTTGTGATTTTTGTGTCTTTAAATTAGACGAAAGAGCAATATAACCGTTGTCAGCAAGGGGCAAAACCGAAAATCTAATTATATAATTATAATTTAATTTTATATAAAAACTAACGGTTTCTTTTGCCTCATAATATTAAAACGATAATTACTCAATACGCAACAATTACTGATTCGTCTATGAATATACAAGTAATTTAATTTAGATCATACGGTACCGATCATTATTTTACCTAAAGCAATAACATACTATAAAATAAAATATAATATATACGTACAGTTATCTATTTTAAATCGTTGAAACAAAATTTTATTTAATTGTTTACTAATTACACTTACCATATTTGTTCACCCGCGCTAATCCGAACAAATATTTTGAATTGGGAACAAATATTTGGAGGAAATTCGATAATTTTTGGTCATAATTCGTCAATATTTGTTTTGTGCTTTATGCAAACAAGGAAATATTTCGCGATTTCTTTACATTATTTGCCTAGATTAATAGAAGATAGACATATAACGTGAATTGTTTTGATTGAAAAAAATGATTTTGGATTTAATTTTGTCATAACTACAAACAAAAAGCTAACAATTTTAGAAAGTTTTTAGATTTTTTCCTTGGTTGGGTTATTTTTCAATGAAATTTTTATTATTATTTTATATGAAATACAAATTTTTTATTACATACTCTGTTACTAAATTCAACTACTAGTGTAGCGAGGGAACAAAATGTGTGCGCATATGTTCATATAATATAAAATAAAATAGTTGAAGGTTAATAGTTTTGAATACATAGCATAATCGCGAAAAAATTTAAAATTAATTATGCTTATTGTTTTGTAGTTTTGTACAAAATAAAGATACACACACAAATTATATTATTAATAATCATTTAGATTTAGACAAAGTATGATTTACAAACTATGAACGATTTCGCGTGTGTGGGAATAAATTGTGAAATTTGTCTTTCATTTTTAAAATAGTGGGATACATAATCATATCACGCTTTCTGTGTACTTGCATAGTATATAAAATATACATCAGGGCTTCTTAACATTTCTCTGTAGAGAAACATTAAAATCACATATTTAACAAAATCAATGGTATACCCAATCTGTGGGAAATATAATTCCAAATAGTATTGAAAAACTTAACTCCAATTTTTGCAAAAGTTGAATTAAGGCTTTATCAGAATTTGAGAACTTTAAGATTTTTAAAACAATTTTAATGAGCAATTTTAATAATATTTATTTTGAAAGAAGTTTGAGACATATATATTTTAGATAAATTAGACTTTAAACTCTACTCTATTCCGAACATAATTTGAGTGAACATTTTAAAATTTGATTTGAGCTGCTTCGAAAGTAGTTTGAAAGAATTTAAGGCAAATTAAAATACACACAACTGTAAACACATGTGTGTTCGCGGAACACCAGTTAAGCTCCACTGACGTATACACCCATATAAAATTCACACTTTAATGAGCATTCAATGATTGTAAAATTTTATATAATAGCACAACTATGACTATATACAAATAACCAAAAAAAAAAAAAAAAATTGACAAAAGAAAAAGGATGGAGACTAAGCTTAGACGAACAATAACAAACCAAATTTATTAAGCAAACACTAACGACTGTCATATTGAATAGTTTTTGATTTTGAACACCGGAAATACAAAAATAAATTCTCGTCATGCAACTATGGAAGGTTGGTTTAATTTTAATATATAAACAACAATAAAATGGATCTTACCTGATTCTGAAATGTTACCGTCAATAAATGTCGTTGCAATTCAATTGGATTTGTTTCTAATAATATGGCAGCGATTTTTTTCGAATCGGCAACCCGAACTTTGGTCAATCGATTCGGTGTACTCACAACCCCGTCCAGCCGACCTAAATTTAATTTTGAGTCCATTATATTTTTATTATCGTACGTAATTAAGTGTGGCGATGGTTTTAATATTATCGGACTATGTTTTTGATTCATTCCTATCGTTGTTGTTGTCGAGGCACCGGTTCGAATGGGTAATAACACTTCTAATTTATTGGGTGATCCACCATAAGCATCACCAAAATCACGATTGTATAAATCCGTTAACCTATTGCTAGAATGATTAAATTCCATTTTTTGATTTAATGCTATTTGAAGTTGATCTTCAATTTCCTGTTTTGCTATACACATAGCTTCTAGTTTTTCCTCCACCTGGGAGGTTCTAATTTGACTGGTTAATGTAATTGCTTCCATTTCGGCTAACTTATCTAATAAATGATCACGTTCCTTACGAAGAATAATTTCATCGTCTTTATTTATACGGTCTAATTGGGTTAAAAAGTGAGGGGGCGGTGGTATTGGTGGGACTCCTGATAATGCTGATGATGATAAACTACTAGTGATATTTTTATTTTGCTCCTTTTGCTCAAAACTCTGTAAATATTCCATTTCCTCCCGAAGTCTTGTACTTTTTCTATGTATTACATCTAATAAATTCCATAATTCATCTTCAGCATCGACCAACGGTAAACGATGCTGTGAATTAACAAGGAGAATTGTTTGGGTCTGGAATAAAGAAAGTTTATTATTGAACATGATATTTTAAAATGGTTAATAAAACAAAATATAATTGATAGAAGAAGAGCATGATGATATAACGCGGGACTTAATTATTTTTTTGTAATCAATTTTCTTTTAACGGATTTAATTTTCTGTTCAATATGTCATTCACTGTTCCAAGAAAAATAAAATTGAACCTTACAACTGTCAAACCATCTTGCGGTTAAGTTGCAATCGCATTTTAAGCGACAACGCTTAATCGAATAATAATTTGTGAATTCAGAATCAAATCCATGTCCAATAGATCATTCTATTCCTTGCAAGATTTCAATGAACAATATCGGCTACTATTGTATTTCGATAAATCATGAAAAATCAACAGAAAATTTGATAAGAGCGGTTTAATAAATTTGAATCAACTAAAAAAAATCAGCAAGTTTGTACATAAATAAAATTGAACGAAATTTATTGGCCAGTTTATTTGTTATCAACATTTGATAACAATGAATCGACAGACAAAAACTGAAAAATAGATAAAATTGAACGAAAAAACTATGTACATATTTGTAAATTTACAAAAAAATAATTAAATAGATTCGATCAGAGTTTACAATATGGTGTCGTTTAAATTTATACATTAAAATTGAATGATAAAGATATATGAAATCGTTGTAATATGTTTGTCAGTTGTCGTTCAATTGTCACGACCACAACTAATTCGATAATAAATATCAAAATTATAACTAAACTATAGTTTAATATAACTAAGTTTTTTGGAAGAGAAAAAGAACGATTAAAATGTTCGAATGTTTCGATTATATCCGTTAATCATTAACATTGGCAGATCTATTAAAATTATTATGTTCAGATTTCAGAAGCAACATAAGTAATTCAAAAAAGAAATTTATTATCTGAGCTATTTATAATGTTTTACTAACAGTTGCTCTCACTAGGCTTATTTTTGCGATTATAATTAAATTTAAAAATATTAAATAAGAACTCACAGTAGCAGTTCCACTTGTTGACGATGCGCTATGTGTTTCTTTTGAAGAATTTGTTTCGGTCGAGAAACCCGAATCTTGTACAACACTTCCATTACCTTCACCACTCTTTGGCTCTTTTTTACCACTATGTGAATTACTTCGACTTCGTATCAAAGAAGACGAAGATATTTCGGAATTTTCTTTTTGCATTAATTTTCGTCTAACTCGTATTCCGGGCTCCCATTCTCGTCTATATTCATCGAATACAAATATTTAGTTTAGTATTTTTAATTTAGCATTGTGTAAAATAATGTTTGACATACCTAGAAGCTAAAGATGATTGCAAACCGGTAAGAGTACTGGAAGCTGATGATGATGATGCCATTTTATTTTTAAGATCAGGGAAGGTTTCGATAACCAAATCACGAAATTCCAATAAAGCACCAACTTCATTCTGTAATTCCTGCAATGATTTTGTTTGATCATTTATATGATAATGATATGGACCCGGTGGTGATCTTAATGGCATACACTCCATACCGGTCCTAGGACCGATATCGCACAATTCGATCTGTAAATACAAAAACAAATGTTATATAATTTAAGTACTTAAAATTTTAACACAAAAATTTGTATTCTATTGAGCAACCATATCGTAAATACAGTGCTTTATGTAACCGAATACATATATGTATCAATATATTATTTCATATTTAGCAATGAATTTGTGGTATAGTAATATATATACGGTACTAATATCCAAACTAACAGACCAAGGATCTCGAAATACAAAAAATATTTTGATATGACTGTTTTATAGCCAGAATTAAAAAATATGTATGTGTTTCTGAGTGTGTCTTTTACACGCAAACATAGTTTTGTTGTTGTTGTGTTTCATTACATTAAAAAAAATGGAAAATAATGAAAACTCTACTGCATTTAGTAGTTAAAAGATATTTAAAAAAAAAACTATGAACAATTTCTCTTTTGATTGCATAACACCACACAGCACTCAACAACAATATTTTTTTCAATTTGTTAATAACAATTGAACATAAAAATTGAAAACAGAAGTGTGTAATACGTCATTACTAATTAAATTAAACATGCCAAACTTCCCATTAAGAGACATATAATTTTGTAATGACTATCAGCTAAATACCCAGTAGTGCCAATCGCATATCCGTATATTCTTCATTGACAAAAATATGAAAACAAAATACATTTTGTTGTTTTTGGTTTATGTACTCGAACCTCTTGGCACCGAGTATTGATTCAATATCGTTCCGAGTTAAACATGCAAAATGAATTATTCATATTCATAAAACTAGTATTGTTATTAAAATAGGGTTCATATCATAGTTTATATGTTTGGATTTTTGAGACGAGGAGTGTCACTATTCCATATTTTGTTGTTTAATGTGTTTGACCTACAAATTACATATTGTATTAAAACGAGGTAATTATAGACTTGATCTGCGGTTTTATATGTACAAAGAGAAAACTAGTAATGTAAATGAGAAAAAATTAGCATAAAATCAATAAGACAAACAATATACATATGTATGTATGTATATTGTGGTAACCACCAAAAAGAAATCTTAAATTTGTAACAGGTCATGTCACCTATATAAGGGCAATATCAATTAGTGAGATATAAGACCCGATTTTTATCTATCTAAATACTTCCTGGGTGTTAAAAAGTTGGTGTCAAACAAGAATATTCTAAAACTAAATTAAATATTACCAACAAACATTACGCACACCTCCACACTGTGATATTTATATATGGATATATTATAATCATTAAAATTAATTATAAAAAAAATCATTGCAGGGGATTAGATTTTTTTATTTTATTATTTTTGGTTTCTAAATACATACTTATATATGTATGTTATCAAATATTTTATAGGTTATTCAGTATTCTATTATTATATTATTTGCCATGTTTTCAGTTAACGTGATTGGTGTTTTTGAAATAATGAGGGAAAATTGGCAACGTGTTGAGCACCTACATATATGTGGAGATTATTAACTTATCTTTTATTGATCCATACAATTACATGTATAATTACATTTTTTTTATGAAAACCATTTAAAATTAAAACTATAACTTTTCAAATACTAGGTAAAATCAAAATTATAATTTTCCATTTACTCATTTTAGGAACTTATTAAAATTTTATAGCTTTATATTTCTCGCTTTCATAAATTTTAAGCATACAAATAAGCGATATGTATGTATTTAATTGAAGTAATTTTATAATTTTAATAAAAAAATTAACTGATTTCTTGAACTAATTCTTGATAATTTAAATGTACATATCTCTTACCCGCCACTTTGACCCTAATATTTTAATCTAATAACTAATTAAACCTATTCCATGTAAATTTACATGCGTGAACAAATTATCAACACTACAATCAATCTTTCTCCCCCAGAATTTTATCTGTCGCTGTTTGATTTGTCCATTTTAAATCGTAAACATTTCTCGAGCGGGAGTTTGTAATACATATTGCGACGTATTCATAGAATGTTCTATATCATGATCACTTTTGTGTATAATTATTTTTGTTACACATTAAACTATATTGGCAATGCATTGGTCAATATTAATAACGAGCAGTTTAACTAAACTTTGATAGCGAATTGTTTTTGGTTTTGTTGCTTTCAACAATACGTCCAACTTTCATAGTTGAATATTTATGTGTTATGTAAATGATAACTACTGATCCAAATTTAAATCTAAATATTTTACATTCACTTTTTGTTCAATTATGTGATTGTTTTTTAATCGAAAAGTGTTTCCAATTTTTTCTTATAATTATTACTAAGATAATGGAATAAATTCATTGGATATCTAAAAATATTGTTTCACAATTATTTTCATTAATTTTTCAGATAA
The DNA here is from genome assembly GCA_951394425.1 of Tipula unca. Taxonomy (NCBI): domain Eukaryota; kingdom Metazoa; phylum Arthropoda; class Insecta; order Diptera; family Tipulidae; genus Tipula; species Tipula unca. Next base: position 5,980,362 of record OX596381.1, on the reverse strand, counting down.
TCTGAATTACTTTGTATATACCGTTGACACATTAACCAAATATATTTCTTGTCCACAGTCGCTAACATGAACGGGATCCACAGTACAATAATTTCGGATCAAGAATAGTGACCATCACCAGAATATGTTGATATCTCAACATAAGGGTTTAATTCATATTCCATATCAATATCAACAATATTATTAACATAACATAATAATTAATTAAGCCAAATAAATTAATGAAATTTAAAAGCACTGCCAATAAATAATCCTTATTAATTTTAAAATTAAATTTATTGATGTGATTTTGAAAATTTGTCATTTATTTTTAAAAATTCTATTCAATTTCCTAAACATTAACGTGATCATAATTTTTTATAGTTAGATATTGTACTGTACATACGTTTTGGCTTGATAAAGTTACTTGCCAAGTTAAGCTAAATAAGTAAATTAATTTTCAGCTAGCGTTAATTATTAATAATGATCAAATAAATTGGTTAGTCTCGACATTGTATATAATTAAATAAACGAAGGCGAGTTACATGTATTCAATAAATAACAAGTTTTGATCGAATCTTTAAGATACGGGAGGCATCCATAATAGCCATTACAAATAAATTTTCTAAGTTTTAAACTCTGATCAGATAGCTTAGGTTTAGTTTATTTAATTAAGTAAATTTAAATTAACTGATTGAATTAATTTATTTACTTTTAATCGCGTATTGAAATTTGGCTAAATGATTAATTTTGGCTATTTCGAAAATTTGATTGGATATTTGTCGAATTTTGATTTTATTCTAGATTTTTTACGAAACAATCAAAATTATAATAATGAAATCTGCAATTCAAGTTAAAAAAGAATATGAAAAAATACGAAGATTTCATAGAAAATACTGAATGACATTGATTACCCGACTTGTTTCGCCTTTTATATAGGGGTACATGTCTTATAATTAATTTAACCTCCATAGACTCATATACCACACAATGAATAAACAAAAACATTAATTCTGAAGTACCCAGTCAACTATTAATATTAATTCATAATAAATCGGATTACATCACACTCTAGATCTAATTCATAACAACTACATACAATAGCAAAGACAAACAAAAATTTTATCTGAAGATGTGCGCGCGCGGTTTCATCGCAACAACATTTCGAAATGCATCATCATAACATGAGGAAAATTTTTAAATGAATCACTCATGACGTGGTTATGTTTACCATTTTTTTGTTGCTGTTGCTCGTTATTGTTAAATAATAGGTTTATTAATTCGTTATATCGAAACTAAATTATTGAATAACTTTCTAATTTTTTCAAGAATCATTTTTTTTCCTCCAAACACAGCAAAACTTTGTCTGAATGCGCGGCGATGCTTATATACCGCATAGTTTGTTTATTTGAAAGTAACACTAAGTGGTAATAGCCATGCATTTTTATAATTTTCCACCGAACAAAACATAACAATAATTGTTTATAATTAAATATTATAGAAAGTATTTAAAAATAACATAATATTACGCATTTATGTACCCATTACACTATTATCGATCGATTAATAAAAAATACAAAAATTAACTTAAATATGCACTATGTGAACACAAAAATCTGTCAACGTGCACGCATTAGACGCGACGCAAGGTGTTTTGTTATGCATATCTACGGCTGCTTATCCATGATCTCGAGTCGAGTAGAAAGAAAGTACACCAATTTACACTTCATTCATAAACAATTTTAAATTAACATAAATTGTTTTTTTTTTGGTATCTTATAATAGAAGAGTAGAAAGCATGAAAGTATGTTTTTTATGTACAAACCAACTGTATATATGTACATATATAATGGATTTGGTCTCAAACAAATCTTATATTTTATATAATAGGTATACACAAGGTTTATGAAACCCAATAAATATTTTATTTATTCATTTTTAAATACTATCACGTGTAAAAGTAGTCTGTTATATTATTGGTGGCACGCGAACTCCACTAACATTTTATTATATACATATATGTTAAATATTTCACGTATTTCTGTGTATGGTCTCTAAATTATAACCTAAATAGTTGTATACATATATATTTACACATATTGTCATATTCTCTATTAAGCTCTATATAGTTTTTATTGCATTTTATTATAATTATTATTTATCGGCGAATGTCTTATAGAATTTTATATATTTTATATTTATTTATATAAAAAATTAGTTGGATAGTGTGCAAGTATTTAAATATCGATTATATGTATATTGTTCTTGATATCTAAACTATCATAAATTGATTGATTATATAACTAGTTTATACGATATACACAAACGCATATTATAATATGAGTTATGTAGGACGATGATTTCCGCTTCTAGTTTTTGTGTTATTATTTATGTAATACTATTCCAGGTACACCAGAAGCATGTTCAAGTTAATAATCTTTGAAACATAAGTATAACTTTGTAATCACACCGGAACTTGTTTTAAGATATATATTTGCCTGTGCAAATAAGGCATATTCCAATTTCTCTTCAATATGTGAAAGAAATTTGCTTTATGTGGAAAATACGTAGATTGCCATCTTTCGTATGTTTATCACGCCATAATAAAATATTACACGCCACATTGGTGTAAATTCAACCACCTTTCGATTTCTTATAGTAAATTTCAATCTTATTTGGAACAAAAAAAGCTGCTATGTAGCTAAATGTTGTTCACAATACACTGTGGGTGGATATTTATTTAAAATTTTTTCGTAAAATTAATGTTTTCGGGTCAATATCTGTTTAATTGGCTCTTTATCTATTTTATGATACAACATGATGTCTATGGTTTTATTTACAATAATGTAGTACATATAATATTGCTTCCCGTGATGATTGGTTTTTATTTCAATTCACCTACGTTTTTTAGTAATTTTTTTTTTAAATCTAGGATAGGTAGATACATAATACATATTTCTAATAATGGGTTACAATTGTATGATTTGTACTAGATACATAGATTATCTTTTATATTTCGGGATTGAGCAACACTAATGCTGTCATCTGGTAACTGACGTTTCTATCGTAAAGTTTGACATTTTAGACGGTATATTTACTTAGCAGGATTTTTCATATCGGCGCTATTTTCTGCAAAAATGGAACTAAATCATAAACATTTTCGTGCGAGTATTTGTTACGACTTTCGACGTGGAATAAATCAACAACAATGCATTGATGAACCTAATTCGAATTTTGGCGATGAATCAAGGTGAGACCAACATGTATTCAATATTGCAAGGAACATTTGCGCGTCAAAAAGAGTTGGCCGCATTAGATCCCACATAATTTGACAATCGCTCAAAAAAAGTCGTGTCAATTGGTCGAAAGAAATGCTCAAAAAATATCATCACGATGCTTTAAAACATGTCTATAACATTGTGACACGCGACGAATCATGGATCTATGCGTATGAGCCCGAAACCAAACAGCAGTCGACGTGATGGGTGTTCCAATTTGAGCCAAATTCAACAAAATACGTTCGGGTACAAGGAACTTCGAAGTGAATAGTCGCCTGTTTTTTGTTTTTTCGGAAAAATGGACCAAAAATGCAACCGTACCATTGGTGCAACGTAGAACAAATTGCGAGGTCAACGTTTTTCGTCACCTGAAGAAGCGGTTGATGCGTTTAAAATGCATGTTTTAGGGGTACCTTAATCGGAGTGGAAAAAGTGCTTCGAAAATGGGTTCAAACGTAAGTATATTAATTTTCATGAAGAATATTTTGAAAAACAATAAACCATTTTCGATAAATAAATATTTGTTTTTGTTCTTTAATCCCGAAATATAAAAGGCAAATCTCGTCTATCGTTAACATCGTTTATTAGAATATATGTATTCAAATTTACTTAAGTAAAAAATACTACTTTTCGACAGCATTCTAATAAAATTGGAATTAAATCTGGATGGAAATTTGAAGGATCTCACTTGAATTATAAGTTTATGAATTTTCATTAAACATTTTCTAAAAAACGAAATATTTACTTAACAAATACAATACAATCTTCGGCCGCCACAATTTGTTTTTAGATTATCAGCGTTAGTGATAAAAATTTGAATCGTAAACATTTTATTTTCCCATATGAAAATTGCTTGCTTGCAAGACAATCGAGTATCTACTACCTTGTATTGTGTAAACTTAAAACAATCAATAATTATGCTATACCATACGTAACGCATATGAGTTTGTTATTGTAGGGCTTATAATTGAATCACTAAAATTATAGTGATTCCAACAGTAGAAACAAATTAAGACAATTAATTATATTTATTTTGGCATATTAGATAAGCATTAAAAAATTTTCAGTAACTTAAGATTATTAATAGAAATTTAAAAAATATGTATAAAATGATTCATATTTTTATTATCTTGGCCTAATTTTACAAAATATTTTTAGCAACATTTTAATTCGTAAATAATGTACATGTTAGGTTTGCATGAGATGCAAATACATAATATGCTGAGAACAGCGAATTGAGACTAGGATTTAGATAGTCACGTGTATAGTAAATTTTTGGGATTTGGTATAATACAACAAATGATTATGTACCTTAATTATGTTTTATTTGGCAATTAGTGATAATTGAACAACATTGTAGTAAGCACATATACATAAAAAGTGCCACCATTACACTTGTTATTTTTATATTTTGACAATTACTATTAAATGTCATCTAAAAACCTGATTAGCAAAAAAACAAAATTGCAGCTTAAATGGATAGTTTGAAATTTCTATATATCTTGATGAGACTAGTTGCTTCACTACAGCGAATATGCTACGAATATTCTTGAACTTGTTTTACTTTCAAGCATGGAGTGTCTGAAGGTGGAGCAGACATATTGATTATTGATTCTAATTAATGAACTCGGAAACATTTTTGATTGTGGGCTGACAAAATTGCCAAACATTTAGGAGGGGTTTTTAGACCTAATTTTTGGATGAATTCTATAAGAAAAAAAAAATTGTATAGTAGCGTACACAATTATTCATAGAAATCGTAAATTTGTTGTAAATCATTTATGCTACCTTGACCCTATTGTACAAAACTTAATCAAATTCAACTTCAAGAAAAATAAAAGATATGAAATATGCACCACCTTGGTTATGGTAGTATTACTCAAACCAGAAACTATAGATGCACATGTTTACATAAATAGAATGGTCAGATTTATAGATATTTTAGAAAATTCAATATTCAAATTTGTTAAATTTTTCTATATATGTACATATTTATATTCAAGAAATGACATATTGCAAAAAATATTTCATCCGGAGCGAATATCGATAAAACAAATCGTTCATTTACGATAACAATTATACATTGCATTTTCTAATCATTGACTACCTAAAATAAAATTATCACTTATCAGTATTTAAAAAAACAAAAAGATATCACATCAAAAAATTAATTAAAAATAAAAATTTCAAGATATAATTACAGCTATTTATTTGGTTCTTTAAAAGCATATGTTAGACAAGTATAACTGATCTATTATATGTATTTAAATTTTTTATTAAAAAAAACTTTCTTTTTAAGTTTTAACCAACGTTCACACATAATGTATAATTTGAAAACTACACGTAAAAATAAAAATTGCGGAATACTACATTACATTTACGAATATATACCAAAAAGCAATAAAACTATTAATTTTTGTATTTTACTTTCCTTTTCCGGTTGGTGTTACTGTTTACTATTCTGCTCACTACAAACCATATTGTTTAATTTATTTGTTAATTTAACACATACGAGTATATTGTACTAAATTAATAATAATTTTTGTATATAATTGTTGTCTTATACTCGTATATACGCAAGCATTGTGCATTGTGTGTCGACGATGCGCGTTTTCATGTTAAGTATAACGCACTAATGCATCTCCATGGATCCATATACGAATTGTGCGATTAGATGTTAATGAAGTTGTAGTTATAAAAAAAAAATTATTAAAACTACCGTCTGTGTGCAATACTGATAATTTAATTTGTAACGGATTAAAATAAAAGTATTGAGCATGCCTATATAGAACACACAGTAATTGAAAATAGGTTCGCTAAATTTAAATAAGTTACCGCTATTGTAGTTAAAAACAATTAGAAACAAACTAATAATAAATCTTTTTGTACATACATTAAAACAAAAGATTTGATTAAAATACTAATTGTATGTACTATGCATCAGTTTTAAGTTTTCTTGGAATACAAATTATTCGCAATTAACAATATTAATTGTTTTTATCCAACTATTTTGTACACAAATTTAATGTTTAGAGATTTGTAAATATGTTTTTATAGTTTTATGACTTTGCAAGATGAAATAACGGTATATACAAGACAATTTTTTTTTATTAGATCATAATTTTAAACCAAATTTAGTAATGCGTTGTGAAATTAGAGATATTGCAAAACTGTGACCTCAAATTTTAGTGTTTGTCAAACTTTTGTTGATCGCTATCGAAATCATTGACCGCACTAATGATTTAGATAACTCTGAATATGCTTAACAGTATGATGGACAATAGTAATTCTAAATATTTACGTTAAAGAATTATGATCACACGATCTACTAGATCTACAGTTTTGTGGTTCGCATCAATATAATTATTTAACAATAGAAACATTTCCCACAGCCATAGGTCAATTTATTTGTACAATATCGAGCGTTAAATAATAAACAAAACAATTAAATTTAACCGATAAAACATATCAATCTCTGGCGATCGGCTATGTTCTGTGAAGATGAGTTTACGCACGATATCACGTGAACTATCATATATAACTAATTCTCCTTGATTGACTTATTTTTGGGCTAGATTATTGGCACATATCCCATTTAAACATTAAGCAAACGATTAATATTTGCACGATCATCATATCAAAACTATTTTTTAAAAAATCAAGTGCGTTCAAGCAAATTATGTTGTGATGAATGTTTGTCAAATCATAGTGCATAATTATGTAATAGTTTAATAATCGTTTTGAATTAAAATCGTATTAGCAACCATATGGTCAAGAACGTATAAATTTGAATACACATCGATCAAGTTTACTTAAATTTGATCTACCCAGCTGACGAGTAAAGAAATAAGTAATAATTAAAGTAGTTAGATCGCATGTAATTGAATTGTGCCAGCTTAAAATTAAATTTAAAGAAGTGAACCTAGTAATTAATACTAATTACACTATAAATTACTACAGATGACCTAATTTCAAAAAACCCTAAGCATATGTAATACATAGAGTATCTAATTAAAACTCTGAATCATATACATCTTTCAATATATAATTTTAATTAATCTTTTGATAGAGCATTAGATCAATATGTTAATATCGTACGCATACATCAAGTAAATTTTTATTCAAGTAATTAAATTATTAAAAACGAGAATAGAAACAGTTTTTTACTCTGTTTTTTAATTTTATTGTACATTACAACTATCAATCATCGCAGAGTACTACATTATGTATATGTAAGCACTCGTATAAAAATAGCACAATAAACTGTTGTATTACACAGAAATAATATAACAAAAAAAAAATGAAATTGATGCATTAACTTTAAACTAGTAATTTATTGAGGATGAGGGTTAAGCATCAGCAGCATGTGAATAATAAAATTAAAACAAGTTTCGTTCATCATATTGAATGCAAATTTATGTATTTATGATCAATTTCTAATGTCTGTTATATACATGAAAATAAAAGTTGTAATATTGTTATCAACTTATCATCATACAATACATATGTACATATATAGATATAGTGACTTTGAACATCAACTTGTACTTGTACCACAAAAAATTGAGTAAACTATACCAAATCTCAAATCTAAAACAAACTGTATAAGATGAAAGTTTTGAAATAATTTTTTTTTTATTTGATTTCCAACATATCTGTAACATTCACCGCTCATATCAAAAACATTTAAAGAAAAAAAATTAATTTTTAATTATAATTTTTTTAATACTTTATTTTATATTTACATACACACAAAAAGTTGACTAAATTTGTTAATGGTAAACATATTAAAAGGTATAAATATTTTGATATCATAATGTTGTTTGCAATTTTTATTATACAAAACAATGTTTTTTATTCAAAAATCACGAATAGATGTACGAAATTATTTCAATATTTCTAGATGTGGTGGAAATATTATAATTTCGATTCGTCGAAATTTTATAAGGACAAATTGATATCAGGTGTTTGGCACGAATATTTGCTTATATAACTTGTACAGGAGGGGAAACACTTGATAAATTACATGTAAAGGGTGTTTTTTTATAGAGTTACACAAGTTTAAATCATAATAACACACAGAAATATATTTTTAATATCAATGAAACGGGCTTTATTGTATAGAAAATTTTATGACATTAATGTTTAAATGTGATTTCGGCCATGTGACTGCCACGGCTGGCGCATACAAGGTGCAATCTGGAACACCAATTTTCACAATCTTTTCGCCAATAACTCTTCGAATGTTGATTTTCAGGTGTTCAATTGTCTCTGGTTTATCGACGTAGACGTACATAACCTCAAAGAAAATAATTCAATGGGGTTAAATAACACGATCTTGGCGGCCAAGTAATTGGACCATTACGCGAAATTATTGTTTCATCAAAAGTTTCTTTGAGTAAATCAAGTGTAACGCGCGCCGTGTGGCATGTTGCTCCGTTCTGTTGGAATCACATGTCAGCAAGCTTAATGCCAGCTACTCGAGGTACGAAAAAATTTCTAATCATGTCCCTATACCGCTCACCCTTGACAGTAACATTCTGACCATCATCATTTTTGAAGACATAGGGACCAATGACTCCGCCAGTCCATAAAGCGCTCCAAACAGTAATTTTCTGTAGATATAATGGTGTTTCGACAAAAGCTTGTGAATTATCCTCAGTCCAAATGCGACCATTCTGCTTATTTACGTACCCATTCAACCCAAAATGGGCTTCATCGGAGAACAAAATTTTAAATGGAAATTCAACATCAATATCAATTTGTACTTCAGCGCATTCGCCGAATTTACAAGAGTTACTCTGATAAGCGTTTGTCTATCCATAATGAAATGTCAAACCAAACTAAATAAAAAGCAACTATCAGCTGTTAAATGGGTTATCAAATAAAGCCGTGTTGCTAACTCAAAGTTATGAACCTTTAAAAAAGACACCCTTTATATACACATGAATACTTAAATTTTATGATTAATTTATGTTCATTCAAAATTATATTACATTTTATTTTAATTCTATTCTATTCTTTCCATAATCCACAAAAAATACTTCATATTCTCTTCCAAAAAGTCCTATACAACTTTCAGGAGTCATTCAGTATATAAAGTAAATATGTAGTAACAGTTTCCTAAAATACGTTTTATAAATGTATTCCGAATAAATACTAAGCGAATTTTATTATTTTGTAAATAAAGTGTTTAATATTTACCTTTTAATATTAAAAACTTGTTTTTAAAATATAATCGATAACAAATTAATATTATTATTAAGAATAATTACTTTTTTTACATAACAATATATGACAAAAGATCTACACTGCCGTACTACAGATATTCACCTTATCTGCAAAAATTGAGTTTTCAGAAAATTGAAGTATAAAATTTACAAACTAGTTTTGCATAAAAATCGACTAAAACAAAAATTAAATCATGCAATTCTTGTGTGTTAGTAACAATTACACTATGTACAACAATTTTTCCACAAAAACAACAAATAATAATGTTATTTTATGAAAAAATTAACAAAATGGTGTTTTATCTAACAAAAGTATAAAAATTATTACTAAATGCTAATCATTAATCAATAAGTCAATGGTATCACAATATAAAATGAAAATAGTTTTTAATAACGAACCATTTAGACCTCATCTAGCACATATGTAAGTTGTTTATGCTTCTTCAATAATAATATTTTTTTTAAATAAACTATAAAATAAAAACTTAAATGGTTATTGTGAAACAAAAATAAATATGTGTTTATTTTTATTGCATTTATTAATTTTACATGGTAATACCAATTCATTTTTAAAAATCGTGTGACATTTGTAATTCATAAAAATCCGTTGTACGTGAAGTAACTATAATAAAATATAAAGAAAATACTAAAATAAATTCCACATTAATAAAGCTAGTTCATCAATCACAAAAACTATTTACAGAAATGCATATTAATACAATGCAGTCGGTTTGTCTCTAACTAAAACATTTTTTCAAAAATTATATCTATTTTTTGGAATTAAAGGTGTAATACGAGTATCTTTCAGTATCTGATTGTGATGTTCTGCGGTTATTCCTATGGGGCCGATTTTATCTGCGATAGTGTTAAGTCACTTTTGATAAACGATTTACACTAAATTTTTCTCCAAAATGTAAAAATCTGAATAATATCGAGGAAACCCCAGTTTATTGGTTTTGTGTTTACTTCTTTCCACTTTCTCTTTCGTTTAACTTTAAAGTATAAACACAGTTTTAAATAATTTATCTAAAATTTTTTTCGAATTTTTTTTTTGCTTAAATCTACAAATGGGAAGCCAATTTTGCGAAATAGTCAATATACCTTAAATGCAATTTGTACTAAGACGTACTAACTAATTGGGACTTAACTAATGTGTTAAAATAAAAACGCCTCATCTTCAAAGTAGACGACAAGCCGTTTATGATTATAATGTTGTAGTTAAGCTATTTTTGATTAGACTAAGCTTCATTTTTCTGTTATAGTGAAATAAATCGATTTGGCCAACAATGTAGATAAGGTGAATATTTGTAGTACGGCAGTACACATATAAAGTGGCAAATAAAATAAAATTCTAATTTGATCACTTCCTCTTTAATACCGTCAAAACTCAAAATAGTATGTATTCTGGAATATTTTTTCACCTTGAATTCATAATTACCCGTAATAATCGTTTGAATAATATTGTAATTTTCAAGTCTCACATAATTATGATTATGATACATAATTAACATGATTTGGCAAAATTCTACCAGTTTATTAAAATAATATTCTAGAACAAAACACAAAAGAACTATCATTGAATATATAAACTGGCCATATAACATAACACAAATAATTCGTTATATAGGGGTGATTGTTTGGAATTTATCGATTATTTTATCAAGCATTACGATTTCAACGTAATACTTACTCGTATGAACCGGAAATAATTTTTTTAATATACGCAGGAAATGCACTAAAGGGTTAAGTTATATAGAAATAAGTCGCGCGTAAATTACAGCTTTGCTTATTAGTATCAACAATATTATACTATTTGTTTAGTAATAATTGGCTCAATTTAGGAATCTATTTTATAAACGTAGCATATGTATTATAATAAAGCTAAATATTATAAATAATACGGCGACCTTTCTAAAATCATAAAATTACCGGTATAAATTTTAAAAGTAATTACATCACCTAGCTAGTGGTGCTACCGTCACACATACACACGTCACATCAATATTAATATTTTTTATTTTTTATAATTATAGTTTTTTTCAGTATATGTTTACTTCCTGTATATAAAAATAAAATAATAATCGTTAATATATACTAAATAAAAATCATACATACACATTGTATATATAATTTTCCTCTCAGTTCAAGGATGATTTGCTAAAAAATTTGAAAAGTAAATCGCATAAATATCAATACACTAGTCAGATTGATTTGATAAATGCAAAAATTGAAAATATTTAAGAAAGAGCGCGAACCCCCACTGGGCTTTGAAATAAATTACATCATGCCTTCATGGTTGCTATTTGTCATCACGCTCACACAGAAGTCGAATAGTTTTATATTTGGTTATGATTGAGTTGAGAGTTTAATGTTTCATACGCATACATAAGTATATCCATAAAACATCACACTAATTATTTTTGTTTTATGATTTTTGTGTCATCAAAATAACATGTGTACCCCATTAGTTTTCGTGTGTGAATAATATATTTTATACAATATTCTAGTCAAGTTGAATCACAAAAATAAGGTCAAGGGTGGGTGGACAAACTACAGGACTGATTCGTTACTAGCATAAGGAAGATAGGGAAGAGTTTTAATATATTTTTTGATAAAATTGTCACCTAATTAACATTATAATGTTAGATGCGTTTTGAAGAATCGTAACCATAAATGTATAAATTCAGTAGGATGTTCAAGATAGAAGAAAAGAAAGTGTTGTAGACGTACTATTGCATATATGGATTACATCATGAATATTAATAAAAAAAACGTGTATTAAAATAAAGGGCGTTGTATAGACAGTATTATTGAACTATTATTTGTGCATGCAATCAATCATAATGGATTTTCCAAGCCCTAAATAATTAAAAATTGGCCTGAAACACCTAACAATAAAGATATTAAAAATAGTAGTCAGCTGAGTGATCACAGCATCATACGAAATAAATTAAATTTTCTAGATTAGCTGTGGTGTGTCAAATTCGAGATTAGCTAATTTGGGTTTAGTGAACTAATCTCTCCATATTTTAAATTTCATCTCATATAATAATAATATATTAATATTTATGAGGAAAGAATTATAATATCATTGATATTTTGAGCATAACTATTTGTGTACTTAATAAAAAAAATATCTCTGTTTTAAAATAATAAACAATTTAATGCGAAACCGTTTGACATTTGCTTTAGTATTAATTTCATACTATACAGTGTGTCAGCATAATTGGATTAGTGGCAGATTAGCCTGTCAAGGATTAGTCTGTCAAATAATTCTGATTCAATTTATTGATATTAAACCGGTAAAAAAGATTTTACAATCACAATCAACTAAATATGCAATCAATAATGTACACGTAATTGATGAAAATACGTAAGTAACTTAGAACTATTCACAATATCACTTGCCGAATTAAGTGACTAAATTTCATATTGATACATTGAATTTTAATAATTTAGGTGAGAAAATGATATTGCAAATTTGCTTTTTTTGTTATCTTATTATGATTTATGGACGAAATAAAAACCAATATGATTAGTCAAATGGCAACAACTGAATGATAATTTATAAAACACGCAAACAAAATGCCAAAAATATTCCAGATTCTTAATTAACCCGTTCTTGTGACCTTTATAGAATATATCAATAAACAAATAGCGAATGTCGATTGTAATATTACTTTTATATTTCAATAATATAAAATTTCTTTATCACTCAAGCGGAAAACGTTTAACTATAACATGTTTGTTTTATTAATATATTATTAATAAATACATATTATATATACAATATGTCATGTATTAAATTTCTTACGAATGTATATCAAGCCTTCAAGCCTTCAAGCATACACAAACATCAAACTCTATCGACTAGTTTTTAAAAGATTGACCCTATTCCCAAATTTTATTTTGTTGTGCTTTTATTTAATTGATAAATATTCAAATTTCTACGTGTAATCAAATCAACCGCAAAGCATAAATTAAACGATTAAAATAAAAACACTTTTAACTTAACGTTAACGTTTATTTAGAAAACAAAAGCGTAATGGCAATATAATAATAAATAGGAGAAATCATTTTCACTTTAATGATATAAAAATTTTAATAATTAAAATAATTTTTTATCTCACAACATTTAATCACACATTAATAATAATTATCTCACCAATTATAATTTATAACTTAATAATTTAATTTATTTGTAAAATCCATTTAGAATTTGTGTAATATCCAAATTTGTTTCATGATAAGAAACTGTTTTTGTGTTAAATAGTAATAGAAACATTTATTTATCATCTCGTATCACAACACTATTAGATAAAATATTTTTGGTAATCAACATATTTAATTCATTATTCCACCAATTAACTAATTATAATTTTTCTGTTTAATTAAACATTTCACTAATTAAAAATTTAAAATATAGTATTTCCACATAAAAAACCATAATAAGCACAAAACTAGTATAATAAAAAAAACAAAAATTATACAAAACTAACAAAAAAAATTATGCGCGAATAAACCAACGAGCGTGTTGCCTCTTAGGCAATTACCGTCTGACTCATTCATTGTCTTTAAGTTTTTGTTGTTCATACGTATGGTATACGTTCGTTTGCTCTCGTTATAATATAAAAATGTATAATTTACAACAAATTTCGTTACTATCTCTATCTATGTGTGCGCAACACTGACTTTAGTACATATAAGTATTGTTTTGTGAATTAAAATGTGTATACATATTTGAGAACGACATACATAAAATGTACCAACCACAAATAGATATACGTACATATGTAGAAAATAAAATACAACAAAATTACTATTTTATCCCCTATATATAAATGCTTGCTTGTTTATGATATACAGTTTAACACATACTTAAAAATAATAAAAAATTTAAAAATATTAATTTATTTTAAACAACTAAATCCTCTAGTTGGACGGTTGAAATAGTAAGTGCGTTTTTTTATTAACAGAACTTCAAGTTCTATAAGAACATCGGGAATAATACTGGGAATTTTTTTTTAGTTTAACCAATATATTTAATTTAAGTTCTATTTATTTGAATAAATTTCAACTTCTAACTATATTTTTTGACGTCTATTGTGAAATAATACAAGTATCAAGCATAAAACAATGAAAAATATTTGTTTAAAATATTTCCTTTTAAAATTTCCCTTTTTTTTCGAGTTCGTGTACTATGAATTTATCGCGAACTTGAAAAAACCAATGTTTTATTCAGAACATTGAAAAATAAAGTTAAATTTGATTTTATTTCGATAATAGTGAATTAAAATGTGTAGTTTAACATTAAATGTATCTTATTTATTGATAAAATATTAAATTCATTTGGATTTTAACTGAAAAAATGAGAAAATTCTATCCAGAACTTCATTCCAATAAGAAAATTTTTTGAATTAAAAAACACGACTAGTATAAGCCGAATGGTTTTGCGAGGGATTGAATAAAATGTGACCATTTCACGAACTACAGAAAATTAATGGCGCAATTTTATTAATTATATTCTGCGACAGTTTAGCTGAATATCGAAAAAAGCATATTTTTATTGCAAACATTGATCAACATTAATTTAGTTAGAAGCGATACCATTATTAAATTCTGGCAAATGGTTGTTTCAAAATTTAATGTAAGTTTAATTTACAATTTACAGAAATTTAATTAACGCAATTACTAATATTATCCTCTTTTCTTAGTTTAGTCCACGTTTTGCTTATTTTTTGTTGTTATTTTATTTCTCTATTAGTGGTCAGCTTATCGAAACTAAATTGGTATATCAATTTTTACGATTAATGCTGTATGTATTATATAGATTTGTGACTAAAATGAGGCTAAACTGATTGATAAATTCATAACTAATTATATACTTTGTTTTTAATTATTTCTATTTGATTTGTTTTGTAGATCTGCCATGGCTACTTCCGATTTTTAACGAATTAAAATCATTATTTTTTAAATCTAAACGATGTATTATTATAACTCAAAAAATCTTTAGAATTTTAATAACAGAAACACGTATATAACTCTTATATAGAGTTTCATAATTAGTTAGAAACTTAATCTCCCGATTTGAGAGGCCGAAACCTGTGCCAGGTCACCCAATAAAAGATATACATCATAACACAGTGCACCTCAATTAAAAATCTAGCCGTTATCAAGATTTTTGACTAAGTAAAAAGTAAAAAAAAAACAGAGTAGATAAATTATTGTTCTCATCTTTCTAAGATATTGGAGGAACATAAAGTTGGTTTCTTTCATTCGTATAATTCAGAAGTAAAAGAAGCAGACTTTTAAAAAATGCCTAATCCAATTTGAACAAAATTTATTTGCAAAGGAATAGGAATTCAAACCGATTGTATAGTCCAATATAAATGAACATGATAGGCGAAGGTGATTTTGCAATAGGGATTTTTAAAATTTAATTTAAACTTTCTCCACTGATGTTGGTTGTTTAATATCGGTATCCCGTACAAAATATTAATTTGATTTTAGTCAATATTTGAATAATACTTTCTAATAAAACGGTTCTGAAAATCGTCAACGAAACAAGAGTTTGACATTAAACATGGAATTTACAAAATTAAACAAATGACAGACGCAGCCAGTGATAATTATTATCGATTATAATAAGAGCTAAAGAATTCCCGCTTGCTTTTCAAGTTGGCTGAATTATTTTTAGAGCATTAAATAGCTTTTGTAAATAGGGTATCAACTTTCCAGTTCCTTCGAAAATAATCATTTCCCTTTTTAAATATTTGATTATAATTATTTACAATGGGTTCAATAATATTTACGGCATCCTTTATAGCTGCAGCCAATCGATTATTCAAACTCCCGTATCTGTTGTTAAAATGATATTATTGGTAGTAACAATATCATCAACATTCTGAAACTCTAGCTCTGATTCTAATTAAACTCAATTTGTAGTTTGTTCTGCTTCAGTAATATTGAATAATCGCCTAATCTTTTTATCGCAGCCTTAGATGAAACCGGGAATTCATTGTTTTTCGCCTATGATAAGAATAGCGGGTTTTGTAAATATTTATTCAATGAAATTATTCTGGATCAAATTGCTCTTAAAGCACATATAATATTAAGCTATTGAACTTTCCCAACCATGTTAATCAAGGGACACATAAAGACATTTGAATTTTCAATTAAAACAATATTAATATATGTATACAATTTCGAAAGTATAAGTATGTGTGGGTTTTTAATAAATACTTAATACAACCCAAAAAAAAAAGTATAAAGTCTCGACTCGATAAGAGTTTTACAAACAGATTACCTCTACTTACTAAGCTCGATTATCAAAACAAAACAAACGAATCGAATAAATTAATTAATGATTAATAGGATTTTCGGGGAAATAGCAGAATCCATACAATTATCATTTTAGTTTGGCGAATGACTAAATCGTTTTAATATAAAAACGACATGGCAAAAATACTAATACGATTTTTTAGATTAGTTTTGTATTTTATTGCTTTCATGCTTCAAATCCAAAATATAATAAACTACAATAATATAATATACAAGATCGTGATATCGCCAAAAAATGGTATTTTTATATTTATGTATGTATAGTAAAAAATATCGATATATGAAATTTATGTTTTTCTAACTGTGTGCTGCTTTGCTGTGTTGAAACGATATTAAATTGACAAATACCATCGTAAACATGAAATTTTGTGTGGCAATTTGATGTTTTCCGGGGTCACGATATACAAAGTTGGAATAAGCTATAATTATGTAGATGCGTTCGATTCAAAGAGCTATTAAAATTTCACCGCAGTAAGGAATTAATGTTAACTTTAAAACTTGGTTTCCATGATGTCTTTTTATTGACAAGAAAAGATGAGGATAAAATGATTGTTTATGCGGCAGTCTCAGCTAGGAAACGCAGTACCAGCCAGGAAACCGGCAAACTATTTCTATCACCTTTGGGCATATCTTGCACAAATTATAACACCGCAATTTATCATTAATATTATTGTGATTAGATAAGTAAATGACTTCATAAAAACAATGAACTTAAAACAAAATTCATTGACAACAGCACTCACCAAATTGAAATAAAACAACAAACTGTGAGTTGCAATTTATTTTCTAATAATATGAAAACTATCTATCTAAACAATCTAAAACCAAAATTTCAACCATTTGGATTATAATAAGTCAACTAAACTGTTAAAATTGAATTTTTATAACATAATACTTTTTGTAATCCACAGTCTGTTTGCCGTATGTTTCACACTCTAGAATTTTTTATTATTATCGTGAAACGCATTCCACCATGCAAAATAATAATAATATTGAGCTGAAAATTGTGTGTATTGTACATAATAAAACTATATAATTAGGATTTAGTTAAGTTATAGATATAAGAAAAAAACTAATATATTAGATAGAATACGATGATGATATGCAGCTTCTTTTACATGTAATATGCTGTATATATGCTGTGCTACCCAAGCACACACCCAACACACATCTAGCTTTTGTTTATTTTTTTTTATTTTAATTTAAATCTATCGTACCATATACATAAATATAGTTTTGGAACAATCGTATAGAACTAATAAAGAAGAAAATAATAACGAATATTTAAGTTCGAGTATAACAATTTATTTGATCAATTTGCGCTTGTAAAAAGTAGGATGATATTTTTTTTTATTACCCTTATTTGGTCAATTAACATTGGCAACAGCAAAAACTAAAAAAAAAGTTGTTGCATTAATAAAATGCGTTAAGTTTAACAAGGGCAAACGACATTAATTTCGATTGTTTGCGTATTTGGTGCTGTTGCCGTACATTTTGGAGGTAGCCATCACCTATCTATTAAAACATAATTAATGGTAATGTATGCATTGCAAACACGTACACACGTAATGTATAGTTACAATATAAATAACGCGCGAGGGAAATCAAATTGAATGCAGACACCTTTTGACATCAATTCTTGTGTTCAGTGTGAATGGTAGGCAGATTCATTGAAAGTGAACATATTTTATACTACACATTTTTAAGCTGTATTCTTTCCGATTTTATCATTTGGAAAAAATTGAGTAATATAATCATTTTTAATTGCAGTAATGAATTTATTGAGATACATCAAACATAAAAATAATAAAATTTAATGTATTTTCTTGGGGTACCAAATTTAAACAAGGTTGTAATAAAGAAAGTGTTTTTCTCTGACTTAAAATCTGTATTTTTACACTTTTTTTTAAATCAGGAAACAATGAATTAAAACAGTTCCAGTATTTCATACAGACACACTCATGTAGCCTTTTTTCTTTATTAATCAAATCGAGAAGAATAATTGCAAGGATAATGCGCTGCACTAGTTAAAGTAGTCGTCATAATAATAACAGTGTTAAAGGCCATTACTGGCCCCTTACTGAATCAACAATCTGGCTCCAACGGTTTCGATCCTGAGCTTGGTCTTCATACTGTCTTAGACAATCTGAAGAGGCCAAGTCGTTCTCTACATCGTGGAGCCATCGTCGCCTGCAACGACCTCTGCGCCTACCATATGGTGGCTCTCCTTTCAGAGATCGCTGCACAATTCGTTCCGGATCAGCACGCAGAACGTGACCGAGCCAGCGTACTCGCTGAGATCTAACTTCATGTACAATATCGGGGATCTTCATCAGATCTCTGATCTCGAAATTGTACAGAGCTCGGTATGTACCATCTATTTCGCGTTTAGGGCCGTAAATCACACGCATGATCCTTCTCTCAAATGTAAGGAGCCATCTCTCGTACTCATCCGTCAGCGCCCAACTTTCACATCCAAACATAACAACGGGCCTAAAAGTAGTCGTCATAAGCAATTAAAATGAAAATGATGTTGATCGAACAAGGAATTTAGCGATTAAATTTAAAGCGTCTGGATCGGAAGATATAAATTGCAAATCCTAACAGTTGTAAACGCAAAAAAGTATATTTAATTGATAGAAAATGAACATGAACTTATCTAAGAATTCTTTGCTAGAACTCATGAACTGACCCAATAATCAAACTATAAATAATGTAGATGGACTTAAGAAACGGATCTATATCGGAGACAGAGGATATTTAGTGAAATTGCATATTGAAACATTAAAGGCCAACTATAATTATTAGGTGACTTTTAAAACTGAGCTGAGATACGAAATAAACTTACTTACTAATACATCGGAACACCGCAAGTACTTATAAGTAATTAGGTTTGTTTCTTTGCTTAAAATAAACTACTCTTATATATTATCAAAAGAAGCTACGAGTATTTTATTTAAGCATGAACATAAACCTAAGTACTTGCGGTGGTCGATTGGAAAGCAGATAGTATCTAAAAGTATCTAATACCGGGTTTCCATCGTGATAGTATAATAGTTTAATAGTATTATACTACGACGATGGAAACGCGAAGTTGCTAGTATAATACTTTATTATAATATTTCAGTATACTATCAAAAATAAAGTAGGTATCAAATTATATTTTTAACAATATATTTAATGACAGTGTACATTTTTATTACAATTTCGATTCATTCGAAGTTTTTTTTGTGGTATTTTGATATAACTATACGTTTTTGATTTACATACATAGTTATTATGATTTGATTATTGTAATGAAATTTGTATAAAACATTAAAAGACAAATTTCAATATTCAAACATAATTATACGCTTACTTCACACTATATGATGGAAACCCGACTATGAATGATAGTATAATAGTATAATACTATTATGCTATTGACGACGGAAACCCAGGTAATAATACAATATAATATGAATATTTTATTTAAGCATGGACGCAAACCTAAGTACGTGCGGTAGTAGATTTGAAAGCAACTACTGTGTTTGCAGACCCAATCAATTGTTGCTTGCTGTAGAAATTTGTTTCTGTTTTTTGGTTTTAAGGAACATACGACTATTTAAAAATATTTTAAATTATTACTATTTTTTTTAAATGGCAGGAAAGGGAAGAACATTATTTTTAGGAAGGATAAACTGTTGATCATGTAAACATGAGATAAATAGATTGTTGTAATTGTCTTTACCATATGTAATTAGTTTTCATTGTAAATTTTCGAAGTCTCTTTTGATAGATACATACGTGATTTTAAGAAATCAGTAATATATCTTTTAGTGGAATTCTTCCTTTTCTACTACAACTACAATTACAAACATGAGGGAAAACTAAAGCGGTCAAAAGCAATAATATAGTCCTTGTACTGAGTACTCTAGCTAGACAACTCACTGAGATTTATTATGACCGCACTACACCTAAAAAACAATAAATAGCAGCACCATCGTAATCGTACTGTAAATTAATATAACAGAAAATCCCAACTTCAACTATCAACACGCCACTGCAATGAACACCCTAGCAACAATATATAAATAAAACCGAACACTAATCTGCATACCATATTATGTGATGCAATATAAATTCGTATCATAATTAACTAAAAAATAAAATGATTAATAACAAAATAAATCAAGATTATTTTCTATAATAGCTATATGTATAAAATATTTGCCAACGTGTGTAAATCAATATCCTGTTTTTATACGGAATTACGTACGTATGGGAAATCGTATATGAGATGTCTGTTGTCTCCTTGCTAATATTTTAATTCAATATCGAATGAAATATTTAAATTAATATTATTGATTCAATTTTTCATTCGCTTGTCCATATATAATTTTTTAATTACCTATATATTATAAATATATATATGTATATATATATATAGGTATACATACATAATTTAAAACATAATATCGCCTTCAACCCACTGAAGATGTTCATACATAGTTTTATGACCCTAGAGTTATAAGGAACGGTGTATAGGTTTCTATTGTATATGTATTATAATATACTATATAGTGAAAGCTAGTAATTAATAAATTGTTTTAAAATGTTAATTACATATGGGAACGGCCTTCTTACGTATATATGTGTGAATAAGCCATTTCCCAGAAGTTACAAATCTAGTCTAGACCATTACTCATTCGAGACTTAGAAGTAGAGCTAGATTTTATTAATTAATTGATTTATTTCACTTACCTCACGATAAAACAGTGGCAATGAAGTGGATGGTCTTTTATCTTCGTTCTCAATTTCTTTTTTCCGTCTACTCGTCATTTTAATTTCTCGTCTTAATTATGATGAAGTAGCACTGCACAATATTTCTTATGTGTCAATATCTGTCTACTAGCTAGCTAAATCACTCACTACACGAAGGCATTTTTATATAAAATATGTCAATCATTTTACGTTTAATATCATTATTTATATTATTTTAAACTCACAAAAGACATACAACACTAAATAATTTATTATAAAATCGACAAAAAACATTTTTCACAACCATTTTGAATATTTTTTGTAGACTGACAGACTGTATTGTACACTAATTCAAGAGGAAACCAAACACTTCTTAATTATTTTTTATATTAATTATACTCATATATTTATTAACGATTTTATTAAATATAGCTTTTTATATAAATTAGCAAACTCAAAATTATTTTTTTACAATTTTAACGTGAATTAAAATTCGCGTTTATTTTTTTATATTCAATTTTATTTTATTATTTGTGATTGTGTGTATCTCGTATACGGTCGATAATTTTTTGACAGTCTGACGAGGAAACTGTATTATCGGCAACTACCCATATCGACATTAGTACAAATTTAACGCATGTCAAAATTTGATTATAACAGTTTACGTACTCAAATTGTATTCAGTTCAGTCCGAAATTCTGTCCAAATCATATTTTATTCTATATTATACTAGTGTTAAAATAAAATTTGATTTAGAAAAAATTTCTAGTCTCAATAAATATTTTATTAAACGAGTTTAAATTTATAAAATATAATACAAATTTGACTATCGCAGTAGTTTTATTTCGTCTTAGAAGTCAGCCATCTTGATATCTCTAATCAAAGACCCTTTCGGCTCGCTATTACATTGTCTGGTTAAAAAAAGCCAGAATTACACACATAAAATAAAAAACATTTCAAATGGCGTTAAAAAGAATTAATAAGGTACGTTTCTAAATAATCAAAAAGTGTTTTGTATATATAAAATCTAAATTGATTTGGTTTGTTAAAGTGAATCGCGTAAAAAAATAATTGTGCAAACAGCAAAACTGATTGCATATTCAATGGAAAAATGATGAACGAAAAAAAATTTTTTTTTGTACAAAACGCCCTGAACTTTATTGTATTTCGAAACAAGGCAATGTGAAAAAAATGATTTTCAATAAAATTATTCTGGATAATTCGAATCAATTTTTTCAAAATCCTCGTAAGCACCGTGCAAAAGCTGTGTGAAAAACATGTTAGGGCCTGTCCGTGCGGGTTTAAAAATAATTTCCAGAAAAAGACTCGTCATTTTTAGTAATATTCACAATAACGGGAAATTTTCTCTTTCTTAAAAATAGATTTTTGCTTTTTTCTGCAGGAAAGTCTGTCTGACAGACTGTATATAAAAACACTGTGAAATAAATTAAACAAAATGCCGGATATAACGTAGATATTTTTTGAGATATATTTTTTTTTTCACTTAAATATAAAATGTATGGGGAAAAAACATGTCGAATATTTTTATGCATCATGAAAATTCTTGTTTTGATCCAGTGGCTTTAAGCAGCGCTCCCCCAGCCTTATGCTATTGATTTTTTATATTTCTAGGTTATTTCTTCATTAAATACTATTTATGAATTTTACATTTTAGGAACTCCAAGACTTGGGTAGAGATCCTCCAGCACAATGCTCAGCTGGGCCAGTTGGGGACGATTGTAAGTATAACATATTATGTACATAACATATAAGTATATTATATATGACGACATCCATTTTGCGCTGACTGTCATTTATATTATGATTAAACACTGTAGTGTATGCGTCATTTTGTGTCATGAAGTCTCATTTTTTTGTGTATGAGAGCAGAAGTTTGAGAGAAAGTTCCTTAACCTTGCTAATTTATAAACTAACCCTATCTTTTTTTCTTTACAGTATTTCATTGGCAAGCAACAATTATGGGACCCGTAAGATATATCCATAAAAAGTTAAACTACACTACTATATATTACTTACACACTTTTACTGTTTCACTATTTTAGCCTGACAGTCCGTATCAAGGAGGAGTATTTTTTCTAACAATTCATTTCCCTACAGATTATCCATTTAAACCACCTAAAGTGGCTTTTACAACACGTATATATCATCCAAATATAAACAGTAATGGTTCAATCTGTCTCGATATATTAAGATCTCAGTGGTCACCAGCATTAACTATTTCAAAAGGTAAGCCAGTCTAAATTATACAACTATAAAATATTAATTAGATTTGATTAATTTATTATCTATATATACACACATAAAATATAAATAAACGAAAAATAATCGATAAATTGCGCTGCCTAGTGTTCCGATTTCGGGGTTACGCGGTTTTGTTTTTATTTAAAAACGTTTCGAAATTGGCGTCGAGTTATATAAATGTATGCTATGTTTGTTAATATGACGTATTCTATCTCAAGTTCAACTCAAGGCGAATCAGTTAGACAAAGTTTGGTAATTGTTCTATAGATAAAAAAAAATATTTTGTCAAATAAAGTACTTTCGATTCATCCAGATCATTGTGTTGAAATATTTTAAATGGCTGCCATATTTTTAGGTTTTCTTAGAACTACCGCGCCCGTAGATAATTTCCCGACTAAAATACATAGTAATTTTTCTAAATTTAATTTTTTTTTAATTTAAACATATTGCCTATCAGTCACATTCTGGTAATTCCCCGTATTCTTTGTTTATATTTTTCTCAATTCCAATCTAATTTCTTCCTGATACTAAATTATATCTATATTAGGCACATATATTGATTTATAAATTTACACCTAAAAACTACTTTAAAGAAATTCCATTTAAACCCCTTTTAGCTAAATGGTTGATACGACAGGTATGAGCGATCCAATATGGATCTCTAACGTTGGCTACACTTTCATTAATCTTGTTATTAAAGTATGTTATCTGCTTTTTTTTATCAATTGATCTTGTTAATGATGCTGTTTTGTAAGTAAAATGAATGACACACAGAGTTTTATTTAATAATGATTATAAATACAATAATAATCGAGCAGTCTCACAATCTAAATTTCGATTAATCATAAATTCTAATTTTCAAAATATTAAAATTTGATTTTAATATTTTTCTCGCAGAAGATCTCGCAGATTTAAAAAAATCATACACACCTTTATTTTCTCCTTTCGGACTTCCTACACGAGTTTTCCGCTTCCTGAGATTCTTAGGAAACCCCAAAATGATTTTCTTTGTCATTCGCAAATATTTCTGTTCTGTATTAATCATTGCAATCATCATTAAACTTAACCACTGAAGTGGTTAAGTTCGTCATAGAGTTAATAGACGAGACATTGCGAGTAATTGCGTCAATATTTTAGTAGGCGATCACAGGCAGGCAGGCTATTCAAAAACTATTACCAAAATTCTTAATTTAAGAGGTGTTATACAAAAAAAACAAAAACATCCTAAATATGATAGTAATTAATATTTTAAGAATATTTGTTAAATTATCGTTTGAATTTACATTTTTTGTTAAGTACAATGTAAAGTTTGCTTTATTATCGCTTTGTCACCGGTTGAGTTAACATAAGTTTTCTTATATTTTTGGTTTTGCGGTGTAATATACGTAAATAATTGAAAGTTAACTAAACCATATGATTAGTTGAATTGCGTGGATGACACGTAAGTGTAATTGGACTATTTACTTATGTTTGCATAATTTAATTATTCAGGAGTAAAAATTGATACAAATAACAATTTTTCTGTACTAATACTAATCAGAAAGACGTATTTTGCCAAAACATTTATCCATCGTCACTTTGTAGAGGAACAAAGATCTATATAAATTATATACATATATCGATCATTAACAAGACTTTTGACAAATAAAACGTGTGCTGTTTTTCTGCGTAGGGAAAAGAAAAGTTGTATACATAACATATATGTATGTGAAATTTTTTTGCATTAGTTCTTCGACTATATTCCTAAAAAAATACTTGCTAGCTACATGTAGATAAGGATTTTACTTGAAATCACCATCGCTGGTATAAAAATAGTTTAGATCTAGTGTTTCTACTTTGTTGTTCCATTTCTAGGCTCCAATTTTGTTATTAATTATGTTAATCAATCCAATTATCTGATTTCTCGAGAATCTTATGAGCAAAAACTATTGTAGTTTTGGGTTAACAGTCTTAGTCTTAAAAGTCAAATCGTGGTCTTATTTCATAAATTAGAATATATGTCGATAATTTCTTAGAAACAAGGGAAATAAATATTTGTATACCTATTTACAAGAGTTTCAATGTTTTCTTTAATAAACTTTAAAAATTATTTCAAAAGTTTATTTTTAAATTCAAACGAAATCCTTTCCGAAGTTTGTGGAAACAAACAAAATTATATGCGTTAATTTTGATTTTATAAGTCTCATTCAAAATACCCTTTAATGTATATATAATTACTTTAATGGTTTCATTTCCACTCCGCCATGGCAATAAATAATAATTTGGATCTGTGTCATTTTGTAAATATTTGGTTAGCTGTGCTGAAAAGTTTTTGTATCGCATTTTCGATATCCGATAGGCACTTGTCTTTTTTCATGAACAAAATTGTACTCTATTGTGTTTTTTCTTTTACGCTTTACCCGGGGTCTACACTATGCAAATTTGCTGATATTTTCTCTCATGATAATTTATGTTTGTATGTGTTTTTTTCACTGTATTGTTAAATATTTGTTAAAAAATTATCATAACTGGGCATTTTACTCATGATAATTTCTTCGAATGTGAAATAAAATTCGGTAAATACTGTCAGAAAATTAGTAGGTTTTTAAAATCGTGAATATTTTTTTTATGCAGCTATGAAAAAAATGAAAACCATAGTGACATTTCGTGAAAATTTCATGATAATTTATCGTGAAATAGCCTCCTGATAATTTGCTGAGAATGTCAAAATATGTATAACCCGGGGTCTACACTATACAAATTTGCTGATATTTTCTCTCATGAAACTAAATTTACCAATGTATGTGTAAGTATACTATGCATATTTTGGAATTCTCAGCAAATTATCAGGAGGCTATTTCACAAAAAAATTATCATGAAATTTTTACGAAATGTCACATTAAAATGCATTTTTTTATTTATGTTTTTCATTTTATTTCGAATGTTGAGACGTATGTATGGTTATAGCTACATAAAAAAAATATTTCGCAATGACTATTACTTCAAAACCTACTAATTTTCTGACAGTATTCACCGAATTTTATTTGACATTTGAAGAAATTATCATGAGAGTAGATTGCCCAGTTATGATAATTTTTTAATAAATATTTATCAATACATTGAAAAAAACACATACAAACATAAATTATCATGAGAGAAAATATCAGCATATTTGCATAGTGTAGACCCCGGGATACTTACACATACATTGGTAAATTTAATTTCATGAGAGAAAATATCAGCATATTTGCATAGTGTAGATCAATAAATTTGCATACTCTGTTTTTCCTGTTTCACTAGTTGTTGAAAATAAAAAAAATGTGTGTTATTTTATCGAATGAATTTATAGAGATAGAATCGAGTAGGCTGTGATCACAATAGAATTGCGGAATTAAATATGAAATAGACACATTTTTGTTCGTGAAAAAAAGAAGCAATCGTCTATCGAGTTGCTTGTATGTATATCGGTGAGATATTCTAAATTAGCATCTATGAATAGAAAGGAGATCAGATGCAGACTCAGTAAAGCTAGGTTTTAATATTCTAAAGGATAGATATTCTTTACTAATTTTGTAAAATAATGTCATTGGCATATTGAGTTGCTTCCTTTATCGTAGTTGATAGTAATAATTGTAGTCGCTGG
Source organism: Tipula unca (assembly GCA_951394425.1). Classification (NCBI taxonomy): domain Eukaryota; kingdom Metazoa; phylum Arthropoda; class Insecta; order Diptera; family Tipulidae; genus Tipula; species Tipula unca. The sequence continues at coordinate 5,952,907 of OX596381.1, read as the reverse complement.
AATAATATCTTATAAGTGCTATGTATGTTTTTTATTTTGTAATTTTATGGTAGATTAATTGTTCCTCCATAAAACAATGTTTTTCACAACCATTATTGATAATTTATTTAATAAATCAATTATTACTCGTATATCATATTGAATAATCCTCAACTAAAATCGTTATGATTAATTCATTTGGCTCTGTTTTAAAATTGGGAATAATCCATTTCCAGGAATTTATATATTTTGTTTGAGTTTTATTATTTCGATATACACTACAAAATATTTATTATTTATTTTTAAAGAAAATGCGTTAATAAATATTATATTCTCAGCAGAAAATAGTGCTAAACTATCCCGTTGGGATATCCTCTATTTAAATTCATCATAACTGGTTCTATGGCGATCATTGTAGAATTAAACTTCTTATATCAACAAAAAAGAAAATAACTTTTTAGTACAATAACTATTATTACGTAGGAACTAATAGTTGATGACTTATCCAAAAGCTTCTACTGAAATTTATCCATGTCGTTTTCGGTCATTAGTAATGTAATATAAATTATAATGATTGGCATGTGTTACATGATGGCTTTTATAGAAATGAGATTCATTTTTTCTTACTGATCTAATTTAAATTCAAATAAATATTGATATTTCTCGTATAATCGTTGATCAGAGTTCATTCTTACACTTACTGTATGAACCAATTTTGAAATTTTATTTGGTATTGGTATATTACTTTGTGCGTTGTTTAAACAAGCAGTTAATGCGGTTTATTTGAAAGTGTGTACATTACATACCTAATTTGTTGTCTTATATTCATTTGTTGCTTACTTAAACTGTTAGTGGTTTGGGAGAATTATTGAATATAATTATATAAATCTGAAATTTTGAAATAAAAAGACAACATTAGAGAAAGAGCTAACTGTGTAATGAGCTCCCCGCAAATTATGAAGTGTTATAATGATGAAATGTTTTAGTTCTAGAAATCTGGCTAGAAGACAAGGTAATTATGTTATTTTCAATCGACAAATGTTGAAAAATTATGAAGTAATTTGCAAAAGTTTGCGACACCCTATGACCACAATTTTTGTTGTAACTTAGGAAATTTTCAAGGATGCCGATTTTAAGATGTACTCGTTCTAATACCAACTATGAAATTATTAGAATAATGCATTTTATTTAAATAATGGAATTGATATGAAAGGTAAAAACCTTTAAGTAATCCATTTTTTAAAATTCTGATTTCAAAAGAAAATTATTCACTATATCTATCATAATAATGATAGTTTTCCATTCTATTTTTGTACGAGTCATAATTTATTTGGTAATTTGCAAATTGTTGTCTATTTAATATTTCATACTTCAACAAATTCGAAAAGAAATAATTTCTAACATGTCGTTTGTAGAAATCACAGTATATATTTTTGTATAACATTTTATGCAAATCATTATGGGAATGTGTATATAGATTATAATTAATCGTTATAATAATAATGCATTTATTCTTCAAACAAATTATTTTACTATTGTTAATAATTAATTAAATAAATGCAATAATAAAGAGTAATGTTTGAAAAATGAATGGACAATTCAATGTTCATTTGTTTGTACCCATTACAACAAGCTTAATTAAATTATTTTATATATTTTTATTATTTATAGCGGTTTGATTTAAATTAATATGAGTTCTTTTGTTTTTAGTTTTGTTGTCAATCTGCTCTCTGCTTTGTGATCCAAATCCAGACGATCCATTAGTTCCAGAGATTGCAAGAATATACAAAACTGATCGAGAAAAATATAATGAATTGGCACGAGAGTGGACAAGAAAGTATGCTATGTGATGCGTTCCATATAAAACAATGATCCGTCAACAAGTAATAATAATAATTGTCTTAATATTATTGAAAATTAAAAAATGTAAAGATCAAAAAAATGAGGAAGAAAAAACTAAAAATTATTTAAAAAATTTAAAAAAGTATGCTGAAATTCAAATTCAATACAACTACTATAATAATATTTGCTACAAAACCATCTCCAAATAAAAATATTATCACTTTTAAAAACAAAATACAAAAAAAAATGGAAAACATATTTAAATGTAAAATGCCACAAACCATAAAAAAAATCATGCCACCTTATATTATAATATATTCCTTATGGTCGTGTTTTAATCATCTTATGTACGATCCCTACCTACTTATGTATCCAAGTTTCCTTTATATTTTTTTATTATACTCTATATAATTTAGCGCGAAACTATTATGCGTTTCCAACACAATACACAACCGAAAAAAATATTTGGGGTATTCTTAAATAAAATACACAAAAGACATTGTGAGTCGCGGGCTTTGATCACAAGGATAAATTTATATAAACAAATACACAAAAAAGCAGGAACAACACGTATGTAGAACATATATTTTTATTTAATTTAGAGATATTTGGAGAGTACCCTTATTATTTTTTTACCCCTTAATTAATTTAATAATTTTTGAGATGTAATTTTTATAATTTTTAATATTTTAGACAATTATTAAATTATTATTTTTTTGTAAAATCAAAAAAAAAATGAAAAAAAAAAAAAAAAACAGAAAATCATAAGACTTCTACTTTTTTTTTAAAAATACATAAGGAAATAAATTAAATTTCATATTTCCCACCACATACACAATTATTATACCCTTCCTCATGTCCTTCCCATATATATTTTCACCATCCTAATTTACCACACCACCTCTAAGACCATTGGACAACAACAACAAACGCCCAATATAAGTTCTTCGTGTAAGTGAAGTACATTAAAATAATTTTCACGTCGTTTGTGTTTTTTCTATAAAACTGAATGATAAACAAAACTTATTTAAATAAAAACTTAATTTGAAAAAATGAAAGACAAAGTCGTTAATTTGTTGTTTGCATTATTAATTATTTCATTTTTTTTATAATTAATTAAATAAATCGTAAATAAATTTAACTTTAGATCAATTTATCTAAGTATATCGTCGTGAGTTTGAATAAAACCAGAAACAGATCAAATATATATATTTTAAAGGTTTTCCTAGTTCATTAGTTAAATTAAATATGACTATTATTATTTTTGTTAGTATGATTGAGATTCGAGATGTATGCGATTAACGAAATATAAGGTCTGTTAGCGAAATAAATATGAACTCTAGGTCTGGACTCTTTAATTATCAGTTCTTAGGTCTTACATAATGAAATTGTTTAAAGAATTCATCAAATGTATTCCCCTCAATTTAAAATTAATTAATTAATTTAATTTAGAAAAGTATTTTAATTAATTAAATAGATAATTTTTTTCTAATTTTGTCACATTTTTCTGTGGCATATTAAATTAATTTTTTTAATTTAATTAAACTTGTTATGTAATAAATTTTTTTGCTTAAATTAATTAATTTTTATTTTATTAACATTTGCGTCGACGGCAGTGATAATTAGAATCTAATCTAGGCATTAGTTATAAATAATTTCGACAGGTAGGGATTTAATATTATTCTATGCGAGAGTGGTATATGGCTAATGCGCTTCTAAACTCTACACATACACATTGAAAATATGGTTGTCTTGTTTGTGAATATTCGGCATTTAATTTATAATTTAAAAAAAAAATAATTTAAGTATTTCAAATTCAACTAAAATATAGAAAATGAATATTCATATACAAATCGCGAACTCTTAATTATAGAGATTATGTTGTATAGGTGAGATGATTATATTTGAAAACTTTGCATTTTGAAACAAAATATAAATAATTAATTTTAAATTAAATATTTTATATATAAACAAATTAAATAAAAAAAATAAAAATTAATTTATAAGTACATAGTAAATCTTATATATTATACTCTTAATACCCCAAAGAAAACCAAACTCTGTTTAATTTTTCGAATGCTCCTGTCTAATAATTAATTTTTTTTTATTACTTAATTTATATTTAATTATGCATATAAATATAATTTTTTTAAATTAATAAATAATAAAATCTTATGGCTGCATATAAAAAAATCAATTTGTTTAAATTTTGTAAATTAATGTAGTCATTAATATTAATATATCTATCTATATAAAAGTATGAATTTGAAATATACATCAATATCCTTTTCTGGAATTGTTACTACATATTATTTAATTAAAGCAGAATATTAAGTAAACATAAATATGATCTAAATGGTTAATTTAATTACAAAACAAATATAAGTTTGATATTTAATTAAGGCAATTTATATTATCTTTTATTCTTTAATATAATTATTGATTTTCACTTAATATTTTATTATTTTCAAATACGACTACCATATTTTTTTGAAAGTTCCATGAGCTTCTGATTCTTTTTTTGTGCTAAAGTATTGTGAGCTGTGACTATTAAGTTGAGAAATAAAAATATTTTGAGGTAAGTTTATGGTAATTTTGTTTTTCTAAATACTAGCGATCTCAAATGTTTTAGATATGAGGCGTAATTTCTCGTTTGTACTAATAGTGAAAAAAATGGGATTTTGAAATTAGTTTAATCTTAAGCCGTTTTCACGTGACCGGATTCAAATCCTCGTAATTGAAACCCGATTTCTCCCAATTAAATCAACTAAAATAACAAAAAACACGTCCCTTTCTCTCTTCTTGAGTTGAAATATTTTCAACTTCATAGTATGAATTTTGAATCCGGTCTCGTGAACCGGACTTCAATCGGTGGTATGGAAATCGCATATTTATGTGGGGTATTTTTTTAAAAGATGATTACAGCTTTCTAACTTGTTTTCATTGTTTAGAATTGGGGTTTTGTAACTCAGACACTTAAATTTTCTATGAGGATCTTAGAAGAAAAATTAAATTAATTTGGAATATGATCACGTAGAGTGAAGACTGAAATCCTTAATCTTGAAAGAAACAGTGTTATCAACGGATGTGTAAAGAAATGTAAGAAAGTGGATAGCGAACATATATTGTCGGGGTTTGAATGTTGCAAAAATTATAAAGGAAGGAAAACACATACACTACTCTGTAAGTAAATAATTTTACATATGTATATTTGGGAAACACCTTGACATTATTCGTTTGTTACATTTTTGTACAGTAGATGTACAAGATATAAAATGGTCGTGATCATTCTATCGTTGATATAGTGGACAAGACTACGTGCTTTTTTACCGATTTATATCAATAGTGCAAATGCGAATCACTTTAATCTTCCAAATTAAGAGAACAAAAATAATATTTACGTTATCTTAATGAAGTGTTAGATCAATATTGTGGTCTACTAGAAACCGTTAAATCAATCACCCCTGATTCTTGCAACATAGCACTCAACGCCCGTATGCGAAATTTAAATCAAGATTGTCACAGTGATGTGCCTCTACGCGTAGACAATTCATTGTCTACGCAACATGTAGACAATACGTAGACTACGTTAGATTGTGTAGACTATGTAAACAATGTGTAGACTATTAGAAGTATGTAGACAATCGTTACGAAAATGCACTTTTTTCGTGTCATCTCTTCCGTTTTGAAAAAAAAAATGATAAATACGAAATAAATTAAAAAATAAATATAAAAAACAGGAGAAGGAGAGCGACAAAATTTATTTAGTTTCTAATTTGATTTGAGATGCGAATAATATTGACAGGTCATATTGAAATTTATTCTTTTATAAATAAAATACAGCTACGATCATATGTGATATTAAATTAAAATATAAAATTTAATTGTGATAGTTTAATTATTCTGAAGTGCAATACTTTTCTTAAAAGTTAAATACCGTATTTCAACATAAAATAAATAGAAAAGTCATACAAATAAAAATATGTCTGGAAGAAAGAAAAACCCGATGTTTGGTGCAGGTAACGGTTTTCAATTAAAAAAAGAAAATAACAAATATTTTGCATATTGTGAAATATGTGCAAAAAAATTATCGAACACAGCTGAAAGTCGTTTAAAATCTCACCGGTAAGTTTGCTTATTTCATTGTAGTGTATTTACTTGACTATACTATGGGCTTGAAGGTTGGAGTAATTTTAGAAGAGGAATCGGAATCTTTGAAAAATTAAATTCAAAAGCAATTAAAGATCCTCTTACTTACTGGTATACAGTTGAGCTTAAGTATAAGCAACTTAGTGATTTAGCGATACAACTTCTAAAAATTCCGGCATCATCGGCTCAAATTGAAAGAGTTTTCTCAAATTGGTCGTATGTACACTCAAATTTACGAAATAGGTTAACGTTTGAGAACTCCAAAAAATTAATTTATTGTTATTATACCTTAAAATTTAAAGACTCGAATAAATCAGATGATTATTGAAATTGATTCATACTCAAGATAATAAATAATAATATTAATTAGATTAAAAGTATGTAATGAACTAATGAATATTGAATTACATTTAATAAATTAATTATTATTTTATATTTTAATTTTTCAATAAAAGAAAATAATAATTTTAATTTATAATATATTATTAAATAAAGAATTTAGAATTAGCCTCTGAAGTTGATTTTTTTTGATTTTGTACTGTTAAGTTTCAATTTTTCATAATGTAGCACATTTTCTTAGATTGCTTAATTGTCTACATCAATAGTCTACACTACATGTAGACAATCTACGTAGATTACATAGGTAATCTACTCGTAAACATTGAAGTAGGCTACGGGATGTAATCTACGCGCACATCACTGGTGTCATGTAATTCTTATTTGATCATCATCAGCGATCATTTGATCAAGTGAGATGTAAATGTTACATGTAAGAAGGTCATTAACTATACATTTAATTTAATATAATTGTTTGACACCTATATTAGTACAACAAATCCATCACTATATAAATCAATTAAGACGCAAAATCAATTTTTCCTATTAATTTAGAGCATAGCATTAAATTTCTCCAAGAATTAATTTCCAACGTCTGAGAATCGTAATAGTCGAAGAATCAAACTTTTGTTAGTTTTCTAACAAGTAGTTTGTCTGGCGATACGTATTAGTTTTTTGTGCGAAACCAAAATTAAGTAATGTACTAATGTCACTAAACGTTATGCCCATCTAGTTCAGGGCTTAATATAGAATTTATGCCACATTCATAGGATGAAATAAAACGTTGTACGTTACTTGCACGATTGTCACAATACTGGTTCTAGACTCGATTATTTCATTGTCTTGTCCATAAACATATATATACCGTTCTTTTGTTGTGACGAAAAATACTATTCAATCATTCAACAATTTCAATATATGTAATTGTAACAAAACACCAGAAGGACTCAACTGCATGATGAAGATTAATTAATTTGAGAGACTAAAAGCTCAAATCACTGTGTTTCTAGAGTGACCATAAGGATTAAACGCTATTTAATTGATTTTACATTCACGGATAAATATCTACAATCACCTTAGGAATATTGATTGAAATCTGATTTTTGTAACACTACGCCTGAATTTATATTACTTCGAGATTAAATTATTTCTAATTTTTATAATTGATTTGGGAAACGCAGCTATATTTATTACATAGGAATATGATATATGTTGATAAATATACCTGCATTTTCTAATTTATACTCTTCAAATATTGCCACAATAGTGCCATAATTGGCCTGTACCATTCCGCTTACCAGTTGAATTCTGTCAACAATTATAAGCAGGCTTTCAAACAGAACCGCGAACCCGCTCCAATTGAAGCATTTTTGATCATTTTTTCCAACTCGAACCTGATCCCGAAATTACTATTCCACGGCTTTGATTCAATCGGGTTCAACAAATATGTAATGTGCAGCTTTTAGTTTATTGCAACATAAAATACAATATACTATAAAAATCGTACATACATGGTAATTTTTTATTTTGATCATACCTATGTACGTATATGTCATAGATACATAAATCGTGTGCATTTGTATACAAATTATTTTAAAATATAAACGAACGATAAACTCCAATACTTATTTTAAATAAAAAACTTTTATTTTTGATTTTATAGTTTTAATTCTTCCTTATTGTGACAATTTTTATTTTTGATTTTTTCGGTAAATCGATTTCGACTCGTCTTCCTCAGTACCTTGTTAACTATTAAATATTCTTAAAAATTACTGTGCTTATATAGTGTTAGTATTTTATTTTTCTATGATCAGGTTGTATATTTTGTTTGGCTTTGTGTTTATTTTGTCATTCATAAGTTTGTCGTTGTCTTTGTTTTTATATATTTCAAGTTCTTCTAATCTATTTAGCATCTGTCCTTTCCTAGTTTTATGTAAAATTTTTAAGTTTGTTTTGTAATCTGTATAGTTGTGTTTTTCCTGTTTTATGTGTTGGGCGTAATTTGATTTTGGTTCGGTCTTTTGTATGTCAGTGATGTGCTCTTTGAATCGGGTTGTAAATGATTTACCTGTTTGTCCTATGTAAAATTTGGTGCAATTGTCACATGTTAATTTGTATACTCCTGTGTCTATTTGTCGATTTTTGTTTCTATTTTTCAGTTTTTGTCCCAGTTTGTTGTTGTTTTTGTATGCTGTTTTGTATCCAAATCTATTAAGTGTTTTTCGTATTAATCTGCTAGTACTTTTGTTGTATTCTACGCTTATGTATTTTTCATTTAGGTTGTTGTCTTCAGGTATTAATGTCGTCATTGTTTGTTGATGTATTTTTGTTCTTTGTTTATTGTTTATTTTATCTATTAATGTTGTCTTGTATCCGTTTCTGTTTGCTATGTATTTTATGGTGTTTAATTCTATTTCGTAGTCTTCTTTTGTCATTGGTACTCTATTTAGTCTGTTGATCATGTGGTTGTATGCTGATAATTTGTGTTCGTGTGGATGGTGTGATTCATTATGTATTGTATGGTTAGTTTGTGTTGGTTTTCTGTATATTTTAAAGTTGTGTTTTGAATTTTTGTTCGGATAGTTAAGTCTAGAAAGTTAATTTTGTTTTTGGTTTCTGTTTCTATTGTGAATCTTATGTTGGGATGTCTACTGTTTATGTATTGGTGTAGTTTTTCTAGCTGTCTTTTTGTGCCTTTGAATAATAAAATTATGTCGTCTACGTATCTGTACCAATATACTATGTCTTTTTTGTATGGGTTTGTTTCGTTCATTATATGACTGTTATCAAAATTGTTTAAATAAATTTCTGCTAATGTTCCTGAAAGTGGGCTTCCCATTGGTAATCCTTTTGTTTGTTTGTAAAATTCGTTATTATGTTCGAAGTAATTTTGTTTTGTAATTTCTGTTATTAAATCTATTATTTCCTTTATGTCTATTGTTCTAAGTCCGTTTTTCTCTAGTAAGTTTCTTGTAATTTCTATTGTTTCGTCTATTGGTATGTTCGTATACATGTTGGTTATGTCGAATGATGTCATTTTTGCGTTGTGTGGAATATTGACTAATTTTATCTTATCTATTAATTCTATGTTATTTATTAATGAGTAATTATTTTCTACTTTAATGTGTTGTTTCAGCAATTTGTTGATGTGTTTTGCTATTTTGTATGCTGGAGCCGTGGTGAAATTTATCAATGGTCTTATTGGTGTATCTGGTTTATGTATTTTGGGTAATCCTGATATACTGGGTGCATCTGGTTTTATAGCTTTGCTGTATCTTATAGTTTTATCGTTTAATATGTTGATTGAGGCGTTGATTATATGTTTAATTTTGATGTTGTATTCCAAGGTTGGGTCCGATTTTAATTTCATTATTTCGTTGTTTTTTATGTATTCATTGATTCTATCATGATATTCTTCTGTTTTCATAATAACTATTGTGTTGCCTTTATCTGCTTTTGTGATTATGGCGTTTCCTTGTTGTAGTTTTTTCTCTATGTTGTTGATAGTTTTTGAGTCTGGTGATTGTGTTTTTGTATGCATTTTTTGTTTTGTTTTTTTGAGATCTGCTATGATTGTTGTTCTTATTTCTTGTTGATCTTGTGGTTTTGTTTTTATTATTGCATTTTCGATGTTTAATAGATGTTTATTGAAGTTTTTCTTGTTGTTTGTTGGTTGAATGTTGTGTTTTAATCCTTTATCTAATAGTTGTTTTTCTTTGTTATTGAATTCTATCTCAGTGAAATTTTCAACTCTGGTGTTGAACAAATGTGTTGTTGTAGGAGTGTCAATGTTGTTACTTTGTTGTGCTGATTGTGTTAGTTTTAAACTTTTTAACTTTTTGTTTATTGTGTATGTTTTTTTATTTATTACTTTTTTAACTTTTGTATTCACTGTGTTTATTATTTCATTGTATTCTATTGGATGATGGTGTTTTGATATTTTTAATTGAGCATTGTATGTTTTTATTGTAAGATTGTTTATTTTTGTATATAATTCTTGAATCATTTGGTTTAACCACATTTGTTGGGCTTTCTGTCTAAACCAACATGTATACGAACATACCAATAGACGAAACAATAGAAATAACAAGAAACTTACTAGAGAAAAACGGACTTAGAACAATAGACATAAAGGAAATAATAGATTTAATAACAGAAATTACAAAACAAAATTACTTCGAACATAATAACGAATTTTACAAACAAACAAAAGGTTTACCAATGGGAAGCCACTTTCAGGAACATTAGCAGAAATTTATTTAAACAATTTTGAAAACAGTCATATAATGAACGAAACAAACCCATACAAAAAAGACATAGTATATTGGTACAGATACGTAGACGACATAATTTTATTATTCAAAGGCACAAAAAGACAGCTAGAAAAACTACACCAATACATAAACAGTAGACATCCCAACATAAGATTCACAATAGAAACAGAAACCGACAACAAAATTAACTTTCTAGACTTAACTATCACAAACAAAAATTCAAAACACAACTTTAAAATATACAGAAAACCAACACAAACTAACCATACAATACATAATGAATCACACCATCCACACGAACACAAATTATCAGCATACAACCACATGATCAACAGACTAAATAGAGTACCAATGACAAAAGAAGACTACGAAATAGAATTAAACACCATAAAATACATAGCAAACAGAAACGGATACAAGACAACATTAATAGATAAAATAAACAATAAACAAAGAACAAAAATACATCAACAAACAATGACGACATTAATACCTGAAGACAACAACCTAAATGAAAAATACATAAGCGTAGAATACAACAAAAGTACTAGCAGATTAATACGAAAAACACTTAATAGATTTGGATACAAAACAGCATACAAAAACAACAACAAACTGGGACAAAAACTGAAAAATAGAAACAAAAATCGACAAATAGACACAGGAGTATACAAATTAACATGTGACAATTGCACCAAATTTTACATAGGACAAACAGGTAGATCATTTACAACCCGATTCAAAGAGCACATCACTGACATACAAAAGACCGATCCAAAATCAAATTACGCCCAACACATAAAACAGGAAAAACACAACTATACAGATTACAAAACAAACTTAAAAATTTTACATAAAACTAGGAAAGGACAGATGCTAAATAGATTAGAAGAACTTGAAATATATAAAAACAAAGACAACGACAAACTTATGAATGACAAAATAAACACAAAGCCAAACAAAATATACAACCTGATCATAGAAAAATAAAATACTAACACTATATAAGCACAGTAATTTTTAAGAATATTTAATAGTTAACAAGGTACTGAGGAAGACGCAAGTCGAAATCGATTTACCGAAAAAATCAAAATTAAAATTGTCACAATAAGGAAGAATTAAAACTATAAAATCAAAAATAAAAGTTTTTTATTTAAAATAAGTTATATAGTGACAAAAGATTACACAAAAACATTAAAATGAACAACATTCATTTAAACTCAAAACTCCAATGCATATATTTGTTTGCTTTTTATGTAAAGTTGGATACACATTATGTTAGCAGTCTCTGCGACATACATAACACTTATTTTCGCGTTTCAAAGAGTGCATCTTAAGGACAAATCTCTCAGAGATATCCTATTCGTACGTTTAAAGGTAATTTATTAAATTAAATTGATTTACGTAATTTTTTAATGTTGTAAATTGAAATACTTCCTTTTTTTTCCAACTGAAATGTATACAATGGGATGCAAAGGATTACTTTTAGCTTTTAAGTTATTTTGTTTGTTTGTTAATAAATGAACTAGGTTTCATGCATTTAAAGTATTCTTCAAATAATTTTGGAATACCGAATAATATTTATCCTTGACTTCATTTCAAATTCGGTTCAAGAGAAAGTCAAATGTGCAAAGCATGCTAAAACTTGATTAATCAAACCCCTAGGAATAGGTTCACAAAAAATCGATTATGAAAAGTAATTATTTACATGAAAATGGTCATGAAAAACCATACAGCATTATTCAGATACTTTCTACACCAAATCTATGCCAGTAGCGGTGAGCAAAAAAACAACTGCAACATTTTTTTTTATTTTTGCTTTATATTCTTAATAAAAATCATTGATTATTTTAACGTTAACACAGAAATAATATTCTCTTTAAGAATTATAGTATACAAACGTATAGATACTACAGACAGACGTAAAACTAGATATGTGTTTTTTTATGTTGTATGGACGTATGTATGTACATACAACCAACATATAGAATATAGAAGACGAGATTACTTGAGAGAATATCACATTTATTTTAAAGTCAGTATTAAATTGTTCGTTATTGTGAAAAGTGCAGAAAAAAAAATTAAATTAAAATTAAATCAAACACGAATAGTTTTTCGGTTATTTTATTTGATTTTAGTAATTTTTAATCTATATACATACATATTATACGAAAAGGTAGGACATAATCGTTCGTGTATATTGATTTTAATTGTATAATACTTTGTTGTGTGTGAATTAAATTATGTATCAGCCAAAAAAAAAAAAATTCTTACGTATTTGAAATACATATATCAATTTACAGTTACTTATCAATCTTCTTATTTCTAATAAAAGATTCGCGTATATTTATAGTTTTTTCATCAAGACGACGTTTTGTTTCGCGCGTGATTATGGAGAACTTTGACATAGTGAAATCACAAATTTATATGGATAATGAAAATTGCTGCCACTTGAGAAATAATAAGGTAAGACATCATCATCATCATCATTATATTCATAAGTATTATATACGTCTTTGTACAGTGAAAATGCAAAGTGGATTTTTGTTGTTGTTTTTTTTTTCATGAAGCGGAAACTTTCTCTGTAAACATTATTGAATTTTTATGTTTATTGCAATTTATTTTATGTGTTTGCGGTTATGCGGATTTTTAGGAGGTTATGCAGTATAATATAATATAATTATGTATATATGTATACATAATGAATATGCATACTACGACACTGGGTAAAACAGTTTCAAGTATATTATATATAAAATATTTGATCTCAAATCCTCCAGTGCCAACGATTTCCGACCTTCGAGTGCGATTTAATGGTTCGAGTAATTATTTCGACTTAAAATGTCATTACCTGGTTACCTTGTTTCTTAATATTAGTTAATTAATATTTTACTACAAAAATGACAAACATTTTGTGTAGTTGCAAACTTAACCTCTATTGCTAAAACTTAAACGTTAAGACATGGAAGACAACTTCCATGCTATAATCGGTTAAAATCAGGCTAAGTATGTGTGCTGTACCTTTGGTCAGACTGTTTTTAACACATACTATACGTTATGTACTATTTATTTGTTTAGTCAACACCAAAACTATATGTTATATAGCACAGTTTATGGAGATTAACGTTATTATAGTACTTAAGTAGTATTTTAATTTGAAATAAAAAAATCTCATTTCATTTATTCTAATTTGTTTAACCAATTTTTAGTTTGATTAGACACAGGTTAAAGTGCGAAAACTTAAATAAAAAATATGAAATGTAATTTATTCAACATTAAAGTATTCAAACTAGTTTTATACTCGATATTCACGATTACATAAATACGACCGCTAGAGAACTAAAATTCTATATTTAATCGAACCTTGAAATTCATCAGTTAAAACTGATTGTTAAAAATTTGATTTGAATTTTTCGAAATCTTATATAATTGATAATTTGGTAAGTATACTGAAAGTAATTCAATTCATCTAAATATTTTTCAGATTTTGGTAAAAAGATTATCCATATTATTCGATTGATCTAGCACGACTGACAATAACATAATGCCTAATATTTGGATTGCCTTTTTATCAGACTGAGAGCTGGCGGTCATGTATCTCTCCGCAAATATACACATCTCATTGATTTTGAAAGTTTTCTTCAAGTTCTTTTTCATTGTATGTACATACATACATATATATGTACATACGAGTACCTATTTTGCGCGAATTTAAAAACACAAAAAACTACAAAAATTTTGTGTTAGTGAACCCAATAAATCGATTTGTTATAGTTTGTCATTACATTGCTAAAGCTAAATTCATATACATATAAATACGAATTATGATATACGCGCAAGTACCTCGAAATATTTCCGTTTATAATATTATTTTAGTGGCACATACCATATAACTATATACTAATATTATTGATTACTTTCACTTGCGCAGTATGACATTGGTCTTCGTTATACTTGACCTATATTGTCGACAGTCGGTTAGTTCAACATTTTTTATGTTATGTTGATACTATATTTTGTAATAATATACATTACATTGTATAATTTTTAATTTGTGTTCAAATTGATATTAATTTAATTAGTGTATATGATATTTTAATCACATATTGATAGGATGTCTATATTATGTGTGTATACAAAATAGACATACATTGCATACATACCAAAATAGTAATTTATGTTTTAATATATTATTTATAGTTTACTAAAACATAGTGTATAATATATAATATAGTATACATATACACTAGTGGATCTATTTCATTTAAATCGTGATAAAGGGTTCAATAAATATAAATAGGTTATGTATAAATTCTGCGTAAGTTTTTAAATATTATTCAAGGTGAACAATTTTCACCAAAATCTTAATCATTCGGTCTTGGAATTCCCAATATACAAGAAAGAATGATATGCTATATTGACCTTGTACCGCATCTTAAAACCGGTGAATTTTGTTTAGCGAATATAGTTATTTGACGTTTTAAATCCTGTTTATTTTGTTTATTCGGTATTTTTAGTATCATCCATCTAATACTGTCACGATATATTTAAAACTATACTATTTATAATACATACGAGAAATTCTTGATCTAGCATAAAAAATAAATTCAGCTCTGCGTGAATTTCTGATGAATTGTTCCTACCTCAAATTTCAAAAGACTGCTAAAGTTGTGACGGTAAATATATGACGGTGTTACGATGTAGTGATCATTTTTTAGGCTGAAAATAACAACTGTCGTGATAGGTGTGGCCAAAACGTTTTCTACCATGGAATTTCTTTCCTTAACGTTTTAGAAACATCATTTTGTTCGAAACATAGGTGCTTTTATTAATTGTGATGACATAGGCTCATCTATAAGCTAAGTGAAGCTATATCGAGAATCAAGATCATTTTAAGACTACATTTGGCGACATATAATTCTAACAATCATCTGAATTAAATTAATAAGTCCAATACTTCCACCTAAGTTTCATATAATTAACTGCAATTTATAATGCCGGGATACACGAAATATTTAATTATCGATTCTCCAATTAAAGTTAACCGCCCCATTTTTTAGAGTTAAATATTTAATCGGCCGTTAATATTAATATATTGAATTTTTATTGTATTGATATGAAAATGTTAATATTTCTAAGTAAAGTGCAAAACAGAATTACATTGAATTTTATTTCGGTTGTGAAATGAAAAACAATTTTAGCGTTTCACCGCTGGTTAGCTAATCTCTAATATTTTCGTGCATGAGAAATATAATTTTTCTATTAGGATCGTTACATCTTGATCGTTACTGACACGAAAGCCTGGTCGTAAGTTAGCTCAAGCAGACTGGGCGATTTTGTTCATATCGGTTTTTGAATTCTCTACATGGTGGGCCAAAAGTCATCATGGGGTTTAGAGATTTAATGGCTATTTTGTATATATATTTTTAAAATTTTCTTTTTGTTTATAAAATATACAAAATGGAATTTTTTTACACTAAATATAAATAATGCCTTGCGTAATACGCACTCTTTCAAATAACCCCAAATAAAATAGTCGGCTGCCGTCAAATCTGGCGAACGCGCTGGCCAATTAATTTCCGAATATCTAAAAATTATTCACTCCAAAAATTTGCCTTAAAAGTGCTATTGTGTTTCGGGCAGTACACTTCATCCTGCGCTGAAACCACATCTGTGGTCCTCTAAAAAATTAAACCGTAATCACTCCATTTACCGTTACACCACTTCGATCTTCATTTTTGAAGAAGTAAGGCCTAATGGTATTTCCAGAAGTAAAACCACACCATACCGTACACCTAATGGAGTAGAATTGGCGCTCATCAGAACAAAGCCATTAGATATGCTCGATTGCGTTGAAATAATTGATCGTTGTCGTTGATTTAAATAATAAAATTCTATTATTCTGGTACTTTGTTCAGTTGTGAATCTCTCCATTATTTTTTCCCCAGATGTAATTTATACAATGTGAAAAAACAATTAAATTAAAAATTAAAAATGGTGACTTTTAGCCCACCCTGTATATGAGAATTTCTAGAGACAAATTTGAAATTGAACTACATAGAGCTGCATACATAATGCCCTGCGTAATACGCACTCTTTCAAATAACCCCAAATAAAATAGTCGGCTGCCGTCAAATCTGGCGAACGCGCTGGCCAAGTAATTTCCGATGGAATTAGTTTTAATAACACATCATGGTGATCAAAAAATAGATCCGTCTCAAAATTGAATAACAATTTAATTTATGTGATCGACTTTAATTTAAAAGCTTGAGTGATATGAGGAGGTTTTTTGATGATTGACATATTTTTAGCACAACCAGATTTCAATAATTCAAACGGTGTTGTTTTGTTTATCAACTCACTTGATTTTGAATTCTATACAGTATCTATTATCTATAATGAACATCATTAACATTATCCAGAAAACACCATTAAATTTACGAATTGCCTCATGCATTAATCTCTGGTTGCGATGAGAATTCTTTTGTCTATTGAATCTTTGAAATTACAATAAACCGCGCCTCCATTTTGTAAATACAATTTTTCAACGAATGTTTTGATGCATACATTCAATTACGTCAGACAATATATTATCAAATCTCAGAAAAACGTGCATATATGTACTGCAGTCGTGTGCAATTTGTGCAAAAACAAATACATATTTTCGATTCCCTTGACTTTTCTCGCATATACACTATTAACTATAACGTCAATGCGCAATATATAGATCGATTATTTAATTTAACTTTGATTAACATTATGTTAATTATACTAATATTATTATTTAATTATTCCACTTTCTGTATAACGTATACAATATAGTTTACTGTATATATCACTTTAGTAAACAATTTTTTAATATTGCAAGTTTATTTCCAACTTTGCGCAAGGGAGTGCCGTGTGTGCGAGTATACGCATATGTGCGAATTCGTAATTCGAAATAAAATTGATGGTTTGATTTAAAATTTTAAATTCTAAATTTATATATCAAATTCTATTTTAGTATTTAAATGAGAATCAATTCAAATTTAAGTCATTCTGTATCCAACAGTTAGTTGGTGAAGTAAATTTATTCTATACTGAATTTAAAGTTTTAAACTATATATTAGTCGAATTCTTAGTATATATGATTCAAAGCCAACGCCAATTTATGAAGCCCTAAATTGCGATCTTCAGTTAATTTGAGGAAAATAAAGAATTTAATTTACTTAAATTATGAAACAATTAAATTTAAGTATTAGACAACAACAAGTTATGGTGATTAAATTAACGTTAAATCTAGTCTATAAAAATCTGGTCATTTAACCAAGGTTGTATTCTTAACTCATTTATAATCAATGGTCAAGCACGGTTTTTGCCTTAAAAGTATAAAAAAAATATGCTATGGTGGTGATTATCGACTTCCGGGTTACTTGCAGTTCATTCAACTAGTTTATGTATGAAAAAAATTTAGTTTAAAAATATGTTGTCTTGTGAATTGTATCGCAGTAGCGTTTTTGACGCTTAAAACTATATTAAAAAATCGAAATAACAAATCGACAACGGAAGACCGACCAAATAGCGCAGTGGCTAAAGCTGCGACGTTTGGATAGGGAGGTACCGGCTTCGTATCCCAACAGAGAGGCTGGATGCTAAAGGGATTTTCATCTTCCGATTACGATCATTGATTAAATTGAAAACATCTGTGACCCTCTGTTGGAATTTAGAACTCATGGGGCGACCCATCGTTCATGCTAGTACAGGCTAGCATGGAGCTATGCAGTGTGTAGTGTGCAACTGTCTTTAATTAATGTATGTATTTTATTGAGGCCTAGCTGTTATATGGTCTATGTACATTAATTTTGCGATATGATTGATCAATTAAATTTAATATAAGCTTACAGAATTTATAATATTGCACAAGAAATTGAGCAGAGTGGGAAATTAGAATTAAATTCAACACTATGCTTAACAAAATTAATTTTATTGCTAATTCGTATTCATATATAGATTAATTAAAGATGAAGCAATTAGTTTCAAGATAAAGATTTACCATGCTGATAACACAGTGATTAAAGCTGTGGGGTATACTTTTATCTTCTGTATTAGTGGATCCAAACAGATAAGTTATGTTGAAATTTTATTTAACTTGCGCAGGTCATAAAATATGGTATGCCAAATTAAGCTTCCTTTAAAAGCAGCTGTGATTATAAATTTGAAGCCCCGCAACATAAAATTATAAAGTTAAGTTACTCTTGAATTTTAGATCAAAACAAACCGAATTCTATTTTTATTCACAACACACTGATTATAGCATATTTGTCGTGTTATGCGGATTCGGTATAGCCGGTATATATCAGATCTTACGAAATCAAAACACTATAAAATTAGAGTTTTTGCTTGATTGTGCGCTTCTTTTTTAATAAATGGAAGTCACCGATAAATTATTTAATATATAAAGCGAAGATGTTAAATTAGAAAGTAAATAATGTGATCTAAATGAGGTTATTCGGTTATACACGCATATGAGATAATAATACATATATGTAATCATAATTTATATGTAGATAAATGCTAAACCAAAAACTATGATTAATTGGATTTTAGTTATAGATGAGTGTTGGTCCATTTTTTTAAAATACCAGATAGGCGTACAGTTTTAATCGGTTGATCGCAACACTTGAGAAATCTTTTCAATTACCGGTGTAAGTGTAATTTATTCATGTGCTGTCTGATTCTATGGCATTATTTTGATTATATGTAGTCCGGGCCCCCCTACAATATTAAATAAAAGGCTCTCTAAAAAATTCTACCAACAATTATTTCAGAATTCCACGTAAACATCGAATTTTTATTTTTTTTTGGTTTGACACATTGTATATATAGCTCCATGTTAGTCTCTAATGACATGTACGATGGTTTGTCCCATGGATTCTGCACTCCCAACAAACTTTTGCATCCTTTCTCTATTATGTAGGATTCGATCCTCCCAATCCAAACGTTACAACTTTAATCACTCTTCTATTTTCTCGGCATAATTCGAGCGATTTACCGAAGTTCTATAAATCGAATGAAAATTAAAAGTTTCGAAATTTTTCGAATTTTTAAATTTAATTAAGAAACTATATGCTGTGGACTGACAAATTTCAAGAATTTTTAGTTTTTTAAAACCGAGTGAAATCTCAGAATTGTAAACGTCAAATTTGATTTTCGAAATATAACATCTGAATTGTAAGTATACGTAAGTATCTATCTATTTTAAAAATTCTGGATATAATTTAATTTATTTCGAAATTTGGGAAAAAATTCAAAGTGACGGTTGAATTAATGATGCATCTCTGATATTCTATACTGTACAGTTATGACAAATGGAACAAAACGATTCTGTTGAATGCCTTCAACAATTAATGTTTGAGAATTTTTGAAAAAACCGATGAAACTTGATTCATCGAAGTTTTGGCGGGATTTTCTAAATATTATTGGTGAGTCTTTTGACAATTTACAGAAATTTGTAAAATCTCTAAAATTCTATTTAAAATTTTTATAATTCGAGTGATATACCGAAATTCGAAAAATCATCTTAATTTAAAATGTTCACCATAAATTGGAAATTTTCATGAGCGTTTAATATCAAATTTTGAAAAATTTAGTTTCGAAAGTTTTTGAATTTAAAATTTAATTAAGAAATTTAAAAGCTTTAAAAAGTTTTCGTTTTTCAAAACCGATTTAATATTTCGATTTAAAATTCAGAATTGTAATTTGACTTCGAATTACGATTATAGTCAGATACGAGTTGGAAATTAAGTATATATTTTAAATTTAGAATAATATAATAATAATATTTAATATTTAATATTTTAAATTTCGAAATTTAGAATATGTGGATATATCAAAAGTTAACTTTTTTTTTTCAACGATTATTGGTCCGCAGCCAATCATTATAATTTATAAAACAGGATTTTGAAAATTTTATATTTTAACCCAATTTTTTGGGGAATTTGGAAATATTTTCAACCTGACGAACCATTGAATGTTTTATACATAAATTCAATATCGTTGGCTGAACTCTCGTTTTTATAATTCGAATATCTTATGTGATCACCACGATCCCGATCCAAACGTGCTCGGTATGACGAATTTCATGTTCTAATCCATGAAGATACGTATATAGTACTGAAATGTATACTGTTCCATACTCGTTTTGTTTTGTACTTTATGTCATTTTAAAATATCCTGTTTCATATATCTGATGCCGTTTCGTTCCGTACTGTATACTATATGCCATTTTTCGATATGTACTTTTTAAGTATCCTGCTTCGCACCGCGTACTGTTTTTCATGACTCGTGTTCACATAGCTGGTTTAAATAAAGTTGAATAAAAATATTTAAAAGTATTTAAAACAGGATAGGTAGTTTGATTTTTGTTCAAAATTTGTTGAAAATTACTACTGCGATTTGTAAGATTATACCAATATAGTTCTATATAATTGAAATCAGCGTTCTTACCACAATTCAAGGATAGAGCAGCGGTTGGTTTGGGCCCTACAGATTTTTTACGTAAAACAGTTTTAGCTATGAAATGGCCAAGTCATTCTTCACTTCCGTTACAGCCATACAGGTGATTATCTAAAGTATGCTGAGTTTTACTATCTGAAATTTATTACACAATCGGCCACCATAACGGGTGCGCCATCTGTTATATCGGTATGTAAACATTGAATAACTTTGAAAAAACAAGCGATTCCTATATATGACGTATTTTTATTCAATTTGGTTCTTTGTAATTTATTTGGACTAGTTTTGGAATATAACATCAATTAAGGGGCCGCCTTTATTTGCCAAAGCAAATTGTGCCTTTTTTTTGCGTTTTCCATTACCTTTTTGAGCATCTCGCGCTTTATAGCGATGATATCGGCACATATGTTTGCCTGGAGCTCGTCAATGGTCTATATTTTCAACGATACGCACGTTGAGTTAACACAACTGAACGACTATTTTCAATAAACAGCGTCACTATTTCAACGCGTTGTTGAAGCGATTCATGTTTAAAATTGTACTGAATTGACGTTCCAAAGACATAAAAGATAGCGCAACAATTCATGCATATATCGTAGCAAAGGTAAAACCAAAGATTTGTAAATAGAACACATCATTTTGGGGCTAAGATAACAAAACTACCCAAAAATTATGCATTTAAGTCCCATTACGGCGAATATAAAGTATTCAATTTATAGTTTCAGGTAAAATATACTCATAGTTTCCGTGTAAATTGCAAGTTTGCTTTAGTTTTGCATTTACACACAAAAATTCCATTAATATACTGGGTTTACACAAATTATTTGTCTGAATCGATCGCACAAATACACGTCACCATTATAATACTCGTATGGATGTACGATAAATAAACGATTTATGTGTATATACATACATTAGCTAAAAGGCGTCGTAAATATTTAATGCAAATAGTTTACGTTTAGCAGAGTTTCCGCGTCCAAACTATTTATATGCGTCTTCTACATGTTTGTATTATATACATATGTACATAATCATCTAATATAATTTATAGAGCGCATACGAATTAATTAATATTATTGTATACATTTCTAAAAAACTTGAATTTGTAAATTGCATTTCGAAATTAATTATTTGTGCGGTATGTAAAGAAAACGCGATGATTGCCAATAATTTTGTTTTTTGGTAGACGAGAAAATTTTTTCGCTAAATTCGGTGTTTAAATTTAGCACTTAGTCGATCACCGTGTGTATAGTGTATACACTTAAGTATAGATATGTAGATATATCTAGTTTGTATTTAGGGCGAAAGCGCGCGCGCGTATTTTCGATAAAAACTCGTGTGTGTATTGCAAAATATATTTTTTTTATTATTGTAAATTGTGATATAAATGATCGATATAAAAAATATTGTTATTAATAATTAAATAGTGCGTGCTATTGTTGTTTTAATAAAATACCATAATATCACATGCATTTACAAATCTCCCACCAAATCGGTTTTGTTTTCTTTTCTTTTCCACCGTATAGTTTAATGTTTTGTCTGTGTGAATCGCGGACTCGCGCCTAATATTTAGTTTTTGTGTTTAATTATTTAAAAGTCGCGGACTAGCTAGCTATAGTTTTGTTTAGACTAAGCCGATATAGTTTAATTTATCAATTGGTGCATATTGGTTGTGTTAAAAATTCGTTAAAAATTATGCTTGTCACGATTTTATGTAGTGTGTGAAGTGCGATAACAATTTTCGGTCAAGTGATTTTAAAAAACAACTTAAAAATATATTGTTTTATTTATATATATATTATAAATATTTATACGTATATATATATATATATAGTTCAACAAAATGGATAACAATAATAATAATAATAGTGACAAAAGTATTATTAAAATAGTCGAGAATATTAACGTAAGTGTTACATGAATGATCCTCCGTGCGGGTTCCCAGATTTTCTATTTTTGCTATAATTAGCAAAATACATATTTACAAAATTTATAATAACGCGATCTATTACTTTTTAATATGTATAAAAATATGTATATTTATGTTATATACATGTGTGTCTGTTGTATAACCAAATCTCGATGTTGTTTAAAATAATCACTAATTATTATATAACGACGATGAAAACGATAGTCGAGATGTTATTTTTATAACATAACTATATTACTATACTACTATTACTACTACTACTATAATATTAAATAATATCTTAAGATTGTTTTGTCGGTTTTCTTACATATTACATATATAGAGACAATATATGTATTAAGCTTTCGCTGTTATTAAATATTGCAAAATGTGTTATTTGATAAATCATGCGCGCAGTATCGTTATACCATATGGACCCAGTTATTATTTTCTTTCCAAAACTATGTTTCTATGTTAATGGTTGGTTACATAAAGTGTGATAATGATTTTGGTTAATAAAAATCAGGTATATAAAGATTTATATAAGTTGGTTTTGTGTCTACATTTATTTATTATTTTGTATGCAGTACATTTATATAATCATGCGAAGATGGATTTTAAATTTTCGATACTCAAGGTTAAGTGAAAACTTAAATTTGACTGATTTTATTTTATTACAAACTATATTTTTATATAGTGAATTGTCCTTGAGTTGACAATCAACTAATTGTTGGCAGAATAATTACATATATACGAGTACGAGTATATACATTTATATAGTTGTAGTTTTTATTAAATATCATTCGCGTGTTGTAATTTAAATTTAAAATGTTTTCCAAAACGTGTTTCTAATTCTCTCTGAGCAGTATATATAAATACATACATGTTAAACTATAGGTTAAATATTCGATTCCAATATTAGAATACAGTTAAGTATATATGAGATGGGTAGTACTCGTATTATAATTTCATAATTCTGGTTTAATAAAATCTATGCGGTTGCATAAGGAAATTCATTTCTCGTTTTTCATCTAAGCTTTAAAAACGAAAGGAAAATATGAATCTTATAATTTGAGGTATTTGTTATATCGAAAAGTTGTAGCAGAAGAGCCACATAAACTGAAATTTATATTACAATCAGTACAACTGTCAAGAATTTGGGCATTCACGAAACTATTCCAAACTCCCGGCTTTGTGTGGAAATTAGCATAATTCTAGCAACTGCGAGCTAGATAAAACGAATCCGGACGTCAAGAGATGCAGTAAGTGCGGGGAAAATGTACGCACTACTAACTATATAACAACTAACTATATATAAGGCAAAGAGCGGAACAACAAGCTTCCATAATAACGACGAGGGAATTTAGAAAATGTTATGTATCCTCAACGAATCCCTGAACCAATCTATGCATATGATGGAAACCAATATGAGTTTCATGATGCAAACTATGAATACTCTCAACTTTATTCAACTTTTAGTCTATTTAACTAAGAACTTAAATTAGCTGTATGGAACGCTAACGCTAAAAACATTGATATTATGCTAATTTCTGAAACTCATTTTATGGATATGAGCTGTCTTGTACAGCTATCATTATAAGAGAAAGAATAAGATGCAATGCATCTCCAATAGCATAGAAGAAGGGACAGGTAAATGCAAAATATTTGCAGTATATTGCTTACCTATACATTCAATTAAGACAAATTTGCACATTTTTTTCATAATCCTGGGAGATACATTTCTTGCAGGTGTTGACTACAACTCTAAACATCCTCGATCGGGGTCAAGATTAGTAACACCAAAATGACAACAGTTGAAGAAAAGTTTGACCACTTATATAGTGGCCAACATAACACAAGTATTAGAAAAAGCTGCAGCACAAGCCAGCACAGAGTATACAACAGATTTATGTGTTCTATATAAGCAGACAATGGCAAATTCAACGTCATCTTAATCAAAACTAAATAAAGTCATCAAAAATTTGAAAAACGCATTAATAAAGGAACGTAATGAAGGAGTTCAGAGCTATCTCACTGGCCTCACAGCAACGAAAATAACAGATTATTCTCTGCGGAAAGCGTCAAAAACCTAGAAGGGCCTTCATTTTCATGCAGTCCCATTCGGCTTCCTGATGAAAATTAAGCAAGAACCAAAATTCCAAGAATAGCCTCAAGTAATCTGCAAGAATATTTGCATGCAACTGAAGCATGGTTAACTAAATAAATTTACTAAATTTGAAGTATCTGGTCTACACTTAAATAGAAGGTTGATATGGATGAAACACATTGTAACTAAATGTCAACAAATTAAGTTAAGGTATTCATAGATGAGCTAGCTAATTTGAAAACATTAAAACTTAACCGTAGACAATAAAGTTTTGTTATCTTGGGGTTCTGCTTACGCTTTCAACATAATAAAACTTCAAAGAATGCGGTCAGAAAATTACAACAACATCCCAATTCATTGGCCAGAATTTCGGCACCTCCAAAGTAAAGATCCGAGATCTAGGTATTTAATTAGAGTAATACTATGCTAATAATAATCCAATAGTGCATGATAATGCTTAGACGTAACATAGGTTAAGTTTTATGAATAGGAAAGATTCAAGAATAAACCCAATGGCATGAAAAGTTAAAAATAAACAATTTAACCGCTGCAATGTCATAATAATTTTGTGATAACTAAGTATAGATACATTGGTATATTTTTTATTGATATTGAAATTTAAGTGGTTTTAATCGCATATAATGCATCTGAAGTGTGGTAATATAAAGTGAGATTAAGAATCGCCGGGAATGTGTTGTAGCAATGGAAAATTTCATTTGCCAAAGATTTCGTAACCACCAGAACTTTTGAAAACATTGTACTTACAGGCAATAATACCTCTGAACCAAATCCAGATATTGAAAAATTCACTAAGGAGATGTAAGTTTAGTTAACCCGAAAAAACCTTTGCATTCCGAAAAAGCCTTTTCAAAATGTTTCCTTGCTAAATACCATGAAATTGTCTTGGCTCTCAGCACGAAATTTATAGAAAATAATTTAAAACGAAAAGTCCATCCCGGAAAAATTGTAATAAACTGTCCATAAATATAATTTTCGATTTTTATTTTATTTTGTAAATACACGAATTTTTCTAACTTATTCTAATTTATGAGTTTTTCAATATATTTTCGGGATGATGTAAAAATTAGCACAGAATCTTAGCCTTTTTCGGGTTAGCTAGCTATACATCTCAAGCAGATTTGTTACAAAGTTGATAAACTTGTGTAAACAAAACTCATGAAAAAGTAAACATAAAAAAATCGAGAATTATATGCTATGCAAGGCGGTTGGTTGATGCATATGGTTTTGGTCATTTATTGGGCTCAAACATAAATGTCGGATTAATAATAAGAATTATTATTGTGGAAGGAAGTATGATTCCTCTAAGTGAGGTGTCTTGGTCGTGGGAATCCACTATCCATGCCACAATAATAAACTGTATTTAAATCGTCACAACTAATTGTATACCAACACGTAATAAAAAACCCATTGATACAACAGTCCACAAAGGGTAAATGAACAAAAATATCCGTCACCATGCGCCACATCTCTGTCATAAACGATCTTTTAGAAACTATGATCTATCAGAATCTTCAACATTCGATTTTATTCATATCACAAAACCACAAGGACAATTTGCTTTTGTTTTTATTTTTTATAATGTTTACAAATTTAATTTATAATAATGCGTTTTGTTAAAGCTAATGTTATACACACAATTTTTTTTTACATTTACTTTTTCACTTACCTTATTATTACTTTTATTTATAAATATTAATTAAATAACAAAATTATTAAATTAAGTTTGTGAACAAAAAATCGAGTACATACTTAATTGTAAAAAAACGAAACATCTTTAATACTGTTTACTCGAATCGACGGTGGCGCCTTTAGGTGAAGGGTAAATTTCTAGGGTGTAAAGGAATTTGCACCTCCATAAGAGGGGACATTAATAGAATTAAAGTGAGTGAGCTTTACTCCATACCAATTATATGGAATAATTTTGTAAAAATTTTAACTAAAAAACTATTAACTGTGATCAAACAATTTAGAGGATCAAAAACTATGTTTCATAGGAGCCTGATAATTTAATTGTTTATAATCTCAACTGAGTTCGTCGCAATGATTTGCCTTGGACACAGTTCCGTGTTCGTTAAACTGTTTGATAAGACGAACAATTCGTTTTAATTAATTTTGATACCAATTCAAAATGTAGTGCCTTGAAGCTGCACCAGCCAAATCAGCCCGCCACAACGAAACCTAGCTCATAATTTATTACAATTTTATTACAATTTATTACACCAGATCCCATTTTTATTACACTTGCTGTTCGCGATAAAAGCGATAAAGTGGGCGAAGTAACTTCTAATTGAATCTGCACGGCCACTTTGTAAGTAGGTTTACTATTGTAAACTGTAATTAATTTGTAATAAATTCGCGCCCAAGCTTTATCTCGATTACATCACAATTATATCAAAAGCTACACCGCCCAGCCTTTTGAATTAATAAATTGAAATACAATTGTAATAAATTATAGGCTAGGTTTGCGTTGTGGCAGTGCAAGTTGAAAGCACTCGAAAATACCATTTAAATTCGATCTAATCAAATATTTATACACTATGAAATGGGAATTTTCTTTTAATCGTTACACATCTACGAATCTTAAACCTTGGTTATATGTTTATGACGTTTTAATATAAAAAATACTTTCAATTTTGTCGTTGTTTGTGGCCATAACATAATTTAAAAAGGAATGTAACGTTCTTCATTTTCAACGGTTTTGAGAACTAAATTAAATATAAAAAAATGCAGTATTCTACAATATTGTTAAATAGATTTATTTAAAACGGGAATCGCAAATGGCTGAGTACGTCAATAGGCTTTTTGTCGACGGTACACAGTGTATCGCTTTCGAATCGAATTCAATTGTGATTAAACTAAAATCTAATATCTAACCATAAATTATTATTCTGCTCAATGAGTATTGTATGCTTCTATAGTGACTAAACTGAATTTACAATACTATGGTATGTACCAGTCTAGAATGCCCTTCCTATAATCGTTATAGAAACTTATATTTTATGAATTGATGCGATTGATAATAACCGATTGGAAGTTTATTTTCATATCCCGGTTTGCGGCTGGTATCGCTTGAGGATAATTTTTGTTAGCGAAAGGCTAAATTATTATTTTTTCCTTCTGAATTATGAAACTATTTATAATCTACATAATATTTGCATATATGTATGTATATGTACATGTTAGATAGCTGAAGAAAAATTATTTGTTCCTTAATTCAGGTCATGTGATGTAATTAATTTCACTCATTTATTTTTTGCTTATTATATCGCTAAATAATGCAACATTTTGTTTTATGATCATTGCAATTTTCTATTTGCACAATTGCATACTCTATAATGAATAAAGTAGCGTGATATGATCATGTAATTACTGTATATAAGACTATTGAATTGTTGAATACCATGTGGCTTAAGATATGTATGTATATTAGTGCGAGATTGTTGAAATTCCAATGGTTACAAAGAAAAAGATATAAATTTGCAAGGTCTCGATTTATTTGCATATCGTTCGCTTTTAATACTAAATAATTTTGCTCAGATTTTGGATTCTAATAAACGAGTATATTTTTGCAAAATAACAACTTTGTAAGTGCACTAGGAAGTACTATAAGATAGGTCTTTAACCGCAAGCGCTATTAAACAACAATTTATTTTTGTAAACGACCTTATGCGATACAACTTTTTCGTATTATAGATGCGCGCTAATTATAGTAATAATTATTTTTATTTCCTATATATTTCCAGAATACACAATACTCAGACGACTATAGCCTGTCACCGAAAGGAACATGCAGCGATGACACCGAGTACACAAAACAAAACGAAAAGATTCAGTATCCAATTCGAAGCTATGAAAAACTGCGGCAGCTACTGAGCTTTGATGATGCACCCGAATACAATAAACACAATCCGTATATATTAGGCGGCTATCGATCAATGTTGCCAACGAAATTATGCTTCGAAAGTATTTTCTGGTGGACAAACGAAACAATTAATATATGGAGCCATTTATTCGGTTGGTTTCTATTTATTGCGTTGACCATCAATGATATTGCGTTCCTTAAAATGCACGCCTCACTAGTCGATAAGGTTATAGTTGGCACATTGCTTGTATGTTTTCAACTGTGCATGATATTGTCAACAGTTTATCATACATTCAATTGTCGGTCGGAGAAGGCATACGATTGCTTTTTGACATACGACTTATTCGGCATTGCACTCTCATTACTGGCGATTTATGTAAGCGGAATTTATTATGCGTTTTGGTGCCATAATACGTTGCGGAATTTTTATACGATTACGGTGGGATTTATTTTCGTTGCCGCTATGGTCATACAAATTCCACAGCTTAAAGTGCATTCGAATGTAAAAATATGTGTATTTGTTGGATGGGCGGCTTATGGAATTGTGCCAACATTGCATTGGGTAATTGAGATGGGTGGATTTGATAATTCGATTGTGAGGGTGAGTATATCTGGGATGAAGACAAAGGGCGGAGAGAGCATTTAGGCATTAATATTCTAATTATATAGCTACTTCTTCCACGCGTGCTTTGTATGTACCTGATTAGCGGAATTGCGTTCTTGATTTACATTACGAAAATACCAGAGCGGTGGTATGCCGGAAAATTCGATTTTTTGGGCCATTCACATAATTGGTGGCATTTCTTTGTGCTCGGTGCTCTTTATTACTGGCACAATACAGGTATGTAATATTTATTAGGTGATTATGTTATTGTTATGTTTAGTAAACTGTTATACTGCATGTGTTATACATAATGTATGTGATGTGGAATTAACATAAGAACTTCCACTATAGGGACTGTATGTTTAATGTTTAGATCTAGATGTTTGTACATTTCGGTGTGTGATGTCACAAAGCAAGTATATGTTCCAAAGGGATTTCCAAGCAATTTCAAAATTTCGTGACTAAATTTACGAAATTCATTTTCATAATTTTGATTATAATTACGACTAAAAATTTAGAACATATTTACGACTGTTAGACCGCCTATATACTAATTGTATTCTTATTAATCAACCCTCTATAAGTTTTATCTTAATATTCTTTTAGGAATGATATACGCTATGTATATGATAGGTAATGGCTGTGAAGTGGATAGAGCAAAATGTTATAGTCTTCAAATTGTATAACAGTATTCATTTTGGATTAATTAATTAATTTATATGTTTTTAATTTATTTGTTTGTAAATCAAAATTTATATAATTAAACCAGACCTATTAGGGGGCGCGGGCAGCAGTATTTTTTTTTACATTTCGTTCTAATCTAATTTTAGCATTAGAATAATATTATAAAATTAATTATCTGTATGTTGTTGTATTACATTACAGTATATATATATTAATAGCATGTATTTTTGTATTTTAAGTTTCTATACTCATTTTGTACATAAATAATTAAATAATTTTTTGTATATAAATAATATAAATTAATTATGTTTTATTTTAATTATACGTTAATTTATAACACAAATTTTGATTCCAGGCATGATTTATGTTGAATTTCGAATGACACACGGATGTGCAACAGATTTAACGGTTATATAAACAAGTACACGCACAAAATTAATAGCCAAATTATATAAATAATATAATATAGTATATAGTTATGATATATAAGTTTATTATATAAGCTTGTTGTTTTCTCAATTTAGTTTTTTTTTTTATATATAACTGATAGTTTAATTTTGTTATCTAGTTACTAGAATATTATCTTAAATCAATTTTTTTTAATTATAATGTATATACCTACCTGTTACAAAACATTTAATATTATAAACAATACATAAACTATATATTCAGTTTTACAAAAAAAAATGGTTGTAGATTTTAAAATTACTGTGATAAATAACGATTTTTGTTTTTTTGTTGTTAAATTTTTAGCTAAATTCCATTACATAGGTAAAATTTTAAAATGTTAGTGCAATTAAAACCGATTTTTATATTCATATAATATTTTTGGAGTTTAAAACTTTGCTAAATAAAACAAAAACATGTATATAGTGTTATTTTGAAATTATAGATGGGAGTATTTTTTTTCTTACTTTCTTAGTGAAGACACATAATTTTATATATATTTTCAGTGTTTCATTGGTTTTGATATAGGTGGCAGCCCTATCTAACACATTTTGTCGTTGATGCTTTGAAGTACACATTTATATTAGAAGATGGCAGTTTTACGATTTTAGTAAAGACACTTTAATTTAAAATTTATTTTGAATGGAAAAAATGGTATTTACATGGGTTTTCGACATAAGCTCAAACGAAGATATTAGATATTCGGGTAATATTATGAATTAGGATTTTATTTATTAATTTTAGTTTGATGAAAAGTTGTTAAAATAATGTGGTTATTTCATTTGAAAAATAATGAATTGAGAAATGATGTCAACCCGCAGTAGGTAAGTATGTAACAATATATCGGTTTGAAATTGGTTAAAATAAGGGTAGTATAACATTTCAGATATATTATATCTACAAATTGAATAAACACAACAAAAATATTGTGGCCTAAATACTATCCAACAAGCCAGACGGATTTAGTTTTGAAGCACAATGTTAGATATTGAAAAAGTAAGGTCTGTTAAACTACCTTAAACTTAAAATAAACTACTTTTCGTGATTGGTTGTGACGCTAATGCTCATCATACCATTTGGGTTAGTTTGAATACCAATAATAGAGGATCCTCACTGTTATTATATTTACTCTTCTGAATTAGAGATTCTCAATGTTGGTTGTGAGCCTAGTTTGTGTTCTATGACCATCGTTGACTTGATTCTAAATTGGAGGGTGATGGATGATATTCTTACTTCTGATCATAGGTGCATCTCTTTTAATATTAACTTTAAAAGACCACCGGTTAAACCATATCGTAATAGGAAAGTTACGAATTGGGTATCATTCTCCTCTGAGGTCGTTTCACTATTAGATTTGCCTAATCAGATTAGATCTATCACAGATCTTGATTTGCAGCCAACTGTACTAACGAAAGCAGTCTCGACTTACCTTTCTGGTGTACTGAACTTAACGAGTTAAGAAAGAGTGTGCGTAAAATTAAAATTAAAGCCAAAAATCCGAATCTCATTTCGGATTGGAATCGATTTTTAGTAGCTCAAAAACCCTATAAAAAAAGCCTCTGATCCGTGCACAGGGCTGCGTGGAAAAACTTTTGTTAGTAAATTGATAGCTTATCTGTTCTCGCTAGACTTAACAAAACGCTGTCTAAGAATGATACTTGTAGATTCGATAGTCATCGCCTACCTTTCGGCAAACTCACCTCCTGCAGCACAGAAGTTAGTGAGTTACTGTTGTCTGTCCACTTTCCTGGGTGTGACATTATTGATTTGAATGTGGTTGCCTACGAGCCTCCTGACAATTTTGTCGGTCCTCCGGATTAGCCCGTCGACTGATCACTAATGATGTCCTACGCTGGAGTGTTTTCTCTGTTTTCACTGTACCACGATCCAGGAGTAGGAGTAGAGTAGTTTTCATACCTAAAGCTGGTAAGACAGATTATACTGACCCAAAAGCTGTTAGGCCCATTAGTCTGACCTCTACTTTTCTTAAAGCTTACAGAGCTGGTAAGTCCTGCGAAACTACTCTACATGAACTCGTAACTAGAATCGAAAGATCACTTAATTACAAAGAGTTTCTAGAAGGTATACCTTCCTGGACATTGCGGGAGCTTTTGATAACACTTCGTTTTCTTCGATCACGAGTGCGTGTACCAATTTTAATATTAATCAAACCATTGTTAGGTTCATCGATTCTAAGCTCAAGTCC
The DNA here is from genome assembly GCA_951394425.1 of Tipula unca. NCBI lineage: Eukaryota > Metazoa > Arthropoda > Insecta > Diptera > Tipulidae > Tipula > Tipula unca. The sequence goes on along the minus strand of OX596381.1, from coordinate 5,919,993 downwards.
CGTATAATTGACACTAAGCTGGATGGCTCATCAGTGTCCGTCAAAGTAGCCGAAGGCCGCCCGCAAGGAGGAGTACTCTCACCCTAGCTGTGGCTCATGGTTATCGATGAATTACTTGTTAAATTGCAGCGATCTGGGTTCATCGTGCAAAGCTACGCGGATGATCTCGTTTTGACAGTTTCAGGTAAATATCTGAACGTCTTATCTGATCTTGTAGAGACAGTGCTAATAAATCTGTTCCCACTCTATTTGTTATAGAGCAATTACAAGGGCATAGAACGTCAAGCTCCTATGTGTTATTCTAGATAGTAAACTCTCGGATATTTCACCTTGATTCTAAGCTGCAAAAGGCCATTGCTATTTTTTGGCAACGCAGAAGGGCTTTTCGCAATTCCTGAATTAATAACTTCACCAATTGTTTCTCTGTCGTTTTCTCTTCGAGAGAATGTGGCTCTCTCAGGATTACTATAGACAATTGTCCGAGTCGAAAGTTTTTTTTGTGGATGGCTCTCGTTCAGAAGTCAGTGCAGGGTTTGGATGTGGCTTTGAACTGTGGCTCTCTCAGGATTACTATAGACAGTTGTCTGAGTCGAAAGTTTCTTTTTGTGGATATTTTTCGTTCATAAGTCAGTGCAGGGTTTGGATTCTACTGCCCAAAGTATGGGCTCAGATTCTCGGGTAGTCTGGGTAAACACTGTATGGTTTTTCAAGTTGAATTAATTTCACTTACCCATAGTGCGATTGGGGCGTTTAAGTTTAGTGGTTTATAGAGAAGGATATTATTATCTGCACGGATAGTAAAGCCGTGCTTGATATACCGTTAAAAATCCTTTGACTACATCTAATCTGGTAAAAGATTGCAAACAGTACATTAATCTCCTTTGCTCTATAATACGAGAGTAAGGATCATGTGGGTGGCTGCTCATTGTAGCGTTGTGGGAAATGAGGTTGCTGACATTTTAGCGAAAGCTGGATCGCATAACAAATTTGTTAGTCCCGGGCAAGCAATTCCTCTATCCTTCAATGGTGGTAAGGCCGCTATTAAGAAGTTCGCTTTACTTGAACTAGGACTGAATTGGTGTTCTACTCCCAGCTGTCGAAAGGCGAAACGGTTCATCATTGAAGCCAATGTGAGGTTCACTAAATATGTATTATCCTTAAAAAAGAGCCAATATTTCTGGTTGTAGTTATTACGGGCCATGGACGTTTCACCATGGGCCCATTGTGGCATTGAGTGCGGAACCTCTGTAGGTTTCAACCGTTTTAATAATTAAAAAAGGTATGTTCATAATGCTGATCCATACAGCGCACAGACATGAGTCACAAACGAAGATCTTTGCTAACGAAAAAAAAAAAACTTTTGTGTTGTTAAATTGCATAACTGTCAGAATATTCTCGAGGAAACCTAATTTCCGCATAAATGATTTCTGCAGATGATTTGGAATTTTCACGTAATTGTACTTTTAACCCCATTTAGAATAATTGTTAAAACATTTCGAAGTTAAGTTTAATTTACGTATTGACAAATATATTTTGGAATGTTAGTGCATTTCTATAGACTGGTTTTTAATGTAAACGAAACTTAATGCACCAATATTTATTAACATGGCACTGTCAATTACAATTTCGCTATTCATTTCCATTTCATAAATTAATCCCAAGTATAACGAAATCCGACTTTTTTCGCATTTTTCGGAAAAATTGATGAATTTCTCTCCGACTTTTTTCATCAAATATGTCCGACTTATTGTAAGATTTACTATGAACGTTGTCGCAAATTGTCGGACAATGATGAAAATAAGTTAGGTTATGTTTTCAACAAAATGTGGGCGGAGCCTTTATTATAGATTTTAGCGGCAGAGATTTAAATTTGAAAATGTAAATAAAAAATTTTTTTTAACGGCTTTAAATAAATACATTTAATTATTCAATACGAAAAATTAATAATAAAAAAACATTTCTCTTCATTTAATTAATTCTTAGTACATTTAATTATAATCACGGGATTATTAGTTCACAGCCATTTGAGGTCGAATTAAGTTGATTGTGATGTATGATGAGGAAGCTTTCTTTGTAACTCTAGCTTCATTCGCCTTTGTCTGGTCCGTTCCGACATCTCTGAATTTTAAGATACCTATATTTTTAAAAATAATTCAATATCAATATAAATAAAAAAATTTGTTGAAGTAAAGCAATGGCACATAAATTTGGTTCATCTCAACAGCGGAAAAATTATTGTCGAGAAAAAAAGTTCAGAGATGGTGGTGGGAAATTATTGACATGTTGAGATTACGATTAGTTTTAAAGGTGCCAAAATATTTAATTTACCCCAATATTGAGATAAACCAAATTTACTAACTAAACATAACCTTATTTAATCATAACAAAATATTTACCTTTCAATAAATGATTGAACAAAATGATATGAACTAATGGTTTAGTTAATAAAAATTAGTTGCACTGTTAATTTTCCACGTGCTTTTGGTGTATAATTAAATTTGTAAAATTTGCAACAATAAATCAAATGTGAGTGATTGGTATGGTCGTGTAAAATTTGGTAGTGAGAAATTTTTATTTTTATTATTATTTGTAAATAATAGAATGTAAATGGACTTATATAAAAAAAATCGAGAACAATTTTTAGTTGAACTGCCAAGCACTCGCACATAGTAAAACAAACGATAAATTATGTGTTTTGCAATGATGAGTGCTTGGAAAGGTACTTTGATAATTGATAATTTTAACAGTAAACATTTTCTGATTTATTTTATAGTCTATGATTTTGAAAACTTTTGGTCTGGTATTAATGATGCTAACGTTTAAAAAGTATGCATCCTACTTGGTGTCGAGGAAATCGGCTTACTCGTAACACATCATTTTGTTGTGGAATCGTTTACCAATTATGCTAAAGATATTTATAGCAATAACTTATTCAATCAATTTAACAATAATACAACATGATGCAACATTCCATTTTGTCATCGTCAGCGTGCCACCACAGATAGGGAAAAGGGCACATAATAGACAACAACAATAGAAAATTATATTACGCAATAAAGAAAATCCATTCAACTTCAATTTAATTTCCATGATTTTTTGTTCATTCCGCGAGCATTTTCTTTTTGTTTTGTTGTGCTCGGTTTTTATTATTTATTTAGGCTTGTTGTTTATTTATTTTATTATTATTATTATTATTTATTTCTTGTGTCGCGGGAAATACACGAAAAATTGTACAAAACAGTATCATTATAATTTTGCTATATGTGCGGTGGCGATGGTTTTGTATGCGACGCGCCTTAAACAAAAGAATAAGGAAAATATAAAAATTTTCATCATTTTATGGTTTTCATGATGAATTTAGAATAATATTTTTTGGTGTTGGGTTTTGGCGGATGTGTATATAGTACCCTACATACATATATACGGATACGACATTTTCCGACAATTTTTTTTGTTTGTTTTGTTTTAATATCTAATCCTTAATCGGAAATGGTTTTGAAATCCATTTAATTTCTGTATATAGAGTATAGAGTATGTATACGGATATAGAGCAACGACGTATTATGTATATATACAGTACTGATTTTATTGTTATAAAAAAAAAATTAAATTTCGAGAATGTAACACAAAGCATTGCTTAAATTTTGACATAAAAAATTTTCTTTTATAATAAATTATATTATATATTTTTAACATATAAAATCTGTAATTTTTTTTTTTATTAAATTAAACTCATCTTCATCATAATTTTTTTTTCATTTTTTTTTTTGTTAAATGTTATCTTATTTTATTTTTGCTTAATATTAAAAATTATGATGTTTTGGAGTATTATTTTACTGTTTTTCCTCTTTTTTCTGTTCGGAAAAATAATCTTCATTTTTATTACTTTAAAACGTATATAATTTATATAATATATTAATGTAAGTCAATCCATACATTTTTTGAGTGCCAGGCTAACCCATAATTTTAAACTTATACGACACAATAATTATAAACTTTACGTCCAATTTAAATCCAATATTTTTCCACACTAAATAATCATGGATTTGTTATTTCATATATTTTGTATATCCAAAAATAAAGAAAAATTCTAATTAACTTTATTATATTTGTTTTGTTATTTTTTATGATGATATAATTTTTTTGTTTTGTTTCTTTTCCATTTTTAAGTTTTTATTTTATTATAAATTTAAATTAGATATTAAAAATGAAAAAACTGAAAAAACGACTATATGAAAAAGAAGAAGAAAATCGCATTTTCATTTAGATCGTAAAAATTTTATAATTAAAAAAGAAAATCCTGGTGTAGAGAGTCTTTTTCAGTTTTTATTGTGTATGCGAGAGATGATGTATATCGCGCAGTACATCTTACTGCTGATATTATATATGTACGGTACATAAATACATTATACAGTGATGCTGCTGGCTGACGAATGCTGATATATGGATGTGAAGAAACAATGATGAATTTGAAATTGCACGTGAAATGCTACGGATTGGCTTATATATGCTAAAATAATTAAATTAAATAAATTTTAGTAGCTATGGATTATTTAGTTTTTATAGACAAATGCTAGATTTTCAACAAGCTCAAGTGGAATTGTCTATACGTTTTATGGTTCATTATACGTATGCTTAAATTTAATATTGTGAACGTGGGATGTTAGTTTTATTTTGCATTTTTACGTTCATTTAAATCAAACATTTAGTTGTAGTAATACACCTTCTATGTAGTAATCCATTGGAAACCGTATTTTTTTTTTTACTGAATTAAAACATAGAATATCTGAAGTGATTTTATTCATGGTCTCTCAAGAAACTTTGAAATCTAGAACTAAGTTTAACTCTGCAAACAGCGTTGTGCTCAAGGCTGGATTAAAATATTCCCAGTGCTCGTTTTACAATCTCAAATTGAATGTAATAAGTTTCGGAACAAAAATCGAATTATCTATTCAGTTTTAAATACTTTTAAATAATTTTATACGAAACGTACTTTTACCTCGGCTACTTATCATAAGATGTCCATATATATATACGTACTTATAATTCAGAAATGGTTAGCTCTCGTGGCATGACAAGTTATATATTAAATAAAATTGGTTTTGAAAATTAAATAAAATCCAGAATTTTTATAATTCGGTTTCGAATGTATAGATTATTTTAATATTATTGACTCAATCGATCCAAGATACGCCGCCCGTATGCTTATAATACAAACGAGGGATTTGTAAATCGTAAGCTAAAAAAAATCGAAATCAAATTTATGAAAACCTTTTTTAACTCGGTTTTGAAAAATTAAAGATTAAATTTTTAAATTCGACAAATGTCTTAACCAAACTACAAGTATACAATTCTTCGAATTGTTTGAATTTTTAAATATTGAATGTTATACGCTTATGAAAATTTTTAATTTATTTTGGATACTTTTTTTTTAATTTTTTAAATCTGTTCCTATTCCTTATCAGATACAATTTATTACTGTCAACACTTCATTAAAATTTATTATTAAGTTCCATAACTAACTTCTACGTAATTAGAACAACTACCCAAGAGGGTTTTATTTTAATTTCATAAAATTATGATCCAAATCTTACTATATAGAAACGAGAGACTTACCCATTTTCAGGCTCTGATTTGAATATATGGACGTGTCTTTACTAATTATACCATTCAAATTTAATTCTATGACTGTGAAATTTAATTCTGTGACTAGTGGGATCTAGTGTCGAACAGCACAATTAAGGCCAATTTTAAGTGAAAATAATTTTCAAGAAAGCGAATTTAGGAAAAATTTTCAAATTTAACGCATTCATTTACCATCGGGCAAATATCGAAAAAGATAATTTGATATGTATAACCCAGTTGCAATTACATATTTTGTTATAATACAGTTTTTTAGTGTAAGAAAAATGTTTAAACTATGCTTTTGAAGACTAGATGTCACTGGTAGTTATGTACAACGCAGAATGGTATAATTAGCAAATACGCTATTATTATATTCAAATAATTTAAGCCGATATTCACAGCCATAAGTAAGTAATATCTTGTTTAGATTTTCTCATTCAGTGATTCAACAAACTGATGTGTAATTAGGGTTCCGTACATAAAATGATAAATGTCCATTACCATTTGTCATGCTCATAACTTTTGAACTGTAATTCGTAACAAGTGGAAATTTTGCATAAACGTTAAGCCAATTAATCCAGAGATATTTCAACTATTGTTTCAGAAAACAATTAATGAAATTAATAATTAAATGTAGGTACCAACATTTTTATTTATATGGAATGTGATATGTCATTTTAAAGGGCACACTTTGACAATTCCACAGATATTTTAAATACATTTTTTGAAAAATTTTTGAAACAAATTTTATGAAAATATAGTAAAAAATATATTTCGTTAGAAATTTTCAAATTAAAGGATTGTTATCTCAACTCAATAGGGATGCACAACGCGGAACATGACCAGTATATACTTTCCATTATAGAGAATATTCAAACACATACATTGGAAACGGTCTTTAGTCAACACAAGTAGTTGAGTTTTTTTTTATTCACTCCTAATAGCTAGTGATAGTTAATTCACTCCTAATAGTGATGAGCTCCGGATACAAGGATAGCAAAACGCTGCTGTTATTTAGATGCCGAATGGTTAAGTTCACCCGAATTATTTTCTATAATTTAAAACAAAATTTATTATTGCAATTGAAAAGCATAGGAGTGTGTTCATAAACTATTTTTGCCTATAAACTTTGTCGGAGGTAAAATATTTGTGTTGCATCGTTTTCAACAATAAATTTTTGTGATGCACGAGTTCCTATAAATTGCAATAAAAATTGTATTATTTGAATGAAAATGTGTTTTCTCTATTTTCCACGTTCCTATAGATCTTCTAGTCAATTCATCTAGTTAATACGAAATTATTTTTTTACATATACATAGACAGCGAAACGCATGGTACGTTTCGACTGTGAAGGTCTGATAAATGAAGATCAAAAGAAACGATATCAGGATCTTGTCAGCGACAACATTAATGAAGCTAATTACCAGTCTGACTGCGTGAACTCTGTCTGGGGGATACTGAAAACTTCGGTTGTCAGTGCTGCTCAACAGACTTTAGGTATAGTGAAAGTCAGACCCAAGAATGATTGGTTTGATGACGAGTGTCGCCTTGCAGTTGAGCAACAAAATATAGCCCATAATGAAGTGCAACAACGTCTCACAATCGCGAGGAAAAACAAGGCTGCTCTTGCAAGAAGGGCAGCTAAGCGGATTTGTAGACGGAAGAAGCGAGAATGGTGGAAGGCCGAGGTTCTGAAAGTACAACAACTCAGTAATGAGCGCAGTTCGCGTAATCTCTTTAAAGGAATTACTGGACTGAACCATACTTTCAGGCCTACGTCAACCGCCATTCGGGACCGGGATGGAAACCTCTGTGTCAACATCGACGCAGTACTTGACGCATGGAGTGGACACTTTACTGACCTGCTTGATGTCCATCATGCGTCACAGACTGTTGTTGAGCCACCTCTAATACAGACTGCGGAGATTTGCACTGAGGAGCCATCCCATGAGGAATTCACTAAAGCCATGCAGAGATTGAAACGAAACCGTGCACCTGGAGTGGACTGCATTAATTCGGAGCTCTTGATATTCGGAGGGGATACTTTGTTGAACTGTCTTTTCGACCTTATTCGATTAGTATGGCGAACCGAAGTTATGCCTGACGAATGGAAAGTGGCCGCGATATGCCCCATCTTCAAGAAGGGAGACCGCTTGAAGTGTGAGAATTATCGCGGTATAGCTCTCCTTTGCACAGCTTACAAGTTACTGTCATACATTGTATTGGATGGAATCACTCCTCTGGCGGAGGGCTTGGTTGGTGACTATCAAGGAGGATTTCGTCCGAATCGATCAGTCACCGATCAGGTCTTTTCGCTGCGGATGATTCTATCTAAATATTATGAGACATCCATCCCCGTACATCAGGTGTTCCTGGATTTCCGGCAGGCCTATGACTCGATCAATCGAGAGAGTCTATGGTCTGCCCTGGAATACCTAGGAATGCCAACAAAACTGGTACGACTATGTAGGATGACAGTGACGCAGTCTCAATGCTGTGTTAAAGTTGAGAACAGGCTATCGACAAGTTTTGTAGTTAACTCGGGTGTTCGGCAGGGAGATGCTCTGTCCCCGATACTCTTTAATCTCATGTTGGAGTACATCTTTCGTAAAACTGAAACACCGCAGCGTAACATCTTATATCGCCAGTCCAATCAGGTGCTTGCATATGCAGATGACATATGCGTGATTGGACTGAATAGCAACGGAGTGAAAGAAATACTTGATCCGCTTGTAGAGTTTTCAGCTTCTGTTGGACTTCAGATCAATGAGTCCAAAACGAAATACCTGATCTCAGGTTTTAGGGACAGTGGCACACCAGATTTTAGTAGTGGCCACCACACGTTTGAGGGAGTGAGGAGGTTCAAATATTTGGGTTCTCTTATCACTCACGATAATAGTGTGGGTGAGGATATTAAAGTGCGGCTGGCAGCTGGCAGTCGTTCTCTGTATCCTCTAAGGCCACTGCTAAAATCTAAACACTTATCAAGTGCCGTGAAGCTGAAGCTTTACAAAGCGTTGATCAGGCCCGTTGTTATGTTTGGATGTGAAAGTTGGGCGCTGACGGATGAATACGAGAGATGGCTCCTAACATTTGAGAGAAGAGTCATGCGTGTGATCTACGGCCCAAAACGCGAAATAGATGGTACCTACCGAGCTCTGTACAATATCGAGATCAGAGATCTGATGAAGATCCCCGATATTGTACATGAAATAAGATCTCAGCGAGTACGCTGGCTCGGTCACGTTCTGCGTGCTGATCCGGAACGAATTGTGCAGCGATCTCTGAAAGGAGAGCCACCATATGGTAGGCGCAGAGGTCGTTGCCGGCGACGATGGCTCCACGATGTAGAGAACGACTTGGCCTCTTCAGATTGTCTTAGACAGTATGAAGACCATGCTCAGGATCGAAACCGTTGGAGCCGGGTTGTTGACTCAGTAAGGGGCCAGTAATGGCCTTTAATACTGTTTATTATTTTTAGATAAGTGAAAACAGTTGATGAATAATCGTGTGGACGCATCACGCGAGTTGCTGTTATGATTAGTTGCACTGCATACTCGTGTGGACAAGCACATTGTGACAATGCCGAGTTTGTGAACATCACGGAACCCTCGGCGCATGAAGTTCATGTTTTACCGGACTTTTTGAATTGACAATGGATAGAGCGTGTTTTTCGCTGTCAGCACACACGGGACGACTATAAGTGCGGTTTAACCGATTTTTTAAAAAATATTTTAGATTCAATGAAAAATAAATCATAAAATCACTTTGCTCTTAATAATTATTAATTTTATCAATCGGTTTGATTCATACGATCTTTCTACGCGCTCACCTAGAAAAACATTATAAAAAGTGTCTTGCACCAGTGCCTGACAAATTTTCGAGTGTATTACTATGCGAGCACTTGCGGAATGGTCGGATTAATTTTCTTATGAATCTATTTTTTCTTGAATGATGAAATGAGTTTAAATTTTTATACTTATATCAACTGTTTGATAACGACACAATTGCGAATGACTCAACATTATGTCATTTAAATATCAACAGGAATCTCAAAATTGATTTCAATTTACGTATACCAATTTATATTCCAGTTCTTTTAAATTTAATCTATCCCGTATCTAATTTTTTCACACCGTGAATCTAAGTATCTCACTTACTTTACCCCCATTTTGTTTGTTGCTGTTGTTGTTGGTGTTGCTGCTATAAAAAAATTTCGACTAAACTGTGCTCTGAAAAAAAGTATAGCAACAAATTCAATGTTTTTATTTCCAGTAGCAACAGCAGCAGATAGAAAACAAATTATTGTGACGTTATTCTATTAAGATGTGAGAGACAAATCGAAGTGCATTTTCAGTTTGTGTGTACCGTGTAGCAGCTACATATATACATAGTTATAAGAAAAATACTGTGCTCTTGTGGAATACAAAATATGATAAATAGACGGAAAATTTTTATCCAGAAATGTATAAACACAAAAATGTTTATATATTTTGACTATAATATATTACTATTTCGAAACAAATAAGACACAAAAAAATTATTGTGTTTTATATAGATATTAAATGAGAAATATAAATAAATTTTCATGTTGCAAAAATAGAGCTCGAGAAAAACAACAAAACACTGGAAAATGTTTTTTTTTTCGTTCAAGAAACAAACAGAATTTATAAACTTCGTTCTTTGGATCATGAACTGAATAATTCATCATCATAAGTTTTTCTTTCATGTATTTTTGTGTGCAGTGGCGTCTAATATCTGGCGATATTTGTGCCTTCGTATACGACAAACTGAACAAATTATTTAAATTTTTCGCAATAGATGGGGTATTCAATTTAATTTGGAGGTTGTTGTCGCCGTGTAGAATTTAGTCGTCGGATATTTAGCATTGTGAAGCTATACGCTACTGCTTATTTGATAACCATTTTGTTTGGGAAAAATGAAAATATGATTGTGTATGAGAGGAAAATTGGATATTTTGGAATGAGGTAAAATCTACAAAACAAAAAATTATCGATTTTTGTGATGTTTTCAGCTATGTCTTATGGGTTTCTTCATGCCATAGCTATATACTCGTATGTACATATACACAGATACCCGACTACACAGTGTTCTCGTTTTAATATTCTATTCTCTTAACATTGAAATGAAAGTCATAAATTTCATGTTTTAATTGCTTTTTAAAGGATGTAGAAGCAGCACAAAAAAAAGAAAAGGTTTTTCATTTTTATTTTTCTTCTTATTGTTATTATTATTATTTTCTTTTTGTTGTTGTATTTTTAATTTGTTATAAATGAACATATATACATATATAGCATCCCATATACAGAGAATGGGAATTATTAGATTTTTGATTTTTCAAGAGAACGAAATAAAATTAAAAATTCCAAAATAATTAGGATTAAATAATTTATTTCTCTTATACATACAAATATTATTTATTTATTTCTTAATTTTAATGTTTTCAAAAAATAAAATTACGACAAAAAAATACAAAAAAAGTTTTGGGTTTATTTTTAAAAATTTTTGTATTATACATTTTAGGCAAAAATTGTACATATCACCATCGTCGTCGCATGATCGAAATTATTATAAGGATGGGGTATGGTATAAGGCTTTTGAAATTTTTACTAATTTAAATATAAAGCTAAAAAGTAGAATAATTTTTTAGGTTTTCTTGCTTTTTTGTTAACCAGGCGTAGGAGGTTTTGATAAAATGATTTGGAATGTTTGTAATGAGGTATTTTTTTTTTTACTATGGATACGTATTTAATTCGCAAGTCAAGATGTTTCAACTGTATACATATATGTCAAATCTAATATTTAAAACGACTGCAGAGACACAATAATCTCTCCAAATTTTGAGTGTCAGGGTTAGCACACTGAAAAAAATAATCCGGTAATATTAACGAAAGATTTTCCGTTAAATTTTAACGATTTTTTTTTATAGATATAAAGAATTATTATTAATATAATATCATTTTCCTTTCATTTAACATAAAATCATTAAGTTTATTAATTTAAAAAAAAAATGTTTAAATACATTTTGTTATTTTAACCTATTTAAATTCGTTATTAAAATATTTCAGGTTTACCTATTTTATTGTTTAATGTACTGGTTTATCGTTAATGCAATAATAGTTCTTTAAAATAAATTTGTGTGAAGAACGAAAACGATTTTATTTTAACAAACGTGTCTTTATAATGTATGAAAAGCAGTACAAAGTTAAAATACATTTTAGTTTTAAATATTGTGTTGTTCATTATATTATTTTATTTTTAATGCAATTATGATTCATTATTATGGTTTTATATAAAGAAGGAAAATGGTCCTCTATTAACAAACTAGTCTTCATCGTGTATATATGACACATTATGTTATTTTCGTACATACTTAAAAAAAAGTTAAATTAACATATCGTTAAAATAAAATGAATTTTGTTCTGCAAATAAATTTATAATAATGAATTATATTTGCATTTAAGGTAATTAATACTTTGAACAATAAAATAATAAAAGCTGAAATATTTTAATAACGAACAAATTAAATGGAGAAATGTTACGGTATAAAGAAAAACAATTTATTGCATCATTATTTTTCATTTTTGATACTCTTACTCCAGATACCGATCAAAGTTTACAAAAATATCCTTTAATGTGCGAAAAAAGAGTAGGTGAAATGCTCTGTTGGTTTGGATTATATGTTTTGCAAAATGTTACACCTATATTTGTATTCTGTGGTCACAAGAAAACCATTTAACAATATTAATATTTTAGTATGCAGTCGAACAAAGAAAACATTTAAAAGAACGCCTTACAAATCGTATGTTTAAACACAGTACATTTTACTATAGTGTTATAGCAAAATTAAGTCATCGTTAACTATCAGTTGTCCAAATTTATTGTAACAATCAATATACATAATTTACAAATTTCATTGGATCTTGCAAAAAAAAACTCTGTTGTGGAATTTTTATTTAAAAGTAATAAGCTTCTGTGAGAACTTTAATTTTGTACCAGACTTTTTACTTAATAGAAATGGAGTTAGGTAAATGGATTTTCTATATGAGGTTTTTCTCTCAGCTAATTCATTATTTTATTGATACTTAAAGTACAAATTCTGCAATTTTTTGTTATTTAAGAACATTATCGAAAAATGAGTTAAGATGTATTATATCAACATTTATTACAGTTTATTTTAAACCATGTCTGTTTGTGTAAAATGGAGGATATTCCTTAAATTCTGGTCTTGAAGATATAATTAATTGTAGTAAACAACATCAAAATATAATTTGAATTTTCTGTCGCGACGTTATGATCCCTAAAGTATAATCTAACCTTTCATTATATTTGCATATATGAGTTTACAATCAATTATAATACTAAATTATCAAATTACACATCATAGTTTGGTTATGCAGTATGATCCAATTAAATATAGCATTAAAACAAAGCGTACGTCGATCTCAGTTAAATATTTTTTTAAAATTAAAACGTAACTAATGTTCATATAATTCAAAAACCATTTTGTTCGTTAACGTATGTATCAAAGTATGTATTAAACGATATGAACTACATACGTATATATCTTAATTTTTGATGTGAAGAGATGTAATCCTGAAAATCTATATAAAACAATCGTTCTGGGTAAAATGTATTAGTACGATAGGAGAAACATATAGTTCCTCAAGCTACATATATTAGCTAATGTAAATCAAAAAAAATTTCCTTATTTCCAATTAAATAGATAAATAAATATATGTATGTATTATAAAAAAACAAGAAATAAAAAAAGGGTTAAAACTGTACTGTTTCATGTCCTATAATATTTCGTAAAATCTATTAAATTTAACTGCATAAGCCAAATTGTGCTGGGTGAATTATTGTTCGTACATGAAATATTGCATAGAAAAAGTAATATTTAATAAATATAAGAAACGTTTTTTAATATAACAAAATTCTATTGTAAGTATTAATCATTAGTTATTCCAACGAAATTTCGTTAAAATAGACGCTATGTTTTTCCTCCATTTTAGTTTTTAGATGCATAATATATTTCATTTCATTGGTAAGTTTTGCTAAGTAAAGTAAAGTGCCTGAATAAATATAAATAAAAACTTAAGTGTAAATTATTTAAATACATGTAGTTTTATAGTTTTCGTGAAATTGTATCAAATGTCCTAAAAAATGAGCGCAATTTAAAAATAGTGGAAGGTTTCTGATAAAATTATTCAGACATTGCATGGTAGGTAAACGTAATAAGTTTAGTTATTTGTGAATCTTGGGTAATTTCTATATGCGTAACATCCAAATTTCTGATTTCAGAAAATCAAATTTATGAAAACGCTTTGTACTTCATAACTCCTGTGCAAATCGAACAGCTATTAAAAGAAGAAGCACTTGGTGAATAGATTAGATTTGAACATAAACTGTTTGAGTGCAAAAAGACTAAGCGATTTAAAATTGATCAATAGTAATGTTTCATTTGTTATATTTGTATAGAAAATGAGGCGTTAAAATATATGCGCAAAAATCATATGGAGACTCCTTAATATACTTGCTCGATGGGAGTTTCAAAACAACAGGTAATCTAAATTTAAATAATATATAATATTATTTAAATACTAGCTAGCTAATCAAATTTATTTGCTTTAAGGGAACCTAAATACGAATCATTTGCTTTAAGGGAACCGATAATACGAAAATTCAGTCGTAAGTAAAAAAGTATGAACAAAAACATTTTTTTTATGTTATTTGATAAGAGTAGATTTAATTAATAAATGATATTGTATATTTATTTTTGTTATTTCAGGTTACACTACAGGAAATTTTAGAATTATATTTGGAAGGGTTTTTTGCTAACCATATCAAAGGACAAAAAATATTAACTGACACTAGTCGATAAATTTTAATAAATTTAGTAGTGAATTTTTACATACAAAAAAATTTACGAATGGATGTAAGGGAATGCGAACCAATTTCCAATTAGATCAAGAAAATTATCCCTGAAGAGACTGCGGTAACGACTAAAATATGATCAAATTAACGTAAAATATAAAATATTATTTATTTTTCTTTTTGTAGGGTGTGTATTTTCAATGACGTATAAAACCAAAACGAAAAGTGCAGCTGTACGATCGGTACAACAATTACATCGCTAAATTAAGGCAGAACGATTTCCTGCAAAAAGTGAAACGATTTAAGAGTGGCGAATCATGTATTAGTAAGTAAACAAAATTAAAATTATTTCGCAAAATAAATAGTAATTCGTGAATTTTCTCTTATTTTATAGTGGACGAAATTATACCAGAAGAGGACGCACTAGAAATTTGCTAATTTGTAAAATACAAAAGAGACGATAATGACGAGAACATAATAATCGAAAAGTGGAAGTTATCAGTGATATTTTGAAAAAAAAACAGTTGGGGAAAATCAAGAAGCAAACATTAAACATGTTTGTTTTAAATGGAGCGGCCGGCTTATTCCCAATCATATGGGCCAAAGTTTATTTACATCGAATTCGACTATCTGTACCCCGAAGCAACTAATTTTTTTTACTTATTGTCGACAAATTTGTCCATGAAGTTATAAATACATATATTAAACGAGAAATTGACCGATTCTACAAGTAAAAAGCTATTAAAAGAATTCCAGCAACAGAGAAATACTACCACAGGTAAATTTTTTGAAATAAATAACATTATCTATTTTCTGATTATTTAAATTATTTTTTCTTTTTTCAGATTCAAAACATTTTATCATTTTTCATCTGTTGCATAAGAAGATTCAATTTAATTGATGAAATTATAGTTAATATTAATTTATTAGAATTAAATCCATATTGACACATTAACTTCGCAATATGTTATATTTATTTATTTTTTATTCATATATTTTTTATTATATATGTACATATTATTTGTACAATATTTTTGGAAACCAAATTTAAATTTTTATACATTTTTGTAATAATGAAATATATAAAAAAAATAAAATTTATTATTTTCCAACAAAATATTTTTACTAGTTTTATTGGACCCGTATTTTCGAAAGACAATTAATTTTCGTTGTTACGAATTCCAACGTCTTATGAATTTTCGTTGTTAAACATAATATTGGTTAACAATATGTCTTTAAATCTATGGAATTTTCTTAAAAATTGATAATAGTTGTTAATTAAAATTTCTTTAATCAAATTAATATTTTACATTAATATCTATAATAATTTAACAAACATTTTTAACATTAACGAATTCTTCGTACAATTCATATTTCAAGTTTAAAGTATCGATCGTAATAACAATTAAAATATCCGACTGACAACGAAAGTTAGTTTTTCTAAAATTTATATTGCTAGGAAGATTCTTTGTATATTATCAGAATTGTGTTAATCGTTAGAACTGCAATATATATTAACGATGAGTAGCATTAATGTAAAATCGTTAAAAGTTAAAAAACGGTTATGCATAATATGCGTTGAATTAACTAACGTATAATTAAATTAATTTTTGATATTTGATTATTCAAATGATGTTCCATGTACGTAAAAATCGTCGGCTCAATATAGACACCAACTTCGTACATGTTACACCAGAAATCGTTCATATTACTGTAATATTTTTTTCAGTGCAGGGCTGGTATTCTCCAAAGGTTCGACCAAATTCTAAAATTTGTTCAAATTGTTTCTAATTTTTTTGTAAATTGTAATCGAATTCTAAAAATTCTCATTTATGAAATTCTGAATTTAATTTTCCTATTTCTGAATATAAATTCGTATCGTTCTATAAACCGAAGTCGTATCTTTATGGTACGGTACGAAACTTTCATTTATTTTCTATGCCGTAATTATTGGGGTTCTTTTACGATGAAACGACATAATTTGTGGACACCACACTCACTAAGTCTATTGAAGTCATCTTGCAGTTTTTCAGCATTAAGTTCATGTTCAATAGTATGAACATTTTTTACGTCATCGATAAATATTAGAATATTTGAGTGTTTTATATGAACTTGACTATTACATCGATGAAAACAATAAAGATTCATGGACCATATGTGATCCTTGGGGAACACCATAAATAAATAATGATAAATATTGCAGACGGTTTTTTAGATATGATTTAAACCAATTAATAATTCCGGGTGTAAAGATGAAGGCATGTAGACTTTGGAGTGCCTTATGATGATAGAATCAAATGCCCTACTACTATGTCATTTAACACTTTACTGTTAAATTCAACCAGATTGGTAGAAGTAGACCTTCCAGGCATGAACTAGTGTTGGTAGATAGAAACTTGACGTATCAATGTTAATTTAAAAGCATTGCATACAATCAGCTCAAATAATTTTGGAATCGATTAAGATGTGGATATTTCCCGGTAACAGAGGCATCATCCCACATTCCTGATTTAAAGATAGGTGTGATTGAAATTTTCCATTTTTAGGGAAACACGACAGTGGTTAGGGATTGATTGAATAGCTTGCAGAGCGGATTTAGCAAGCTACTTGCATACGTTTTTAATATAAAGGAGGGTATATCATCTGGCGCACATCCATCTCCAAATTCCCTATTGAAGTAGACGTCAAATTCCTCGCTGCGTTGTAAAATGGACAGCTTGTCAGTTTCCAATCATGATTTCATCATTTTAGTATAGGCCGTACCTTTTCGATTTTTCAAATTTTTTAGCAGGTCATCAAACCATGGCGGATGAATGTTCGGTGCATTATTGAAAATAGGCACATGGAGTTCGAAGACTTGGTGTTGAGATCAACAGTGCAATAAAATATCCCACAATGGCAACAGGGTAAAATACACAAATAGACACATATGTTGGCGAAATATGATTCAATTCATCATATATGTGTATACAACAACAACAATATAAATATGATTTAATTCATGTGTATACAACAACAACAATATAGATGCAATTCAGCAATTCTATATCAGTGTAATTTTTTTACTACAAAAATTACTGAATTGCAATTTATTTGTTGTTAGTGTAATTAGTATATAAGATTTTGTATATATACTGGAAAAATAAAATAATAAAATCAGAATAAATTTAAACCTTAACAACGTGTTTACTCTCGCTTATTTAATAGACCCCACCCGTGGTAATCTATTAAATAAATAATACAACGATTTATTCTCACCTACTTAATAGACCCCACCCGTGGTAATCTATTAAGTAAACTGATAAATCGAAGCGAACTTAATTTTAGAATTAAGGCACCACTGAGATTTTACATGGTCCTTCGAGCCGGATAAAAACAACGAGCCGGATTAAGTTGAGATTTTACATGGTCCTTCGAGCCACTAAAACAACCGGCAATTAGAAGTACGGACGGAGAGTCTATAACGTCGTCAAGCCTGACGACACCACCAGCCAAGCAACAACAGGCACAATCTTCACAATATTACCGTCGAAGGAGGAGCTGAGCAACAACCAGCACCAGTACAACCACTAGAAACCCAAACAACAACATGGATTTATTACTTCAATTACAAGAGGTAACAAGTGGAAAGATAGTCCAGATAGAGAAAAACTATCGGAAAGACGGTTAAGACAGAAAGATAAAGTCTTACCTAGAGAAGAGAATAGCGAATCTAAAAGCGCTATACAACGAATTCGTTGGAAACGACGATAAAATTCTACGAATGGTCCCGCCTCTGGGCGAGAACCACGCTTATCTCACCACGCGAATAAACACAACAGATGTTTACAATAAGCTGGTAGAAGATATGCGCCATCGCCTACATAGCGGACCACCATTGACACCAACAACGTCACAAGAAGCCCTACAACTTCCAAGTTCACTTCTCGAGGCATCATATAAACCGACGCCGTCAATTCGGGTAGATGCCGTACAAAATTTAACAACAGATTCTCAAAAAGAGGAAATCAAAGAATGTAACTCAGCTGCAAATCAACAACAACAAACGAGTACGAGTAGTTCAATAGAGGCCCTTCAAGCAGCAAAAATAGAAGGAAACAACAACACAAAATTGTTCAAACGACAAGACGTCCTCATGCGCCAGATATATCAAAAATTGGCGTCAATAAACTATTCCTTGGAAACCAACAACATATCTAAGGAATATGTTAGTCTTAAAATAAGACAATTAGAAAAGGACATGGAGGAAATCGCAGCCCAACATACAGAATTATTAGTAGAGTTGGAAGACGACGAACAAACCTCCAACTACTTTCGGGAAGATTATTATGGCAAGCTTCAAGAAAGAGTAGAAGATGCCATGATCAAACTACAACAGTTTCGTTCACAAACAACAACCATGGCAGAATCAGCAGCGCAAGTGAAATTGCCTAAGGTAGAATTACCAATATTTTACGGTGATTATGATCGGTGGGAAACATTCAACGATATATTCACTGAGCTGATCCACCAAAACAACAAACTATCAGATACAGTAAAGATGACGTATCTGAAATCACACCTGCAGAAGGGAGCAGCGCAAATTATTAGTCACCTAACAACAACTGGTGACAATTACCAAACCGCATGGAATATAATCCAAGCAAGGTTCAACAATGTAAGGATACTGGCAAACCATCAATTTAATGCACTGTTGTCATTGGCGACAATTCAGATATCATCCGCCCAAGCAGTGAGAAACTTGCATGATACAGCACGAGAAATATTACACAATATAAAGCGGCTAAATATGGATTCGCCATTCGAGGCACTCGTGGGTTTCATCTTAAACAAAAAATTGGACCCAGAATCCATTAGAATTTACGAAACAAATATAGAGAAGCCCAGAGAAATTCCACAACTAGAAGAATTCTTTCAATTCCTGGAGAGAAGGTTTCAATCTTTAGAAGCCATGGGCAATCATAGAGCAACAGCAACACGACCACACATGCAGTATATACCACCATTGAAACGAGTGAATACAGCCATGTTAACCAAAACATGTTGGGTGGAAGGGTGTAAGGAGCATCATGGTTTAAATCAATGCCAGCAATTCAAAAAGATGTCAACACTAAATCGGGCAAGGCTTGTTAGCTCAGCCAACTTGTGCATACGATGTTTAAGCCAGCATCAAGGAAGAAACTGCCAAGCAGAAACATGTATCGTGTGCAAAGGGGGGCACCACACACTTCTGCACTGCAACAATGCAGCATCAACTACCGGAAGTAGTGTCAAAACCGCCAAAACATTCGTGATCAACCATCAAGGACAAGTTTTATTACCAACTGCTTTAGTCAGAGCCGCAACTAGCACCGGCGATTTTTTCACACTAAGAGCTCTAATTGATCCAGGATCACAGGCCACATTAATATCCTCCAAGGCCGCAAATCTATTCAACTTTAAAAAAGAGAAAGTACACGTCACCATTTCAGGTGTAGGTGGAAAAAAGGCAGGCACCTGCAGACAAACCATCAATCTAAAAATATCGCCAAGATTTGATGGAGACTTCCAAATGGATATCAAACCCTTGATATTCGACCAACTCGACCAACAACTACCCGAGGTGGACTTTGCCACAAGCAGCTGGACGCATCTCCACCAAATACAACTGGCTGATCCCAACTACAATCAGTCACAGCCAATTGATCTTATACTTGGCGCGGACTATTATCCATCAATACTGATCAACAACATCATCAAGGGAGGTCCACTAGAGCCGATGGCACAACAAACGGAATTCGGTTGGATTATATTGGGTAGCAGGAACAACACAGGAAATCAGCACAAAACAACGATGATTGCAACTAGAAGTATAGAGGATCAGCTAAGATTACTGGTAGAAAACGACTCAATACCCGAAGAGAGAGATACCACTGAAGAAGAAAATATGATAGAAGAACATTTTGAGTCAACTGTCGAAAAAGGTCCAGACGGCAGATACATTGTAAGAATTCCATTTAAGGATAACCAAGCCGAACTAGGGGAATCCAGGAAGAAAGCCGCTGCCAGACTGATACAATTAGAAAAACGATTCAAGAAAGATGCGTCGTTCAAACAATTATATCATCAATTCATGCAAGAATATATAAATTTGAGGCACATGGAACCAGTACAGGAAAGACCAGAAGATGGTAAATCAACCAATATCTATTATATACCGCATCACGGCATAATCAAGAAGGACAGCACTACCACAAAGCTAAGAGTAGTGTTTGATGCATCATCCAAAACAACAAATGGACTATCTCTAAACGATTGCATGATGAATGGTCCAAAACTACAACAGGATCTAGCAGATATTTTACTACGATGGCGAAAACACAAAATCGTAATGACAGCAGACATAGAAAAAATGTATCGCCAAACATGGATTAACAAACAAGACCAGAACTATCAACGAATACTATGGCGAAGCAACCCCTCCAAGCCAATGGAGGCATACAGATTAAAAACGGTGACATACGGAACAACATCCGGCAGCTTTTTAGCTATAAGAGCCTTAAAACAACTAGCTATCGACGGAGACAATGATTATCCATTAGGAGCAAGCATCATGTTGACCGATTTTTACGTAGATGATCTGATAACAGGTTCGAACAACATAGAGGAAGCAACTCGAGCTGTGCAAGAACTCAAAATGCTCACAGAACAAGGTGGACTGAATTTAAGGAAATGGTTCTCTAATTCAAGGGAACTATTGAATCAGATTCCCAAAGAGCTACACGGCACGGGCGACGTTCAATTCAAGTTAAATGACTGCATTAAAACATTAGGCATTTTATACGACACACAAAAGGACCTTTTTAAATTCAACGTAGATACATTACAACTATCACACAAACAGCCAACCAAACGCTCACTATTATCCGACTCATCCAAGCTCTTTGATCCCGTTGGATGGCTTTCCCCTATAACAATCACAGCAAAAATCATGATGCAAGAAGTATGGACATCAGGAATTGATTGGGATCAGCCCTTGCCAGAAAACATAAACACAAGGTGGATAAAATACAAGGAAGAATTGAGCGAAATCAAAAACATAACAATCCAGAGATGGATAAACACAACAGATGAGATCGAAACGGAGCTTCACGGATTCGCTGACGCCTCAGAGTACGCATACGCAGCAACAATTTATTGTCGAACAACAAATAAGGAAGGAATTATAACAACACAACTATTAACCTCAAAGACAAGAGTCGCGCCAACCAAAATAAAGCTATCCATCCCTCGATTGGAGCTAAATGCAACTCTGCTATTGGCAAAATTACTTAAACACACACAAAGAAGCTTGAACATCAACAACCTAAAAGTATATGCGTGGTCAGATTCGACCATTGCACTATGTTGGATCACAGGGGAACCAAACAAATTTAAGACATTCGTGGCAAATAGAATTTCAGCAGTAAAAACTATTCTACCAGCAGCAACATGGCACCACGTAAAATCAAGCGATAATCCAGCGGATATAGCTTCTCGTGGTACGACACCGTTAGCACTACTAAACAACAAATTGTGGTGGCACGGTCCAGATTTTCTTCGGCAAAACCCAACTAGGTGGAAGTCAATCAACCCTATTATGCGAAGTAATACGCATAAACCAGATGAATTAGAAGAAAGGGCGATAAAAATAATGACTATAACAACGGAAGTTCACGCATTTCCATTATTTGAGCGATGCTCCAGCTACAACAAATTAAAACGTACAGTCGCATACTGCAAACGATTCATCAACAACTGCTCGCGTAGAAGCAATAATAGAAATGAATTAACTGGTTCAGAAGTCCAAAGCGCAGAAATAACAATTGTTAAGCTCGTACAAAAACAAGATTTCCACAAGGAAATAAACCGTCTTAATGAAGCCGAAAGAATCAGCAGGAAGAGCCAAATTCTATCACTAAATCCAACATTAGACGAAAACGGCTTGCTACGTGTGAACGGAAGACTACAAAATTCAAGACTTCCAAGTTCAAGTAAAAACCCAGTAATCCTGAGTAAGCACAACATAGTTACAAAAAGAATAATAGAAGAAGCTCATATTGGTACATTACATGGAGGTACACAATTAACATTAGCAACATTAAGAAACAAATTCTGGATCATTGATGGTAAACGAGCTGTAAGACAGATAATTCAAAAATGTATTATTTGCTTTCGCCATAAACAACAGTCATCTAAACAACTAATGGGAAACCTACCATCAGCAAGAGTGAGGCCGGGAAGACCGTTTGCCAAAACGGGAATCGACTATGCGGGGCCCATCCAATTGAGATATGCCAAAGGAAGGGGTCACAAGACATACAAGGGATACATCGCTCTTTTTATATGCATGGTAACAAAGGCCATTCACATTGAAATAATTAGCGATTTAACAACCGAATCCTTCATTGCCGCTTACAAAAGATTCATATCCAGGAGAGGATTATGCACCGACATTTACTCTGATAATGGAACGTACTTTGTAGGAGCTAACAACATAATGCAGAAGGAACACCACCGCGCAATGACAACATTACCAAGCGACATTGCTACCATGATAGCTGACAATGGAACCAATTGGCATTTCATACCACCTCTTACACCTCATTTCGGTGGAATATGGGAGGCAGGGATCAAATCAATGAAATTTCATCTCAAACGAATCATAGGCGAAACAACACTCACTTTCGAGGAGCTATGTACCGTGACTACCCAAATAGAAGCATGTCTCAATTCTCGCCCACTAACGCCGCTAACAAGTGATGCTGCAGATCTGTCGGCATTAACGCCGGGGCACTTCTTAATAGGAGATTCACTCAAAGCGCTACCAGCCGCAGAAATTGACCGCATATCATTAAGAACGAGATGGCATGTAGTCGAGAGAATGGTTCAGGACTTTTGGAAACGGTGGTCCTCCGAATACCTGCACCAACTACAACAACGAACTAAATGGAAGAGCAGCCAGCCAAATTTAATGATCAATGACCTGGTATTATTGAAGGATGAACAACAACCTGCCACGCGATGGAAGCTAGGGAGAATCGTGGAAACACATGCCGGAAAAGATGACTTAGTGCGGGTAGCGACAGTCAAATGCGAAAATGCAATTTATAAGCGACCAATTGTAAAATTGTGTAAATTACCAATTGAAGAAGACTTACAGGAAGTTATGCCCGTGAAAACAAACCAAGGTCAGCCTAAAGAATTGCAATCACCGGAAAAGGACAATCAAGTTTTAAGGCGGCAGCCTCATAGACAAGTAAAGAACAGAGGGATCGTCAATCATCTAGTCTTAGCCACATTATCCATTTGTTGTATTTTGGGAATTGTGCAGGCCAACGTACACATAACCCCTTTCAATCACTCCACAGGGATTTACTTCGAAGAAATAGGTAAACTCGAAGTGGTAGCTATGAAATGGACATTGGTAGTATATTACAACATGAGCAATTACTGGGAAGAAATTGAAGCATTTAAGCAAACACAACATGAGTTAAAGGCGGCATGCTTGAATATAGCTGGGTTAAATTGCGACCTAATTCTTCAACAAATTCAATGGCAGTACAACAATTTGATTGCGGACAATGAATTATTATTAGCAAGCAACAAGGAGGTACAACGACCAAAAAGAGGCATAGGAAACACTATGGGCCTAGTGCTAGGCGATATGTTTGGGATCTTGACCGAACGTGAGGCAAGAAATTATGAAGCACAGTTTGAAGCCATAAATAACGATGAGCGCCAATTAGAATCATTGATAAAGAGTCATACTACCATAATAGACAACACAATTAAGCTAGTAAAGCATAATTCAAATCTCACCTTGGAATCATTAAACAACCTGATAGAGCAGCAGAGAAGACTGAATGCTGAAATGGAATTATTAAATGAATACTCCATCAGAGAAGAACAAATTCGCTCGATACTAACCTCAACAATTGAATTGATGTTAATTCTAAAAAATCTGGAAGACACCCAGCAAGCCTTACTTAATGTGGTCCAGCACGCACACAAAAATATATTGCATCCCTCATTACTTGCTCCCGCTCAATTAGAACAAGAGCTCGAATTAATCAAACGACACATACCAACAACCATAACCATACCTGGGCATGGCATCTCCGATCTCCTTCATATATATCACAGCATGAGATTACGTAGTAGAGTCACGCGGGGCAACATCATAATAAAAATCACCATTCCTCTATCGTTTGCGCTGGACTATACCCTATTGGCAGTATTTTCAGTACCTAATATTGAGCACAACAACACGCAGTCGTACATTACCACCAATTCGGAATACTTAGCAGTAGACAATCATCGGGAACACTTTACATTATTAACAACAGATGAAGTGAAACAATGTCTACTATTTCAAAATAAACGATTTTTATGTGAAACATCGCCAATTTATAACGCAATGACTGACCAAAATCAATGCGAATTAGCGATCTTACAACGGGCAGCAAATCTCGAAGGGGCATGTACCATTAGGTCAGTTAAGAAGACAAACCATTGGATCAAGCTCCATGCGACGAATCAGTGGATATACTCCATTCCAAATGAAACAACTTTCGATGTAGTATGCGGCCATAGCATTAAATCATTCAGTCTCCTAGGATCAGGAATGATAGAAATCGAGGCTGGATGTGTGCTGCGCGACACAAATTTGTACATTGTGGCAATCGGTTCAGCTTCCAACCACATCAACGAATCATTCCGCAGACCACTCAACACATTAAACGGAGCCAACAACTTAAGGACATTCATCACACGGGTTCGAAATAAAACGATAGGATACGGTGAGACTCAGTTCATAAATCTTCAGGATACGACGCAGCTAGAACAAGAAATAAAAGCGGTTAGGGAAAAGGAAGGACGACTACATGAGGAAAATTTTCATCACATACATCACTATACCATGATACACACAATATTTTGGATTGGTATAGCCCTATGTATTATTTGGGGCATAAATTATATTAAACAAAGGCGAACAGCGCGCCCACCCCCTTCACCTCTACAACGTTCGGAAGCATGAAATATCCCAGTATAATATTCTAAATGGCGGCCCGGGAATATGTTGAGATCAACAGTGCAACAAAATATCCCACAATGGCAACAGGGTAAAATACACAAATAGACACATATGTTGGCGAAATATGATTCAATTCATCATATATGTGTATACAACAACAACAATATAAATATGATTTAATTCATGTGTATACAACAACAACAATATAGATGCAATTCAGCAATTCTATATCAGTGTAATTTTTTTACTACAAAAATTACTGAATTGCAATTTATTTGTTGTTAGTGTAATTAGTATATAAGATTTTGTATATATACTGGAAAAATAAAATAATAAAATCAGAATAAATTTAAACCTTAACAACGTGTTTACTCTCGCTTATTTAATAGACCCCACCCGTGGTAATCTATTAAATAAATAATACAACGATTTATTCTCACCTACTTAATAGACCCCACCCGTGGTAATCTATTAAGTAAACTGATAAATCGAAGCGAACTTAATTTTAGAATTAAGGCACCACTGAGATTTTACATGGTCCTTCGAGCCGGATAAAAACAACGAGCCGGATTAAGTTGAGATTTTACACTTGGTGTAACGTGTTATAAAATTTGTCGATATTTGCCCCAATTTATTGGTTCTAAATAAACTTGCAAACGGGCGAAATTAGTCTTCTTAAAGTTGTATTTCATTGTTGTACATGTTCAGATTTTATCAGCTTACAGTAGAATGTATCAAATGATATTTGGAAGATTGAAGTCACCGACTACAAGAAGTAAATCTGATGATTTTGATGTATTCATGTCTTCATCGATCGTATCGACGCAGCTGGCATAGTAGCCACTACTTGATTGAGGCGTACCATACACCGTGATAGATAATAATAGATATAGATAACAATAGATATCGTTTATCTATTTTAATCTTCACACAGATCTGCTCAAGTCTTGATGGAACTAATGTTACAGAAGCACTTTCTAGATTTGAATGTACGGCTATCAATACGCCACCACATTTAAAAAGAAATCAATTCCACGAACGAAAAATAAAATATTTGTGGTTTCATAATTTTTTTAAATTTAATTTAGTCTTGTAGATAATACATTATTCAATAACTACAAAATATTAATTTTTTCCCTTTGAGGTTGTGGCTAAAAAAATATACATTCCAAAATCACTCATATGCGAATCACTCATTAAATAAAACAACATCATAACTCATACTGATATATAATTCACTTTGTATGAGCTTTTATCAAGTAAAACGTCATATTTGTAACTAATGATGTTCACCACCAGAGGCATACACGTTTTTGCTGCAAACATTACGATCTTGAACAATTTATAATTATTTCGATTCATGTCACTCTTGTTACAATAACTACACTAAATATCTAATTTTTAAATAATCCCTGGCACTATTGAAATTTTAGCTGTTAAATAGTTTAGAAAAAAACAACAGTCGAATGATGTGATGAATGGCACCCCCATAATATCAACGTAAGAGCCTTCGGAAGAATCGGCAATGTACAGCTATATGTTTTCCAGAAATAAAATCCTTTGACCAGTGAATTTTTTCGTGTATACAGAAAATAAACACAATCACACTGCTGCCAGCGTGACCGATTTAATGGCTGAAACAGTACAAGATAGTAAAGATAATCACTTGTTCTCGAAAACAAACAAGGCCAATCATCCATGTCAACAGTAACACAAGAATCTTTGAAAGAATCGGGTATGTAAAGCTATATTCTGCACCAATATAATCGTTTTACGAGTAAACGGGGTCAATATATACCATATTAGTGCGAAAACCATCGGATGAATCGCGTATGTGTATTTTACAGAATTCAATGTAGTTTAAATAGAAAACGTAAGCAATCACGCTATTGCCAATTGCCGTTGGCCAAGTATTTCAAGTTCCTCATGTTCATCATGCTCTTCACCTTCAGTTCAGAACAGTGGAAAAGGAACCAAACCAAAAAATTAAGAAATTGGAGAGCGATATGAAACTCATACTTTAGAATTAAAAAATTCTAAAGCCGAGAAAAATGAAAGATCCGTGCCAACTGAAATGAAAACTGCAGTGTTTCAGTGTATTATTTCTGAAATAAGGTGGCTGATGTACAATTGGAACAAGATCGACGAATTCCACAGATTATTACTACACCAGAGCAAACACATCCCAAATTTATAGATGGCAGTCGTTCTTTGACAGAACCACACAGAGATTATTTAGCGAACTGCAAAGCGGAAAATAAACCCTATAGCAGCTATGCAATATTTCATCGGCTCTTCAAAAAGGAATTTAGTATTCCCTTTTTTATACCTAAGATATATCGATCTCTGTAAAACTTGCGTGGCGTAAGAAAATGCCGCTCATAGGAAGACAAAATGTATTTATTTAAAGGAAAAATACGATCAACATTTGGTTGAAAAGAATTTATCTTGAGGAGAAACGAAACGCGATAAAGGAAACAATTTGATTTCCGGTGTTGTGGCAGTGTACGATCTCCAAGCAGTCATGTAAATACTGAACTACCATGACTGATGCTGAAATTCTATTCTATTCAGACAATTTGGCAGACCAATAAAAAAATTAATTTTTGTTGGCATTGTATTTATCCGCGATACGTTTTACCGGCATAAATTCATTCACCATGAATATTTGCTTACAGGGCACACACATATTGAGGGTCACTTATTGATAGGCAAGTAAATCGTCAGTTAAGAAATGGACCAATGTATACACCTGATGCATTCATATTGCTGCGATTCGTGAATGAGCTATGCCATGAAGATTTTCATGACATTAAGGAGCTCAACCTTGGAACTTATAAATTTAAAAAATGTCAAGCTTCATGATGTCAAAGTAATAATATTTTTACGAGAATATCCAAACTCTCGTATTGAATAGTCCCAAACAATTGCAACAATACAAAATTTATGTCGTTTTTGGCATAAAACCATACCATATGAATCAAGAAAAAGGGGGCATAAGGGACAGTAGATATCGAAGTGCGTTAAACTGCTGAATGCTCCCCATTTTCTCAGAACGAATTAAGTATATTTGACGGAAATGTCATCGGACCACGATAGATGAAATTTTTTTCTCCTCACCAAATTTTTAAATGCGGTTACAATTTCATAAATATAAAAATCGATTTTAAGTATTGTTCTAAATCTGTCTATATATTGAAGATTTGAGTTCAAATATTAGAGATTAGATGATTTTAAAATTACCTTATTTAATGTATAGACATACAACATCAACAATTTTTCAATGTCATTCTCATTTAGCAACAATCAGTACTATATACATACATAATTCAATGCTAACAACCACATCACTGCATCGATAAAAGCTATAAATTTCAAGTAATTTCACATACTCACACAAATAATACAAAATGATATATATTTTAATCAATGCACCGTATCTAAACTATAACGATATGATCACGTACCAAATATACAATATTGCCCATTCATCTAAATTCTAAACTATATATGTATGTATGTATACATAAATATAACCAATCGATTATTTATATTTTTATACGGAAACTACAACAACAACAAAAAACCAATAAATTATTTGATTAATTTATCAAATAAATAGCCATTATTTCAAATATCTATAAAAATAAAATTAAATTAACTTCATCACTCAATATATCGATATATGTATGTATTCTGTGTACGAGTATAGCAATAATACATAACTAATATAAATTTTACAAAAATCGACCAAAAACTATTTCCTCTATAAATCAATCTTGTGTATCACAAAAATATCTCATTCCAATCGCATACTAGAAACTACTCGTCGTCGTACCTCTACCTACTAACTAACCATTGGTTTACATTACTCGTTTGTTGTTTGTATATCTCTTTCTCGTATCATAGATATTTTCTTATTTGCTTTTCTATTTGGTATCTAGTCGTATTCGTACATACATATATTACATATGTGTAACCACCATCCACCACTATATACGAGTATAGTCTTGTAGTTTTTCCATTTTTCCAATTGTTCATTTTTAAATGAAACCATATCTATTCGGCAACGGAGACGTGTGTTTGTGTCTCCTTATATGTATGTATGTACCACTATATACTGGATATAATTTTCTGATGTATTTTAGTAAATTTATTTTATGCTTTCCACTTTAAAGAAAATCCACTCGCTTTTCTTTCTTTTTTCAAATATATACATATATATAACCTATACGTTAGTTTCCACTATTTTATATTTTGTTGTCCCTGTGCAGATATGCTATTCGTAAAATAAAAATTTGCCATATAGCTATGTACATATGTACGTACATATTCACGTATAATGGGAGTTATGTATTATGTTGTTGTTTGTGCATAACTATGTATGTATATTATAGTTAAATATTAGATTATATATGGTTATGTTTTTACTGAAAATATGACATCTTGAATCTATACTGATTAGGAAATGCATAACGATAAGATTTCGATATTTTGAACCCGATTAATTCACCCTCAACCAACTTTATAGCTTACTCACATAGTTAGGATTTTTTCTATACAAGCTGCATGTTCAATTTATAGGTCAAACACTAAGACGAGCGACTAAAACTATATTTTTATTTCAAATTACAATCAAATTTAATTTATTTAAGCCACACAATTCGATTATTACCCAAAATGAGCAAACAATTTGCAATTAAACCATTTTAAATCAAAATTGTTGAATTTAACTCGTATTGAAATAATTTCAAAAATTTACTTAAATTAGATTAAACTGAAATTAGTTCGACCTAGTCTAGTTTCTAGTAAAACTCTAACATTATCAGTTTTGTAGAATACCAGGTTTGGCAAGCTCTCCTAAACATCAAGTTTTCAAATTTTTATTTTAAATAAATTTCTTATTAAACTCATCTTTCAAAATCGTGTATCCGCCAACTATAGATGGAAATTTAAAATTGAAAACCGATTTGTACCGGCTTAAAAAGAATAAGTAGCAAAGTTGACGAGGCTTGGTCTTATCTCACCACCGCTGATGGCCAACGGGATGTTCAATATCGCAGTAGCGTGATGATAATATTCGTGAGCGTATATATATACATCCAATACTCGGATAAAATATTCAGTACGGTCGATTTTACAAAAAATCGACAAAAGTCGATTTTTAGTATTTTCGTGTTATTGAAATATGTAAGTGTTTTTGCCTATTTTAAACTAATCCCATCCATAAAACAATACAAAATGAAAAACTTAATCATCAAACGTTTACTTTTGGTCGCTTTAGCCTAATTTTTTATAGGATAAATGAATTTACCACAGATTAGAGTAAAAGTCGATTTTTACCCGAGTATTAGCCCGCAGCCCTCAATTTTCTTTCAACATTTGTATTCAGTTATATATATATATATATATATATATATATATATATATATATATATATATATATATATATATATATATATATATATATATATATATATATATATATATATATATATATATATATATATATATATATATATATATAACTACATGATTAATTAATTCCTGTGATATCTTAATGGGCTCCAGGTGTGTAATTCTCTGAAGAATGATGAACGTTAGGCGCTCTTCTTGAAAACGCTCCGAAATTTTATCCCCACTTATTCATACCAAATAGGAAGTTTCCCTTAATATGTCCCAAGGATAAATCCCCCAAAAAATTCCGTTATTTACAAAATACTTAGTAATTATTAGCAAAAATTGAACCTAATTGGAAATAAAGCAATTCAAATAAAACATTACCGATTAGTAAATTTTAATTTTTTCGTGGACTAAGCATTAATAGTTGCTTTCCAATCGGCCACCGCAAGTACTTATAAGTACTTATGATTTTTGCATTTGCTAAATTAACTACTCATAACTACTTTACTTTATCATGAGTAGTTACAAGCAGTTATGTCAAATTTGACCGCTTGGTGGATTGGTGCCGAGTAATGTTTTTAGCCGAGACACATTATTAGCCCTTATATAAATACTTGGATGTCGATTAACTAATAATTTCAAGAATTAGCTTAGAAAAAATAATTTGTAATATTTACACCAGCCCTGTAAATTTTACTATAATCGTTTACAAAATTTATCAAAAATTTACAAAGCGCCTGTAGATATTAAAAGTGGGCTTTTATCACATTGGCTATGCCTTTTATTTTTTATCAACCAGTCTGAAAAAATGAATAGTTTAGTTATGTTTATTGTGATCATCTCTTGATTTATGATACACTTAGCTATAGATTAACAATGTGTTTTGTACATCACTCTTAAAAATGAGTTTAGTAAATAACTCAAAGTTTTTTTTTTCAGTTATATAACAAACTCTGGCTTGCAATTCCTAAATACGATACGTATCGACTATACGAAACGAAAATGAATTGGTATTTTTGAATTCGATCGAATTAAATATTTTTACACTGTCATGTTTTCATTGGGATATTTATTTTGAATGGTTATACCTGTGCGAATTTTAAACCTTGTGTATATGTTTTTGATGTTTGAATATAAAAACTATGTAGTTGCCATTTTGTTGTTTATAACGCAACATTTTTTTTACATTTTTAATAAGAATAAATCACCTCAGTTGTATATTTGACATCGAAAGGACAGGCCGAGAGGGTCCAATTTATAAAGATGTCAATTGTATAGAAAAATAATATTTATTCAATTGTAAACAAATATGTATATTGAGCACAAAAAACAAATTGGAACGTCAAAGTGTGTGCATAAAGGTTAATAATACTAATAGAATATGAAACAGAATCCAAATATTTTTATGATATGTTCAGTGCCCCTAACCCGTTAGTTTGTCTGTCAATCAATCAATTCGTTACAATATAAACTAGGACCTTAGAACTTCAAATGTCCTATTTCAAAATCGACTACAGTCTAATGTAAATTAATAACTAATCAAACCTTAATAAAAATTATTCAAACCTTAAAAAGCTTAATACGGCTTTTGAAAGATCAATTATTACTTAGTCATGTTTATTTCGAATGTACCTGAATTTTATAACAATACATGTACAGTAAGATGTATGTGAAGTTAGCTCGAACAACCATCCCGAAAAAGGCCTCTTCAATTTGGGTATGTGTTTTTGTTAAATTTTACACCAGGCGAAAAATATATAAGAAAAATTCGAAGCGTCCCGAAATTTGTAAAAATTGAACAGATAAAGTAAAATATGCTGGAAAAATTATCGACATTTTAACAATAGATGCATTTTTATTATTTAAGTATAAAAATAAAATGTAAGAATCAACACCAACATTTTTAATTTTTTTACTCAATCCTAGAGAAAACTCACAACAAACGACATATAGCCTACCTTCGTATCATGGAGGTAAAGGTTTCGTCTAGGGTAATTTGTACTAATCGAATTATTTCAAGTTTTTCTATTTGCAATAAAAAGTTCGTGATTTTAAATAAATAGTTTTCGGACAACTGCTGTTTTCAGGGGCCTTATTCCTGAATACGAATTCGTGTCTACTTGATAAGTTACGAAATTTCCCTTATTCTTCAATACGAATTTGAGCCAATTTTATTCGATTATGAACGGATTTCTGTACGTTGATGAATTAGCTGACGACTCCAAATAAAAATATTTTGGAAAGGATTTCTAGTGATTTTTTTTTTTAATAATTTCATAATTGAGTTAATTTTATTAATCGAGTTAAGGAAATAACTATTTAGAAAGATAATTAAAAGTTTTTAATTTATTTATTGAAATTACAGATTTTGTCGTACATCTAACTTATATACAAAATATTAATTTTTTTTGTAAGGGTAGATGGCCCCATTGAATTTGCAATACTGCCAATCGGCTTGGTTGTAATTTTTTCTCAGCCTTTAAAAAGACATCAAGGGAATCTGAATAAAATCTTCGATCTAAAATTAGCAAAAGAATCCTCATTTTCCAATTGAGATCTACCTGAACTTAAATCGTGTAATGGCTCCTAATTAGAACTGTAACAGGTTCCGTACATAAAATGTAAAACAGAACTGTTATGGTGTCACTTCGTTGTCCGTTTGTCCAGTCTGTGACAGGCTCATAACTTTTGAACTATAATTCGTTATACGATTAAAAATTCTGTAGGTAAGAAATTTAATCCACAGATAATTTAACTATTGTTTCAGAAAGGCAAATAAATTAAATTAATTAATTAATAATTAAATGTATAGGTACCCGAAAATTTTACATTTTATTTATATGGCATGCCATTTTAAAGGGCTAACTTGATGATTCTAAAAATATTTTAAAATATATTTTTTGATGAATCTTTGTTAGCGAATTTATGAAAATTAAGGAATTTTCGATTCTCAAACGAGTACACGTTTTTATTTTAGTTAGAAAAAAAACTTTATGCTATTGATTATCCCTAAATAATTTTGTTTATTGCACATTAATATTACATACTTCAGTTACAAAATTGTGAATCACAGATGTGTTTATTTAAAAATTAAAAAATTTAAATTAAATAAAATGTTATAAAAATAATTAAACTTATCAAAAAATGTAATTAATAAAAACATTAATTGACTAAAAACATACTAGATTTTAATTTTCATATTTATTATGAGGAATGAAAAGCCTTTGTCAAACTTTCGTTTTCATTAAGAATATTAAAAAACTGTTCACAGCTAAACATTTTCATTTTCTTTAGTAGCAATTAGAGCTGATAAAATTTCTATAGTTAAGCGTGACTTCTCGCATCCGCTCCGTCCTGTCAAAACATGCATTTGTGCCGGAAAGGCACATAACAGCTTCGGTAATAATCTTCAAATTTGTAAATGGTATTCCATTTTTTGCCCACGTACTGAAATATACATTTTCCCCACAAAATGTGCTCACTCTTCTGTATTGCTTGCATTAGATATACAATATGTGCATTACACCCGATCCCGATAATATTTTTATTTAAAATACGTATAATTTTTTTGTGGATATTATTTTAACCCTTTTCGGTTAAGCCCAAAAAAATTTGTATTTGTATTATCAGCTGAGAGAGCTATTAATTTATCTGACAAATCATGTTTTTTTAACTATATATCACATATAATATGTTTTGAAAGAATCTCAGATGTTTCGCCTAGTACAGAATCCAAATTTGGGATTTTAGTTTGGATGCCGGTTTCTTCATTAAAATATCTAATTAGAATACGGTACAGATAGATCTCGTTATGGATTGACGCGTCTGATAACATTGTTATAAAATTGGCCTCCTCGGGAATTTTTTAAATACGTTCAGAACTATTCGTTCACATTTTAGTTCTGGCACAAGTAAACTTTTGATTGACATTTTTTCTGATAAGCTTGGACGTACAATCCATACTTCGAAAACTTTGGTTGTAAACTATGTTATAGTATGCGATTATTCCGTCAGCAATTGCCAAATTTTTTTCATCGAATCTAAATGTGGTTTTTCGAACAAAGGTTGTTAGTTTTACTGATAAAGCTATCGCATCGAGACAGCTCTTATGCTTGTTAGACTGGCAATGCTTGTTTATCGCAGCTCTTCTCATTTTACTTTTAAAACGAAAATTGAGAAAATGGTTGATAATGGACTCGCAAACAATTTTTCGCCATATAATTTCAAAATTAACTAACCTTCATGTTGCGCCGATCGATTTAGAACTAAAAAATAATTTCCGTCATTGAATGTATAATTTCCAGAAGAATATTTGAATATAAAAAAAAATTAAGAATGAAGTGTATACTTACAATTTTTTACGGTGAGTATAGTATTTAAAGAAGAATACAGTTGATCTTTGTTTGGCAAATAAATTTTCGACGTGGAATTTCGAAATAAACTAATTTTCATGTTGCACCGGTACGATAAGATGTAATAATTATTTCCGTTGGCGTTAATAAATTTAATTTTCAACCAAATTATTTATTATGTATTAAAATTGATAAGACGGTTGATACTGGATGCGTAAACTATTTTTTTTCATGATACGGCACTTCGATGAAAGATTGAAGAACTAAAAAAATTATTTCCGCCATTAAATTTATAATTTTCCGATGAATTTTATTTTCGAATATATAAAAAAATAAAAATTGAGGACGATCACTTACAATTTCTTATTAGTTTCATTAATATTTAAAAATTAAATAATTAGCTATTTTTACGACCAGACCACACAAGAGGCCAATTTATTTTTGAAATTGGGTTACCAAAGTAACGAATATGATTAGATTTACCTAAAGAACACATTTTAAGGGAAATTTTGTTATGTGTTTACATACTTTTGCGTTAAGTTTTTAAAATTGTGTTAAATATTAAATGAAGGTACAAGGAGTACAAATATTTCTAAATGAGTACAAAATAATTGAGGAGTACACGATTGCTGAAAGGAGTATTGTACTCTCGAAAGGAAAATGTCTGCCATTCTCTCTTATCTCTGATAGTTGAAGGTCCAAAATTTAAAAAACACCTGAAATGAGAGTAAAATGGTAAAGATTAAAGGAAAACTACCTATAGCGAAAATAAAATATTATTTGTTGAACTGACCCGACGTTTTTATATTGAGTCGTCGATTAAATTACCAACGCACAGAATTCCGTTCATAGTCGAACAAAATTGGTTGAAATTCGTATTGCTCAATCAGGGAAAATTGTAATGTACTCGTATCAACTATTCGAATCCGTATTTTGGAACGGGAACCCTGTTAAAATATTCACAATCAACTGTACATTTAGTGAAGACATAAACTATAAACTTAAGAAAAATCTTTTCGTGTTGAAAAAATTTCTACTTAGACTATTTAAAATAGTTTTGACTTTTCAAAATATAATATAATTTGGCTATGTTAATTTTATTATGTGCATCACATATTCAACATATGCAATTCTTATATAACAGCGAACGCACGAACATATATTTTGCATTTAACATTCATAATCAATCATTCAAACTAAGCTAAATAATCCTAACAATTCATATAACAAAACAATCTTCATCTAATAACCATCAAAATATATATGTTTTATGATTTATCTCCAATATTTGATTCATTTATTTTTCACTTATATTGGCATGGCACAACAGATATCGGAGCCATTTGATAATTTTTTTTTATCGCATTTTCATTCAGCATATAAAATATAATTTTATGTTTTACCATTGCCATAATACATACCGCGACCGAATCAGGAGTGAAATGAAAGATCCCATAACAAGGAGCTTCATATATTTATAAAATATATTTTCCTCACCAACAAAACAAAATTTTCTTTCATCTTAAAAATAATAATAATAACAATATTTTTTATCTGTTATATACATACATATGTATAATAAACTTTTATATTGTTTGTTTTTTATTTCATGTACATACAATATATCAAATCAAATAAATTATATTAGACAATTTGGTGAAGTTTAAAATAACAAAAAAAAAAAAAAAAAATAAAATCGTATGTACAATTTTTATTTTATTTTTTTAAAAATACAAAAAGTCATAAATCGTTTTGATAAATCAATAAAATTGTAAAACACTCTAGCGTTATATAAAATTTATTTTTATTTTTTGTAAATATGTACAGTATATGTACATTTCGTTATATGTTTCGTGTGTGTTTTTCATATTTCCATCACCCTTTTTTTTTAAACCATTTCGTGTATATACTGTGGTGTATATTTTCCCATATATTCAATTGTGTCATTTTCACTGTACAAAACGTATACAATAAATATGTTCTGTTTGGCTGTATATATCTGTACACAATTTTCATTTTTCCTATCCATATGTACATATGTATAGTTATATATGTATGTACGGCAATAATCGTGTAATAACATCATATATATGTACGTATACATATATGGACAGAATTCCGACAAATTGAAATTAATTTTTTTTTTCCAACGACGAGTAATTTTTATTTACTTTTTGTTGTTGTTTTATAGTTTTTTTTTTATCAACTTTAATCAAATTTAAAATTAAAAAAAACATTTTTATAATTGCATTCAATATAACACAATCTCATGCAATAATTGGCACTTTAGTTCAGTTTTCAGTCGAACGAACGACAGAACAACTTTCTGATGCGCATATGTAGGTACATATATGAGTAAATCAAATTAGATGTGTCGACTGTTAAGATCAATTGAATTATTGGAATTCTGATTTGTTCAATTAATTCATATACCTTTAATTAATTCGAACTATGTATATATACAGGCCTAGCCACCCTTACTATTGAGCAGCTTTTAGTGCTGCCGCCTGATTTCTTGTATTAATAAATTTAGAAAAAGAGGTGATAAGATAAAAAAAGAATGCAGCGACTTTATACAATAAATACCACCAAGATTAAGAAGAGAATTTGATTGCAGAACGTTTACATTTCAAGCACATACATTTATTAATTGAAACACACATAAAGTATTAGAAGGACTGCTTATTGTATTGAAAAAAATTAAAACTGACGTTCGTTCATCTTTTGGGCAGTGCAAGCCGGATAATTTAAGCATTCTTGCCATAGAATCTGAAATACTTGAATCAAATAATTTATAGTTATTTAAGTATCAAGGTCAGTAAGTGCTTTTTACCGGTTGAGGACGATTTTGGAGATCGAGACGAAGTCGCGATCTCCAATACATCCGAAACCGGTAGGGCACTTACTGACCGCAATGCTTATTACGTTTTTTGCACGATCGGCGCAATAACAAAATTACAATTTAGAAATAATAAAATACTATTATTTTGCTTTATTTTACAAAGAACTGACAGAAAAAATATCTTGATAAATAAATAATTATTGTTTTCGTACGTCCATGACAACATAACAACGAACAATTACTTACCGCCTATGAGGCGGTTAGTAATTCACTTACCGCACAGTAATTGTAAACAAAACCTACTGCCCTGGAGACCCTATCGGTAAACCTCAAAAAATAGTCTGATCGTGCAAAAAAAGATTTAAAATGTGTTCAGGAGAAATGTTTGCGTTTTTTTTTATCAAAGCTCAAAACTTTCAATTTACTAAAAGTTTTACTACATAAAAAGCTTAAATTATAAAAAATTATTTAAAAAACGGGAAAAGTTGTAAATGATTGTAAAACTTTTTAATTTGTATTATTTTGTAATAGCAGATAAAAAGCTTAACTTAAATAAGTAAATCTGGTTGAAAACTTAATAGTTTTAATGTGTTAGTCATTGAGTACAGTGTAAAGCTCAATTATTCCTCTATTAAATATGCTGTTTTCACAATCATTTAGCAACAACTTTTTGTTCAATAAAAGCTTTAAAACGCAGAGCTTACTGATATTCCAAATAATACATATAAAAGCTCAATTAAAAATATAATACATATATTATAAGCTTTTATTATTAACAACGATTTTACAGAAATTAATTTCCAGTGATTAGGGACGTTGGAATATTCTGTTTTCAAATTTTGTTTTATTAGCATTAAGTACATACATATATAAAGCTTTTCAAACGTTGGCCAATTTTAGGAATTTAAAATCTTAAACCTTTCCGATAAATCATTAAGAAGCAGTTAAATTTAATTCTGGTTGAAAGTTTAATAATGTATTTCATAAGCTATGATTGTAAAATTTATGAAATTAAGTTTGAAAGCTCCTAATTATTTAAATCGTTTTATTAAAATCAATTTTCTGTTACAAGAAAATTTCTGGATTAAGCGCAATAAATCCGAAAGCTCAGGTAACTAAATAATTTTGTGCAGCTACTGAAAATATTATTATTAGGACACTTAAACAGAAGTTTAAGAAAAAAAGCTTGCATGTTCAGTTTGTGAATAAAGAGTTTCGAGTTATCACAGAAATTAGATTATTTTACTTTCCGTTTGGAAAATTAAGTCTAAAATCTGTTACTAGCAGTTCTATCACTAGAAACCTTCGGATTCTGACTATACTGCAATTATTTTTTATATGATAGAACTATTTTTTAATCAGCTTTTATCACTAATATAATCTAACTTAAGTTATATTCATAATTCTGGCTGTTTTGATAAGATATTTTGGCTTAAGTTATTTGGTTTAAGGTTAAGGCCTATACATTAGAATCACACAAATTAAGCTTGAATCATGGAATTCTAACTTAATCGCGTAATTTTGACCTAAGTCTTATTATTTTACATATTATGTACCATAACTAGAATTAATTGACCTCAGTTTTATAGATGGCATTGTTATTAGAATCGTGAGGAATCCGATTCTATTCCTTCACGAGAGCGAACTATTGACGATATTCGATTATAAAAATAATAAGAACGCGTCTGTTGTGTAGAATAAACAGGACCGGTAAGTAATTTTTATTTTTCTAAATATTGTTTTACATACATACTTGATTCCAGTATCACACTAAATTTAAATTTATAGATAAAGGTTTACCTGTTAATTGATTAACTAATTCAATTTAATTATACTTTAAATATAAAAGTCGTAGAAAGTTTATAGCATAGCCAGTGGTTGATTTTCTTTCATCGATATCACTAGCCCAATCTGCATCACAATAGCCTCTGATTTCATTCGAAGGCTTTTAATAGAATAATTTTTTTTATCAATTGTTGCTTTCAAGTATCGCAGCACACACTTATCTGCTGCCCAATGTACCGTTCCCAGGCGCTGCTAACAACAAACTACCAATTGCCTGCATATATACGGTACGTTTGGCATCTCTTGTTGTTCATCATTGTAGAGATTGAATTGCAATCACTCATACCGAAACGATTGAGAATTTGGGATATGTACTGCGATTGGTTGATTGAAAATGTGCCAGCTCCCTGTAACGAGCGATTCGAACCCCCAATGCAGATAATGCGTTACTTAAATTTTTCATCTCGAAGTGTTTGCACATCTCGTCCTTTAGCAATTTTCGCGTGACTTATCGTTAGAGAAAATCAATACCTTATCTACGTAAATAGCATGAAATAATATTCTGTTACAATCCACTATATAGTAGACCCATTGGTCATTCGACATTCGGCATTCGAACGACATTCAGACCAAATTTTACACTATTCAGTTTCTCGTTCCACATACGACTTGATTGCATTAATCCATATAACGATTTATGCAGCATGCAAACTTTGTTCGAGTTATTGATAAATATACTGATATACTTCACAACGAGAGAAAAATTTTCAGTGTAGTCGACGCCATGTGTTTACAAAATATCGTTCACTACCAATCTCGCCTTGTATTGCACAACTTCACTATCTGAATTGCAGTTAGTTTTGAACACCAATTTGAAATTAAAAAGGTGGTTTGGCACGAGGTAAATCGACCAAAGTCCAAGTTTGATTGATACTCAATGATTTCATTTCTTCACACATATGGCTTATCTCCACAAATGGTTACGACAATACTTCGGCAAGGGCTCCAGGATAATTTACAATAATTTCCTTTGTCAAAAAATTATAACTTTTTATATTCATATTTCGGATGCGTTCGGAACTACGAACTTGTTGTGGTGTTTCCGCAACCTTATCTGGAATATACGATTCATCACGATTATTATCGGTTGTAACGTTGCTATCGGATGTGTCAACCAGTAGATTAACTGCGTTGTTTTCAACATTTAAATCATTTACGTCGGGTTCGTTTACGTTCTCAATTGTTGTGGTTTCGCCAAACTTATATGTAGATTCAATTGCCTTCAGTTCTGGCTTTTCATGGACTTCGAATTGAGCTTCCGCCATTTTTCCTTTGGCATTCAAATAATCGTAACATGGTCAAATCAAACCTTTCGCCCAAAATTGTTTACCTAATCCGAAACTGATTAACATGCACCGATCTCGTTCCGTGAGTTTGATACATCCTGCAACACCATTTTATTAGGGAGTGTATGGTGGTGTTTTTTGATGTACAATTCCGCTTTTCGTAAAAAAAAAATTTTCAAACTGTCGATTACAATACTCCGTTCCATTATCAGTGAGCAGAACTTAATTGTTCTTGAGCACTGATTTTTGATCAAAGTCTTGAATTCCAAAAATGCGTTGAAACTTGGCTTTGTTCTTTCAACGGTAAAATAAATAACTTTCTCCAATTTTCTGTAATCATTCACAAATTGTACGACCACAGGCGTCGGAGTGAACTAAATCGAACCAACGCTGAACATTCGATTACCAACATCTTTAAATAAAGCGCAGGCTTGTTTCCGGTTAATGCAAACGCAATACATTTGTTATTGCTTCCTGCGCTCCAATTTACTGCAATTACGGCTCCAATTTACTCCAATTAACCCCTGTGTCCTAAACCCCTGTGTCACAAATTAATGTCGTTAATTTTCTTTATCAAATGCTTACTTTATTTATGCTTACAGAAAGCAAATTTGCACACAAACCCGTAATATATTGAACATTCGTCAACGTTGCTTGAAATACTTAATTTCTCCAGTATCACACTGAAGTTAAATTCAAATCTAAAGGTCTATTCACACTAACCACTATTGTGAATTTAAACCGGGTGACCGCGTATGGCTCCCCAAAATTTTTATTCGAATCACTCTATCGTCGCCTTATCTTATGTATGTTGGCTGAGGAGTTCCAGCATAACGTTTCTGCTAAATGTTGCTGATAACATATATCACTTTTAAGAGAACTATAAAACTACGTTTACGTCACACGGTATTCTAAAGAACGAACGGTTTGTATTCAAGAAGGTCAAACGCATTTGTTATAGTTTCACAAATTTTAGAATATATAATACAGGTTCATATGGACGCTAGTCTGTAGTATACCATATAGAAAAATGAAAAAATATCAAATGGAGAGGACGACGGCTGACACAAGCTGAGTTGTTAGATCATTTCGGATTCATTATATCTGACTTGTGTTTGGAAGGACCCAATTTATTCGCGCGCATTTTTATAAAAAGTAAACCTGAACGGTTTAAGTATTGATGCACTAACAGAATGGTCCAAGTAGTTGTGGGTTTTGGTACTAGTAAAACGTGACCCTGGGAAAGACTTTTAAATGTCATTTACATTTTCTTAAGATCGCTTTGATGTTACTTAACTTCGGCTAGAAATTCTTATATCTTTCAATTAAATATATAAATTCCGACTTGAATATATTTCATCTGTTGCAAATAAGCAATTAATTCCGAACTTTATACCTAGTTCATTTTATAGATATTACCTAAAATATAAAAATATAAACCTAAACTACACCCAAACTATAATAACAACAACAAAATACTCTCACCTAAATTAAAATCAGATTGGTGTAGTTTGTTCATTTTAACAAATGAAATGTTATTACAGTAAATCCTTTTTACTTTTTTTTTTTCTAAAAAAAGAAAAAATTCATTTATTTTCTTGACCAAATATCCTTTTTAGAAAATAAAAATTTGAGTCAATCCTTCGACTGACAAAAAAGAAAACCAAACAAAACGGGATACATAAAACAGAAGAACACATCAAAAAAAAAATCCTGC
The DNA here is from genome assembly GCA_951394425.1 of Tipula unca. Classification (NCBI taxonomy): domain Eukaryota; kingdom Metazoa; phylum Arthropoda; class Insecta; order Diptera; family Tipulidae; genus Tipula; species Tipula unca. Next base: position 5,876,969 of record OX596381.1, on the reverse strand, counting down.
ATGTCTTTCAAAAAACCATCTTTTATTAAAATCCTTTCTGTATTTTTTTTTGTCCAAACGGACGTACTAAAGTACGAGTACATCCACACAATATATATATACACACACACATACACAAAACCAAAACAAACCTTATTTTTATGGACATAGCAAATAAAAACGAAAAGCACACAAGAAAATGATAAATACAAGAAAAATTAAATAAAAGCTTCGCTCTTGAAGCTTTTCAGTTTTTTTTTCGTTTTATTGTTGTCCCCCTTCCCCCAGGTCTCGTATTTATTTATATATACATATACATATATAAGAAACGAACCGCACTAACAACAACAATATAGCAAATAAAAATAATGGAAAATTGTATCAATTTTGTATTGTTGTTGTTGTTATTATTGTTGGCTGCTTTTGGAAAATATATTATGTGCGGACACAATGTAGCATGAACACAAAAATTTGCATCTAAATCGAAAGATTGATGGTGTTGAAGATGTATACGTACATATATAGCGTTTTTCTTCCTTTTTTTTTGCCATGTACCAGCAACAAAATTTTTTTTGCGTTAAAAACATAACACAAATAAAAAAGGACATAGAAAATAAAATTATAGAGATTACTTTTTTTTACGAACCAAAAAAAAAGTCCTTTTTTTCTTCTGAATTAAATAGATGTAAAGACGAATATAAAAAAAAATGTTACATTCTTTAAATGAGATTTTTAATGAAAAAAAATAAAAAATAAAAAAATTAAATGACCGTTTCTGGCCCGGTTTTCGAGCAAAAACCCACCACCAAGCAGCATATATGCGTTGTCGATCCATTCATTAAGTGAGATGCGCGTCCTTATAAATTAACCAAATTTGTGTGCTGTATATGCGTGTACCCTATATATGCGTAAAAAGTGAATAGTGTAAAAGGATCATGTCAACCATATAATTAATTTGTATACCAACCATCGCTCGAGCTTAAAATACAAAATGTTATGCGTGTGACCGAAATATTTTATTTTTAGCGCGACATGAAGTGCTTAACAATTTTTTGTTGTTTTTTTGTTGTTGTAAAATTCTACTTTTTGCTCATCTTCTCTCGGAACGATTTTTTGTTGCCGACACATTTTTTGTAAAATGCTTTTAAGGTGATTAAAGTGTATATGACTGCTTCAAAGCTTTAAATGGAATTGGATGATTGAAATATTGTAATGCAGATCTAAATATATAATCCTTACCGCACATATTAAGTAATCGTGTTTTAGTGATAGCGTTATATATACTGTTTCAAGATGGGTGTGAGAAATCAATTGGAAATCTTGAAACGGGGCCTTTTATTAGACTGGCAATTTTAATAATTTATTTCGTGTTTTCCCACTAACATGTTTACATCAATCCACTAGATTTAAACATTTTGGTTTAGCGGCCCCGTATGTACCTAATATTTACCAATTTATGTGATTTATATTTAAACTATAACACGAAAAAGCTATATCTCAGCTCAAATTTAGTAACTGTAATCTCGCTACTACTGGATCGGGTTGGACATAACAACGACAATGCTATTTTGGGTTGACGCCCGTGTTACTTCTCAGTCGGCGATTTACCGCATGATGGATCCGGTGAAGTACTGAGAAACGTCAACAAAGCGACATCAGTTTTTTTGGATAACTTCTTCCTCATCGCGCCCTTAAATATTCGCACGAACCTCTCTGCCTCTCCATTTGACGCTGGATGAAACGGAGCAGTCGTGAGATGCCTTATACCACTCTGATGACAAAATTCGTGGAAAACGCTGGATTTAAACGATGGACCATTGCCACTTACATGGAAAATGGACATTAATCTGGTGTTATCCACCATTAACTCAAACTGACGTCCATAAGTAAATACTGGTGAACACTACTGACAACGCTTTCTTCTCTACCTGATTGTACCGCATCTGGTGTTCATTTAAAGTTTTAGATGTTCGCAATTGGATGTTCTAAACCGTCTGGATACATATGTGATAACACGGCTCCAATACCGTACTGCGATCCATCCGTTGCCAACACGAAATGATTGTCTCTTTGATAGTGTACCAATTTAGTAGCTTCGATAATATGTTGTTTTTTGAAATGCAACTTCTTGTTTGTTTAACCAGCTATACGCACTCCTTTCTTCCTAATAGTTCACTTTTCCAATAAACGTAACATAATAATAATAAATAATAACAGTGTTAAAGGCCATTACTGGTCCCTTACTGAATCAACAATCTGGCTCCAACGGTTTCGATCCTGAGCTTGGTCTTCATACTGTCTTAGACAATCTGAAGAGGCCAAGTCGTTCTCTACATCGTGGAGCCATCGTCGCCTGCAACGACCTCTGCGCCTACCATATGGTGGCTCTCCTTTCAGAGATCGCTGCACAATTCGTTCCGGATCAGCACGCAGAACGTGACCGAGCCAGCGTACTCGCTGAGATCTAACTTCATGTACAATATCGGGGATCTTCATCAGATCTCTGATCTCGAAATTGTACAGAGCTCGGTATGTACCATCTATTTCGCGTTTAGGGCCGTAAATCACACGCATGATTCTTCTCTCAAATGTAAGGAGCCATCTCTCGTACTCATCCGTCAGCGCCCAACTTTCACATCCAAACATAACAACGGGCCTGATCAACGCTTTGTAAAGCTTCAGCTTCACGGTACTTGATAAGTGTTTAGATTTTAGCAGTGGCCTTAGAGGATATAAAGAACGACTGCCAGCTGCCAGCCGCACTTTAATATCCTCACCCACACTGTTATCGTGAGTGATAAGAGAGCCCAAATATTTGAACCTCCTCACTCCCTCAAACGTGTGGTGGCCACTACTAAAATCTGGTGTGCCATTGTCTCTAAAACCAGAGATCAGATTATTTCGTTTTGGACTCATTGATCTGGAGTCCAACAGAAGCTGAAAACTCTACAAGCGGATCAAGTATTTCTTTCACTCCGTTGCTATTCAGTCCAATCACGCATATGTCATCTGCATATGCAAGCACTTGATTGGACTGGCGATATAAGATGTTGCGCTGAGGTGTTTCAGTTTTACGAAAGATGTACTCCAACATGAGATTAAAGAGTATCGGGGACAGAGCGTACGTATAAACGTAACATACTTCGTAGTAAGAATAACTCGCGCAGCATCGATTATATGGGCCACATATTTGATCTCGGTTTGGAGAAAATGACATTTCGACCGGTTGATTCTCAAGTTTGCTTCGCTCAACCGTCGAAAAATCACCTTTAAATTCCTTAAATGATAATCTTCACTGTTACCCGTTACTAGGATTTCATCCAGGTAACTGAATATGTGCGTCATTCCACAGGTAAGTTGCTCTATGAACTTATGAAATATAACCGGCGCGCTGTCAACTCCAAATGACAACCGCTTATATTGGTTAAGTCGAAAAGGTGTATTGATGACCATCATCTAGCTCAAGTTGCAGATATGCGTCACTTGAATTGATTTTTGAGAATCGCTTACCTACCTGAATACCCTGAAATAATTCTTCAACTCGTGGTATCGAGTACTGTTCGACTAGTAACTGGGGATTTACAGTCATCTTAAAATCTCCACATTGTCAGATCCCTTCATTCGCCTTCTACACTACAACGATGGGAGCATGACATCGAGAGTCACCAATCTCTCGATTTCCTTCTTAACGTTCGACACTACCTTGAGCGGCATCGGACGTGCTCTGACAAATTTAGGTTCACACTCCGGTTTCAGGGTCAGATATGCTTTGAACACTGACCAGTGTCCCAAGTTAGGCTCGAAAATAATGGTATACTTCTGGCACAATGTATCCACTTTTACTTGGAATTCGTTCCTATAGGGTCGAACCAATCCATACAGAAAATGCTAGCACTGCTCGCATTAGTAAGAAAAATCTCCAATTTCAGACCAATGTTTTGGTACTTCGCTAGGACATCTAAGGTACCACGTACTGGAATATTTATATTTCCATACGATTTCACGACAGTATTAACTGGACATACCACTGGTTTGTTTATAGTTGCTCGTAACCTTCCTTTCCAATCATGGACACTGACGCACGTGTATCCACTAAAAATTTTAAAATAATTCCGTTTATTTGGATAGGAGTAACATTTTTTTTCCTATTTGCCAAAGATAGCAAACCGTGCTCTGCTTTAAACTGCCTATCGCATCTCGAAGTATCTCCACGGAATCAATCGACATATCCCCAGAATTCCCGACACCACTTAACTGCTCAGGCCACAATTGCGTGGATGTCAATTAAGGGATTCTTCTTTGGTCTTAGTAACACTTTTACTAACCATATCAACATACAACCAACACACCATGTCAGATGAACGTAAATATCACGATTTTTTTTTAGTTCATTATTAATTAGGACCCATATGAGTGTCAGTACAATTTTGAATTTATAATTAAAATATTTTTCAATGATCCCGTCTGATTTTAGATTTCGACAAGCTAAAATCGCAAAACTTGCCTAAATCGTTGTAAATTTTCGACATTGAGTTCAACAGTTCATCACTTCCTTAGTCGGTTCTTTGTTGCCATTGAGGAAATCGAAAAATAAATAATTTCAAGTGGTTCAATTTTTAAAACATTACATTCGTTGTGGTACTCCATACTGTATACTGATTCGATTAGAAATACTGCTATTTATCGTTTCAAATTGAAACCGCCCAGTTAGGTGCGATTCAAACCATTTCATCAAATTATCATCAATCTGCAATTGTTTTGAATTTTAGAAGAACAATATCCTGATCAATTGAATCGAATGCCTTACTGAAGTCCGTCTAAATGACGTCTAGTTGAGGTTTGGCCTCTCGTTTGGAAAATTCCACTAAATTTGATACCGGAGCATGTCTACGTTCCATAAGAATAAACTATTTTCGTGATACGATAATTTGAGCCAAAAAAAATTTAGTTTTTTTCGTACAATTCTTTAGAAAAGTATTCTAAAAGCTCTCGTTTCTAATAGACCAAACATTTATATGAAATAATGAAAATAGTTTCCCAATATCAATTAAGGAGGAAGTAATTTTTAAGTGCTTCATTGTAAGCTGTACATAAAAAATACAGTCATTTATTGGTGTTTTGTTTATAAAAGTTGATTTGCTTTTATTCAGATGAGATGATATCCGAAATTTTTTAAATTTTCATTTTTATGAATAAAAGAAAAATAATATGCTAAACAAAATATTGGACCACATATCTACTGGCCATCCTACCTACTGGCCAACAGACAAGCAAAAAATTCCTGATTTAATAGATTTCTGTGTAACCAATATATCGTAGAATAGAAAATCATCATTATCTGTACACACATACAAACTGCACACAATTTAAACAAATTAAATATAAGGCATTGCTCATTAGCCATACCATTCAAACAGGGAATGAAAAACCAGCTGACTTATATAAATCAAAACTAACAAAAATTTGAAAAACGCATTAATAAAGGAACGTGATGGAGTCCAGAACTATCTCACCGGCCTCACTTTTACATCTCACCCGCTACTAAAAAAACTAAAAAGCCTACTTTTTCATTCTCTCAGACCATTTAAATACAAATGGCGCAATTTACAAAAAATGATCAAGGAAAACATAAATCCGAACTAGCACCTGAGCATGGTTTGATAGGTGGTAAAATACTCAGAGAACTACCGACAAAAAGGATCAAATTAATAACATTCATTTTTAATGTTATAATGAAAACTGAGTACTTTCCTAAAACCTGGAAAATTTCGCAAATCATATAATGAATCCAAAATCTGGCAAGAACGGAACAAATACGTCTTCAAAAAACTGAAACCAATTTTATTTGAGTAAACAGTTATACCAATTATACCAAGACCATCAGTTGAGATTTAGAGAGAACCATGGAATCGTGGAACAAAAATTTATCGATTTGTATCTGAAATGTGAAACTCGCTAGAAAAAAATTAAATACTGTTCAGCAGCATTTTCAGATGTTGCTCAAGCTTCCGACAAGCTACTTACCAATTTCTAGTTATACAAAAATATCAATTATTTACGACACAATAGTGTCAAAATTTAAGAATAGAAATTTTCCTTATTGAAGAACATTATTTGCATATAATTGAAACATGGTTAACTAAATGGAGATTTAAGGTTAACGAGTGCTAATCGCTACATATTATGTTCACACTCCTGAAACACACCTGTCCACCAGTAATCTAGTGCAACATCAAAATGTAAAAGATCAGGGTCTACATTTTAGATAGAAGGCTGACATGGAACAAACACATTGAAACTAAATGCCAATAAATTAAGTTAAGATATTCCAAGAGGAACTGTGTTATTATATAAAATGGTATTTAAGTCAATCTGGAAGTATGGTATTCAATTGTGGGGCTCTGCCTGCGCTTTCAACAGAATAAATCTTCAAAGTATTACGCAATACGATCATACATCGATAAACAGAAACAGTATAGCAGATACGACAAAGAATTAAAGCAAAAAGTAGCAGTCAAAATTACTCGTTAACATTTCACAACATTCCAATTCAATACCAGGAAATTGGTTAGAACTCCCAGATTTCGGTGCCTCCAAAAACCATATCGGTTGGGTCTAGCTATTTAATTAGAGTAACACGAACACCACTAACAATAATCGAATAGTACATGAGAATGTTAAGAACTAACATATAGGGTTTGTCTTAATGATTTATATTCAATTAGTTGTAAGAATTGAAAATTTCTTGTGAGTTTCCTGAATAGGAAGATGATGGCACTGAAAAAAAAATTTTATTATGGCCAGTTTTTCAAGTTTATAATCTTACTGGTACATTACAACACACCCTTAATTGTAGTATCCCAAACACATTGGTTTCAAATTACAAACGTTACAAGTTTTCACTACATCATACCATTCGCAGGACTGCTGGAATGCGAATCAAAATCCAAGCAAAAAAATAAATGCTTCAACAGCGAAATTTGTCACCACTATGAACTACTTATGAACTTAAATAAAACAATAATTTCAACGGCGGCAACCGATATTAATTTAATTAGTGAGATAGGTCACTTAAATAAAGAAAATCTTGTGGAAACCAGTTTTATAACTGTCCAGTCAAAAAGAAAACGAAGCCTGACATCAGCGTAATCAGCTAGCAACAACTAAACCTAGAGTATTTAGCTTAGCGGTTTTGGTGCCGATGGTATAGAACAGTTAAAAATGCGAAAAATTCTTCCGTCAAAAGCCAAAAATGACGCTGCTTTGACAGCTGTATGGAATTCGTACGGTCTTTCATAGCACCAAGTTGAGGTTCAAATCTTTCTCGTCGATCAATATTCCATATTTATAGACACCATGCTAATATCAGAAACACACTTTACAAAAAAATCTTTTTAAAATCAACGGGTATTCAGTTTATGACACCAAGCATCCGGATCGAAAAACACACGGTGACACTGCGGTCATCACCGACATCAATAAAGATCACATACCCAAACAACTGATATTTGACTAAGCAGCAATTTATCGATTATTTTAATTACCTGCGGGGATTAAATTTCTCCGATTACAATGCTAAACATATGCAATGGGGTATTATTTATTTTCTAGACACCCTTACTTACTGGCTATTAGATAGAAAGAAAATACCTGATTTAATAGATATCTGTAGAACAAAAGGAATTGCCCGCACTAATGCTGAGGTATAGAAACTACTGTGACTTGTACTCATCAATAATAATAACTAAGCTTTAAAAGAAGAACCACCTCAAGGTTCAACAAATAAGCCAACGAAATGGGCACCCCAGAAGATATTGATGTGGCGACTAATGGTTTAACACATATAATGGAAGTAGTAGAAGCCTTCACCTAATATACAGCAGTTAATTCAAGGAAACGGGCGATACGCCGGCTATGGTTGCAGCAACCATTACTAAAATCGAAATTGAATAGGGATATTAAAGCGTTAAAAGCGCATATTTCTCAAACCACTCATAAAAAGTATTCACACCAAACGAAAATATACAATAGTGAACTACCAGAATTTATGGAGGACCCTTCGAAACCAATTCCTGTAAAATGTTAGTGGAAATAGTTAAAAATACCATCAAAAACTGGATAAGCACAAAAAAACCGCCATACAAAAAATGGAAAATATCGTTAATTACAATGATTCCAAAGCTTGAAAAAGGCGAAACACAAGTTGCATCGTACAGGCCAATAAACAAACTTCCGATAGTTTCGAAAGTTTTTGAAAAGATGGTATTACAAAAACTGAAACCAATATGTGAAAGACACATTATACCAGACTACTAATTTGGGTTTCGAGACCAGGTTTCCTAAACATGGCGTAAGCTTTCGACAAAGTATGGCATGAGAGCCTTAATTATAAAATTAAAACTCGTCTGCCAGAAAAATTTCATGCAGTCCTTGAAAGCTACTATAGTTTCAAAGAAAATACCAGATAAAACATAATTCAGCCATTACTGTACTAAATGACATATAAACGCAGGAGTTTAGTTATCTAGCAACAATTGATAAGGTTGTCACATCAACAGTTGCAGAAGACTCAAATGTTATGTTTTCACACAAAAATACTCAAATTGAATCAAGAGAATTGCAAAATCACTTAAACAAAATTGAGAATTGGCAAAGAACGTGGCGGATAAAAGCGAATTTAAACAAAGCAACACATTTAACACATTTTCAGCGGTGAAATAAAACAATGTCACGATCCCTTAACAAACAAACGATAAGGTCCTTCGGTTTTCATCTTGATCAAAGGTTGGCATGAAGAAAGCATATTGAATCAAAGAGCAACTAAGGCAATCAAAAATACTCGCTGTACCACAAATGTTCCGTGGTATATCCGATCGCAACATTCACCGACACCTTTAAAACGGTCAAAGATATGGTACAAGTACACAGTTTGAAGTACATTTTGAAACTGAAAACTTAGATATCATATTTTATAGATTGTTAGATTTGCACACTCTTTGTTAGTTTCGTAAAAAGGAAGATTAAAGAATAATGCCATTGGCAGTTAAAAAAAATTACAATCCAAAACATTACAATTCGTATTTTTTAGTTCCACCACCCCCGTGCCTTCATAGTTAAATGATCTGGAAATTTTCTATTTCTCTATATAGGAAATGATCTTGACGTACCCGATTAAAACTAATCGAATAGCGAAAAGTTAATATTTGGGCAGCGAAAATGATGGTCAAATTGTAGTTTATCAACCAATTTTGTGATAATTTGCCTACGAGGCGAAATTACAAGATTTAAATTACCAAACACATCCTATATAGACTTATATAGGGATCTGGGTGGTACCAATTCTAACCCAAAACTTTATTACAACCTACATTTCACATTTAGACGATAATAAAAATTAAAAACTATCTACAAATTACACACAGACAACCATTCATATTATACAAAATACCAAACAGATCTAACAAACAAAAATCCAAATGAAACCGAAAACCACGGGTTATTTTATTATTTTGTTAGAAAAAAAAATCTAACATCAAAACAAATAAATAAAATAAAAAAATATCTAACAACAAAAGCAACAACAACAACAAAACGGAAAAAGGTCAAAAAATCAATCGTACCAACAAGACTAATTCGTTTGAATCTTAGAAAATCTAACTAAATCCCCAGCAACGACCTATGAGTTTGAGCCCTGGATTGTCAACGACAGTATGTTGAAGTTATAAGGTGGTTTTTGATATTTTTTTTCCTGCTACTACTCCTCGTTGTCTTCTTATTATTAGTTAGTAGCTATATGTACATATGTATATTGAACGAAGAGAAGGAAAAACACAGAAAATTTTATAAAATGGATTGGAAAATTTTTTAAAGTTAGAATAGATGAGAAAATGAAAATGGTAAAAATGAAAAACGAAAGACGCAAACAAAAAAGGTATTGACTATAACGTATATATGTATATATACGTACATACGATATAGAAAAGTTTAGGTAGTGAATAGAGTATCTAAACTAAACCAAATATAAAAGAAATAAAATTGTTAGAAAGTGCGGTGTGGAGTGCAGAGATATGGGAACGAAAATATATTATACGAATGGCACATATATATGTATGTACGTATAACAGAAGGGATGGGACATGGTGGTGTAGTATAGAGGATAAACCGAAAAACAAAATGTTAAAAAATTATGTGGATGCGGCAAATTAGGTTTTTTGTTATTGTAATGTTCTTGGATTTTGTTTCTGAATTTTTTTTTTTATTTTCTGTTGAAGATATTTTTAAGGTTACAAAGGTTTTTGAAGAGTGTTTTGTTAGTTTCATTTTTTATTTCCTTTCGTTTTGGTTCTATATATGTACATACATATAAATTACTCTTATCGGTTTTTAATCTCATATAGTCATATTATAGTAGTGTATAGTGTCTTATGGAAAGAACACATACAAAATGTAAATATCATCCAAATATTCAACTATTGATTTTATAAGATCTTGAATACTGTGCGTATATGTAAGCTCTAATAAGATTGATTTTATTTTTTTCGAAAATGGCAAAGAAAACAAAAACCAACATCAAAAAAATAAAAAAAAATTCAAAATAAATTAACAGCTAAATGCCATATTGTTATTTTCTAAAATTGGAATTTCCACAAAGCCTTTCATTTTCCTTCTTTTTGCTTTTTCTTGCTTGTGCTTGTGCCTGTGTGCTCTGTTTTATGGTATGATTGAACTTCTAAATAACGTAAGAAATGATAAATTGAAATTGTTTTATTATCCTAAATACTGACAAAAAAAAAACAAAAAAACAACGAGAAAACGTAATTTCCATTCCTATCTCTACATTTTATTTATTTCAATTCAACTCAATTATACTCTAGATACACAACAACGAGCAACACAAAAAAAAATTCGTTGAAACAAATAATGTCGGTTGGAAAAACGAGAAAAACGAAAAATAAAAATAAGAAACTCATTTCATTTTGTTATTTTGTGTGTCTTCTCTCGGTTGGGTCGTAAAGGTGCCTTAAAGTAAAGCCGAAAAACCACATAAAATGGAACTCATGCTATGAAACATTATGAAATTTTTATAAACTAGATACAAAGTTGGATGGTGGGTGGAAAAACATTTTCTTTTGTATATACTCTCGTATTACGATGCTATATAGTAGTATGTACATACATATCTCTTCCATATATATAAAATAGTATACACATTGTGTTATACTTTCTTGCTGGGTTTCTGATATTATTTGCTGGTGGCTTTTATTCTAAATTGATTGCATCTATATAGGAATTAAGTTAATCAAAATTATTCAAGAACACATAGAAGAAATTCGTTTTGTTTCGTATGTATATATATATATATATATAGTCTCAAGAATAAACTAATTAAAATGGGTCGTAAAAATTGTTTGTTTTCAGTTTTGCCACAATATAACACTGTACTGTATTTTTTGGTTTGGTTTTCTTACGGAATACCAGCTTACATATAAATATTTGGAAATTGGAATGAAAACCCATAAAAATGTAATCTGCTGAGCTAAACATGTATTTCCCAAAAACAAATTTGTTTTGTTGTTGTTGTTGTTATGTTAGTGATCCGTCTCACAATATGTAGCAATCTTATTTGTGGTAAAGCAATTAGTCCTCATTCTAATAAATCCTTTGTTCAACAAATTTGACTGTGTGGTTCAATTGATTATTGAACATGTAAATGTATAGTTTGTATAGGATGAACCTAGATGTAATCAAATTTTAAGTATCAAAATAACTTAAATTCATTTTTCTTTTTTGGGGCTTAACACTCAGATTATTTCAAATACCCTAAATATCATTTATCATCCGTCAATAAAAAAAAATCTGTGTTTTCAAAATCACAGTAATTAACTTTCAACAATAAATCCTAATTTAATTCGGCCTTTCCAAGTACTCACATATCAAGGGACAGGAAAAATTATCTTGCATCAGTGCAAGACATTTTTTCGTGTATTTCATTATGTAGTGCTTGGCAAGTCGAGTAAAAATTGGAAACAAATTTTTTTTTATAAAATTCCATTTACGAGCTAAATTATTTATGTTTGATATTTACCATGTAAATGGCTGGAAGTATGATTCACCTAATATAACTTATTAATCATAAGGTTAGTTAAATGGGAGTAAATCAGTGATGATTCCATGGCATTTTCAGGCACTACAGCAGGCACTACAGAAGCCACTATCAATACAGTGAGGAAACAGATGGAAAACATGAGTGTAGCAATTTTAAAAACAACAATGGTTCGAGTTAGCATACCACCACTGATCCATTGCTTAAGAAGTTTCCACTCTTAACAGCAAAGCTGAACTTTTGCACCGTGGGTCCATTGTGGCATTGAGTGCGGAACCTCAGTAGGTTCCAACCGTTTTAATAAAAAAATAGCTGAACTACAATCTTCTGGTCCGAAACAATGTAGTACACCATATCATCACGGCAATCTTCCAGTGTCAAAACCACGCAGACTGTTCGTCACAAGGATCCATTTAAACAATATCACCACATGGTGGAATTATGGATTTGAAATCCATCGGCATCCTCGTGTATCGTGCCCGTTACACATGGTGAGAAAGAAAGATCTGGATTGGAGATCATGTGGGGACTATCGCCGGTTAAACACGGTCACAATACTTGATCGTTACCCGATACCCCACATACAAAATTTCTCCATGCACTTGCATATGGTTGCAAAATTTTATCGAAAACTCGATCTTGTCATGGGTTATCACCACATTCCCGTAGCACCTGAATACGTTTACACATTCCCGTAGCACCTGACACCATTTACCCTCTTTCGAATACACCTGAATGCCTGCTGGATTAGCGTTTCATGAACGAAACCGTTTGAGATCAAGACTTCGTTTACTGCTACTTATATAGACGATATTCTTGTGGGATCATCATCTAAAAGACAACTGAGACTTTACTCCAAGTCTTCTCCACCAACTAACCGAGTTTGATGTTCATATTCTGCCGTCCAAAGAACGAATTAATGCCATTACAGAATTCTCAGGACCGGATATAAATACAATCAAGCCAATTCAGCAATTCGACGGCATGGTGAAATACTACCACTGATTCATATTAAAACTTGAAACACTCGCTTTAATTCAGCTTATAATTTTTCTTGGCCTGAGCAATGCCAAAATGCATTCACACAGTTTAAAACTGAATTGGAAAATATCGCTCCCCTATAGCATATCGACTAAATGGCACAAAACTCAGATGATGAACAGAAATCCTGAGGATTCGACAGGGAATTTACTCGCAATATACCTTATGCAATCAAACATTTCAGGTATTGTGTCGAAGGTCGGGAGGACTTTACCATTTATACCGACCCCCAACCTCAAGCACGCCATCTGGATCATCCATCTATCTCAATTTATCACAAGAATTTACCTTTTGCTTTCACATGTCACATTATCGTGTGTCGATCGCTTTACCCGATGGCCCGAAGCGTACTGCATTAAAGGCATCTATGCAGCAACCATAGCCACATTTGTAGAACACTACATATCTAGATTTGATGTACGGGTCAACATCGCGACCGATCAATGAAGCCAATTCGCGTTCAATCTTTTCGCAGAGTTAACGAAACTCTTAGGCTCACATCGAATTCGGATTACTTTCATATCACCCAGAAACTAATAGCATGGTCCAACGTTTTCACCGACAGCTTAAAAAAGTTTTAAAGCCCAGGTGACACAATTCATTGGATCTCGGAAATACCAATCGTTTTACTTGGAATCCGAGCAACAATGAGACAAGATCTGTGCTCACAAGCTGAACTGGTTTATGGACAGATCATGAATCTACCCAGTGAGTTATTCATCGAATTCTATTTGACCACAAGCAGCCAGCGACACTGTTATTAAACAGCTTCCCACAACTATATGCAGATCCTAATACCTATACAACCACACAACAATCAACACACAACAGACATTTGTGTCCCGAACTCGCTGGGCAACTGTGATTTTGTTTTCGTGAGGGTAGGCATGGTATACACTACCACACGAAGATCTAGACAATCAAAGTTATAAGACGCTTTCGTACTTTATCATCACGATTAAAGACAAAAACCATAACATCTCAATTGATCTTTTGAAACCGACATATGGACTATTGTGTTCGGCTGATACCAAAGCAAACTTCAAAATACGATAAACAGTACACATGGCTGTATATGGGTTCCCTATAGCGTGAAGGAGAATATTATAGCGGTTGGAATAATAATTCACTAATATTCTAATCTCTGATACGAAAATAAATAATCTTTGCGTTAGCCATCGTCCATCAATAGGTTGAGGGTTTCTACATCAGTCATTCAACCAACAGCGTCCTAAAATTAAATTTCTTTTTATATTTAAAAAAATAAAATACATAAAAACCTTTGGTTTTACTAACTTTTGATTAGATACCGGTTTCGGGATATATTGAACACTTTCTCAATCCAATTTTAACTAAGTGGCTATTTAAAACCAACTACTTAATGTAAGACCCTTGATATATTTTTGTGCTTCATGATATTTTGGTTTGCATACGAAAAATTTACTAGCTTTAAATTTTTTTAAATTTTGTCATTAGTAATCGAGATAAACGAGGCACAATCAAAAGCTCCCGCTATACTACAAGAAACCCCATTTTAAAGAGTGATCTTTCAATCCTATTTACAAGTTCATGTAGGGCAGTTTCATAGGACTTATACCAACTCTGTAAGCATGTTGCATGCTACTGAGTGGGAAAGTAATAAGATGCTTGTCTCTAATAAATCTGTCGACGATTCTTTCTAAGGCTTTAAGAAAAGTTGAAGGCAGACTAATTGGTCGAAAAGACTTGGGATCTAAATTCTACTCGGTGCATTTCTTGACCGCATAAAATATCAAAACTTGGTATACATGAATTGATGCGCCTTATTTTATTCTTTCGACGCTATACGGATTTACGATAATAAGCAAGCCACAATAACCGCGGCTTAAGAATAGGATTGGCCAACAAATTGAGTTTAGAGGTCACAGTTTGAACTATATTTTGAATAAACATTTGTAATTTAGTTTGATTTTAAGTTTAAGATGTAATCGTATTTTCCACAATTTTACAGTTTAATCAGTTTTGAGAACATAAATAGTGTCGCACCGTTATATTGAGAAAGAAGTATCAATTTGTCAAAAATTAGAACTTCCTGCTGAGGGCTTATTATCTATAGAAACGAATGACTCTCGGGAACCTGATCATTCATATTTATGACCCATATCAAATAACTCCGCGCATAATAAATATAAACATACAAAGTTTTGTGCAAAATCTTAACACCATATACTACATTCATATATCGAAATTCAGATTCACATCAATTTTCACAAAACAATATTACACCAAAAAACGAAAAATACGTGGAAACCCAAAGACGACGACGACGACGACGACGACGAAATAAAAATTGGAAAATAAAATTTCTGAATTGTTTATGTCAAATAAAAAAAAAATAAAAAAACACGGAGAGAACACCAAAAAAACCTTTAGTTCATCGTAATTTACGTGGATTCAATTTGGATACCTAAAGAATTGAATTCGAATCCGCAGAAAGCTATCGCTAATGTATTCTAGATTATCCCACAAAGCTTTTAATCCTGTTGAGGACTTCTTTCCATTTTGTTTGTTACTTTATACATTTTCTATGCAAATCTTTCTTCTATACAACACTATACGAAATAAAATGTTAGTGATAGAGACGGAAAATTTATTATTGTATGGAAATATATTGTGTATAGGAAAAAGGAAAATCTACTACTTATGTTTTCTTCTTCTTCTTCTTCTTTGGTTTCGTGTATGTGTGTAAATGTTATACATATCTAGAATCAAAATCATGATAATAATTTTGGTGTCTTGTTGTATTTTTATTACATTTTATTTCACTCCCGCTAGTAATTTTATTTCGAACGAACGACAAAATTCTCATATATACTGTGAATTAATAAGATTTTATTACGTACATGTCAAAGAGTTACACAGAGGGCTACACAAATTTATTACGTCGACTCACACGATTAGTATACATACATGTACATATACATATATTTAATCGCCTAACCTTGCCGAACGAAACTAATTTAAGACTAAAACAGATGTTAGCCATATGGAATATTATGTTGTCGTATGCGGAGAATGTGCGCGGGACTGATTACATCGAATATCGGTACATTCACATCACTTTAATTTCCATATATGTATATGTATACATAATATGTTATTTTATTATCCTTTTTCGAATTTTTTTTATTGCAAAATCCATTTAAATACACTTTCAGAGATAAGTATGTATATATGTATGTATAGAAAGAAAGAAGAAAATTTTCGAAACACCATTTTTCGTTTATATGATTAGATTTTCATCATCCGAAAAGACAGATATATACAAAAAATACAACAAATTGCGGGAAAAAATAAAAATAAAACGCAAGAAGAAAAACGAGATAATTTGTTTTGCTTTGTAATTTTCATTCCGAATTTTTCATTTTCTTTCGCTCTACATACATACATACATAGTATATGTATATACATAAAATGTATGTATACGAATAGTAGCTACTTTCCACGTTGCTTGTTCTTCAATACAAATTAAATTTTCAATTTTTCTTATTTTTATCCCGCATACAATTTTTTTTTTTTTTTGTATACAATTGGAAAAACGAAAAGTGTATTAGATTGAAATAAAAATAAATTATAGATATACGAATTTTCGAGATGTACACACACACACAACCATATATATATAGAGTCAGTATTCAATAATCTTCTCTCTAAGTTCTAATATATGATTTGCATTTTGAGAAAAAAATTTTGTTTTCGACAGATTTAATCATGCATAGTGCCAGTCATGAACCGAAAAAAACGTACTTTAGTTAATTTCCGATATATGTTTGGGAAATATTTACATAAATGATGCGGTGACATCCTTTATATCTATTTATTTTTTCTGTATATGTACATATACTCAATGCTAATAATGCGTATCGAAAATGTTATTTTAGCACTCAGCCATGTTATATTTGGTATGGGAAAATTTTAGAAGTCAGGTGGTTGATAGTGTATTTTAGAAAATTACCAAAAATTAAATGTTTAACAGATGGACTTGGTTCCATCGTTTGCGCTTGTTGGTGAAGGCATCCATTATTTTTTGAGATATGCATTAAAATTCCTAGATGCTTCTAATAACTACAAGGTGTTTTGTCAACGTCAACAATTAAGACAATGTCAAGAACCTACGATATTTTTTTGTAGGCAGATGAATTTTTACAAACCGGATTGTTATGTGATATGTAATTATTTTCATTGCTTCTCTTGAATAATTCATCTCGGTTAGGGGTTGCAACATTGTGGAGATGGACTCCATATCATCTACCTTCGAGTAAATGTTACGGGGAAAAAAATCGAAAAAAAATATTTGTTTTCTAAACTGAATACATTTGATTTTATTTATTTATTTATATTAAAGAAATCGATTACATTACAAGTATGATTTCATATGCAAAACAAATGATCAATTCAAATTTTGATTATTACACACAAGATTTAAAATTTAAATTTTACAATTTTAAAAATTAAAAGTTCTTCAGATTAGAAGTTGTCAAAAAAAAAGATGTAAAATAAAAAGTATATTTTTACAAAAATTAAATTGAAAATAAGTTATCGGATAATTTCTGATAAATTAAGTTTTGAAATATAAAAAATAGTTCTTCAAGTTCCTTTTGAAGCAGTTCTTTGTGAGATGAAAGTCAAAGTTTTCTTCAGCGATGTTGAATGATTTTGCAAGTCTATTGATTGGGCAATTTTCAATAGTTAGTTGAGTGGCGTACTATCTTCAAAAATCTGAGTCTTAAAATAAACGGTTATTTTCCAGAGTGCAAATTTTATACTCTGAACATCTTGTCGTGTATGGTGGTAGGCGGGTTATATTCTCATAAAACGGTAAGCTATGGTCATAGTTTCAGTCAGTTGTCTTTAAAATGAAGATCATAAATTTGGCTCCAAATTACTGATTCGTATTCAACTTGGGATCTCATATACGCACAATATAGTGAAAATAAAGTTGACACATTTGTAAATTCTCCAGTCCAACGCTTAACAAAACCAAACATAGAATTTGCTTTAGCAATGCATTTGTCAATGTGGTTGTTAAAACTCATATTTTCAGCGAATGTGACTCCTAGATCGATTATTTCTTTAACCCTTTGCAGTTCCGTATTATTAACGCTATATAAGCAAAGTTAATCGGTTTTCACTTGCGATGGAAAGGTATTACTTTGCATTTCTCAATATTCAACAGCAAAGTATTTTTGTGGCACCATTCACTGAATCTCTCGATGTCTTCTTGTAATATTTTTGTGTTTTGTATATCTTTAATTGTATGATACATTTTTGAATTATCTGCAAACATGAGAAGATTTGAGTGTTTTATGACTTCAGTTATTCCATTTAATATGGGAACCCTGAGGAACTCCTGACATTACTTTGATTACTTTAGATTTTTCGCTTCCAATTGACACATATTGTACGCGACTAGATAAATATGAGTTGAACCATTTAATGAAATTGGATGCAAAGCCAAAATTGTAAATACTTTCTAGAGCCTTGTGATGGTAGATGGAGTCAAATGCTTTATTAAAATCAGTAAACACTACGTCTTCTTGGTTGCGGTTTTCAATTTCGTTAATAACTTTGTTGGTACATTCAACAAGGTTAGTAGATGTAGATCTTCTAGGCATAAACCCATGCGGATTGAGTCATATATATATTGAGCTAGAATTCCTTTAAAGCTGTTGCATACAACCAGGTCGAATAATTTTGCTATGGTTGAAGTGGTTGATATCACTCTATAACAAGTGATGTCTTCTCTTATACCCGATTTAAATATAGGTGTAACTTTATATACTTTCCATGTATCAGGGAATAAACCGGATGTTAACGAGAGGTTGTATATATTCCGTAATGGTTTTACTAAAATATTAGCATATTTTTTAAATATAGACGTTGGAATATTATCCGGCCCACATCCTTCACCAAACTGATAACTCATAACAGGTAAACTGATAGGTATATTATTATTTACGGTTGATTGAGTGGTAAACCAATTACTGTTTTTAGGTTTGTATACATATTGAAAAAAATCCGCAAACATGTCAGCAATTTTTTTGGGATCTCATGTTTTAATATCGTTCAAATACATATTAGTTGGATAACCATCAACTACTCGTTTATAGATCTATAGTATTTCCAGAATTGTTTAGGGTTTGTATGCTTCGTTGTACACCTGCAATATATGAGATGTGCTTTTCCTTGAAGTTTGTATCAAATTCTTCATTAGATTGGAGAAACGCCGTCCTATCCAATTCAAAACCACTTTTAATCATCTTGACATAGGCTTTAAATTTACGGTTCTTCAGATTAATCAGATGGTCGGCAAACCAAGGCGGATGAACATTAGATTTTCTCCGGCACAATGGAATGTGGGTTTCAAAACCTTGTAATAAAATTTGGTAGAATTTGTTAGCATCTTGGTTTACATCATTAGTGTTTAAAGCAGCGTCCCATTGTATAGCTTCTAAGTACTGCTGAAATCCAGTGTGATTAATTTTTTTTTTGAAAATTATAGGTGACATGCATATGATGCCCGGATGTTGTTGACTTAATTTCATTTGAATCAAAAACTATTTCCATAGATTTGTGGTTAACATCATTAACAACAAATGGATTGAGTGATTCTGTCACTTTAAATATTTCTGCATCATTTGTAAAGAATAAATCTATTATTCTCTCAAGAGCATTGACTATGTTGTTGATTTGCTTTAGGTTAAAACCAAACAAATAGCATCAAGAAACACATATTCCGATTCTGATGTGATATTGTATGGTAGAAGGGAATCTATATCTCGATCATAATTCCACCTTACATTTGGAAGATTAAAGTCCTAAGACTAAGTCATTTGGTTTTGTGAGATTAATTAATTCGGCCACTGCATATCTGGCATATATTTCACTACACGAACTTGGTGGTATGTAGGCTGTATAAATAAACAGATTCGTCTGATTTATTTTGATTTTTACGCACACATGCTCGATAGATGATGGAGTTAAATTTATAGCTATACTGGAAACCATTAAATGCACCGGGTTCACTTGTTGATGATGAACGATCACATCTAAAAACACCGTAATCATTTCCAAAGTATTCCTTACTGTTAATGTTAGGATTCAATGGGCTTTCACCAATTACATAAATTAAATAATTAGTTTCTAGAACAAAATTGAAAAATTTATAAGCTTTTGATGCCATCTTGTTCACTGGAAGCATATCGTAAATTTCTCGGATTTCTTATGTTTTACTGATTTAGCTGATTGTTGATTGTGATAAATTTCCGACGGAATGGAAATTAAAGGCTGGTGTTGATCACATTTGGTGATGTTAAACCTTGCGCTTCATGGATCGTCATGATTTTACTAGTTGATGGTATGGTGAGTTGAGAAACTAATTATTTATCCGCCTTGGTGAAAGTTAGATAATATGTATTATCTAAGACAGGTAGCATCGATAATGTTGATGGCAAATTAAGAAATTCGACCGAGGTTTCCACGGAATTTTTAGTGCTGATATTAGGATAAAATTCCTTTAGAGCAAACGTAACATCTGCAGGACATCTATATGTTACATTTAACGGTTCTACGTTTGTTAAAAATGAATTTACATCGGATGTCAATGTACTTTGGTTTTTATCACCCAGAAGGAAAACCTTTGAACACCACTAAGAGACTTTGAAAGCTGGGTTAAGTCGATCGATAGATACGGATGTGTTTTTCCTATTGAAGTCCACCGCAAAATATTATGAATCGTTAAATTACCTTATACCTTACCTTCGTAAGGAGATGTCAGTCTAGTAAAAATTTTATCAACCCGGATAAAAACGAACTCACATTTATCCAGCGTTTTTGGAATGAATATATCGTTTTTCAGAGCATTTGTTGTGCCGCAGCTGGAACTAGATTGCCAGTTTTCGCTATACGCATGTTTAAAGCTTCTATACCCTTAAGTATTTTTGCAAGAATTGAAGTTTCTTGATTTTCCTTAATATTGAATGGCTCCTGTTGCTGCTGGAAATCTGTGAGTATTTATTTGGACCCGCTGCTGCAAAGGATTCTTGGTTAACTTTCGCTGAAGTTTACGGTGTATTCCTCAGTGTTTACAGTGCTTTACCTATCTCGCATTCTCTATGGTTTGCGGGATGATATCCGTTGCAGTTTACATATTTAGGGGTGGTAGTTTTTCCCAGTTGGCAGGCTTGTGCTAGATGTCTTCCGGAGCATTTTACACATCTAGGCTCTCTGTTACAATATTTCTGGGTATGGTTAAAGCCTTGGCATTTTATACATTGGGGTATTAAACCAGTGGTCTTTCTTAGTGCTTCAATTCTAACCCTCATATTCAGAATAGCTTTAATGGTAAAGATGGTTTATACTTTTTATTTATTATTAAAAGTAAGCATGAATAATGAGAGTCCTCTCCTGTTAATTTTGACCCCTTGATAAGTTTCCTATTTTACTTTTTTAAGTATGCCTGCGGCATTTTCCATCTTCAACCCCTTGCCCTTTCAATCGTCTATTATACCCTCTATTTTACAGGTAGGATGAAGACCTCTAGCCATCACTTTTATCGGTCGGTCATTTTTGTCTTCATATGTGTACCATTCTTTCCGTTCTTCTTTAAGCTTCGTAGCTAATGCTCGATATGTGCCAACGTCTGTTGTGTTGATTTTCTATATATTATTGTTCAGACACAACGATTCTGTATTCTTTATCAGTAATTGATTTCATAAGAGACTGAATAATGCCATATTCAGTTATTCCCATTATATTGATTCGAGGTGGAGCCTTATCCTTGGGTTTGGCTATCTCAGCCTCTTGTTGAATTTCAATCATACCATTTGATTTTGGGGATTGGCTTGAACCTGCAGTTTCTGAGGAAGATTCAGCTTTTCTTTTTTTAGAAGGTTGCATCTTTCTGTTTTCTTTAAGTATCCAGTCTGTTTCGTCATTCCATTTTTCTATGACACTCTGATTTATCGAACTTGTTTTAATTTTTTTTGTATGCAGTTTCGAGAATCCCGCGGCATTCGCGTCGAGTTCTTTCTATAATCGGCGTGAATATCTCTCGTGATTGGTATAACCGTCTCAGAATTCCTTGTTCAACCACTAGGTACTTTTGCAGCTTCTCCACACATACCAATAATTATTACCAAAATTGGTATTGTCGTCCATTGAAATGGCAATCTTAAAATTATTATTTATTTCTATTTTAAAATGCGGACTGGGCATCCCTAAATTATTTATATTTCTGTCATTTGATTTTGTACAGTGAAATTTGTTTTTTTAGTCGTGGAATTATTAAACATGTGTCATGTTTAATATAAATATTAATCTCAATTGCATTTGTATGACTCATATGCAATATGTCGTGAAAGTGAAATAAGCAAATGAAAAGAAAAATGTGTAAAAATTTTGAAATTTAAATTTACAATTTCAGTTTAAAGATAAAACCCAAACACAATCACAAAACAAAGATCTTTGGCTACAATACATGGTTGACATGTTCTACCATCACTTCGATTCGCTTCGATAGTGAACATCGCATCGAAAAAAGTGATAGTCGGTATGTTGTACCATTTTCGATGGATACTATAAAGGAACATATTTTCGAAAATGAAATGACGTTTGACATCTATTTTTAATAGCTATTTCAACTGTTCAATCTGTCAATTATCTTGTAAACATAATAAATGTAAGTACGTTATTTATAAATCTCTACAATTGTTGACTTTAATTGTTTAATTATAGTAATGAATATGATGAATCCTAATTTATTTATTGGTGCTATATTGACTTCACACGATGTTGATAGGGAGGATGGAGATAATTATATATACATAATATATACAATATTATATTGAACATTTGGAAATTTTTATATGTACTTTCATTATAATATAAAAATAAAAATAAATAATATTATTTTTAACGTAATTTAATTCAAATAAATTCAAATAAAATTCAGTAATTTTCGCTTATTATGTGTATCACAAGCAAAAAATTCAGTGATAGATTGTCGAAAATTGTGATGGTCGAAAATGATACAACATACCATTTTATCGAAATCAGTGATATTTCATCGAATATCGAAAATTGTGATGGTAGAACATGTCACCCCATACTTTTATGAATGCAAAGCATGACAGAGTACTAAACTAAACGTATTATTTCCAAAGCTTACTTCATAAAAATCATAAATTTTAGAACAGTTCGATTTTGCAAAGACTACTCATTTTTTAGTTAAACCATTTTTCGATTGTAAATTGTAGTAGAAAATTAGATAGTTTTTCTGCTATACACATCGGTAAAAAAAAATACAAGAATATTCCAAATACGGTTACATATATGTTTGTGTTGTCTCACATATGACCATTGAACTTTTAATTTACAGAGAAAATTCTTTTGTTATTTTATCCATTTTTTATTTTCATTTTAAATTTTATTTTTGTTGTTTTTTTTCTGACATAAATTTTCTATTTTATTTATTTTTCTATTTTTTTTTTTTTGGGTCGTTATTTTATTTTACTTCATTTAGAGACTACATGTATAATAGCAGAATATATAGATACACACATAAAAATTGAAACTAAAATTAGAATCTTGCAATTTAATCCTGGTTAATCCTCACAATTTTCTGCTTTTTAGTTAGATATATAATTTTCTAAAAGTAATTTTCTTATATGTTTTTCTTTATGTCAGGGGATTTTTCTGTTTTTTTTTGTTTTTTTGTAAATAAAAAATTTATGTTTAATTTTTTTTTATACATATTATACGTTTTGTTTAAATAAGTATAATATGCTTGAATGAAAATTTAAGAAAGAAAAAGGAAAATAAAAACTCTCTGGAAAATTATAAAAATATGTATACAGAATACATTAAAATAGATGTTTAATTAAAATACTGTTAAAAATAAATTTTGGATTTTTTTTTAACTGTTTTGGAAAATAAATTATTATTATTGAATGTACATATGTATACGTAAATGTGAAAACTATCGTATGTATGTACCAAATTTGTCATACGTTATTTTAAATTTGAAATATTAATTAAAAAAAGGTTTAAGTTGTACAGATATATTATAGTTGTTGTTTACCTGAATGAATAAGTTTTTTTTAGATTTGTTGGGATGTTTGCAGAATTTGTGGAGTTCCCCATATTTTCACACACAATTGATAACGTAAAAGTATAGGACAGAGGGTCACCATCAGGGATCTCAGATTCTGAAAAATGTTCTGCGGGACAAGAAAAACAATTACCACAACATTCAATTGTTATTCCTATTTAAAAAAATTTAATCCATTAATTTAAAATAAAATCCAATATTTAAAAAAAACCTACAATAATATTCCAACTCGGAAATTTATATTTTACTGTTAATTATAAATTAACGTAAACGCAATTAAAAAAAACGAAAACTTCAATATCAAATTTTGGTCGACTTTGTCAAGCACTCACATGGTAAAATACACGAAAAATTATCTAACACTGATGCAAGACGATTTTTCGTGTGTTTTACTATGCGAGTGCTTCGAAACGTCGGCTAGCGTGAATGTTATCTTATTTTATTATTATTATTTATAAATTATAGTAAATGTACATTTTAAACGACCTAGAGCACTTACATATTAAAGACATGAAAAATTGTCTAGCAGTGATACAAGATTCGTGTGTTTTACTAAATATGCTTGAAATTTGGTATCGATTTGTATATCGTTTTGGCTTAATTTTTGATTGGAGAATGTGTAATCAAGACGAACCAATAAATTTTTCTTGAAACTATTTAAATTCTGTACATATAATCTTAATTGAATATTTAGGACTGGTGTAAAATTTTAATACAATTCGGGACATACTTATAAGTTAGCGGAACTTGAAACATTGATTAGTTTAGCGGGCCATTAGAGATCCCGGTGATCATATCATGGCTGCATTACACATATTTACCGCCTAGATTAAAAAATAGTTCTGCTGTCCCTAGCATACACATTTCTAGCAGAAACTGTAACTGTTTCAACAGTTAAATTTTCTCTCAGTGATCGGGCCCCGAGGTTCGATTTCCGTCCCCTGGCAAAATAAACAGCAAAATACAAATTTGTAAGTTGAGTTTTAAATATCTTCAAAAACTATCTATGGGAGAAAATCATTGAAACGGGGCCTAATTATAGTTTGCAATTTTAATGCATAAAAACGTCCAACAAAATGCCTTGTTTGACTTCTGATCTCGGAATCACTCATCTTGTGATTTGGATAAAACAAAACATCATGCGAGAACGTTCCCAAATTTTGCTGACCAGATTCGTTCATGATCAGGCCTTGAATATACACCGCATGATGGCCACTTTGCTCACTGTTATCATTCTTAATTAACTATCAATCTAATAATTTTTTTATATTTGCGTAACTCAATTTGAATCAAGCGCTTGTTGTGCTTGTAGATTGTGACAAGCTTCCTTGATACTAAAAGCTTAATCTTAAAAAAAAGCTAGTCTTTATTTGGAGTTGGTTTGGCATAAACACTGGATTTCAAATAACCTCATAAAACCGACATTTTATTTATGTTGGTGAATTTGGAAGAATATATGATTCGAAAATAAGCGCGCTTTTCGAGATCAAGAAACTGGGAAAGCTTTAATGTCAATTATGAAATGGTTTTCCATTTGCCGTGCAAAGCTTCTATTTATTGCAAAATTGTTTATCCAAAAGACATAAGTTTTGATCTGACTTGCAATGATATATAAAGACATATTTTATAATATCTACTGGCTAAAACTTTTAGAAGCTTATTATTTATGAATTTCTTTCCATTTGCTCTAAATAAGGCGAACAGTTTAATATACACCATTGATCGATGTTATAAATTTAATTTACTTTCTGTTTGAATTCCACTCATTATAGACTCACTAAATCATGCGGTAGCTCTTTATAAGTTATGGTAGCCATAAATTTCTTAATATTTTGATGCACTAAGAAAGCACTTTGTATCTAAGGCAATATTTATATTAGAATTTATAGAAAACCCAATGAAATAATCGGAAAATTAGAAAGCTCAAAAGCTTTAATATATATTTAAACAACGATGGTGCAAAAATCAATTCAAACAAGCTTTTGTTAATAGAAAAAAGACCTAGGAATACTGGAGAGCTGTCTGGTCCTTCTCTTTTTGGAGGAAGGATCACTGGATCCTACACAGTAAAGCATCTTGGTGTTATTCTGGACAATAACCTCTCCTGGAATTCTCATATTGAAGTTAGAATTCAAACGGTCACTTCCATTTTCTGGCAGTGTAGAAGAGCATTTGGGAAGTCGTGGGGTCTGACCCCTAAAATGTTGATGTATATTTACAAATGTCTAGCCTTACCTATGCTATCGTACGCGTCTGTTGTTTGGTGGCCTGTGGTGCAGTCAAGTTCTGTTATTGCGAAGCTTATAGTATACAATGTATGGCTTGTTGAGCTATTACTATGGTGCTATGTCTTCGTCTTCTATACTTGCTCGGCAAACAATCTTAATTCTGCCCCCACTGCAGAGGTTAATCCTTTTTACCTGCGGTGTATTGGTGCGTGGTTGACAGTTATGGTTGACATGGAACGCTCTCTACCTGATTACATGGCATATACTAATCTACAATTTATTCAGTATACCAGAAATCAATATGGTTAATGACAAATTGTTGCCAGAATTCTGCTTCGATAATTCTTTCTCGTTGGTTTATCCAGCGAGGGACTCGTGGTTGTCTCAAGAATTCAATGGTGGTTCAGTCGCTCGTGTTTTTCGCTGACGGGCCTCACTCTAATTTTGGTGCGTGTTTTGGAACCTATTGTCCTGCACATGAGCTACGATCATGTGAGAGTCTAGCCCGGAACTGCATGGAGCTGATTGCAGTCACACGTTGTGCGATAGATGCTTCTAAGCTCGCTGTTTCCGGAAAGGACATTATTCTATGCAGTGGTAGTAAATCTGTGCTTAATTCTTTACGGAATCCTATATGATGACTTCCAAACTGGTCAAGTACTGTAAGTATTTTATTAACGTCCTTTGCTCTAATACTCGTGTCACGGTTATGTGGGTTCCGGCTCATTGTGGTACTGAAGTTTATCAGATAGCTGATGTTTTAGCTAAAGCAGGCTCAATTATGAAATTCATTGGACCTGAACCGTCAGTGCCCTTAACCTTTTATTGTGGTAAGAAAGCTATTAAGAACTACATGTTGTTACAGGCCGATTGGCTAAGTACTTCATTTGTGAACGTAATCTGAGGCTTACAAAGTTTGCTTTATATTTGAAGAAAGACATACTGACAGTTTTGGTCGCTATTCTGACCGACCATGGTCGTTTTAAACTGCATTTACAAAGAATGGGACTTGTTTAAGATTCCTTATGTGACAACTGTCTTGAAGATGACGATGACAGTATTCATTTTATTTATGGTTGTCCCGCTTTCGAGGTAGTTCGGTCCCGGTTTCTTAATCATAGATTGGATTGTGTTGGAAACTTATGCAGTAAATGGAAATTTTCTGAGTTAAGCTTATCAATAATTCCTTTCGCATTTGCGGTGCCTCTAGGAAACTCAGAAAATGGATATTTTTTCGATTAAGTTGAACTTTTTATATCTGCCCTCTCCAAATGAGAGCATACAAATTCAAATTTTGTTATTTGAAGCATTTATAATGTTCTGGTCCAGAAGAAAAGTTTACAACCTTGGTAATTTTGTAAAACACCTTTCTTAAGTCGGAAAAAAATGAACTTGCCTTAAATCAGGTTTTCTTAATTCATGTAGCTATAAATAGTTATACGGATTTATCTTTTTAGTATACCTTTCAGGAAGATATTTCAACGTCATGCACTTTTATTTAGAGATAGAAATTAGAGAAACACATACAAATATACGAGTACGTATCACGAAAACATCTTTTCCGGGTTACGTAATCTGTGAAACATCATTCACCAACGAGATTCTAAGTTCTGAGTTCTTTCCTAGTAAATATGTGGTTTATAGATGTAACCACTCATCAAAAATCAAGTGTCCGGGTATACTCATATAGCTGTCGATACACCAAATGAATTAATTGGTGCAATCAATCGAGCAATTATATGTTAAAGCTACGATAAATAAAAAGTCGCTATATACATGTAGGTCGCAGACATCCCGCAATTCAAACAAATACCTTCCATGGTATGATGACCAACTCTTAAAAAGAAAGACAGGGCTTACCACTCTTAAAAACAAGAAAGACAAGGCTTATAAAGAAAAGCTGACATTTTATTTCCAAATTGAAACTCACTATGTATAATGAAGATTGTGATTCCTATTTTGAATTAAAATATTAGAGCTATATTAAATCTAAGATCCCAAACACTTTATAGAACCAACGGAAAGTATTCCTGATGGTTCATTTTTGAAAAACTCCGCATTATTGTTAATTCCACTAATTATGCTATTTAATCAATCATTACAATTGGCAACATTTTTATAGAAATGGAAAATAACCAGAATAATATCCATTTTCAAAAGTGGAACTAGAAGTGGTATGTCATGCTACAGAGGTATAAACCATTCAGAGAATTAGTATCACGGAATGTGTCACAGAATCAACATGGATTTTGCCTCTAAAGATCTACGTCGTGTAGCCTTATCGAATTTACCAGCTTTTTGAATAGATACATAGATAACCACAAACAAGTTGACCTAACATACATCGACTTTGCTAAAGCCTTCGTTTCTATATCAATTAGTCTTTGGAACACATTTATAAGTTTGGATTTTCCAGCCAATTTGTTGCTTGGTTTAAATCATACTTAAGTAATTGCATACAGTATATAGAGTCCTCTAGCTCAAAGAACTAGCTTTTTCCTCCAGCAAAAAAACAGAAGCTATAAATGTTACCAGTATGGTGTTCCACAAGGCTCTCATGTTGGTCCATGGATTTTTATAATTTTTAGTATATTATATATATATATTTTTATAATATTATTTCTGTTTTAGAGATCGAAGCCTTAACGCAGTACAAAGTGGCTGAACAATTATTTTATTAACTATCTGTGAACTAAAGCAAAAAGTTTTATTATCATGTGGATTCCGAAACCACAACTTAAATCATTAGACGTCTTTCCATGAATAAAAAGCCATACATAATAAGAACAGTTCTTAACTCTGAACTACTAGTGAGCACACGTTTCTCAGTTGATATATGATTGTGGAAAATTTACAAAAAAACAACTAGTCGCCATTTTCCATAATATCCATAAAATAACGTATACACGTGCTTGACTTGAATACTAGTATACATATGTACATATCTAACTCTTTCAATAATTAATCATTCGCCCTCCCCGAATACCAAAATAAAAAAAAACAAACGTCATAACTCCTTCACATTAGAAGACATACGATTTTGTTTCTTCTTATAAATAATATTTTTTCTCAAATCATATGTCGTATATTCAATGTATGTATGTATATAAATATTTAAATATGTATATTATTATTATTATAAGAACAAACAATGAAATAGATGAAAAACTAATTTTAATTTAAAGTGGGGTGAAAAGTGTAATTTTCTTTCATTTTTTTATATTTTTTATGTACATGTTTCGTTTTTTCACAAAACAAAACAACATCAGGCACAAAGAAAATGAAAAATATTGTTTTTCTAAATACACAATACTATTAAAATAACTCGCTATCCTCCTATTCATTTTGAATGAAAAAGCAACAAAAAAACATTTCTTTTTTTTTTGGTTATTATCTTTTCATTTTCTTATTTTTTGGATAAAAGAAAATAAATGAAAATACCAAAAAAAAAAAAATGACAAAATATACATGTATATGATTGTTATTATAAAATGAAAAACGAAAAGAAAATATATTTTGCAGAAAAAAATAAGAAAACAAATGAAAGAGGAAAAAGAAGGGAGGCTGGTCTTAAGCCCTAGGATTACTTTAGAAAAGGACCAATCAAGGGTAAATGTTTCAAATATTATATTTATATATTTAAACACACAACGAGATGAAAATATATATGTATATGGGGAGAAAATTTACTTCTTTTCTTATTATTTTACTATAAAAATAACAGAAAATATAATATATATGTACGAGTATAAGAAGTTCTTCTTCTAAATATGTTATCTCTGCTTCAATGAATATATTTTCGAATATTCGTTTTTTTTGGGGGGTAGGAAAACGATAGAGCAAAAATCTATTTTAGTTCTAATAATTTGTCTCATTCAATTCATTTTTGTTGTTGTTGTTTTTGAAAAATTTTTAGGTTAATTTTCCTCTTTTTCTTACATTCCGTTCTAAGCGAATTGTGTTATTTTTTCGTATGAATGAACTTACAATAAAATTAAATTAATTTAAGTTAAAAAAAAATAAAATGTGGGGAAAATTTATTTCCCACTTTTCTTTTTTTTTGCGAGGAATTTTCCGTTTGTTTTATAAAAGACAACTTGTCAAGGATATTATGCTATATAATAGCGATTTTAATTTAGATGAATTACAAACGTAACCAAAGTTGATAATTTAAGAATGTATATATAGGCGTAATAATAAGTATTTTGTTAGAATATGGATTGGTATTAATAGTGGGAAGGAAATGCCGTGGTCGTAGAAATTTTGTTATATAAATAAACTAAGATTGTATACCATTAAGCAGTCCATTCTACGATGATAAGGACTACATAATTTTTAATTTATTTAATCCGCCAAATGTGCCGTCGAGCTTTTTTTAGAGGACATAAAAAAAATTTAATTGAAATATTGTCAAATTATTTCAATTAAATTTTTTGAATGAAAAGTGTTAACTGGTTCTTTTTCCATTTATAACCTAAAACCACATTTTACGTTGAACTAATTAAATTATTTATTCTTGTGTGTATTATCAAAGCCATCTTAATAAATAATGCCTCCATATGTTCAAAACGAGCTTAAACTAAAGTACCAAAACAGTCAAAAAATAGTAAATATAGTATGAAGGGTGGGTCATGCAATTCATGTGGCATTCATGCAAAATTCAACTAACTGAAAAATTGAAGCCACCAACAGACCATTTAAATCGTCGTCTTTTTGTTAATTGAATGCTTGAACGAAATTAAGGTTTTTCATCAAAAATCATCTTTACCGATAGAGCTCATTTTCCTCTTAATGGGTACGTCAATAAGCAAAATGTTATTCACGAGACAGAACTTTATCCTCCAAGAGTCCCTGTTTGGTGTGGTCTATGAGCTGGTGGCATCATTGGGCCGTTTTTCGTTGAAAACGAACAGGAAAATGCCCTTACAGTCCATGGGGAACGTTACCGGAATCCATTTATTGTCAACCAAATTTGCTGATCGCATAAATTCAAGAAATTGTGAAGTTTCTTGGCCACCAAGAAGCCCGTGTCTAACACCACTTGATTATGTTTTGTGGGATTATTTGAAAGGTAAGTTTTATGCTAGTCATCCACAAACAATTCAATAACTTAAAAACAACATTCGAGCTGAAATTGAGGTCATTGATCCGCTTTTATTGGAAAAAGTCATCGGAAATTTTCGATGTTCGGATGCAGGCCTATAGACGAAGAAACAATATTATTTTCATACATAAATGGCAGAGATCCATCTTTCATTATCAATAAAAAATATTGACTTTTCATCCCAAAATGTG
This sequence comes from Tipula unca, assembly GCA_951394425.1. Taxonomy (NCBI): domain Eukaryota; kingdom Metazoa; phylum Arthropoda; class Insecta; order Diptera; family Tipulidae; genus Tipula; species Tipula unca. The sequence goes on along the minus strand of OX596381.1, from coordinate 5,845,174 downwards.
TTTTATTTACAAATAGAAAAAGAACTCACAGATGGCCCACCCTTACCAGAATGAAAAGTAACTCGAAATTATTTGGGCGAGATTTTTTCGTGGGGTTTTACAACTTGTAAAAAAGAGACATTATGTACATAACAGACAAAATATTTTATTAATTTTATTATTCTAAAATATAATCTAGATTTAAAAAACATAAATTTAATATTTTCTGAAACCAGCTAAATTTTCTAAAGCGCCACAGGCGCATATTCATCGATATTGTTTAATTCTGTGTCATACGGTTCTGGGGCATTTTCATCTTTAAAATATATACCTTTATATATTTCTTCTGTTATCACCGACACAATTTTACTATTACTCTTAGTATAATTTAATTAAAGTAGTTCTGCTTCATCTTCTTGCAAGCAGTAATGCTGCTTTCATTAGCGTGCAGTAATCGTTTCTGCCAGAAAAACATAAATCAACAAACTATTAAATTATAGATAAAAATAGTTTATTATTATTCTAATAGAAAGTTCACATAATATTTAATCATTTGAAATTAGTTCCTAACAAATTTATATATCATTTTCTTGTTTTTAAGACCTAACCAGCGAGTCTGCTTCAAATCAGTAATAAACCTTACGGAATTTAACTTTGACAGATGACTGCTGTGAAACATAACCTCCAAAAATGTTAAACTTTTTGACTGATATATACATATATATACAAATATATATATATATATATATATATATATATATATATATATAGGCTTTATACAATATAAGATGGCTTTGGTATTAAAAAAAATTAAACAGTTTTATCGATCATGCTTAAGATGATTTATAAAATAAAGGATCATGTACATGATAATGAAGTTAATATTTTAATGATAAAATATTTACTCCATCGCCATTTTCATTCAAGAAGTTTTAAAAAAAGGCTCTTTATCAGTCTATTTATGGCGTTCTATTTTAAGCTCGCTCATTTTCATCAATTCATTCAAATTTATATGCTAATTAAAATATATTGTAGGAAAATCAAATTTTTATAACGCCACCACTGTTTCAAAAAAGTTATGTACCAGCAATATTTTACTGTCGTGTGACGTCATATTTACGTACGCTTCAAACAAAAAATTCATTTTACTTGGGGTAATAAATCTCTGCTGGATATGCTTATTCTAACTAAGTACAACAACAAAACGAAGAAAAGAAAAAAAAACGAAATGTATTTCTTCTCGGTGCGAGTCGCGTACACTTTTATTTTTATTATTTTATTTTAATTTGTATTTTATTTATAACAAAATATGATGTAAATTGTAAACAATAAAAATTTAAAAAAAAACAGAAGCTTTTTATTTATTTTTGTTAACATTTAATTTACAATATACAGATGTATACGAAATTTAATTTTTATTTTATATTTTTTGTATAACATTTAGAGCTTTTAATTTTTTTTTTTTTTTTTTGATATTTTTATAATTTATTACCTGGAGTTGGTATATACGCATACACTATATACATATATATTTTCTCGTAATGATTAGTTCGTGGTTGGTGGTTTCGGGGTGGTTAGAAACGTCAAACAATTTTTACAAAATACTTTACTAATATTCGTATATGGTATGTAAACCAAAAAAGCTTCATTTTCTATATCGATTTTTACCAAGGAAACATGTATACAAAAATGTCGTAAATAAATTTTTGGCAAAAGTATATTCGAAAAATTGTTGTCACTACTGTTTCGTAGGTCCAGTAAATTGAGCGTTATATGATTCACAAAATAATATTTCTTGACATTTTTTTACTCCTAAAATATATTAAAGGACACAAAACGACTAAACAGACCAACCAAGATTTTGCATCAATGGTTCCATTCTATAGTTTTCTTGTTATTTAATGTTATTTTCAACATAGATACATCGATGCAGTGCCGGATAATTATTTTAATCATAAATATCTACCATCCAACATGTAGAATTGTTTTTTTTTTGTTATTGGTCGGAGGCTTATCGTTAATGTCTGTCGCGGTTTGCTTCGATTACAGGTCCGATATAATTTAAAAACTGCTGGTAATTGGTAAACTTCAAGAATTTTATTTTTATAAAAACGAGTTAAAATTCTGAATTATAAGGGTCAAATTTGATTTCATATTTTGATTTTCGGAATTTGGAAATTAAATTTACAAAAATATTGATTTTTTTGTTATATCTTGTGATCTATAATACGCTACAAAACTAACCATGTCTGAATCATAAATATATGTATGGTAAATCTTGATTTGATTGAATCAATAAAATAAAATTTTTATTTAATCAAAACCGAATTTTAATAATTCTCGATTTTATTTAAGTTTTTCGAAATTTGGAAATTTTTTATATATTTTTCATACTGACGAAGCCTTTAATGTTTTATATAAATTCAATGTCGTGGGTTGAATCCTCTTTGCATCTATAAAATTTTGTAGCTGAAGACAAATTGAACTAAAATTGCTCTGCTTGGTAATTGTTTGAAATATTTTCACTCAATAATAAAACGTTGTAAAAAATTATTGTTATGGTTTTCGAAATTTTGCAATTAAAGTATTTCAAACTGAAATTATCGTATGTTGTTGTAATCCCTAAGATTAGCTCATTAAAAAATAAATTAAACATTTTTTGAAAGCATAACTCGTTTGGCACCAATGGGTTTGATACAGGTAGTCAATCAAAATGAAGGCAGCCCTAACACCTTCGGCACATAGCAACTTTGATAAAATTGGCTGCTTCTAAAAAAGTCTAATTAATGAAAAATTAGAAAACTTTTAAATTACAAAAAAATTTTCTAAATTTTACTCAAGTTACTCAACGAGAAATTTAAGTTCTGCTTAATTTTGAAAAAATTGTAAGGCTCAAATGATTAGCACTGATTACAATTTTAAAATTGCTACATTTTTATGTTTTCTAATATTAAAAAATTTTCCTAAAATTCAAGAAAATTATTGGTAACTTTTAAAATTTACGAACATTTGTAAAATCTCTAAAATTTTGTTTAATTTTTTTATAATCTGAGTAACATCCTGAAATCTCAATTTCGAATGAACATTCAAAATTTGAAAAATATCCCAAAAATTTAGTTAACTTTCTCTAAATATTACTAAAATTGAGAAAAGCTCTAAAATACTAAAAATGTGCACTTTAAATTGAAGATTTTCATGAGCGTTTAATATTAGTACAGTAAATTAAGAAGTTAAGTGACTTAGGACTGGGGTGTTTTGAAATTTTCAAAAATTTTCTTCAACCAAGGATCATGTACCCAAATAGGGACATAGGTTTTAAGTCAGTTGGGGATTATCTAAATAAAAAATATAAAAGCTTTCTTAAATCCAAGATTTAAATTTTGTACTAACATACGACGTGGTAAAACTCCTCGGCCCTAAGTTCAGCAGGATTTGTTTTTATATTTTTATTTTGTGCTAACATACAACATGGTGAAATATTAAGACTGTGTTCGAAACCTGTAATAAATATTTTTTAGTAAAAATTGTTGGCATTTATTTGAAAATACCTCTCACACCCAAATTATTCGAGTATTTTACTATGATAATTGCTGACAGCCATCGAATAATTTGTAATGTGATGCGTTCCAAGGTTAACAAATTAAATTAGATAGAAAAAATAATTAAATAGTTTATAACGCATAACTGTATATATGAATAAAACTTCATGTATTTTATGTGAAAAACTTGTAAAACAGACGGGGAAATTTGTCAAATAATTATTACAGTTTCGGACGGGAGAATAATTCTGGAATAAATGTCAAAAATTAATATTAACAATTTTTTAGCACAGGTTTTAGACACAGTCTAAGTAACTTATTTTCTAAATTTAGGAAACATTTATACATATTTTTTAGTTAGTTGTAGCTCTCTGCTATTCAACCTCACATGTAGATTTAGGTACGATCCTCGGATTCAGCAGGAGAATTTTTGTAAAATTTCTATTTTGTGGTAACATAAAACCTGGTAAAACCACCTCCATCCTAAGCTACTTACCTTTTAGATTTACAAAAGCATATATTTTTTAATTAGATGTAGTCCCTAACTACGCAAAAACAAATGTCAGTATTTGGGTAAAATCCTTGGTTTCAGCTAAGAATTATTTTAAAGTTTCAATTATGTATACTAACATACAACACCACTGTCCTAAGTCACTTAACTTCTAGATTTGGGGAAGCTGAATTTTTTTTTAGTTATATATAGCCTTCAGGTACCTAAAACACATGTAAGTATTTTGGTTCGATTCTGAATTCAGCAGGATTATTTTTTAAAATTTTATTTTTGTACTAACATAAATCTTGGTAAAACACTCCTGTCCTAAATCATTTATCTTCTAAATTTATATAGAAGCTTTTATGAAATTTAGTTAGATATACTCCTTAGCTACCCAAAAACACATTTGGGTATGACCTTCGGCTTCAGCAGGAATTTGCAGGAATTTTTAAATTTGCAACATGGGCCTTTGTGCCATTGAGTGGGGTATCCTCGTGGGTTTCAGCCAATTTTTATAAGTCATTTATCTTCTAGATTTAGGGAAGTTTTTATATTGTTTAACAAAATGAACTCGTACGTCTTGTCAAAATATTAATAAATAATGAGCGAGAAAGAGTGCAATAAAATGGTGTTTATTAAAATGATACAATAGTAAAACTCAGTACCCGAAGTAAAGATAAAAAAGAGTGTTGCACTGAAAGAGCTAAAAAGGAAATATGATGAAACATTCGGGCCAATTAACGAGACACAATTAATGAAAAATATTAACAATATGAAAACAGATGTAATTATATATTTATTCGACATAAATAAAACGGGTAACAAAAAAAATTATTTTACAATCATGGGAGCAGGAATTTCTGGATATTTTACAGACTAATGATAACCCAACATTCATACAAATATCAGGAGGGATTTCAGATGGATTTTCAAAGGACGATGAAATACATGTGAATGCAAAGGAAAATAGTTCTGCTCAACATATTTCTGTACCAGAAACAGCATCAGTTCCAAGCAATAAAAATTGTGCCATCAACAATTACGTTTCCAGAAACAGAAGAAACAAGAAACCTGTCAACAAACTAACTCTAAAGATTAGTGTTGTTGGAACAGCTTTCTCTTATAAGAATGCAAATGGGACATCAAAATTCAATTAATAAAAATGAAACAACTTCAATGGAACCCGTTCTAAAATTCAATGAATATTAATTATTAATTATGAGTTCCTTTATTTGATTTCTGCGTCCTTGTTGCTGTGGGGTTGTTTGCATTTGCTTCATCGTTATATGTAATTTCTTCAACTTCATCATTTATAATTTCGTCAAAGTCATCAGGGTTATCTAAATATTTTGCAATGTTATGCAAACTGAAGCAATGTGAAATTAGTCTTGGTGCATTATGAAGTGCAACTCGAACTTTATTGTGTAAGATCGGAAAGCGTCGTTTTAACTGCCCAAAACAACGCTCAATTATTTCTTTTATTTTGTAAACTTGAATTTTTAAATGGAACCATTAACTATTTACTAATACCGTATCCCTCATCGCCAAGTAAAACAGCATTAGTGGTAATGCTATTCATAAAAACAAATTATGAAGAATTTCGTAAAATTCTACTATCGTAGAACCTGGACATTGAACATCCACGGTGGTAAATTTTACAGTGGCATCACATGCCGCGTGAATATTGAAAGTTGCCTTTTCTATTAATATATTAATCGCCGAATTGGCCAGGTTTAATCACTTTAACGTGTGTACAATAAATAACACCGATTGTATATTCAAATTTAAATTTGGTTAACCACAACTCATTTGCCACATTGATTTACCGTTTTATATTATATTATAATATTTTCAGTGTTTACTTCTAAATTTTAGCAAATGCTAGTGTTTATATTTATATATCAAATAAAGCAGAAGCTTGAGAAATTTTCCAAATTCTAGCAAATGCTAATGTATGACAGAAAGATATAAGCGAAGAAACGTTTGCTTGGACTTTATACATATATAAACAATAGCAAATCCTAGTTTTTATGCATTCGGCCCAAAGTTAGGATACATTTCACACTCGTACAAATATAATTTTTTTTTTGATTGTTTGTTTTCAACCACGTCTGAATCATAAGTACGTATATACATCTTTATGATTCCTTAAGTAGAAGACGGAATTATGTTTAAATAATTCAAATAAATCAATAAATTAGTTTGATATCCGGGCCCTACCTAAACTAAACCGGTAATATTGGGGCTTTCCTATATGATTCGGGTATGTTTGGCTTTGCAAATTTATGGATTATCAAACTTTATTTTCACTGTATTTTGCATAACGTGAGATCTGAGGCCCTATTTCTGAATACGAATTCGTAAATAAACTGTCGGATTGCGTAAAATTTGTATTTACGAATACGATCGAATTCGTAAATGTTTTTTTCTTCAAAAATTTTCGAGTTCGGATATAGTTCTGGATAAGAATTTTCTCGTTTTTTCAGTAAAATCCAAATGAATTTAATTTTTTATCAATCAATGATACATTTAATGTTAAACTACATATTTTAAGTCAATATTATAAACATAAAATTAAATTTAACTTTATTTTTCAATGTTCTCGATAAAACAATGTTTTTCGATAAAATCATAATACACGAACTCGAAAAAAAGGGCAATTTTAAAAGGAAATATTTTAAATAAATATTTTTCATTGTATTTATACACATATATGTATTATTTGACAATAATAATCAAAAAATATTGTTAGAAGTAGAAATTTATTCAAATAAATAGAACTTAAATAAAATATATTGGCTAAATTAAATAAAATTTCCCAATATTATTCCCGATGTTCTATATAGGACTTGAAGTTCTGTTAATAAAAAAACGCAGCAAGTGTTACGATGCAAAATTTCCCTTATTTCTTAAAACGAATTTGTGTAAATTTTGTATTGTTCATAATAAGACAATGCAAAATTATTTTTTAATTTTAACTTTACCTTCTTTTCACACAAGCAAACTTGAACAAACATACAAATGTCAACATTTGCAGAATAAGTGGGATTAATAATAAGATTAATCTTTTATATTTGATTTTTCAGCGAAAAAATAACACACCGTGACACCGCATCAAAAACAAAAATTATAAATTAAACGTTAATATTAAACATGTCGAACATTTTTATTGCAGGTGGAACCAATCAATAAATTTCCCTTACAGCAAGGACACAAACCAAAAAGTTAAGTACGATCGTATTGAGAAATACCAATTTGGATTCGTATCGTATATATGTATGAACTTTCATAATGTGAAATGATACGTATCGTAGTCAGAAATAGGGACCGTGAAGTGGAATTCGCTATAACGATCTGCAAAATCGCCGTCGATGATTAATTTGATTTTTATTTAAATTTCTTTTTCGAATTTAGTTGTACAGGAGTTATAAAATTTAGGTTTCGAAATTTAAAAATTTTGATTTTATTTCCATCTAAAAGTTGGTTGCGAGTCTGGCAGAGATAAATACCGCCTGTAAAAATAAAGATAGGATCTTGTCTCGATTATTATCGATATGCTTATTAATTTATTTATATTTATGTATAGTTTACATTTTTAATGATCTAACCTGAAAATGTTAGAGATTAAAGGTATTAAATTTTTATCTTTAGTCAATAAAATCGAAAACATTTTTAAATGCATCGTGCTCGTACACACACACACACAATTTTCAGTAAAACCAGTAGCACTATCAATATTTTTTTTACCTTGTCGATTGATGAGTTATATGTATAATCATAATTTCGTTACGATTATTTATTTTCAGGAACGTAAACAAACTTATATGTGTCTATATACGGTCTTAAATCATATAAGTTTATCAATCTCTGTGTGCCTCTTTCTGTTATCAATATTTCAAATAGATATGTCTATGTCTATCGTATATTTATTCCTATACATATATATGTATGTACTAACATAAATATGCTAAACACATTGAATTTTTTTTGAAAAATTTGTAAATAAAGTGCGGTCTCTTTTATAAATGGTATAGGGACCAGCTTAGCTCTATATCAAAACGGCATATAGCAGAATAAAATCGAATAAAATAAAAAAAATTTCAAATCAAAAATTTTCACGACAAATAGATTGGATTATGATAGCGCCACAAGTATATCAAATATTGATAAATAATTCTGACACCAAACCAAACCAAACCAAACCAAACCAAAAAAAAAATGTATGTCTATGTATATTTGAGGATTTATTCCAGCTTTGGAATTTATTGTTGTTGGTGATTTGAAAAGTTAATTGAACAAAGAATATAAAGATTATATGTGTGCTGTCTATATACCACTTTCTGTGTATAAACCATCATCATCATATTCGTATACATATATATAGTTGGAATGAAGTCGATAACTGACGGAGAGGTTTTAATTAATTATTTAATTTGTCGCGATATCAGAGACAGAACGAAAGGTGGAATAATTTAATTCCATTTTTATGAAAAAATTTTTTTTTGTTGTTTTGGTTTTATTCCCAATAATGCGATTTATAAAGTTATTCGAGACAATAAGGATGAGGGCGCACGGAGGAGCGTTCATTTTATTTTTGGTATTTTTGGTTGTTTTTTATTTTTTGTGATGCTGGTGAACTGGTGTGGTGTACTGTTCATTCCAAAGTATAGATTATGGATTGGTAGATATATATGTACATATATAGAGAGATATACGGATATACAGATAAATAAATGAAATGAAAATGGATAAAAAGTTATTAAAAATTGTATAAAATTGAATTAAAATGGAGAATAATCAGTCAAATTGTCTGTCAGCGATGGATTTTTCTTCATCATTTTCATTTTTTTTATTTTTATAATTAATTTGTGTGTTCAGTTGTGTTTTTGTAATATTAATGCATTTTAATTTTAGTTTAATTTTTAAAATTTGTGCCATTCCATACGTGATAATATACTTTTGTCTACCTGATGGTATATTAGGTAATCTAGAAATTTTTTAAAACTTTTCGTTGGTGATAAAGTTTCATTTATTTGTTTTTATATAACGACAATTATCGATTGGCTTGGGGATTGAACACAATAATAGTATACGCACTTACTAAATGTTAATACATAATTTTTAGTTGTCCGACGGGTTCTAAGAATTGCGTATTGATAAATGTTGTTGAACCGCAGGCTGATTCTAAACCAAACTACTGTAAATAAATGTTGGGACATCCTCAAGCAACACGTAAAGGAATTAAATGTAGAAAAAATCCTCAACTAAAATATTTAATTTGTCACTAACAATGCAACTTCATAAACGGTAATTAATGCCACATCGTATAATTGCTTGAATTTTCTCGCGATACCATGACTGTAATATCCCATGACTTACATTTCCAAAAACTCTCTACATATACGATCATTGCCTGGTTAGTAAGTTTAAGCTACCTCTATCGGGGCTGCAGATATAATTTTTGTTCGAACGACAATTTCATCAAAACGAGAATGGCAGGTATCGGCAGCGATGGGTGAGGTAGATTACGCCGTGAAATTTATGCGGTTGTCGACACGTATACTGTTACGTAGATTACTTGGCAATATTTTTTGTCAACGCCGACAATTAAGAAAATGTCAACAACCTATGATAAGAAATAATATGTGGTATTTTGTATAAGCGCGACTCAGTTAAGCCGCAAGAAGAAATTAAAGAAATGATTTAAATTATAACGTTGTTCAATACTATTCATGAAACTCTACACCACCTCCGATGAAACTTTGCCAGCAATGTTGTTCCATTTAGAATGCATATTTTCGTCAATCTTGTCGCATCGGCAATTCTTCCGAGCATTATTTTCACTAAAACATAGATTTGATTAGTCTCGTACCAATTTGTTGCGTATTTAGATTAGTGAAAACTAGCTCATTCAGTCAAACTTTGGTTTTGACAAGTGCGATTTTAAATTGATTTTTGAATAAAGTTCTGGATGACTAATTTCGATGATGTTCTGCCTTGCTTATATAAGGTGAAACTTAACTGAGCTATTTCTTAACCGATTATGATAGAATCCGACATGTTAGATGGAAATGGGATTATAAACTGATTTTTGGATAAAGTTCTAGAATATTATTAATGTTAATGGCGTAATGGTGGGGAATATAAATATATGGGATATATTTTTTACTGGAATATGGCCAACTGGAATGAAAGATATTTATATAAAAGTAAAGTTAAGGTAAATTTAAATTAATTTTAAAATATTTTTTTGTTTTTAATTGAAGGCATATCTTTCCCGGATAATATGTATTACATTGTACTAATTTACTATTTGTAAGGACAAATTTTCACAAAGAGGACATATTTTGACACATTAAGCGAAGGAAAATCCTTTTAAGTGAAGAAATTTAATTTTAATCAGTGGAGGCCATACCCAAAAACTATCCTCTAAAGTCATATTCCAAATCAAATTATTTCAACCAAACATGATCGATTAACGAATAATCTCAAAATTCATTTTTAAATCCCGTTTCAATCGAACAGATAAAATTTTGTCATAATCGGCCGAGAAATGGACTAGTGCTATTCTAGTTGGTCATATTGACATTTTACAAATCAAAAATCACTTAAAAATCCTATTTTCATCTAACATGTCGAGTTTCATTATAATCGATCAAGGGTTACCTATAGCTCCGTTCAAGTTGATTATTTCCCATAACTTTAAAATTTCATTTATACCCAACAGGTTGAATTCCATCATAGTCAAGAAATAACCTTATTCCATAGCCCAGTATCCATCCAACATGTCGAATTTGATAATAATTTAATAATTAATTGCCGCGATGAATTGCTCGCTATGAATTACTATCATGATGAATTGTATAATTGCTTGCGAGGAATTGCTTGCGATAAATTGGCCAGTTTAAAACTTTACTATTGAATCGTGTTAACGAATTAGAGGCAAAATACGTCCACGCTACTGAAGAATATCACAAAGACCTGGAAAAACCATGAGCCGACAACTGTAAATCGCTTGCCATCATAACTCTTTTTGCAAATTTCTCTAAGTTGAAGTGAATATATTTAGTGGGAGCGCATTGTCACTATTTCGGCAAGATACATATTTTGACCTGCTATAACCTGCTTCAAATCCAATTTCACAGACGTTTCGTCATCCATGACAACCAGGGATGGGCGAGGTAGATTACGTCGTGTAATATAAACGCGGAAGCATGCTTCTCACTACAGCCGAATATTTTTAGATAACTCAAAAACCGGTGAAAAACATGATTTCTTTTGTGTACGGGTGAATTTTTACAAACCGGATTATTATGCACATCAGTAATTGTTTTCATTGCTTATCGTGAATAATTTATCGCAGTCAAGGGTTGCAACATTGTGGTGATGGCATCCCACTTCGAGTAAATGTTACGGGAAAAAAATTAATAATTTTTTTCTAAACTGAAAACTGAAACACATTTTGGTTTTGCGATATTATTGATCGAGACTCCAAAAGCTGGTTTAAGTCGATCGATAGATATGGATGTGTTTTTTCCATTGATGTCCGCACCACAAAATGTTTTCTGAATCGTCGAATTACTTTATGTGGGGCTTCGTAATGCGATGTCAGCCTAGTAGGAATTTTATCAACCCGGATAAAAACATACTCACATTTATCCAGCGTTTTTAGAATAAATATATCGCTTTTCAGAGCATGTGGTCGCGCAGCTGTATTTCGTAGATTTAATAATCTGATCGGACTCTGTTGGTTGTTGATCTAGCACTTCCATAAAAAATTCAAATGGTCATTTTAGTGGTTAGTTCATAAACTAGTTCTGCCAGGGAACATTTAATATTATCTTTTGATGTAGCTCTTATGAAAAGAAGAACTATTGACATCTGTGAACTCCATTTTATCGTGTCGCGTCTCGCTTTTAGAGATGCTTTTAGTTGGCGATGAAAACGTTCCACTCCATTAGCAGCTTCGTTAATTCTGATAATAGCTTAGATAGGAATTGGCTTCGTCGATCTCTAGATTTATGCTTACAGGTACCCAAAACCTTGATATATCGTTTTCCACAAAAGTATTTGCAACAGTTGCAAATGTATGAGTATATAGTGGTGCAAGTGATCGAACGATGTCTAAATAAATATGTTCAAAACAACCAATAGACTGTTTAAATTGTTCTAATTCCGCTTTCGTGTGCCTTTGAATTTTAGATCTTTGGCATGAAAGGGAGGACTGTGCTCAGATGTTAACGTCTTTGTTCATGTTAGGCCAAAAGTAACGATCCATTTTAAATTTTCTAGTTGTGAGACGAGTGGAACCAGAAAGTAATTTCAAAAGTTCTTCGTCAGGCTTCTGTAGTTCCGATCTCATATCTATGAGATCTAGTGTTTTTTCAATAGACGCAGTTGCGTTATCCATTTTGCGTGACAGACTGTCAGCGACCGTGTCCGTTGAAAACTTTGAAATAAAATCCAAATGACGAGTTTGTCGTGAACTTCTTTCTGTTTTGGAGCATATCAAGGTTAGGTGTAAATCGTGAATTCTCAACCTTTTACAAACAATACAAAATATCGTAAATGTTTAACCGCTAAGTTTATGGCGTGTAATTCTCTATCAAATGTTGAATATTTCGTTTTGGGCTGATGGTTGTAACTTTTTCAAGAAATATGCTAGAGTTGACGGCTCCGATTGCGTTATTTGAGAAATCAGTATAAATACTGAACATAAAGGGTGACCCAAAATAACGGGTGACCCGTCATATAAAGGGTGACCCAATAGTGTTGCATGAGCAAGCGTACTTTTATTCTAAGTGAATGCTTCCATGTATTAACCATACCATTAAATTGTCGAACTTGTCGAATGGATGTAGGCACTGGAAATACCGATATAGCTTCAACTCATTCTTCGGATGGGAATATTTTCTTAGGGGTAATTTTTTGACTTAGAAAGTTAAGAGCATTAACACCAAACAAAAACGCATTTTGAAGCTTTGATATTGATATCAAAATCGACAAGCCTTTAAAACAGAAGCTACAAGAATATCATCAATGTATATACAAACACCAAGTCCAGTCCTCTAACTACCTCATTCATGAACCTTTGTATTCGCGTGAATTCGAATAAGCCAAACGGAATGGTAATTGCTGTCTTAGCAATATTTTCTGTAGCAACAGGTATTAAATGATATGACTTGGTCAATTTTAGAGAATATAGTACAACCGGTTAAGTTCATATATAGAGAAATGTTGTATGTGCGGTATAGGATAACGGTCAGGAACGGTAACGGTGTTTAATCTTCTATAATCGTCACAAGGTCTCCAATCAAGAATCAAGTTGTTCCTTTTATCTAACCATATATGCAAAGGACTAGACACTGGAGAAAAAGATGGTTGGCATTTCCACAATTTCCACCATGTATATTACAGCTCCTTTGAAATAACACTGAATATATTAGTTTCGTACCAACTGGGCATTCAACACTATTTTTTAAATTAATCGTGTTGAAAGAATAAAACAACTGACTTATAATGTAGTTTAGTCGATTTCTCTAAACTTGAATAGAATTGACGAAATTGTGGAGAATGTGGCAAAACCGACTCTTGAGTCCACAACTGCGTATCGCTCGCTAAAACATAATTCTTTAATAAATGTTTACTATTAAAACCGATTTTAACGACGCTTTGCAGACAATGCAGATTAAAAAGATTTTTTTTAAAGTGTAGATTAAAATGCATTAAATTTTAGAATTAATTTATAATATCACTCTAGGAATTGTCTACGTTATCGACATGATCTAAATTTTCTCAAAACTTGATCATAGAGCTGTATGGCACGTTTAGCGGTCAAAGATCTGTTTATCTGAACGATTTGACTTTTAAATAGCTCGGTCCCTTATATAGCCTTCCTGAAGTCGAATTCGTGTTACCGTCAGAGATCTCTGAATTAATTATAATGTACGTTATGATCCTTATGAAGAATTTTATCATATTTGTGCCATGTTTCCGATTTTTTAAACCTTCTTTATACTATTTTATAACATTTTTTATCGTTGTTTTGCATTGGTCTCAAAGAAATTTGGTAAGCGTAGTTTAAAACTATGTTCACAAGATCACTCTAGGAATTATCTACGTCGTTTAAGTTGTCGACGTTGTCTACGGTTTGTTGACATGTAGACGTAGAAAATAATATATGACAAGCAAACACCCATTTCTGCCCTTCACTGGTTGGTATTTCTAATTTCCTATATCATTTCAATTATACAATTATGCTTATATATATTCATACATTTTACTTAAAATACTAAATAAACCACATCTACATAATAAATAATTACATATACATTCTCGTATAATATACCAAAAGGACGAAAATGGTAAGAAAATCATCCCTTATTTGAGTACATTCCGAGTAGTACAAGCAATACAAGTAATAACAATATGTTAACATCGGTTTGAATTTGTCTATAGTCGTTTGCTATATAGTTTTTTGATTAAGACAAAAGGGTAATTGCATAATTTTTTCTAATATACAGAGAGTAGAATAGTTTTGGGTATTTTTGGGAAACATTATAAATAATTATTATATTCGTATATTTTTGGGGCTTAACTTATAATATACATACATGTATTGGGGACATATATATATATGGAGAAATAATCGTTGGTTTTCTATTTACCCACCACACTATTTATCAAAGTTATACAACATATGTATATAGTTTGGGTATTTCGGTGGAATGAGAATAATATCAGGCTGTGATATAGTTTTAGAATTCCGGAATATTGTGTGAAGTTGTCAGTTAAACACTGCGTAAATCTAACAATCCTCCAAGTGGTATACATACGTCTGAACGCATCTTTTTTGTGTATATATAGACGAAAACAACAACATGGCGAAAAATTGGAAAATAACCCACCATTTTCCAAAAAAAAAAATCCATTTTTCTTCTTTGTTATTTAAAAAAAAATTGTTGTTAGGGGGGTTAGGTTATTTTCTATATGTGTATATATAGAAAATAATAGCAACGATGAAAATCTTTTATTTTTTTGTAAAATAACAAAACATAAAAAAATAAAATGAAGAGAATTGTAAGAAAGTGCTTTGTATTAGAATTTGGAAATGATGAAAAAATAAAAAATTTGCATGAATAAAAATATTATAAATTGAAAAAGGGATGCGGGTAAAGGAACAATAATATTTGTTTTGTTCAACAAAAGAAAAATTTCATCATTTTCCCATTTCCATTTTGCAAGAATAAAAAATAAAAATAAAAATGAGAAAATCTTTTTGATTCGATTTAATTTTTATTTCCAAAAAGGATTGATATATACATTTTATTTTATTTCGTTCTTCCAAATACCGAGTATAACAAAACAAAAAAAAAACGAAAAGGATTTTCATTCCTTAAGCAAAAACATTCAAATTATGTATTATATTATATTTCTTCGTCTTATACTTATTCTTATTGCTGTATATATATGTATATGTAATATATGTTCGTTATCAAACTGAAACCATTGAAATGTTAATGGAGCAAAAATCTAATGACAAAAATCTTCATTTCATTATGTTTTTAGAGAAGAAAAGAACAAAATCAAGACAACAAAAGATCATCATACATATAATTGTATATATGTATGTGTGTGTATGTACAATCATATACATACACAAAACATCTAGAATCCAATTCATTCTCTGATTTTGTTGTGAATTCGGAAATCCTTTTTTCCGTCTTCTGCTCCTTTATACATCTTATATGTATATTTTTACCATTTCTGATTTCAGTGTGTGTGTGTGTGTGTGTGTTCTTATTTTATATTTAGTGTGCTTGCTAAGTGAAATAAATATATTAAAAAAAAAATTCGAAGACGAAGACGAAAAATCTTCACTTATTTATTTAATTTTATTTTGTTCTTGTACATACATATGTACATATAAAAAAACATAAACATAAGTCTCTTATCCTTAAAATACAAAGTTAACCTAATTTTATTTAATTCAATTACTTCTTCATACTCCGTTTATTTCAAATTAGACAAAATTAAACTTAAGACTCTGAATGTACGGTTTATTCCCTTTCTAATTTCAAATTTTTTTGTGCTGTTCTGTTCAGTGTGTGTGTGTGTGTGTGTGTGTGTGTGTGTGTGTGTGTGTGTACATAATTCTCGATTTTTTTCTTCTAATGTTTCTTATATGTGTGTTATCTCTATGTACACACAGAAGATGAACAGAAAAAAAAATAACTATTCTTACGACGGTACATACAAGTTTTTGTGTCTTTATAATATTTATAGAACAACAACAATCTGAGATACATATTTTTCTATATAGTCACATGTATGTACATATATAGTGGAAGGAATCTCTGAACGAGAAGAAATTTCTGTAAAATATATGTTAAGCAAATGAAGATACAAAATGTTATATTTTTATCCTTTTTATATGTAATACAATTAAACCAATAAACTTAATCCTTATCTCGCCATATAATTATCCTTTTATTTTTATTTAATTTTTTTTTGGGGTTTTCGGATAGCTAAGATCCTTGAGTAATTTTCCGATTCGAAAAACATATATCTCGTTTGTTGTTTTGTTTGGTATGTAAGGGAGTATTAAGTACTGATGTTACATAAATCTTTTAAAATTGCTAAAGTTTATAATTTACACAAATAATTATAATTAGAAAAGTCGAATAATTATTAAAGGCTTCATGTATACAAAACATTACCACAATATACACTAATCCCTCCGTCAGTTTAAATTAATAAAATTTCTACTATTCACAAACAAACTATGTTCGTAATCAGTGCGTGTAATCAAATAACCCGATGCCCAAGTAGCGGTGGGTGCGGACTCATCCAGTCTGTGTGTATACAGGATAATTAGTAGCGGTCCGTACAATATTGGACATAGTGAATAAATTAATACCAATAAAATTTTTTATAATTTTCTGATATCAAATTTTGTTTGCCCTTGTTAAGCATTCATAAAGTAAAACACAAGAAAAATTGTCCAGCACTGGTATAAGACAACTTTTCGTCTTTCATTTTTGCTACATCCAGAAATATTGTTGAGCATCTTTTCTTATTTTCAAGTGCATCTTCTATAATACTTGAAATTAGCTTTCTCTCAAGTATGATATAGGTTTCATCCTTTTGTATAACAGTTTACAAAAATTTTCGAAAGTACTGGAAGTAGAGAAAGTGGTCTATATGACTTTTTATGATTAGATGTTTTGTTCGGCTTTGATATCATAATCAGTCGAAATGAAGCGTGCCTTCACTATTTTACCTATAATTAAATCATAGTCAGGAGATTTTTTTGTATTTATGTTATGGTTAATTCCATCTTTCAACTCTCGTAGAGTTACAGGTGGTATTTCCCTACAATCCTCCTTGTGCACTGGAATTATATTTTTTTCCGCTGATTGTCTAGCATATACGGTTGGAACGTTCCTTCAAGATGAGAAGCGAAAAGTGCTGCTTTCTGTTTGCCACTTGTTACCCAATTTCCCTCATCATTTTTTACTGACGGTATTTGATAATTTGGTATTTTTAATGCTTTTGTAGCTTTCCATATAGAGAATACCCAGTTTCTTTATCGTCTGTAAGACTACCAAGATAACGAGTAACCAATTCATTTTTCAGTTCTCTAATTCTTTGCTTAAGCTTATTGCAGATGTAATTGAAAATAATTTGGCTTTCTGGTCCTCGGTTTCTCTGCCATATTTTCCTTGCTTTCCGTTTTTTATTAACCAAATCCCTGATCTCGACTGGATAAGTGAAATTATTATGCTTCTTGTTTTGGGTTACAGGGGTGCTATCCATGCGGCTTGTTATATATAATTATTGATTAATAGTATCACTTCATTTTCTAATTGAACCGGATGCTTCATTTGTACAAGAAGATTGGTGTTGTCTTTAACCACATTCCTAAATAATTCTCATTTGGTTTTGTTATTTGTTAGTCCAGGTAGGTTTTCCTTTTTAACAATCGTGGAACTAACAGTCATAATGACGGGCGAGTGGTCCGATGAGAGACTTTCACTATTTTCTAGAAAAATTTGGTTTTCGGATAGACATACCTCTTGTAATGTAGAAATCAATTAGATTCGGAGTTTTTCTTGTGTCAGTAGGCCAGTACGTTGGTTTTCCTCCTGAATGAAATTCACAATTGTAAGCTCGGCCTGCGGCGTATAGTTCTGTACCCTTTGGAGTTGTTAATCTTGAACCTAGAAAGTTTTTTTGTGTTGTTAAGTTGAATGCTGATAGTAGCTACTTGCATACTTTCTTCTTCAATTTTTATTCCCTAATGATGTTGAATATTTTCTTTCACAAATATTGTTAATCCTCCTCTTGCTCTTTCTGCTGGATGTAAAGCGTGATAAGAGACGTAACCACGTATTTTGGTATATGAGGGTTTAGTAAGATGGCTTTCTGATATTATACATATATCAGTTTCTATTTCTAATTCAGCAATATGTTGGGTTATTCCATTTGCATTTCAGATTACAATTCTTAATGTTTTATTTATCAAATATTTTCAGCCACTAGTTCTTGGCTATCTATGTACTCGCCTGTTTAAAGCATCTATATGGATCTCTCTTGTTATAAGACGTGTATTTTGCGCTTCGATGCTCTTAAATATTTTTTCAAAATTCTAGATTCTGTCTGCGAGCTACTAGCTACTTCCGGAGAGTATTCCGCTTTCCTTTCCTAACTTGGACGTTTTTTCCGTTTGGCAATCGATTTGGTCTGTTTTGTTAATTCCTCATCATCAGTATAGAACTCTGCAATCTCGTTACTAATTTGAGGTTTATCATTGGGTCTGGTAAAAAAAACTTTTCTCAATTCTTCACTTTCGTTCGTCAGCACCATAATTTTGTTACTTATCTGATGCGTCATCTTTTCAATTTAATTAATTTTTGCCCGAAGATTCATTTTCAGGGTTGAAAGCCCTTCTTATGATAACAAGCCTAAGTTGAAATTTCTGCTGGCACCACTTCTGGCATTAGAAGCATCGGCTTGATTAACTAACGAGTTGCTACTTTTTTCTTTTGTGGGTGATCTTCCTATATTTGGTCTTCTTTGGAACGGATTTGTTTCTCGTCGGTTATGTCGACAAATTTACATTTGATTACGTGATTTTTTAAATTTCAAGATTTATTTTATTTTTATGTGTCAGGTCAGAAGAACTCAATGAAGCTAAGATTAGGATGGCCAGATGGTCCCTTGAAAAGAAAATTTGTTCTCTTTTTTCATCTCGATCTTTTTGCCTTTTTTTTGTTTGTATTATTTATCTCTTGTTCTTTTTATAAATTTTATATATTTTGAAACTGAGGAGCAAGAATTGAGGATTCCAGAATATTTCAGAACAAAATCAAATTTCTACAACAAACAGTTCTTGAACGGACTCTTGAATTTTGTAACTGAAAAATTAGAAAAATTAGAGAAATATTAAAACAAGTACATATAGAAAATGAGTTGTAATATTTGGACTAGAGTGTCATTCCCGGGAATTCTTGGGCGGGAATTTGTTTTAAAGGTTAGTTTCATTTAAAAAACTATCAAAACACAAACAGTCAAATTTCAGTCTAACTTTAAAAGAATAGACGAGTGTAAGAAATCAACGACACCTAAATGTGGATGAAAATTTGAACCAGTGTTACCTCAACTTGGGACTCATCAGAATACTTCGAAGCTATACAGCTGCAAAAAAAATTGAGCTTCTTGTTCCCAAGTTTCATGATTATGGGATTACTCCGATATAATTTATTAAATTTAATTATTAAATCTGAATCACAAGCCCTACTTCAAATTATTTCGAAGTTTAGAAAAAACTCTACTAATATTTTGCTTCAGATCAATTGTTTAGAATTTTATAATAACTTATGATGTTGAATCGAATTTAATTGATATTGTGACCATCAAATCAACGAAGCATTTTTCATTGAATTAATTCTATAGACAATACTATCACGATAAACTGAAAAATGTTGGTGATTTATGTGGCGGGGATGAATTAGAAATTACAGTTCAAATAATTTCACACGCTTGCAAAATTAATAATGATTTTCTGTGGGATAATATGTGATTAGTTTGTGGGTACCCGATAAACGATGTGACAATTAAACTTTGATATAATCAAGTATTGTTATGGTTATTTTTCACCTTCTTCTAGTCAATATTTATAGTAAGCAGATGGCGGCGAATACGGCCAAATGACTAACAGCCGTACCTCAGTGGAAATGTCTTCAATCAAGACATTTGTGCCCGAATCGACCCGATTTATCAATTTATATTATTACCTGAACGGCCCGTCCCCGAATTGTCATATTATATTATTACCCGAACCCGGTCCGAGCCCGATTTTACATTATTATTATTTTTTTATTTCACATTGCTATGAAGAAATAAAATGACATCGACATTATCGCTGCTTAAATTGGTCTGGCGTTCTTACACTACTTGACCAGCTGCACTAAAATTTCTCTCAGAGCTGGCACAACTTGCGGGAATACATAGAACATGTCTAGCCAGTGGATAAATATTTTGTAAAAATATTATATTTGCATCGGTTTTTTTTACCACAATTTTAGCGAGAAAGCAAATACGCACAATTTTTATATTCGTTGAATATAATTTGCGAACATTTATGCAACTAATAAACGTTCGAGTTATCTCGAGTGTGCACATTAAATGGTTAGCGAAAATAAATTTTTTCTTAAATTTATTTACACGGGTCGACGAGATCTGGCCGAGGTTGGGGCCGAGCCTGACCCGAACCTGAATAAAATTCTGGATACCAGACCCGATTTACGGATAGTGGACAATCAGGTAGTAATCACGTTGCTGAAATCCGTTTTTCTGACGTCAAGGGTGGGGTTGGATTGACACTCTTCTCTAAATGAGATGAGTGAGCATTTCAAGAATAGTCTGGGCACTCGCATTTATGGGGAACTGCAGTGCGGACGAACTAGTGAAGCATGGTTCAGCCCTCCAACTTACCGGAAAGAGCAAGCCTTTGTTACAGCACTCAAGTTCGTGCTTCAGGAAGAGACAGTAGCCTCAGCAAACGTAAAATGGACTAACACTCTCACATTAACAAGACAAGTCTGTGGGGATACTGAAAGGAAACTGCCTGTTTCGTTGAAGCTAGGTCTGGATGCAAAGGACTTCTGCGGAAGCTGTATGGACGAAGAGGAGGAAGAGGCTTTAGTTCACTTCCCATGTTTATCCCCGGCTTTAGCACACAGAAGGCGTAAACATTTGGGTAGGTTTATAATGGACAACCTTTCGGATCTCGAAAATTTTAAAGTGCGAGATACTTATTTTACACTACATAAAAGCTCTGATAAAAGGAAAGAAAAATCCTGTAGTTTAACAATGGACTGTCACCAGTCTAAGATATTTCGAAATAAAATAAACTATACCTAACACGGTAATTCGATAAAATTAATAATCTTCTCGATCCCATACTTTCGTGAGCTCTGAGCTATAAACACGGATTAAACTACCAATAAAAAACAACTTTGTAAACTTTCTAAAATTAACCTTTTTTTGGTACAGATCCAACTTCCATAACATTTATAGAATTTCATCCGTCTAACTTTTTTACCTAAAGCTAAAAATTAAAACAATGTAAATCTCTTTTGGAATTAGATGGAAGTTGCTTAGGAAGTTAGGAAGTTAACGAATCCTATCTTAACACCTCATACTCACTGCTTTTGATTTTGAAAAAATATGTTGGATTCCTTTTATAATGCGCTACTATATAGATTATTTACATTTCTGAATCCATAATTAAGCCATAAGATTGAGAAAGACCCGCAATATTACAGTCGTTACATTTTGTGAATGCACCAAAAAAATGTTTATTATTCACAAGAGACAAAAATTAATTTCTTGTACCCGCGCAGTCCACCACATCACGCAGTTAATCAGTATTCCGTTCAACAACTTTACTATCGAAACAAAAAGCAACAAAAAAAAATTAACTTAATATAATTTACCAGCCAAAAAAAAAACGTATAAAGACGACGACCTAATTTACATATCAAATCTGTTTTTATTTCGTATTCAGAGATACAAAAAAAAAAACAAAATAAAAATCTGAATAAATAAACAGGATTCAGAATATGAAAATCCCTTTTGTAAAATGGAAAAACGAAATGAGCAAAATTTTGACCCTTATTTTTATGACATGGTTATAATAAAACAAAATTTGATGGTGCTAAAATAAAATATAAACCGGAAAATTTTATTTTATTTGTTTTTCCAAAAGATACATACATTCATACATATGTACACATGCACACATAAAATATAAAGACGCGGGGAAATTATTGTGATATTACATTTTCTTAATCCAAACTCCCGATTTTCGTTTTTTTTTTTCATTTTTTTATTTCAAATCAAATAAGAAAATCTACACACAATAATATAATCATAATCATTTTGGTTACTACCCCAGTTTCGAAAAAAAAACCAATTTCGGCAATGAAATGGAAAAACTATATATGTGACGAATATAAATACAACGCGCGCACACACACTATATGCTGAGATAGGCAAATAAAGCACCCAACAAGGGGCGCGTGTGATTAATGAAAAATAAACTGTTTTCGTATTATTCGTAATAACAAACGAAAAGTAAGAAGACAATATCAAGGGATGAATTCCAGAGAGGGTGAATTAAAATGAAGGTAATAAAAATACATAGGGACACACACATAATTGATTATAAAAGAATCAAACAATTTATTAACTTTTTGTTGTTGTTAGTGTTCTAACCACAATCTAACTATGTACATATACATATATACAAAAGATGTGTTAGTTGAGATAATATAGTTCGGTCATCGGTTCGGGTTGGAAAATCGTAGTAAAAATGAAAATCTAATAAGGTATTTTGTCAGATTAGCTTTCTTTATACTATAAACATTTTTATGGCTGAAGGTTGTAGGTGAAACTATTTTTCTTTGGGTTGTTTAGTTTTGATTAATATATAAATGGACACAGAGATTTGTGTAAAGGTGAGTGCTGAGTCTTTTATATTTGCATCAATTTTAGATACATGTTCTTTTATATTGTACTGTCGAAAGACCTCACAGCGCTTGAGACAAGCACCTATGGTTTCACGGATAATTTACTTTTCTGTATTTTTAGGGATTTGCAAATTTCAAGAAATCCAACTCTTGATAATAATTCAGAATTCAGCTTTATTAACTTTGATGGTAAATTGCGAGCAAGTTATTATTCTTGAATATATTATAATCAGATTGAATTTCTACTTGAAATCAAAAACCCAGTTTTACATGATAGACTTATGGAACATAATAAGATATAGGTCAGTTGTAAGTCGAATTTAATGTAATTCCGAATACAGCTCGACAATAATATTCCAGCAAGTCGAAAAGATAAAATGAAATTACAAGGCACATTATTTTAGAAAATTCAAAATTTTTTTAATGCAGACACAAAATTTAAAATTTGCTTATTTGTATTTTAAAATTCGGCAGTCCTAACAAATTCTAAAAATATCAAAATTAAATTATAAAATATTTTTATTTAATTCCAAATCTTTTAAAAATTGATTTAAAATTATAAATGGTCATTAAAATTTTTAAAAATTAACGTTATTTTTGAATATCTAATATTAAATTTAAAATTTTGAATCTACAAAATCTTTAAAGTTTTATTGAATTACAGAATGTAGAAATTAATTTAGGATCGGAAATTTAAAAAAATTATGGAGGATAAAATTTTACTTCAATATTTTGTTACTATAGTTTTATCGAATTTAAAATGTTAAATAAAAAAGAATCACAACATTTGTAGTCCCTAAGTTTATGAAATCCTAATTTCATAATTATGTATAAATATATTAATACAATTTGTAAATACATAACCAAATTTTTTGGAATTTAAAATTTGACATCATGAATTAAAATTAAACCTAGGAAATAGAGTATTTTAAATTTTAAATTTTTAGAATTCATATAAATTTTATAATTTTAAATTTTGTTTCTGCATTTGACAAATTTGGAATTTGAAGTTAAGATTTTTTTGATTTTTTACAACTAAAATGTAAGAAATTTAGTTGGTGAGCTGGAACTTTTAGAACAAAAATTTGCATACTCGAATTGTTAAAATATAGTGTTTCGATTTCAAAATAGGATAAAATTTTAATTTTATAACTAAGAAAAAAGGGCAAAAAATTTTTTAAATTTTCTCACAAACTGTTAATTTATTTTAAATGTCGTGCTGATTTAGAGGATTCTTGTATTTCACATTTGATATCGATATCATTTTCCAGTTATTTAACGTTTTCCATTTAAATTTAAACTAATTTAAAATTTTAATTATTCATTCATTCAAAACGTAAATGGTTTAATGTTTAAATTTACAAATTTCCCAGCTTAAAAATTATTATTCCAAAGATTTTTAAATCTTAATTTTTTAGAATATAATTTGATTTCAAGAATTAAAATTAAAATTAGGAAATGGCCATCAACAAAATTTTAACTCTTAAATTTTTTTAAATATTTCGATTTTAATTTTCTGAAATGTGGAATTCTACAATTTAAGGAACATGAAACCAGTTTCCAGTATTTAATAAATATTTGTGATGTAAAAATTTCGGGTCTTCTAAAAATTTTATTTAAATTACCAAGAATTCGTTAAAATTATAAAATTAGGAAATTTTAAACTATTTGAATTTGGTATGATTGCCCAATTTTAAAATATAAATTTTAAAATTTTAAATTTTTTGTCCGCATTTTACAAAATTGGTATTTAAAGTTAAGAATGCCTGGTGTTTTACAACTAGAATTTAAGAAAACTAGTTGGTGATCTGGAACTGTTAGAATTAAAAACTTTCATTCTCGAATTGTTAGAATTTAGTATTTGAAATCTAAAATAAAGAGAATTTTATAACTAGGCAATTCAATTTTTTAAATGTTATCAAATAAACAATCAATTTCTATTAAACAACGTGCTGATTTAAAGGAATTTGGTATGCTATGTTGGATCTCAATATTTAGAAACAGTTGAAATTTACAAAACCAATAACAAATTCAAATATTTATTTGTTATTGAAAAATTAAATTTACAACTTTTCTAAAATCTAAAATATTTTGCCGGTCATTTTAAAACTTAAGTTTTAGCAAATCTTTATTTAAGTTGATTGGAATTTTCATCAATTTCTATCAAATTCTGTAACAGTAAATCGTAATTTCAGATTTTGTTAGAATTTACTTGGTTAGAATTCCAAATTTTTTTAAATATAATTTGATTTACAAGAACTAAAATTAAAATTAGTAAATCACCATTCACAAGATTTTTTCGATTTTAATTTTCTGAAATGTAGAATTCTACAATTTAAGAAAAATGAAACCAGTTTCCATTATATAATACATAATTGTGGTGTAATAATTTCATTTTTGCCCAAATATTAATTTTAAAATTTAAAATTTTAAAAATGCATTTCACAAATTTGGAGTTTGAACTTAAGAATATCTGATTTTTTATAACTAGAATTATAGAAATTTATAGAATTAAGATTTTGCATACTCGAATTATTAGAATTTAGTGTTTGGACTTTAAAATAGAGATAATAAGTTTCTTGGATTTTTCATCAATTTCTATAAAATTCTGTAACAGAAAATTTAAGATTTAAGATTGGGATTACACCACAAACAGTAATTTCAATTTTTTTTTTAATTTTTGAAATTTCCAGTTCAACAGTTCAACAGTAAAAGACACCATTTTCCAGTTATGTAATATTTCTGATTTAAATTTAAACTAATTTAAAATTTTAAATATTCCTTCAAAATGTAGAAGCTTTCAAGTTTATTAAGTTTACAAATTACCCAGATTAAAAATTTATCGTTATTAATTTCGAATAGATTATCAACTCTTAAATTTTTTATAATTTTTAGAATTATATATTTTAGTTAGAATGTACATATTCCAAATTTTTTAGAATATATTTTGATTTCAAGAATTAAAATTAAAATTAGGAAGGGGTATCAAGAAAATATAAAATTTGAGAAAACCAGTTGGTGACCTGGAATTTTTAGGATTAAGAACTTGCATTCTCGAATTGTTAGAATTGAGCATTTGAAATCTAAAATATAGATAATTTTATAATAGGGATAGGCAATTTAAATTTTATCAAATAAACAATCAATTTCTTTTTAATAACGTGCTAATTTAACAAAATTCAAATATTCATTTGGTATTACAAAATGAAAATCTTAAATATATTGCCGGAAAATTAAAAGTCCAAAATTTTAACAATCTTAATTTAAGTTGAATGGAATTTTGATCAATTTCTATCAAATTTCGTAACAGTAAATTTTTGATTTAAGATCTGTAATGCCACAAATCGCAATTTCAGTTTCATAAAATTTTAATTTTTGAAATTTTGAGGTTAGCAATTTAATGTAAAAGAAATCATTTTTCAGCTATTTAATGGTTCTGATTTAAACTAATTTAGAATTTTAATTATTCATTCAAAATGTAGATGTTTTAAAGTTTATGTTTTCAAATTTCCCACATTAAAATTGAATGTTTTAAATTTTAAATAATTTAAACAATTAAATTAAATTAATTAAAATTTAATTGTCCAATTTTAAAATATTAATTTTAAAGTGCATGTCAGTCGGCATTTTACAAATTTCGAATTTGAAGTTAAAATGCCTGATTTTTTACAACTAGAACTTAAGGAATTTAGTTTTTTAGTTTTTTTTATCCTCGAATTGTTTGAATTTAATATTTGGAATCTAAATATATTATTATAGAATTTTTAATTTTTTTACTTAAAAATTGAACAATTTTAATGTTTAAATTTTGCCAAATTAACAATTAATTTTTTTTTAATAACGTGTAGATTTAAAGGATTTTTATATTCTAGATTTGATCGCGATTTTTAACAACTGTTGAATTTTGCAAAACCAATAACAAAATTTAAATATTTATATATTATTACAAAATTAACTTTACAACTTTTCAAAAATTTAAATTATATTGCCGGTAATTTTAAAGTCTAAAATTTTAAAAAATCTTAATAAGTTGATTGGAATTTTCATCAATTTCTACCAAATTCGGTAACAGTAAATTTAAGATTTGTAATGCCACAAATAGTAATTTCAGATTTATTTATTTTAATTTTTGAAATTTAGAGTTCAACAATTCATCGTTCACAAATCAACAAAGTTTTCAATCTCAAATTTTTTAAAAATATTCGATTTTAACTTTCTGAAATGTAGAGTTCAAGAATTTAATGAAAATGTAATCAGTTTCCAAATATTTAATACATGTAAAAATTTCAGGTCTTTCAAAAATTTTATTTAAAATTACAAAAGGCTCAGCTTATAAATTTATCGTTTAAAAATTATCGTTTAGAAATTATTAAATTATTCCAAATTTTATAGAATTTAAAATTTAAAATCAACAATTAAAATTAAAATTAGAAAATGGGGTATTTAAAAAATTTTAAAATTTTTTGTCTGCATTTTACAAATTTGGAATTTGAAGCTAAGAGTTTCCCGATTTTTTACAACTACAATTTAAGAAATTTAGTTCGTCAACTGTATTTTAAGTGTTTGGAATTTAAAATAGGGAGAATTATAGTTTTATTTGATTTCAAGAATTAAAATTAAAATTAGGAATTAGGGGTATACAAATTTTTTTAGAATTTTATGCAACCGCCGAACTAAAATTTTATAAATATGGTTGTGAGCTGGAATTTTTAACATTAAAAATTTCACGCTTGAATTGCTATTTTGGAATTTTCTATTAAATTTTAATTTCGAATACCGCATTTAGAAATTTTATAATTTAGTGTTATCGAATTGAAAATTGTGACTTGAATCTCAAAATTAAGAAAATTAAGTTAAAGGAATATTTTAATTTTTAATTATATATATGACAATTTTCAAATTATGTATGTCAATTTTAATTTACAATTTTGAGTCCAAACTTTTTAAAATATACATTTTTGAATTCTAGAATTATTTTTAGTATTTAGATTATCACATTTACATTTATCACATTATGATATTTAAATTTTATATTTTTAAAATTAAGAATTTTCATTCTGGAAATATTAGAATTTAGTATTATCGGAAATAAAATAACATCTTTGAAATTTTTTAAATAAAACAATTCTTTTAAAACTGTGAAGTAGGCAGAATTATTCAATTGTGTCCCGAATTGAACGATAAAAATTATTTTAAATTTTTAAAGTCTTAATTGGAATTAATTTTTTGTTCAAACATTAAAATTCATGTTGTAGTAGTAGTCAATTTTACTTACCTTACTGATAATCAACGTTCTCGATTTTTACTAATTCTAAACACAAGTAAAAACACTGTTAAATTTTAAATTTTAATTATTTTTATTTCAAATTAAATTTATCATTTTTTTCATTTCTTTTTAATTAATAAAACCATTTTTTTTTGTATTTTTTGTTTACTTAATTGTTGACTAGAAAAGACTTCCTGTTTAACTATTTATAATATAAAAACTGAATTACACCGTTTTTTTTTTTTTAGTTTTGGTTTGAAGAATTTAATTAATTAATTAATAATCGTATAATTGCAAAATATATATTTATAAAAAAAAACTATCCATTTACAATAAAAAATAATAAAATAGTAATAGAAAGAATATAATAGTAAATAATAAAGTCGTAAATTTAATTAAATTCTACAATTTTATTTTTATTTTTTCGTTCTAATTTTTTAATTTCATTTTTGATTTATTATTTAATGTGTGTGTTTGTGTATGGTTTTATACATTAATTTTATTTCACTAGATTTTATAACTAAAAGTGAAATAAATTATAGTCGAACATATAAAAAAAAAAAAAATAAAAATATATATAAATTCTTAACAAGTAATTAAAATTAATTTTATATAGGTTTGGTTTTTTTTTATACAAATTGCACATTTATTATTTAATTATATATTTATTAATTATATTCATATATCAATATTTTTTTTTTTTTTGAATTTTTATTAAATTTTTTAAATATTACATAATTTATTATACTATATTTATATGTTTGTAATTATTAATCAATTAATAATTATTAATTTTATTATATTTATATGAAAAATAGAAATTAAATATTGTGTGAATACTTTTATTTATTTATTTAATTAAATTTTTATTTATATTTATATATAGTAAAATTTATTTATTTATTTTTCGATAAAATTAAATTAAATTTTAAATTTTTTATGATCAAAAAAATTATTAAATTATTTACAAATTTCTAAAATTATTATTTGTCTTCAATTTGAAATGTTTTTTTTTTTAATTTTTAAATTATTTATTTATTTTGTTTTTAAATTAATATATTTATAAAAGTTTGAATTAATATATTTTATTTATACATTACAATTAATTTATGTAATATTTTGTTGTTGCGTGATTATAATTAATTAAGGAAAAATGATATACATATTTAAATATATATAGAATTTTGGAAGCTGAGGCGTCTTTAAAATCAACAAAATAATTTAGCTAGAATATTATAATGGTCCCTTACAAATTTTTGTCGTTTTAATTTATTTAGTATGCGATAAAAAAGAATTATTTATGTTCAATATTTGAGTTGAGTGGCGCGCGGTATAACATCAAACAAATCGCGTAAAAATAAACAAAAAAATTAATCGAAGCTTAAATAAATGGTAATCGATCATGTTTAGGATTTTATAAACTGTCACACTTTGTAATTTTATTTATAATTTATGATTAAATTATTTTTTTTTTGTATGTAAGTATAGAATTTTGTGCGTTGATATACAGAAATAATATTGACGCCTCTTAGTTTTTATTTAAATAAAATTTAATGTATAAAAAAATAAAAAAAAAATTATTATTAAATTATATAAGCAAATCACAAAATATATATATTTATATCGACTGATTCGGTTTATTGAAGTGAATTTACCTTAATACCGCGGTATATTAGTTTTTAGTCTATATGTGATATTCTCAATCTTGTATATCATCCATATTATTATCACGATCCTCCGGGTCGGGTTCCATCAAGTCATCATCCTCACTAGACTTTTGTTGATGATGACTTTGGTGGAGGATGGAACCCAGGGCGTTTTCTCAAACGGTGTCCGATACACTTGCATACTGACATGCAGATAAACCAGATGAATTAGATCTAGATACCGGTGATGGTGTTGAATATGGACTCGTAAACCCGGATGCATGCTGTTTAGCTTTTAACCTAAGCGAAGCGATACTACTGGCCGAACATGGTTCGGACGATGTTCGATGATGGTACATTGTATACGGATTATTTGGGGCTGTATACGGGCAGGGTGGGGCGGCCGATAGTGACCCGGTACCAGGTGTACCAGCCGATAATGAACTACCCATACCGCCCGGTAACATTGTACCGCTACCCATACTAACCGTAACCGATGATGCACCAGTATTAAAACAATTAACAGAATTTTGATGATTACCAGGTACAACAGATCCAAGCGGATTTACCGCCCATGAAAATGTTTTCGTACCAAGCGGCGACGGTACTTTAGCAGCCCAATTATTATACGAATACGATGAGTACAAACTTTCGGTATCGGCAAACGGTTGCATAAATTGTGTACTAAAACCATTTTTAAATGCGGCCGCCTCAGCATTCATTGCATTGCGTTCACGTTTACGCCATTTTGCTCGTCGATTTTTAAACCAAACCTATAAATAAATTAAAAAAAAAAAAACGAAATTAATTAATAATTAAAGAGTATATCACATCGACTTATCATTCATACATCATTTCATTTTGGCTTGTATTTATTTATATACGTACGTATATGTATATAGCATATATAAGACAAGATAACGAACACAAAAATGATGCTCAGCTATATACGTTCTGTTGTGTATATATGCTCGTATATTTGTTAAAGTCGAAACATATTTCAACCCTCGTTTATCTTCATTGCCCTCGACTACAACAATTAAATGGATGGATGATTTTTTAAAACGAAAATGTTTACGATATATAGACGGTTTATATACATACATCGATATATGTACGTACAGATATATATTGTCATGTAATAAAATATTTTGTATATAAGTAGAAAATTTTATTGGGGAAGACATCCTCGAGCGGAATGCAAAGTTTATCGAAAGAAAATGTTTTCCATGTGTATGTCTCCCTATATATGTGTATATGCCAACAGAACCAGTGGAAAGGGATCCAAATGTTTGATTGGTGGAATAAACTGTATGCTTTTGAGATGGGCACGAATAGTTCGATGGTTTATGTATAGTAATTTGGATAGAGACGAACAGTTTGTTTGTGAAACATAAAACGTAAAGTATACTGGAAATCATGAACTTAAAAATTCAAATATTTCAGAGGCCAAATTCCTTAAAAATTTTAAATTTTAAACTCAAATTTTATTGATTAAATCTTTAAGATTAAAAATTATTGACATTTACCGGATTTTAAATTTAATTTTCTATAATCGGATTATACAATTTTAGATTAAAAATTCCTGAATCTTAATTAAATTTTTTAAATCATAAACAAATTTTACAAATCATAATTTGCGAATAATTTAGTTTCTAACTTTTAATTTTTTCTAATCGTTTATTCTATCAATGCATTGTAAAATTTTCCAACCCACTGAGCTCTTCTATTGTATGATATAAAAGATACACACGTAAACTGCATTTTATCTGAACGTACATACACATTACATATAAATAAATAAATAAAATTCTTATCAAAAGACTAAATTCTTCTAATTTTAATATTTGTTTTGTTCTATTTGATTAAAAAATTTTATTATACGTTTTCTGTATTTATAGTAAAAAAAAATTATCTAACGCTTGTGTGTATGCATTATAATATACTGTTTTGATTTTTTCATTCCAAGAACATATTTATACCCAAATTGCGAACTTGTGCTTAAATTAAGATAAACAAGAACAGCAGCAGCAGAAGAAAAAAAAAAATTTTTAAATTAAAATTTGAATAAAATACGCGTGCCTGTATCTAGCACCAACATTGCGGGTAGTCCTTCTTTTTAGCGCGGCATAAGGTTAATCCTATATACACTCTCGTACATACATATATGTATACATATATATACATGATTAAGACAATAAATCTAAATGGATTACATACAACATTTGAATTATGTATGCATAAAGCATATTGTGGTTATGGTTGAACATAAATATGTGTATATACATACATAATACTACAAAACAATAGAATACATAATCATAAACATAAAATTTTTGTATAAATACAAAAAATATTGTTTTTTATAATTTTAATTTAACTTTTTTTGTTGCTGCTTGCCTCAAAAACCAACAATATCAATATTTGGGGAGGCATTGGGTACATATATATGGTGGCTAGTAAAAACACTAAACTATGTTTATATTTATAATAAATTTAATTTTTTTTATTTTTTGGTTTTAATTAATAAATTTAATAATTTTTTTTTTTGCTCGGTATTTGTTTTATAATATTGATTTAATTCTATATTGATGATTTTTATGTATGGCGGCCATTGATCGGTCGAAACATAATAAGCCATAAGTTACAATGATTCTGATTGAATGTAGAACATTAACGCCTTAAATCATCGGAATTTTCTGATTTATTGACTTGCGGTCACAATAAATTTCAAAATGAATTTAAACGAATAAAAAAAAATTAGGGCTCTGTTTTTATTTCATAATAACTAATTCTCCAAACAAAATTATTATTATTGTTTTATTATTTAATTTATTATTTTAATATATCTTAAGAATATAATAGCCAAATAATATTGAATATTATGAAATAGAAACAACGCGCTAATTTTTTTCTATAAATGTCTTTTTATGAAATATTTTTATTTGACATAATTGTAATCAACATTTAGGGAAAACTTACATTTTCGATGTCTTATTGTGTACGTTTTACGAAAGGCAGGGGCAAATTGGCTTGTAAGTTTCTCGATAAATATTTATAAATGTTTGTACATTGTCTACTATTCTTGAACATGCTATAAAACCGCCAGTGATATTAATGCCTAAATAAAAACCGCCAGTGATATTAATGCCTAAAAGCCGAGAAATGAATGAAAGTTTTTAATCTTTATGTCTTCATGTCGTGTGATTTGACAGCATGCAACTTTTTCTTTGAGGATTTGTGAATGAGGTATCAGCAGAGTTGTGTCATATTTTTTTGTGTTATAGAAATGTGTTCCAGACTTTTTTTTTTTTAAATTGGGCGGATGACTCCAGCACTAAATGCCACTAACGGGCACACGGTGCAATACCCGGACAAATACATATACTTACACATTAAAAGCATCCAACCGTGATTTTTGGTCACCACCGGGAATCGAACTCGACACCCGAACAACAAAGCAAGCACGCTACTTACTGTGCTAACGTGGGCCGCTATAGTGCCAGACCTAATCGTACCTGATGTACTTTATATTGAAATAAAAGTACTTTGTGAATAAAATTCGTCGCTCTTATTGGAACGATTACTATGTTAAAGTTGAGCATGAGAAGAAATATAGATAAGCTGCTTGTATATATTGAATCCACGAATTCGAACTCCTTGCTGATTGGTCTATCGGAAATTTGGATCTATATAGTAATAAAATCGAAGATTATGAAATTTGGATCTATATAGTAATACAATCGAAGATTGATTCTTGGTGAGCAGGTTTTAAGGAAAGTAACCGTTAAAATTGGAAAAGATAGTTTTTTATTTACTTTTTTAAAATTGTAATTTGCAATTTTTAACATTGTTCAGAAATTTTTTAACATTGTAAGATTTTTTAATTGTTTGTTTTTGAAAGCATCAGTCGATGCGTTCCACTTCTCGAATTTATTCTACAGCTACAAAACTAAGCTTGATCAATATATCCGCAAAAAAAAAATCTAAATTAGTTCGAATTTGCCCAAATTTACTTACTAGTATTTTGAGAATGTCATTAATCTGAGTAAGAAGTTAAAAGGCATTTTAAAATGAAGGCTTTGTCAGTCGAAACTCGAGGAGTTGATCGAGTATCTCAAAAGTTTTCTTAAATGTATTAGTAATATTAGTAATTGTTTCCATATAATTTAAATACGCGCTGTACTTCTTTAAGATTCTTGAAATCCATTGAGCAAAAGAATTTTCAGAAAAGCTATTTTCGTTACACTTTTAACAAAAATTTTAATTTTGGCTTTAAATCATCATCTTGTGGCGTATGTAGCACGAGTATTTCAGAACTATACGTATCTCGATGGAATGAAACTACCAAGGCTATTTCTTAACCGATTAAACTTATATTTAACATCCAGATTATATAGCGTAATGGTTGAAGTTAAAGCGACGTATATATGTGACGCTTGGATCTGGAAGTACCAGGTTCGAATCCATAGAACAAATTATCGTTCTTGCCACACAGGGTGGTGGAGCTATACAATGCGTAAGATGGGTCAATTCTGAATTTTAACTTGAAATATTAAGTTAGTTATGTAAAACCAAAATTTTTAAAAAATTTTAATTAAATTAATCGAAAAATTTTACTTATAAAACGATAAAGATAAAATATAAAATTCGATTTGTTGAATTTTTAAAATTTGAATATTAAACGCTTATGAAAATTTTCAATTTTTGCAATATTCAAAAATCACTAATTTATAGAAAATTATGTAGAATTTTATATTAAGTATTTTAAAAATTTTGAATTTTCCTTCGAAGTTAAGAAGATTGAATGTGAAAAATGTATTTTGTTCTGTATTATATACAATATTTTTCAAAATTCTTTCAGATTCTAAATTTTGTAAATATATCAAATTTTATATTATTTTTCCGAATTTTGACGGATACTTTAATTTTTATAACAAAATTGAGTGAATTTTATAACAGAATTGAGTGATTAGTTAAATTTTAAAATTTTGAAAAATTCTCTTTAATTTTAAGGTGAATTTGAGTTTGCAAAGATTTTTCGAGGTAGCCAATGTTATAAAAGTTGATATATGTCAAATCCCTTGCCAAGTTTGTTGAATACAAAAAACGGTGACATATTATGTCTACTCTCATAGATATATGATGGATTTTTATAGGTATATCTCTTATTGGAAATGTGCCAAACCAGTCTCAATAAATATTTAGAATATTTTGAATTTTGAAAATCTTAAATAAAATTCAAGATTTTCAAAATTCGGTTTCGAATATATCTGGATTATTTTAATTTTGATGGGCTCAGAGAATCCAAGATGTACACAATTTATGAAATTCGGCGTATCACTCGAATTATACCGCGCAACTAGCACAGTGATTGAAGCGATGTTATTTGGAATGAGAGGTACCGGATTCCAATCCCAATTATGGCACAATGCAGAAAAGATTCGAATTAAATCGGACCTGTAATTGAAGCAAACTGCGAGAGATTTGGGAGAGCCTTGATGAGCCTCAAACCAAGTAGAAAATAAGCAATAAAAAATCAAATAGGACATGTAGAATGGACCTAGCAGTTCATGATTTTTGGTAGAAATTTGTTAAGAAACACTTTCGCACCAGCGCCCGGATTACTCAAAATCTGGCACTGGTGACATCTGAACTTGTTATCAAAGTATGCGTATATGTCTTTTTACTTAGAAATTGATTATTTTTCCTAGCTTTTTACCAATTTGTACAATAAGTTTTTGGTTATAATCTCATTTTTTACCGTTTACCGATAAATGAAAATTCGTCAAATTTGCCTTCACTATCCGTGACGCATCTTTGCCCAACTATAGAAAAAAAGTTAAAAGGTTGAAATAATTATTATATCTGAGGAGTATGAGGAAATGTATGAGGACCACGGTAATATCATTAATTTAGGAAATTTAGAATGCGATGTTATTGATTGGTAGAAAGCTTCAATTTTTACTTTTAAGCCACCTACTGCAGAGAATAGAACAAGCGAACTCGAGTGTAATCGAAAATTTTGTTGAATTTTTTTGTGTTCGTTTGAGAGCCTTGATGAGCCTCAAACCAAGTAGAAAATAAGCAATAAAAAATCAAATAGGACATGTAGAATGGACCTAGCAGTTCATGATTTTTGGTAGAAATTTGTTAAGAAACACTTTCGCACCAGCGCCCGGATTACTCAAAATCTGGCACTGGTGACATCTGAACTTGTTATCAAAGTATGCGTATATGTCTTTTTACTTAGAAATTGATTATTTTTCCTAGCTTTTTACCAATTTGTACAATAAGTTTTTGGTTATAATCTCATTTTTTACCGTTTACCGATAAATGAAAATTCGTCAAATTTGCCTTCACTATCCGTGACGCATCTTTGCCCAACTATAGAAAAAAAGTTAAAAGGTTGAAATAATTATTATATCTGAGGAGTATGAGGAAATGTATGAGGACCACGGTAATATCATTAATTTAGGAAATTTAGAATGCGATGTTATTGATTGGTAGAAAGCTTCAATTTTTACTTTTAAGCCACCTACTGCAGAGAATAGAACAAGCGAACTCGAGTGTAATCGAAAATTTTGTTGAATTTTTTTGTGTTCGTTTCTTTTTGAAAAAAATAAAAAAATAATTGTTTGTTTTTGCTTGTTACCCGAATTTTTCGTTT
This sequence comes from Tipula unca, assembly GCA_951394425.1. Lineage (NCBI taxonomy): Eukaryota > Metazoa > Arthropoda > Insecta > Diptera > Tipulidae > Tipula > Tipula unca. Next base: position 5,808,544 of record OX596381.1, on the reverse strand, counting down.
CTCTTTTTTTCGTTCGTTTTGTTCTTTGTTTTTGTTTGTCCGATTCGCTTGCAAAATTGCAAGTAAGCTCGAGCTGACTTGAAAACATAAAAAAATGACAGATATTTACTAATTTTGATTATTTCATCGTTAAATTAAAATATCAAACAAAACTGCGGTTGATTTGAGCGAAACTGTGTAAACAAAAGATTCATGACAAGTGTAAAGAAATTTTAGGAATTTCAAACAAACTGTTGAAATGAAATTTAAAAAGATATATAATCTAGGCCTATATAAAATACGGCCCAATTGAGGAACTAATAAGTCATTTTATTTCATTTAACAGGATACAAAACATAAAATGTATAATATAAAATGTACCTAATTATTTAAAAATATTTTTCTCCTTCACTTCGACGAACAAGGAACAACCGAACAACACAAACCGGATAATAAAACGTAAAATTCCAAACATTTTGGAAAATTCGAACAAATTCTGATTGCTTGCAAGTAAACCGAAAAATTTACAAAAACGAACAAAATTATTTTTTCTAGTTTGCTCGTTCGCACTTGTTTGAATGAAAAGGATAATTGGAAGACAAAAACTACCAAACCAATTTTTTTGTTTTTTATTGCCTTTTCTGTTTTGTAGTTGTTTGTATTCGATATAAGAGAATTTTGTTTGGTGTTGATCGAAATTTTGTGCTTGTTTCCAATCTCTGCCACCTAGCCAGTGACATTTCAAATTTAACGCTACAAAATAATTTAATTTGTTAAAGCATAACATTTTATTTAAATTAACTACCAAACCCACATTATTCTGATATAAGATAGCAGAAAATTTTCGACAGAAAAAATGCATTTTTTCTACTCTCCACAATATCGATCGGGTCAGAAGTATTTCAGAATTTTTTGTAATCTAGGCCATATGAAATTTTTTAGTTTTTTGATCATAATGTATGGAAATATCCCCCCGTTACCAGTATGCCATGTTGTTTTTCTGGTAGCTGGGATCATAACACAACTACAAGAGAAGTTTAAGAGAAATCGATTGGGTCAGAAGAGCTCCAGAATTTTTTGAATTCTCGGCCATATGAAATTTTTCAGTTTTTTGACCATAATGTATGGAAACACCCCCCTGTAACCAGGATGCCATGTGATTTTTCTGGTAGACCCGTCTTGAAACACAGACCGCAAGGAATCTAGTATATGTGCCAGTCATTGGGCTTTTAAGAACAATTAACGTAACTATAATATATGCGGGTCTATACATGTGATTATAAATAATTACATTTTAATCTATGGGCGTTTTAATCAACTCATATTGCTTATGTTCTATGAGTTAAGGCGTACTATAAGGATATATATTGTGACCCGAAAGATGGTGAACTATACCTGATCAGGTTGAAGTAAGGGGAAACCCTGATGAAGAGTCGTAGCAGTTCTGAGGTGCAAAGCGATTGTCAGAATTGGATATAGGGGCAAAAGACCAATCGAACAATCTAGTTAGCTAGTTCCCTCCGAAGTTTCCCTCAGGATATATCTGGTAAAGCAAATGATTAGAGGAACTGGGGCGAAACGACCTCAATCTATTCTCAATATTTAAATGGGTAAGATCCTTGACTTTGATTATTGATTAAAGTCATCAGAGGTTCTTTAATGATATATTATGCCTAGTGGGCAACTTTTAGTGTGCAGAACTGGCGCTGTGGGATAACCCAAACGTTATGTTACACCGCCAAAATTAATGACTCATTCAGATACCATGAAAGGTAAAGATACCATGAATTTTTTTTTCTTAAACTGCTCCTGTAGGTGTGTTATGATCTCAGCTATCTGAAAAACAACATGGCATACTGGTTACAGGGGGGTATTTCCATACATTATGGTCAAAAAACTGAAAAATATCTTGTGGCCGAGATTTTAAAAAAATTCTGAAGCTCTTCTGACCCAATCGATTTTTCCTTAAACTGCTCCTGTAGGTGTGTTGCGATCCCAGCTACCAGAGAAACAGCACGGCATACAAATTTTCTGCTAACGTGTAATTGGTTGTTACAAAAGTTCTTTTAAAAAAATTCATAATTTTTCTGCTAGTTAGTAAAATTCTGGCAGAAAATATTCTCTTTATCTATAGTGCTGCTTCTGGTGGTGAGTAGAAAAAATGCATATTTTTCTGCTGAAAATTATCTGCTAACTTGTACAGCATATGATTCTAAGGGGTTCAAAATAAAACATGATTTTATCCAAATTTGTATTACATATATTTTTGAAATTGATAGTTCAAAATTCGAAATGTATATTTGGTGTAGTATGGAAGAGAAAGTATTTGCTGAAAATGATATGTGATGTACAAGAGTTTGTTTTGCTTCTAAGAGAATTTTAGGATTTAATAAATTTGGATGTTTATGGATCACAGCAGTGTGCAGTGTATAGTCAAGTTCAAAGGTCTCGCAGGTGATTATTCAAATTCAGATATGTTAGCCAAAATGTATCCAAACCAAACATCATTTGGAGTTTATTTCCATTTCCCCCTCTCAAAAAATAAATAAATAAAGGATATATACATAAATGCATATTAAAAGTATATTACAATTTATAGCTAATAATATAAATGAATTAAAAACTTTTTTCGTGCACAACAGTAACAACAACAACTAAAATTGCATTATGATATACACAAAAAAGATGTATACTAAAAACTTTTCTAGATAACTATTATAATAGTTAGCAATGTATGTATATAGCAGGAGCAGCAACAAAAAATAAATATTGTACATGAACAATGTTAAGTAAATCCTTTATTTCTCATAAATATATAAATTTTTTTTTGTTTCGGAAAATCCCAACTTATAAAATTTTCATATTCAAGAAAAAAAAATTATTATTTTATTAAAAGTAACACAAACAAATTTTCTAAACTATACGTACGTATATATAGAGCTTTTTATTTCGTAAAAACATAAATAAATAAACTAACAACAAAAAAATAAAAATATTTTTGTTAAAATAGTAGTGCAAATATGCAAATTGAGAATTATATATTTTATTTATTTTATACGAGAAACAAAAAAAATACAAAATTTGGTATAAAATCTGGGAAAAATCTAGAAAAGAAAAGCTATTATTTTCATTGTTTGGCTATTTATATATATTATTATTACGATAAACGATCTTTGTTGCTATTTATGTATACATATATGAGTATAGTGCAAACATGTAACAACAACATAATGTGTACGAAATTGCAATATCACATAATAAAATTATTACCAGTTTGACCGCATAAAACATATAACATGTATACGTATATATAGCAGCACCGCTGATGGTATTCGCATGCACAACATAATCCATGTTCGACATATTTACGATTTCGAATAAACGAGGAAAAAGAATTATTGGTTTTCAATTTTTATTTTTTATTTTAACCGAAAATGGAAAATTTCGTTATTTAATTTATCTCGATGTACATATACGAGTATACGTTTCCAAATGTACTTATATTTTTAGCGATTTTATTATTTTCCCATATCCATTTATAATATTGCATATGCAATATTAGAAAATTATGTTTTGTATATTATACGGATATTTCCGACACACACACACACACCCCATCAATTTAGCATTTTATTTAAAAACTTAATTGATGTGAGAGTCTCGTGCAACATTTTATTACGGTAGCAGAGTGCACACGTCTAAATTTATTCGTGTATATACCATCGACTGGATAACTCGTTTTAAAACATCTTAATTATGCAATATATACAGATACCATCGGGAGAGATTCAAAATAGAACTAAATATTCGATGACAAATTAAATTGGTAATCGTGATAATTAAAATAAGCTTCGCGCTCGCTATATACAAGTGATATTACATGGGAAAATCGATATAAAAATAATTTTTTTTGGTTTAGACTAAACGGGGGGTGTTGCATATAATTCGGGTGGGTTTGAAATAATGATAAAATTATGTATTATGTACATAAAAAATGCGTTTATATATACATTTGTGTATATACATAAAAAACAACATATAAATGGGGGATTGTCAACGAAATACTAACAAAAAAACATTTAAAAAAAAAATTCGCTTTGCTACATGGTACATGGATTTCGGATGCGCATGCTTTAGTTTGGGAATATATATTATTCCAAATACACACAACAGCAAAAAATGTATATAAATAAATATATAAATAAAAGAAATGTATATAAAAAACCATTTGTCTAATGGAAGTAAATTTAATTATTTATTTTTGTAAATAGTACACAAAATTAATGCTAAATAATATTCACAGACAGGATAAATAAATATATACCGAGAGCTTTCTGTTTTTTTTGTTTGGTTTTAGCATGTGATTTTATGTGCCTAGCAGCTACATACAATAAACAAATTGAATAAGAAATGCATATAGACAGAAGCATATATGTATATACGATTCATCCAATCATAGCCATGGCACAATGAAAAATTACTACACGTATAAACATTTTTATTGGGCGAGTGCATTGAGTGGTACACATTTTTATGCTATAATTGGTTGGTTTGTCACTATATATCGTTAAACAGCTAACAATTTCATTTACTAGCAGTAAAGCATCCAATTGTATAGTTTAAATTTAAATTAGTTATTGATAAAAATATAAAAGTTGTATTTGAAGTATTTGAATGAAGATCTAGCAAATGAAATAAATTTACACAATTTTATCAATAATTTAATTTGAATAGGAAATTTAAATTTATTTTGAGTCGATTAATAAATTTCAAATTTTAATTAAATTTTGAATTCAAATTTTAGAAAATTTTGGGAATTCGATAGGAATAAAATTTCAGTATATCGTTTCACATCGAATTATAGAAGTTTTTTACGATACTCAAATATTTTGAAGTCTGGACATTGCAAAGTATCTGAAAATTATAAATTTGTGGTATTGAATATCAACAATTATTCTTGAGTTTTCGCTAAGTTTCATTTTTAAAGTTTTAAAAGCTATTGATATAATTTTGTTTGGTTATATGTTACATATTTGTTAAAGCCAAATTTCAGTATTTAAATTTCATTCACTTCTGCTCATAAACTCCTAGAATTAGATTTGAATTATCAACAATAAGTACCTTTAACGAAGACTTGTATAAATGTATGCAAATGATGGAGCCCATATGAATCTGAACTAAACAATATGAGTCTCATTTATACACCCAAACAAGGTGGATCAAATTTAATGTCACCTCTTATACTGCTCAGAAGATAAAGGCGACACAAATTCATTTAAAACAAAATTTAATAAATTTTGTAAAATTATAAAATTTCGAGGAATTTTATTTTATGTGATGCTTTGAAATTCCACAAAAAATCAAAAAAAAATAAAAATAAAACGTAAAATTTTAAATTTTTTTATGTTTCCCTGGAAATTCAAGTTAGCAATATTACTCGTAGCATATTCGGAAATTTTATCAAATTCCACAGAATCATTAAATTTCACAGAATTCTTCACAAGTTTTTATTTATCGGATATCAAAATCTGATTTTTTTTTTAAATTTCAAATCAAATTATGACTTCAATTCAAATTTAAATTTAACTTTACAAGTTTTGAATTTTATTAAATTTTAAAATTTAAGGTCGACTAAAATTTGGGCGTAGAAACTTTATTTTGTTATAAAATTTTATGTATTATTATTTATAAATAAAAATAAAAATTCCCAATACCAAATTTAGACATTCTTTTCTAGTACTCACATAGTAAAACACACGAAAAATTGTCTTGAATCAGTGATAAACTTGATAAATTTTTCGTGTATTTTACTTTCTAAATGCTTGACAAGGTCGACTAAAATTTAGTATTCATTATTTCTACTTTTTAAATTTCATTTATAATAATATATAAATACATTATGGGTACAAAATTTTAGTCAACCTTGCAACTCATACGAAAACACAAGAAAAGTGTCCAATTTCTAAATGCGATTTTGTGTGATTTACTAAGTGAGTACTTGACTAAGTCGGCTAAAATTTGATATCAAAATATTTTTATAGAAATGTTTGTGCTATGTTTGTGCTATAATATCAATAATTGATTAATAATAGTAAAATTAAAATTAAAATTCTCGATACTAAATTTTACTCGAATTTTAAGCTATATGATGAGCCCCATCGGAGTAGCATTCTTGTACTGTACAAAGTTATGCTAATTGTAATCGTGCGTCGAATTCCACAAGGACTTATCCGGTAATGAAGTTAAAGCGTAATAAAACATATACTAAACCAAATCTTCTTAATCGGTTACTTAATTTTGGGAAGTGTATAAACTTCCCTCTTCTATAGAACAATGCTTGACTAGGCAGAACTATGATCGACTTCTATGTCGAACAGTGTGTCACCATAAAATATATGTGAATCTGTTAACCTCATTTGTACAAATCACTAAGAATTGCAAACATAATTTTACTAAGTCCTCGCAAATTATAACAAATTACAAGAACTTTAAAATCTCTATATTGATAGAGATGAAAGAAAGTGTGCTTGATACTTTAAATGTTTATCTGACTCGGTCTAAACTGGTTAATCGTTTTACGGATTAGGCATTAACCTCCTATAGCTCTAATCTCTAATATTAGACGGTCATCATGTCCATTGTGATGTTTAGAGCTATTAAAGATTCGCTCGGTTTGAATTAGGGCCTAGGTGGTGTTCTACTTCTAGCTGTTGAAAGAGGATACTGTTTGGAAAAATTAGAAATTAAAATGTTCAATTTTTCCACTAGAAATGGCAAGTATAAAATACGGATATTTTGAAATTATTCAATATTCCAAATATTATTAATTAACAATTTTACAACAAATACCGTATACCGAACTTTAGTGCCGCCTCCACTGCAAACGTTCTATAATATAGGCAAGAGACTCAACAAATGGCAATGTAAATAGTGTCTTCATAATATTTGTGTTGGTGATCAATTTGGAATTCTCCAGGGCTTGAACTTTGAGCTTTGCTGTTCAACAATGATGAATTTATTTCCTTCCAAATACAGAGTTCACCATTAGATTCTAGTATAGCAACGCTCATGTAAACACCAACGTCTAGATGTAAGTGCTATTGGAAAATCATACTTCCGCTGAGAAACAAGAATCTTCACCTGAAGAAACATCTTTATCGTCCATCATTACCAGTCTAAATTTGAACCACTCGGCCGAGTTTTCATATTTAATTGGAAGTTTATTCTCATGTCGTTTTGGTTCATTATGGCGTTGTTGTAGCGATCTCAGATATTCGTAGACCAACGATCCCCAAAACGGTATATGCTGAAAATCAATCTGCTTTGAGAGGCCTATCGGTTAGATCATGAGTTGCACAGTACTACTGAGTGGTTGTCCGATTAAGAAGTGACCCGACGTAAGACAGCCGAAGTCATCAAGGCTATTGGAAATGGGCCCGAGTGGTTGTGAAAATAGAACAGTTTCAACTTATTTAAACAAAGTCAGTAATACATCATACGTGAATTTCGCCAGACCCGTAATTTTACACAGATGAAATTTGGTCAGCTTTACTCCAGCTTCATGAAGCCTGCCAAAAATAGGAGTGGCTAAATACATACATTGCAGCTACTTCTATACAATTGGTTAAAAAGTGTGTACAAAACGTTTGAAGCAACACACAAATGCTTGGGAGCTGAGATCGGACGTCAATTCAAGGTGGATTGCCCTTTTGAAAAAAAAAAATAACAAGGCACAAACATGTTCGTCTTCATTGGTGGTTTGCCAAGTATGCGATAATAGAATTTATTAATATTGATGTAAAATGTTAGGGTGTTTCGAGGTGTGTGTGTAAAGTGATATATTAAAGGCGACCATACCAACTCAACGAAATCGGCTTCTCGAATCCCGTGCAATCGACCGGAAAATTACCTCTCTGCACAACTCAGGTGATAGCCTCCATCTCATTCTTCTATAGGTTTAGTCGCTTTCTAAATTAGAATTGCGGCTGGGGTTTAAAACGCAGCGCATGCAGCGAATAATTAATTTAACAAATAAATTAAAATAGGTCTGACCCTAACCGAGGCTTGAACTAAAGTTCTTCGATACGATGACTCTAATTGTTTGACCATCCCCGTTCATATTGTTTACTGCTACACCTATATCTTTTATACTTGCCATTTGAATAGAGAAAATGGAAAATTTTAGCAGAAGTTCAACACAAAAATGAAATTAATAAAGTGTTGACCCTACTGAGGCTTAATCGCAGTTTCCCCGAAAGGAAAACAAATGACTCTGCTTATGCTTGGCCACCGTCGTACGTAATTTCTTTACTGATCTTTTGTAGTTGCCTTTTGTTTTGGGAAAGTAAATAAGTTTATGTTAATCAATTTAAAAAATTTAGGAATTTTGATATGTTATAAAAAATTCTAATTGCCTGCGACTTTAAAAATTCAATCAAATTTAGAAATTCAATTTTAACAGATTTCGTATTGAAATCGTCAAAAACCATTGAAATCGTCAAACCATAAAAGCTAGAAAATTAGTTAAGAAAATCTAGTTTTACGGATTTAGTTGCATTTATTTGCGGATTTATTTGCATTTGCCTTATCTACTTACAAAGTTGTCTTATCTTATAACCTGTCAAGTTTTATACTGTTTTATTTGACATTACGCTGTATAAACAATATTTTTGATTATATTTTGATTTTTACTAGTGCCCATCTCAGAGCTGTTCTGCTCTCATTGAACTCATTGAACATCGACCCGCAAATTTCTCAAACTTCAGATAATTAAACGCTTGAATCTATTAAGTACTCAAGGAGATGGATCCAAATTAACCAAATATTTTGCTCAATCGTATATGTAATTTTATTCGTAATATAATTTAACATGAAAAAACGCCACAAAAAAACGTAGCTCGCGAAATTTGGTTTCAATACAGAATTTCAAAATTTATTCAAATTTATATCAATAATAAAAATAAAATCTTTAAAAAAGTCAAATTCAAATTTTAAACATATCAACAGAAAACCCAAACATGACTATACGACACCAAAGTCAAAGCCAACTTTTTCTTTCATCTTAAATTTTTTAAAAATTTTCTGAATTCATCCAAATTTTATGATTTAGATGGAGCTGCCTTTGACTTTTGTGTCGAGTAGTCGTGTTTGTTTTTTTCCATATTTTTGAAATTAAATTTTAAATTTTAACTTCTTGACAGCGATTATGACATCGTGATCATCTTTGAAACCTGGCTAATTAACATATTCTATTCTGAAGAATATTTTCCTGATACCTTTGTTGTCTATAGAAAAGATAGACATAATTATGACACCTACCTAAAAGGTGAAGGGGTGCTAATCGCAGTAAAGTGTGCCATCTCGAATGAGTTAATTGCATGCAATTCACGGCTAGATATTACTGCTGTTCGTAAAAAAATGTATCTTCAATAATCTTCAGTATACTCCTAGTTGTTGTGTATATATAACATTTGGTTCCAATTTGGAACTTTATATGAAAATTATTACCTGCGGTGGTGCCATATCTACCTGATGGTGAACTGTTTATGTTCGCTGGCGATTTCAATCGGCCTGATTTATTTTGGTTTGATGATGGTGTGCTTTCTTCAACTACCGATGAAAACGAATTTACTCTTATGAATTTTTTTGCCAGCATCGCAACTACACAGATAAACCGAATATGTATTTTCCAGTAGTATACAGAGATTTCTTTGTGCGCTTTAGATCATGAAAAAAAGTTTACTAAGAAATCCTTTTCAAATAAAAGTTTAAATTTTGATTTCGTGCGCATTGATTTGATATAGTTTTACAGCTCAACGAATGACTCAGTGATGGTACTGCAAAGCATGCTCTATTAGTTAGAAATAAAATAATTTCGCGAACCATATGACATATAATACGGAACTAGTTCAAATTGAGAAACGCCGTAATCCACTTCACTCTTTGTATCGTTTACATGGAAATTAACGCAGCTGGATAGGTGTTCAAAGCTTTGAACTGGTTCCTCTACCAGTACCTATAATTACATCCTAAAAACTGAGAGCAATTTGAATTCTAAGCCTATAAGGAATTTTGAAATTTCATAAACAGTAAAAGAAAGGTGGTTGAAATGACCTCTTGTATGCCGTGTAACAGAATTCTCCCGCTAGTGAGCCTATTGAGATTTGCAATTTATTCGTTTCATTTTTTGCGTCCACTTATAACCCATCACTTATTCCAGATAATCCTCGATATTACTGGTGGTCACTAATTTAATCAATTCTCATTTACGGAAAAATGTTTTCTATTAATTATTTCGTCTTAACGTTAATAAGGGTGCTGGACCTGATGGTATTCCTTCTATCGTTTTGAAGAATTGTGCTGAAAGTTTAGAAGTTCAACTAAATTTTATTTTTAATGAAAGCTTGCTATCAGGAGTCTTTCCAGGTCAATGAAAACTTTCCTAAATTCATGAAATTTTTAAAGTTACGAAAAGTTATCAGATTGATAACTATTGAAACTAACTAACTCCGCCATTGCTAAACTTTTTGAGGCTGGATGGATTTCTTCGAGGAAGGTGAACCGTTTCTAATTTGGTATCTTTTTGTGAACATTTGTATAGTAAATTGGAAAAGAGGCAGGAAATCGATTTTATATAAACTGTCAACACATACCTATATCAAATAGTTACAATCTATCCGAACGTCGGCAATTTGTCAATGTCAGGAATCAACTTCACGTTTAATCCTTGTTACTTCTGGTGTGCCACAGGGTAGCCATCTTGCCCATTACTCTTTTAAATATATGTTACGACGTGGTTGATTGTTTTAACTGTGCACATTGTCTATACTTTATGTTGTGATGATATCAAAATTATGGCCTCGATCAATAACGTATCTGACTGTATATGAGGCTTCAAAATGACATGGATGCATTTTACTTGGCTAACAAACACTCTTTGAACGTGAATAAATGTAACATTTAAAAAATTCATTCCAATATATCTCCAGTACTATCTAGGCAACGCTGTTCTTGATAGAATCGAATTGGTGTCTGATTTAAGGGTCATCTTCACATTGGATCTTAACTTTGGGCGGTATTTTGAATCTATAAGGGATCTTTTGTGTGATCAGTTTTAGAAAATTTCTCTCGTGTGGACGCCGTTCTATCAATGTTATTCTAACCGACTCAAAAATGTACAGACGTAATTTATTAGTTGTGTACTTCGACGGCTGCCATCGTAGCGGATTATCGATTATGTGCTTTGATTGGACTCTTTAGAGCACCGGAGAAATGTGGCATCTGCTATCTTTATTTATGATGTTCTAAACTATCAGATTGGTTGTCCAGACATTGCACTCACGACTCAAAGTTTACGCTCTATAACGTCGTATGCGTCTTCGAGACGGTATTTTACAAATTGTCTCTGTTTCTACTAATTACAGGCTGGCGGAACCATTAATGAGAAAGTCGCGAGGGTTATTCTCTGTTTATAAATTGGTCATATACTCTATAACCTGTTACCGATTATTTTGTACTGTATGTCAATAACAAATAAATAAATAAAGTATAGATTTAGCTCTATCACATACAACTTATCTATTTTAGGAACGGGGGTTAAGTATCCGCAGTATCACTGTGCCAGATAATCCATTGTACAATAAAAATATATGTTGAATTTGACATTTTTGTTTACAAGTTGCATGCAATTTTGAATATCAACAGATTTCATTAGGCTACAACAGGTACCAATGGAATTAACTCTGAGCTAATCAAATAGTTCCCACGTTCTTTCCGAGCCAAAGTACTAATAACTTGAATGTAAAAAAGAATTGTAAAGTCCATAGTCCATATATATTGTGTATATAGACTCAAACTATTCACATTGCAGAGCCGCGCAGAATAACAAAGACTCAAACAGTCTAGAATTACGTATACGTGAGCAAATATAAATCTTTATCTGGGCTGTGCGCGATAAAATCTTTGTTATCATGTTTGTATATGTATATTTATTGTATGTGTGTGAGTGTGAGTATATGTACATATATCTATATGTAATTATAATATTATGTTATTATTTGATTTGACTAAAATCGAGTGTATAGTTAGTTATACATTTTAAATCGATCAATCACAATTTTTGTAAATGCGAAATTGAGTTGACAAAACGGTTACATTAATTATTTGCAATCAACGTACATACATACATAAACGTATATTCACTGTGAGCATCAAAAGTTTTTTCGGGATTAAGTTGTAATGGGTATATTGATGTGGATATCATAAATATATATACGTATATTCTGTGGTGTGAACTTACCCTAACACGAGCTTCAGTTAAATTTGTCCACATTGCGATTTCTTCTCGCGTCGACATATCTGGATAACGATTTCGGCTAAACGTGTGCTCCAACTCCTGTAACTGTTGTGATGTGAAATGTGTCCGTTGGCGGCGTTGTCTTTTATTTTTTTTATCATTTTTCGTATCATCTGCGGTTACAATTGAATCGTCATGCCCTAAACCAGGTGTCGTATTTTCTGTTTTCACGGCCGTTTCACCAAGTGATCGAGATACTATACAAATAAAAGTATATATACACAAAATTAGTGGTAAAATTATATAAATTTTTTAATTCTAATTTGACAAATTACATGAATTTCCTTTTTATCTATATACACAATGAATATATATACAAATCGCGGTATACGTCATTAACGAGGACCAATTAATCAAACTATTTGTTAACCTTATCATACCGGGCGCCACAATTTTGACATTTGAATCTAATAAAATTTGAAAAAGTCTGTAAATCGTACCGAATAAATGATTCATTATTTTATTTTTAAAAAATTAGATAAAATATGTATACAGTAGTAGTTTTATGGTCAACCGGGTAAATATTTACAAACCGCGACGTAACGTGTATACACACACACACACACACGAGTATATAACCCGTCTATATAAATATAATTAGGTGATTAGGTTTTGTTTATAAATAAATTGACATTTGTTTTGTGGGGATTTGATTAAATCGTGAGTTACTTTTACCCGCGCAACTAAAATGTCATCATTTGTGGTGATCGATTGATATACAATTTTATTATTTGTGTATACGTATATGCGAGTATGTGATTTCAAATCCTTTTAATGTGTGTGTGTGTATATATACATATATATATACGAGTCGATTTTATATTATTATAATGTATATCGAATAAATAAATATTTAATTTTATATTTTGGTCTAGACGAATTTCTTAAATGGGTATTATACATAGAAAAAAAATTCAACCAAAGGACAGATGTCTTATATATGTATACATATATGTATATATATGCATGAACGTCTTCTTTCTCCCGTGAGATTGATATTACTTTCTTTTATCAAATATTTAAAAAAAAATTTAAATCGATTTCTTATCAATTCTACATGCGTAGGCACATACAAAACTTACCATCTCCTTTTCGATCTCGTGTACTATTTCGATTCCGTGTTGTTGTTGTTTGAAAATTCAATTGACTATGATCCATGCTTCCAGCTACCGATGTCATAACACTATGTGTATTATCACGAAATTCCCCAGTTTCTGCCCAGACTGCAATCAAAAAAAAAAAAAATTAAATTCAAATATAAATAAATTAATGGTGATTTAACCATTACACTATAGTTAAAAAAAATCAAACCATAAAAATGAATTTATATTTCTATCCTATATATAACATTATAACTCATAAAATCGTTTACGTTAAATTTAATGAATTAAATTAAAGAGTGGCTATTAATTTGATTACCCTGTAAGACTATATACATGATAACCGTACACAATGTATATAGCAAGCATCAACATGCATTTTATTGAGATTGTAAAAAATAAAATATGAAGAAGGTGTTTTATGATAATCATCGTCTTACACTGTGTGCGCGCGCGATGGGCGATAATAAATAATCATTATTTAAGTTTAAACAAGTGTTGAAAATAAATTATATTTGTTTTTGTTATATATGTATGTATATATGGCGTAACATCTAAGTTAATACGCAGGAGAATTGGTGCTTAAAATATTTGGTCTTTTTGTCTGATGAAAGCTTGTTTGAATTTTTAAGAGCAAAACATTAGCTTGAACTTATTATGCAGAGAATCCAATTATGTCAGAGAATTACAACAACTATACTAAGAGTCACGTTAATACCAATAATTTTCGTTGAAATTATAAAACTAATTTAATCGAAATTCTCAAATTTGTTAGCTATGGGAAAGGCTCTACTTTTTCTGTGATAATTATTTCTGGCTGCGGTCACAATCTATCTAAATTTAATTCAAAGTTTGCTTTCCAAATAATTGAAGGGAAACAAATTAACGGCGTTTAAATCAATTCTCAGCTAATTATTATTGATGCATTATTCTTTTAATTCAGGGCCAGGATAACTGATAACTGCCAAGTAAACTGATACAAGATTATTAAAATTTAGACAAATTATAGAAAAAATTTGTAATATTCTATAATTTTACAAGGATTACCTGAAGATCGTTTGTAATTCGTATTATTTGTAAAACAAACCTTCACAGCCAAAGTGGAACTTAAGCGTAATCGTTTTCGAATCATATAATTTTTACGAATTTCACACAAACTTTTTGAATTATTAAAAGCCGTAGCTATGTTTTTCGAATGCTTAAGTAAAATATAATTTTAGCCTGCTTTTTTATAATTATATATAAAATGGTACATCAATTTACAAAGTAAAAATATAAAAATTGAAATATGTTGAAAAAATTAGAACGTTGTTTTTATTTCATAATAACCAACGAGGTTGGTTACAACCAGCAAACAAAATCATATTTTATGTTTTTATTATTTTATTTATTTGTTATGAATTTAAGGTTATGAATGTTTCATAAGGTATTCTGAAATAAAATAAACGCCCTACTTTTTTTTTGTTATCAATTTTTAATTAAGTATATTTTTATATGTCCTTATATGACCTAACTTTTATTTGTGGTTTAGGACATTCTAAATATTAGTAAGACATTCTAAATATTAGTATTTTCCTAATTGTTGTTTACAAATTACGCATTTCGCAAAAATCGAACGCCTTTTCCATTAATAGTGTCAGCAAGAAAATGTATTCTATTTCAATATTTGTTTAACTTTATTAACTTTTCTCGAATTCATTTTAGTAACCCAATTTAATGACAACATAAACTAAAATACTATAAATAATTTTCGTGTAATTTGGTAAAATTTGAACTCATATCATTTTCCTGATAAGTTTAACAATTGTATACCAACTGTTAGAATGAATTTGTGCGGTTGCATCCCGAATGGAGATGGAGTTGGACGTATCTTACGTTGACTTGATGTAAGAAACAGATTGAAACATTATATACAGGAACAAGAGGACCGTCAATAACGATGGAGTGTTATCCTCTCATCTAATAATAATGCCACTATTTCAGTCCAGACTATTGTCGTGCTATACGTTTCGCCTCATTCGCCAGAAGCTTTCAAAATTAATAATTTGGGTAATAAGTGAACTTAACTTAAAAGATGAACTTTTATTTGGACCATGTAGTACAGAAAACATGGTCCAAGAGCTGCAGTAGCTTCAGTAATGATTTTTTCTCGAACTGAATACTTAAATCAATAATATTTTGAAAGTTATCAAATGGTTGGTTTGTAGAGTTCAGTTATTTTTTGAAGTGATACACATTTCTTCATTATGCCTCTAAAAAGAAGCTTTGTCCAACTTCTAGAATCAGTTACGATACAATACAGCTCCTTTAAATCTCGGAGCACTTCATCCGAAGTATCTTGTAATTTTTAAAGGTTGAGGTACTCACTTGATTTACTGATTCATGACTTCCTGCAACATGATCGGTTTCATTTAACCGTCGGATTTATTTGTTGAACTTTTCGGTAACCACAACATTTTAATTTAAACTCAACTAACCGTGATTTAATAGGTTAGAATTCAGCGTATACAACTTTTATCTTAAGCGCCAATAAATCGACCATTTTGTATACATTCTCACTTTATTTTCACAGGGCCAATTCACTCCGCGCAATGCACGCCATAACAATAATAATAATTTAGAACTGTCTTATGGCGTTTACTTACTGTACGAGTTAGGGGATTTGGATGGGATAATTTGACTTCCACGTAGCTCGATTATCACCTATAATCTCAGCTATATTTAGTGTTCACTTGGTTGGCTTTGAATGTATATTTCCAATACGCTGGCTATGGAATCTGCGGATGCTGTAACATGGACATATATCGACCAACATTATATATAGTTAAGCAGAGTATGTTAAACTAAAATCGTGGCAAATAATCGTTGATATAAATCTTAATTTGTCTTGTTTACCTTACTCAAAGTATAAGAGTAATTATCACATCAATAATCTAAATATTTTATTACAAAAATTCGTTTATCGTTTTCAACACATTGTAAAAAAAATATTAAATGTAAATGATAAATAAATCAGGGCAGTGCGTTAACATACAAATATGTACGATACACTCCACATAGCAATTTCTCTTAATCCTCAACTGTTAATTTTATTAATCTCGCCAAATCGTTTTGTATATGAATGTGATAAGATTTTCAAAAACACAAATCAAACGAATTAAATTAACCCATATAGCTTAGAGTGGATCTTTTAAAAGTCAAAATATTATCTACACACAAAACGAATGTAATAATTGAAAATAATTTTTATGACTGACAAAACTTATATATGACAGCAAAATTTTATTAATCGACTGTGAAATGTGTTTGGTCTCACTATTTATGTCACTATATGTATAGATTCGACTGATCTGAGCGGGGCCATAAAACAAAATGGTTCATTTACATATTAAATATATGAATGTGGTGCGGTTAGCAAATGACAGTATGAATGAAATATTTTTATTAATTTTTATTTATTTATACGAACAAATCGTGTATCTCGTCGCTGTTCTGTTCTTTTAACAGATGTGCGCTTCAAAACTAATAAAAAAATTATGTGTTGTTTTGGCTAATTAATTTTGATTTATTTTTATGTGTTAATTATGCGCGAACTAACATATTGGTATATAAGTACATATGTATATACATATATTGCTGGGTGTTGAAAATATCATTTGTTTGTTATGAATTCTTATAGATGTTGCAAATTTTCCAATCCATTAGTCGTATTTTGTTATATACATATATGTATAAGGTAAATAAATGACACACATCATTTAATTTAATATGTGAAATATTTATTTCGAACCGCAGAACATAAATTTTCCAAATTAATAACCATATATTTGTATATGTGTATGTGTGACATATGTAAATTTAATTTGTTCTATTTGTTGGTTTTGAAAAAATTAAGAAATATTGACAAAAATTTTTGTGTTTTCATAAATTCCACATCCAAATTCCACATAAACTAGATATTATGTGTATGCGGGTATGCAGACAAGTCAAAAACACATAAGACAGTATGTACATAGATAGCTATACGTAAAATAAAAAATTTAAGGTGGAAAAACTAAAGTTAATAAAAATGTTATTTATAAAATTTAAATTTTATTTTTAAAAATTTTAAATGAAAGGAATTTTTTACGGATTTTATGTTCGCATTGTTTTCTTAAATTTTTTTTTTTTATTATATATTTAAAAGACGAATTAGTTTATTACTCGAATGTGAATGTCATGTTGGATGACAGTTGTCATAGTGGATAGAACAGAAGTGTTTGATATTTTTATTAAAAAAATAAATATTTTTAGAACATCGTGAAATTGAAAAAAAAAAAATCGAAATTCCAACTTTATACATTAGGACTGGCTGGCTTGATATTGATATTAAAAAATTATTTTTAGGGGTTTTGACACTAAATATTGCAAAAATGGACCTGTCTTACATATTTCGGGAGCTATATTTACGGATCTACTTTATAAACGGTTCTAATTAATTTTGTGTTAATTATGTACCCAACCATGAAAATTTAACCATTTCCTTGAAATGTGGAACCTATTGTAAAACGACGTCCAAAATTCGTCACAGACACTTGCTTCTCTGATTTTAAATCATACCAGTTCTATCTAAATTAAACTTCGTCTCGTCCGAAAAGATCATATTTTCCCAATGTGATGCCATTGTTCTTATACACGGTTGCTATTATAGTTACAGGCATTGCATTCTTATAATTTGAAATTTCATTCGAAATTCAAGAATTGAGCCAAATTCCCCAATTCTAGAATTTCAAATAAAATTTCTAATTTCCAATTTAGAAATTAAGAATTTAAAAAATACGATTCTCAAACTTTATTTTTAAAATTTTCGCTGTGAATTTTGAGAATTTCTAAAACTAATTTTTAGGAATTTAGGAGTTATGAAAATTAATTAAATTTAAGGAGTCACGTGTTAGATACTTATGAGACGCTCTAGGGTACTAAAGGAATAAAAGCTTAAGAATAACGAACAATTTATAAAGTTTAAATCTGCATTCAGTAAATACCATACGGTCTATAGTACAACTGCTTTCAAAAACAATTTTGATCGAATACCGGCCGCACCTTCCCATAAATATAGACTAATTCTTATTATATGATGCGGGACTAATATCTGGATTTAACCATTTATCAGGTAATGTTCTTGAACAAATTTTTGATTGTACCTACAATATTAAAAAAAAAAAATTCTGTTCTGTTAAACGTTTTTAGTCACCCCGTGAGTGCTGGCGCAAAACTTACTTTACCCGCCGTCAATTGAAATTACATATTTTAATTAATTAATTAATTAAGAATGTTTGTCAATTAACTCAATCACATTTTTGTATGACGTAATTTCAAATAAATTCTGCTCTTGTATTTCATTTAAAGCTTGGGTGTATCACTACTGCATGTAACAATTCCGCATATCTGTTTCTAGCGCATTAACGTTACAAATTCAACTGAGACCAACAAATTTAAATTTTCTTGGTTCTCAACTGTCAGTAGGTTTGCCAACTTAAGAAAACAAAAATTGATTCAAATAACAAAATATCTCTGATCTTCAAAACTCTCCAAATGTGTGAAGGATTCAATTAAAACTTCTATCAGAATCTAGAGAATTTCAATTTTCTTAGATTTCTTGACCTAGGATCTGTGGTTTCCAAATATACGAAAGATTTACTTAAAAGTTCTACTGAACCCAAAAATTTGTTCTTGTTTTATGGTTTTTGTTTTTTTAAATAAGTGACAGTTACAAAATAGTACAAGTTTGTACATAGGTCACTGCAGCAAGTTGGGTGTTTTATTCAACTCGCGATATATAAAGAATAGCAAAATATGTTTTTTTTAAAATTTGAATGGTGATTTTTTCACAGTTAAGTGATGTCACATTATTGAAAATCCCTCACCTCCCTTTGTCATACTATCGTCCAGTTTTGTCAAACCCCAATCTTCTCCTAAATATGGACATCGTTTATGTATAGCTCCCATGACTAAAAATATAGAACAGAAGTAGAAATAAAAGTAGATTTTTGCTTACTTTTAAAAACTGAACGATTTCAAAATACTTTAAAATAAAAACTACATTTATTACTCCAAAACTTTTCAAATAACAATTGGTTGGTCACCTTTCGTAATTGAATTAAAAAATGCACATATACAGCTCAAAACTGAACAAGTTCGCCACTGTAATAAACGTTACAAGGGCGATAGTAAAATTATTTAGTTTTTTAGTAAGTTTACAAATGTAAAGAAAAACAAAGTGACAGTTTCATAAATTACGATACCAACTTAATTTGAAAAAAAATTCAATGAGACTCTAAAAGCATTATAAATTATACCGTCAAGTAAGAGTTCGTAAATTTACAGCAATACCTTAAAAAAATCGTCCCTTCTTAATCGTCAGAGTCATGGTTATGATTGTATGTTTTCTATCGGAGTAAAATTTATTCCAAATTAAGAAATTACACAGCGTTACAAAAATATTCAATTTCTCACTTATTAGTTTTTACTCAAGTTACAAATGAAAAGTATGAAGTATCATTTAATAGGAAGGTATAATGATTTAAAAAATCATAAACTTTCCGATTAAATCGCTGTAACGCGAGTCATATCGAGATAATTGAGGTGGTTCTGAACTTGTTTTTATATGCAGAAAAGCAGCTTTGATTAGGCAACTCTAAGAATTCTTTGTTATATATTTTGGGCGTATGTATAACACTAATATTTGATCAAATTTAAATCGAGTATACTAGAACGCACGAAGTCTTTTTGTTTGTGTCCTAACTAAATCTACAAATAATTATGATTATTTCAAGTAACTTTGACGACAGAGATTAATTATGATAAACTGTCTCTAAAAAATATAATTATACATTTTTATTTGATAGAACTAAACAAACATTTGGGATATTTTGGATTTTTCTTGTGCCGATCCCAGAGATATTCCTCTTTGAGCAGGATTTCCTAGTGGTCACCAAGTAAAAGCATCACAAAGTAATAGTCAGGTTGAAAATTACTTCGTCAAAACGAAGTTTAAGAATTAAAGTGGCATTGAGAAATTACCAATAAAAATTGGCAGAGATTCATAAATAATAGAGATTCAATAGTTAAAATATTGGGATACACAAACAGATTTGAAGCAATATACTTTAAACCTATTTAAAAATGATAAATTAAATAGTACAAGAAATTTACCGCCTGTTCATTTTTATATTTCATCCAAATTAGTGCGTCTGAGTGGAAGCGCAAAAATGTAAACTGTTCAACTTTTAACAACAGCTAGTATACATAAAATGTTAATTTAACGCAACGAAAAGAAGTAAGATCGCAATTAAACGATCAAAACCACTTTAGTCACTCAAAATTATACCAGTAATGCAAAATGCAAAAAGCAGTTGCTCTTATTTCAATAATTCATGGGCTTTGAATGCGTCAAAGCAGGCCTTATTTGTTGTAGTATAATATATTGGGTCACATGCACACCAAAGTTTCTCTATAATTGTGAAGCTAGAAATGAGATCAAATCATTTAATCAAAGCTATTTGCATCACGGGTATAAAATGAGAAAGCAAAGGACGAGTAAATTACAGAATTTTTCTGGATATGTACTTAACAGTTTTTACAAGCATTTTGATGGAACTGGAGTGTCAGACTTATAGGATATGCATGGACTGGTAAAAAAGTCAGAAGTGTCAATGTACTGCTCAAACAATATGGAGCAAAAATCATGCCTGTACCAAAATTAACTACAGTATACACCGAAAATGTTATTCCGGATCAAAATCAATATTAAACAATCTTCATGATTGAAACATTCTTAAGATTTGGAGGCCATACATTATTAGTTTGATTAAAATTACTATGTAGTGGTTTTTAATTTATCGATTTTCATTAAGTTCAAATAGTAGATTTATTACCGACAAAAACATCAAAAACCTCTTTGAGTTTATCAGTTTTTGATAAGTTTAAATTGTAGATTCATTACCTCAATGTTAAAAATCTCATTGAGTTTTAGTATACATATCTTAAAATTAGGACGACACGAAAATTAATTTTCACTATTAATCTCTAAAGCTGGATGAGATGAAGATTCATTTTCACTATTATTCCCTATGGTACTTTAACCCTACGAAAGCTACGATGGAAGTTTTCGTACAAAGCTACGATGGAAGTTTTCGTACAAGTCTGGGAACACAGCGAAACGCATGGTACGTTTCGACTGTGAAGGTCTGATAAATGAAGATCAAAAGAAACGATATCAGGATCTTGTCAGCGACAACATTGAGGGAGCTAATTACCAGTCTGACTGCGTGAACTCTGTCTGGGGGGTACTGAAAACTTCGGTTGTCAGTGCTGCTCAACAGACTTTAGGTATAGTGAAAGTCAGACCCAAGAATGATTGGTTTGATGACGAGTGTCGTCTTGCAGTTGAGCAACAAAATATAGCCCATAATGAAGTGCAACAACGTCTCACAATCGCGAGGAAAAACAAGGCTGCTCTTGCAAGAAGGGCAGCTAAGCGGATTTGTAGACGGAAGAAGCGAGAATGGTGGAAGGCCGAGGTTCTGAAAGTACAACAACTCAGTAATGAGCGCAGTTCGCGTAATGTCTTTAAAGGAATTACTGGACTGAACCATACTTTCAGGCCTACGTCAACCGCCATTCGGGACCGGGATGGAAACCTCTGTGTCAACATCGACGCAGTACTTGACGCATGGAGTGGACACTTTACTGACCTGCTTGATGTCCATCATGCGTCACAGACTGTTGTTGAGCCACCTCTAATACAGACTGCAGAGATTTGCACTGAGGAGCCATCCCATGAGGAATTCACTAAAGCCATGCAGAGATTGAAACGAAACCGTGCACCTGGAGTGGACTGCATTAATTCGGAGCTCTTGATATTCGGAGGGGATACTTTGTTGAACTGTCTTTTCGACCTTATTCGATTAGTATGGCGAACCGAAGTTATGCCTGACGAATGGAAAGTGGCCGCGATATGCCCCATCTTCAAGAAGGGAGACCGCTTGAAGTGTGAGAATTATCGCGGTATAGCTCTCCTTTGCACAGCTTACAAGTTACTGTCATACATTGTATTGGATAGAATCACTCCTCTGGCGGAGGGCTTGGTTGGTGACTATCAAGGAGGATTTCGTCCGAATCGATCAGTCACCGATCAGGTCTTTTCGCTGCGGATGATTCTATCTAAATATTATGAGACATCCATCCCCGTACATCAGGTGTTCCTGGATTTCCGGCAGGCCTATGACTCGATCAATCGAGAGAGTCTATGGTCTGCCCTGGAATATCTAGGAATGCCAACAAAACTGGTACGACTATGTAGGATGACAGTGACGCAGTCTCAATGCTGTGTTAAAGTTGAGAACAGGCTATCGACAAGTTTTGTAGTTAACTCGGGTGTTCGGCAGGGAGATGCTCTGTCCCCGATACTCTTTAATCTCATGTTGGAGTACATCTTTCGTAAAACTGAAACACCGCAGCGTAACATCTTATATCGCCAGTCCAATCAGGTGCTTGCATATGCAGATGACATATGCGTGATTGGACTGAATAGCAACGGAGTGAAAGAAATACTTGATCCGCTTGTAGAGTTTTCAGCTTCTGTTGGACTTCAGATCAATGAGTCCAAAACGAAATACCTGATCTCTGGTTTTAGGGACAGTGGCACACCAGATTTTAGTAGTGGCCACCACACGTTTGAGGGAGTGAGGAGGTTCAAATATTTGGGTTCTCTTATCACTCACGATAACAGTGTGGGTGAGGATATTAAAGTGCGGCTGGCAGCTGGCAGTCGTTCTCTGTATCCTCTAAGGCCACTGCTAAAATCTAAACACTTAACAAGTGCCGTGAAGCTGAAGCTTTACAAAGCGTTGATCAGGCCCGTTGTTATCTTTGGATGTGAAAGTTGGGCGCTGACGGATGAATACGAGAGATGGCTCCTAACATTTGAGAGAAGAGTCATGCGTGTGATCTACGGCCCAAAACGCGAAATAGATGGTACCTACCGAGCTCTGTACAATATCGAGATCAGAGATCTGATGAAGATCCCCGATATTGTACATGAAATAAGATCTCAGCGAGTACGCTGGCTCGGTCACGTTCTGCGTGCTGATCCGGAACGAATTGTGCAGCGATCTCTGAAAGGAGAGCCACCATATGGTAGGCGCAGAGGTCGTTGCCGGCGACGATGGCTCCACGATGTAGAGAACGACTTGGCCTCTTCAGATTGTCTTAGACAGTATGAAGACCATGCTCAGGATCGAAACCGTTGGAGCCGGGTTGTTGACTCAGTAAGGGGCCAGTAATGGCCTTTAATACTGTTTATTATTACCTTAACCCTAGAGCCGTATATCTTAATTACTTCAGGTTGTCGTACTTAGGTGCACTCAATGCCCATTTTTTGTGTGGAAAATGATTGTTTTTGAAAAAAGAGTTTTTTAGTTCCTAATCAAAATATCGTTGTTCGATCTACAGAATGCAATAGATTTATTTTTGAAAATTTATTACAAATCTATTATTCCAAATATTAACATTTAGTTTGGTGAATGCGTTCTTGGTCGTTTTGATGATGGTATCGAATAGGATGTGGATTGCACAGACAAGTTATTTAAATTATAGTCTTCGTCCTTATCAGCCACTGGATCTGCGCTTGTAGTAAAGCATTGTTTGCATATTCAATATAGAGTCTGAAGTATGGTTAGACGCGGCCCATGTTGATTATTCAAAATTTATGGGAGTAAAGTAATTTGTGTATTCTCATAATCAATTAACTGCAAAGCTGATTTGATGATTTGTGTAGTGAACCTTTTTCAAATCTGTTTTGAATATGTGTGCCCGCCAACACTGGCTTACGATTTAAAAAATTATTTTCGATTGTATGCGATAGGCACCAATGGCACATCCGTGAAATTTTTCGGCAATTCCGGTTTATTCGACCGTATTGTGCCAATCATATAGTTATGTTTTTTGTAATTATTTTTGTTGCCAAAGAGACACTTGTGAAGAGAGCAATATTTTAAGCTCTCTGTTCTCCGGGCTGTGTGCCCAAAATATATTCCTCCTGCTAATGGATAATTCGTAATAACATCAACAAGCCAAATAATTTTTCCCGTACGTCCCCGGTTTGCTGGGGATGTATTGTTTGAAACTACATCTTCCTCGGATGATAACCAACTGTTCATCAATAGTTATCTCTCTGACCGGGATAAAGTACTCTGCAACTCTTTTTTTTAAATAAACTCCACACATGACGGAGTTCAGGTAATTTGCCCGACTGCAAGTAAGCTGATCTTGTACGATTGAACCTAATAAAACAAGTTATTTGTTCCAATCTGGCTAGAGCTTTGGTCAATATTTATTGCGTTAGGTCAGGATAACTAGACCCACCTAATTGCTTATAAGCATAGTCAAATCTCTCATTTCTGAGGTTTTTAGCAACCTCAATAAATGATTCTTGTTCATTTAGAAAGAAAATGCTTGCAGTGAACAAAAGATACTAAAATCGCTCTTTTTTTATACAATAATTTATTTGTCAATACATTAAATGAATTTTTACTATTTGTTTATTATTAAAACAATCAATTTTGTAAATTACATTTATGATTTTAAATTATTAAAAAAATTGTTCTATAATTGTTCTAACAATTACTTTTAAAAAGTTAAACCAAAAAAACAATAAAAAATTAAATTAAAACTTAATAAATTTAAAAAGAAGTTCGGCAAACTCCTTGAAACTGTCAAAAATTTTAAATTTTACTTGAAATTCAGCCATTAATTTGACATCACGGTATCGAAAGCTTGCAGTATATTGAGCTATTTATTGTTTATAAAATAGTATCTAGCATAGTGATGATATCCAATTTAATATTTTATGTATTCTGCTTTATACAATTAAACAAATTATTTTTTTTAACTTTATAATTAAACTTTTTTGAACGGAAATCGTTAAATTTATTTGTTAAAATTAATTGAGTTAACCATCTAAAACATTTTGTTTTAATTATTATTTGTCGATTTACACTGTAAAAAATAGGTGAACACTTGCGTCAATAATTTTTTTGGTAAATATTGTTGAGAATTTCACAACGATTGTTATAGAATAATTTTATTGTTAGTCGGAAAATCGTTAGGGGCTCTCAGTGCTTCATGTACGGATTTAGGGTTATAATGGACTTTAACGTACATGTTTCTAAGGTCGGGATGGCTAAAGCCGGCTAAATTCACAGAGAGTTTTTTTAAAAAGAAAAATTTTGATTTTAATTTGTTCAGTTTTTTTTATCAAATAAATGTTTGGTAAAGTTAAAGTGAGAAATTTTGATTTCGAAAACCTGCGGCCCTACTATGACCTCCGACTACTATTTTCGACAGCTGTCGTTCTCTTATAGTAGGCAAAGGAAGAAAAAGGTAAACAATAATAAATTTATAATATTGTTTTCCTCTTTCTTCCTTTGCCTACTATAGGAAAACGACCGTCGTCGAAAATCGTTATCGAAAGTTATAGTAGGGCGCCTGATTAATCGTGGAACGTAAATAATTTCAAGGGGCACTTCGTGGGACAGAGTTATAGTGACAGTCGAGGTGTAAAAGTTGTTTTTAAGAAATATCTCATACTGATCAACAGTGATTACTCATTTTAAGTAAAATTTATAAAGGTATACACATTATGCTTGGGAAAAAGTAACTTGAAAAATATTTTTAAAAAAGTCGGTTGCGGTTGTAAAATATTTGCAAAGCGCTGAATACAAGAAAAAAAAACTCCGATCAATTATGATCGCATTATATGTATATAGTTTGGCAATCTGGTAACACAATAATAGTAGCAGTAGTGATCGATGCCAAGATTAAAATATAATTTACAATTTAAAAGCGTTCTAATCGATCATAATTATGTATATATAGTTAAATCTCAGTGGTTTGACATAATATGGATGTACAATAATATATACATAAAACTAATTATTATTATAAATATATATTTTAACACTCATCAATAAAATACTAAAACCTAATAATATTTTAGATAAAATAATTTTAAATATACAACAACATAATATATATATTAAATTAAATAAAATGACAACAACAGCAACAACCAACAACATTTTTTTTTATTTTTTAGAGTAAATTAAAAAGCTTTCTAGTTTTAATGCATGTTCACATATAAACAGTATTTATTGGGATTTAAAATTTGTTTGGATGCGAATTTTATATGTTTAATTTGGATTATATTTTGAGATTATAAGGATAAAATTTTTAAGTATATGGTATTAATATATAAAATAATAATAATAATTATAATAATAATAGTAATCACATCTCATTTCACCTAAAAATACATTTGTGTGTACAAATATAGATATTTTTAAGTAAATATCTATTTATATATAACTATTATTATTGTAATAATAAAATAATTTATGTTTATCTAAATGAACAAATTATCTATGTATATGGTCGTATATGTAATGTATGTGCTACATATACGGAGTCACATGAAGATTTGAGATATAATTTTGATTTAATCGCACAATAAAATTGTCCGATACGCGTTTTTCTTATTTATAGAATTAAATAATATTAATTAGAGTGCGGTGGATTTTTATTGATACAAATGTACTTGTCTGACGTACGCGATGTCAAATAAAATAACGTCGCAAACATAAATCAGTCGCGTAAAGAATTTTGGCGCAAATTTATGGGCGCCAAATGATTTACGATAGTTTAAATGCTGCGAATTGTGCGGCTAATTAAAATAAAGCAGCTCACATTGACCTTTACAAAAGAACACAGTAACTAGAATTATCTTTGTAAAAAAAAAAAACAACAAAAAACTATTTATTTTATTTAATTCTATGTTAATTATATATATTTAAACAACTCAGCACAATGCTATGTAAATAATTACAAGAACATGAGTATATGATTTACATCGTATTAAGTAATTTTTCTTCATTTAATATTTAATCAAATCTGGCGCTTAACCTATTAGTCCTATACATATATAAGTTTTATTCTAAAATCCTTTGTTAAACTAAACGTCTAATTCAAATATTTATTAAATTTAAAAAAAAACACTTCTGTTAAATGGTCTAACAAATATTAGGGTTCTTACACTTATCCAAATATCAACCACATGTTGTGTAAATAAGTAATTTGTACAGCAATAAAAAATAATTATATTACTTAATTTGTCATATGTTTTACAATATTTTCGGGTCTCTGGTGTGTATGGCTGTATTATGTATATATACACATATAGTTATCAGACAGTAGACATAATAATAGATTGTAAAATTCTAGTACCTGTTAAATATATGTATTTAACACGACACGCATATGTTACACTATCATATTACACTCGATCATTACGGTTTCGGACACACCCACTTTCGACGGTGATTTATGATTGAACAAAAACTATAATCTTCCGTGAAATTTTTTCTCACTTTGTATTTTGTACATATGTATATATCGAGATAGATCGGGGAGATACAGATGGTTGAAAATCATAAATCAAAACGTTGTTATATAGACAATTTTACAAACTTCATTTATGTATACATATTTTCCGGCTTAAATTATTGTTACGCTGGTAAAATATATAAATAATTTTCGTTTTGTGCTCCACCATATTAAAGATACAATAATAAAATTAAATATAACAGAACAGCACAGAATATAGCTACATCGTAGAAAAAGAACGTGCTTAAAATTCTTTTCGAAGTCTTTTCTCAATATAGTAAAAAAGTCAGGTGCAGTAACTGTCAAATGGAAGTTAGGATTAAAAAGGGATTTTCTTTTTTATGTTTTTAAATAAAATAAAAAAAAATAAGAGGAAAACAACCAACTATATATATGTATGTACAATACGTATATATACAAGAAGTATGGTATAGAAGAAGGTACCGAATATAAGATATACAGACAGAGAGGAGACAGAATAAATTTTTATTTATATAAAATTATAATATTTAGAAAAATAATAAACATTTTCTGTTTCGGAAAATGTATATATACCTATATACCTACCAAGAGAAAATTCAAAGACAATTAAAATTATACGGGAAAAAATTACGACAAATTTGTTTGTGTACAAAATACTCGTATATAGAAGATAAATAAAAATTTTGTATTTTATTTCCGGTTCCGTTCTATATAATATATATTTTCAGGATAAACGATTTTAATTTTATTTATTTTTTATCGCCATGGTGTGTGTGTGTACATGGTTGGATATTTGCAGTGGAAAGGACTTCACAATTTACTTTCATTGGTTGATTGCATTTTTGAAATAAAATGTCACATTCACAGCCAGATGTGAAGTCGAATTTTCTCAATTTTTGATGAATGATTTACTGTAGTGTTCATATACAGTCAGAAATTTGTACGGTTATTAAACAAATCATAAAACATTTCGAAATTAATTATAATTTTAATTTAATTAAAATAATATTTCGAATTAATTTTATTCGATTTTGTGATTTAAAGTAGGGTGAATTAAGATATAAAAGTGAATATTCCAAAATTTTGGTTTTTTAAAAATCTAAATACGTACTCAAAATTTTATAAATTTTTTAGAGCTTTAAAAGTCGTGAATTTAAAAAATCATTCGACAATCTGGTAATTTTAAATTATTTAGATATTAAAATATACTGAATCGAAAATTTCAGACGTTTTAGAACTTAAAATTTTAGAACTGATTTAACAAACAGTTCATTTTCAAATTCCACGCCCTTAAACTATGATGTCGATATTGTCTAAATTTATGGCACAGAAATGATTAATTAATTCGAAGTATTATTTTAGTTAAATTAAAATTATACCTAAAACACTAAAGTTCTAAAATATTGTCAACACTTAAAAGTGTAAAACTTTGTTAATATTAAGAAATTTAAATTCGCATTTAATGAATAACTGTAATTTTTCTAGATATTTGAAAAAAATTATTTTAAATTAATTAATTTAATTCAAATCAAAGTGAATTAATTTTCTGTTATTTGTCTGAATTAACTCTTATATTTTAAATTTGTTATCAAGTATCAAGATTTGTTAAAGAATTATTGAATTTCCCAATTTCCACTTCCAAATTTATTAATTTATTATATAAGTCTTCAAAACTTAAATTCTTTCGAAAAAATTTAATAACCCATTTTCGAGTTATAAAAATTCTGTAAATTTTTCTGAACTTAATGTTTGGATTTTTCTTTAAAATTTCTCAATTTTCTTGTATTTTTTGAAACAAAATTCTAAATTTTTTTAAATTTTCAATATTTAAATTGTGTAAATTGTATATTTCCAAACATCGTATAAATATTCTTGTATTTTCCGAATTCTCGAATGATAAATTCATTAAATTTCTTAAGTCTCTAAAAATTTCCATATTTTAATTAAATTAATTTTTAATCTATTTTTAAAATCTTTAGATCTTTATCTCTAAAAAAATTTTCTCGATTATTAAATTTTAAAATATTTAAACTTCTATGAATCTAAGTACAAATGTACATTGATTTTTAAGGATTTATTTATTTTCTTTAATATTTACTAAATAATTTCGAAATTCTATAAATTGTAGATTTATAAATTTCTAAATTTTCTATTGCCTAAATTTTCTGATTTAAATTCTCATTAAATTTTTCTGATAATCAATTGTCAAAATTGAAATGAATTATCTTGATAATTCTAAGAATTAAGTCCTCAAAATTTAATAATTTGCTTAATTTTTAATTTAAATAAATAAATTTCTATTATAGATTTAAATGGGCTAAATTTGTTTTCCTTAAATTTCCTGATTTTTAGCTCTGAATTCTTTAAAATTTTCCATTCAGTATATTTTAATCTCTAAATTCTTTAAAATTACCAGATTATCGAATAACTTTTAAATTCCACGGCTTTTAAAGCTCTAAAAAATTTATAAAATTTTGAGTACGTATTTAAAAATTTAGAAAAAAGAAATTTTGTAATTAAAATAATATTTCGATTTAATTATTATGCTGTGCCATAAATTTAGACAACTTCGACATCATAGTTTAAGGATGCGGAATTTAAAACTGAACTGTTTCTTAAAATTTTAAGTTCTCAAAAGTATATTTTATTCTGTTTTGTGTTTCGGTTAATTTAAAAATAATTCAATATTCAAAAATCTCTACTTTCTAAATTTTTAAATATATGAGATTCAAAAGTCATGGAATTTTAATATTATTCGACAATCCGTTTATTATAAAGAATTTAGAGAGTAAAATATATTCAATCGAAAATTTTAAAGAATTCAGAGTAAAAACCCGAAAATTAAAAAAAAGTTTACGAAATTCAAACTATTATCAAAATTTATATATTTTTATTAAAATTTTAATAATTTTGAGGAATTTTAAAGAATTTAGATAACTCAGGAAATTCGAAAAGCTCAGATTGTAAGGAATTTCGAAAAATTGAACATCAGATGTATAATTTAGAAATATTCAAGAATTCGAAACGAGATTTTAAGTCAGAAAATTTGGTCAATTGAAAATTTAGAATTTTCTAAATCTATAATTTATCAGGAAACTTCAAGATATTTGGAAATATACAATTTACAAAATTTAAATATTTTTGAGAAATTGAAATTTTTAAAAAATGTAGGGTTTCGTTTGAAAAAATACAAGAAGGATTTATAAAATTCGGGAAAATTCAAGTATTTAATTTAGAAATTCAAAATTTTGGGAATCAAATCAATTTAGAGAATTAAGTTGATTTTTTGGAAATTTCATAGAATTCAATAAAGTCATTTGAGAATTGGAAAATGTTTGAGATCACAAATTTATGGTTTTAAAATATTCAGAAATTTATAAAATTTGGGAGATTCAAATATTCGATGAACATTCAATTTTAAAGAAAATATGCAAATTTCTAAACTCAACGAACTTAAAATATTTCGATTGGTCAAATTTCTAAATGAGAGTTAAGTTATATTGACAGAATAAAATTTTAAATCATTCAATAATTTGGAAACTTTAAAGAATTAAATTTAGGGGATGCATAGAAATCAATTCTATTTTCTTAATTTTTAAATATAGACTCAGAGATAAAAATCAGGAAATTTAATAAAAAAAAATTAGCCAATTGAAACCTATAATAGAAATTAAATTATTTATATTAAAATTTTAAAAATTTTGAGGAATTTAAAAATAAAAAAATATTTCAGGAAATTCGAAAAGCTCAGAATATTCTAGGGAATTTTGACAATTGAATATCAGAAAAATTTAGACCCTAGAGACTACTGAGTATGTATATAACTTACAATAATTAAAAGTTAAGAATTCGAAACGAAATTATAAATCAGAATATATAAAATTTGAAAATTTTGAATTTTGTAATAATTTATACAAGTCCGATAATTAGTTTATATTAAAGAAAATTTATAATTCGAAAAAATAAATGCACATTTGTACTTAGATTCAAAGAAGTTAAAAATTTTTAAAATTTAACCAATAAAAAATTTATTTAAATTAGGATATTTGACAATTTAAGGATTAAATTGAATTTAAGGAAAAAATTCAGGAAATTTCAAAAACTTCTCATTCGAGAATTCGGAAAATTTATACGATATACAATTCACAGAATTTAAATATATTTGAGAAATTAAAAATTTTAAAAAATTTAGAGTTTAGTTTCAAAGAAAAGAATTTATAAACTTCGGGAAAATCAAAGTATTTAATTTAGAAATTTAGAATTGTGGAAATTTAGAGAATTAGAGAATTTAGAGAATTAAGTCGATTATTTGGAAATTTTAGGAAATTCAGAAAATTCAATAACTCATTTGAGAATTCGAAAATTGTTGAGATGAAAATTTATGGTTTTAAAAGTTTCAGAAATTTTAAACAATTTATAAAATTTGGAAAAATCAAAGTGCTTTGTTTATTTTTAAATCGATAATTTATTGAAATTTAAAAATATTCGATAAATATTCGCGAAATTTAAAGAATTTGGCCAAATTCTGAATACAGAATTAAATTATGTAAACCCAGAGTAAAAATGTTTGTTAATTTTAACCTAGAGAATTCGGAATATTAAATGAACTGATTCAGAAATTTGGAAACTTTAAAGAATTAACTTCAGAAGATGATTAGTAAATTTTTATCCCTAATCCCTAGTAGCTAATTGGAAAAAATAGAGAATTTACATTTAAAAACAGGTTTAATAATTAATAAAGTTAAAAAAAAATTTTATTTGAAAATTATAAATAATATATATTCTAGAAAATCGAACAACTCAGGGAATTCAAAGACGTATGGTGTTTCAATTTTCCTGATATTTAGGCAATTGAAAAAATTAGAACATTTCAGCAATTAACAATACTTTAGAAAATTGGGTGTTTTGGAAAATTAGAAATCTTTACTTTCGGGTGTTTAAAATTTATAGATATTTAACAATACAATTTTATAATTTAAAAATACGGCGATTTAAGAAATTACCAACCTTAAGTTTTTTTTAAAATATTTTTAAAAAAAATTAAAGAATATTTGAGAGTTCCGAAAATTTAAGGGTCCTAATGGTTTCCAGAATTAAATTTCAAATATGTTAATAAATTCAAACAGTTTAGGTAATTAAAATTTATAGAATTTTTTTAACTTCGAGAATCCGAAAATTCTAAAGAATACAGCAAATTCAAAAAATTTAAATTTTTTATAGAATTCTAAGAAATTTTGTAATATCAAATTTTTGTAGTTTTTAATTTAAGAGTTTTGTATCAAATGTTTTCGAAAGACTTTGAGTTTTGAAGATTTATAAAATAAATTCATGAATTTAGAAATAGAATTTCAATAATTCTTTAACAAATTTAAAGACTACTTTAGACAATTTTAAAATATCAGAAAAAGACCCGATTCTCGAAAATTATTTCAATATCGAAATTGATTTGATTTAAATAAATTTTTATTTTGAAGATTACAGATATCATTAAATGGACCTATCTTAAGTATCATTCCCCTGAAGGTAAAAATATATTGGAGATCATATTTAATTTTTTTAAAATTTTACAAATTTTTGAGAATTTTAAAAGCGTATAATTTTTAAAGCGTAGAATCGTCATATTTTTGGTAAACTATGGTTGAGTATAAATAGTCAAATGTTTAACACAGTAGTATAGTATTTATGTACATAATCGTGATGGCTAAAATAATCCCTAATATAGTATTATCCAAATTACAGGTAAATTCAAACAAATTCACTGAAAAAAAAAAAAATTAATTTTGTTTTTTAATGTGATAAATCAAAATCAATCGATCATAATCATTCGTATATTTTGCATTTAGCACACCCACCCTTCTGCATACATTTTATTTTTATATAATAATACAAAAATAAATACAAATAAATTAAAAAAATAAACAAAATGCACATAATTATTCGATACGATGTACATATATGTACGAAATGACGAAGGGTTAACCGCACCGGCAACACAATAATAATAAAATCCATTAAATGCACATCACATACATAATTTATATAGAAATTATTTTAAGGTTATTGTTGTTGTTTTTTATTCCAAAATCTCATCTTTTATCTATTTTACGTCCCTAATTTTTTTGTTTTAAGGATATATGTATATATAAATTAGGAAATTGGTCCCATATGGCTAAAAATGTATATATACATATATGTATGCACAATAAGGGAGCAACACCTCACCCAAATAATAATGTAGATAGATATGTTTGGTGTTTTTTTTTCTTCTGGTTTTGCTCTATTATGATTGTTATTACTATTATTATTATTGTTATTACTATTATTATATTATTATATCTTCGATGTTGTTATATAGGGATGAAAATCTCTTGTATATATTTTTCTTCTTCTGGTATATAATTTGGCTAGAAATATCAACCCTCAATATTATTTTTCTTTTCGTTCGTCGTCTACACTACCAATTTAACATTAATTTATATCGCATCCATATAATAGGATACTATACTGTGTATAGTCAGTACATACGATGGACATGGACTGACTGGGAAGATGCAAAAACGACATGTATCTCCTCGATTCGATACCATATAATACTCTCACTGACTGAATGATTATATTAATTTAGTTTAGATTAAATAACAGATTTAGAATTTTGTTGTTGTTGTTGCTGTTGTTTGTCTTATTGATGGGTGACGAAATCGAAACTTAATTTAAATTGATTTTATATTATTTTTGTGTATCGAAGGTATTAGTTTTTGGCTATATAGATAGATGTAACTTTATACTATTTCTTTTTTTTTCGACGATCTGACTGTCAAGAATTTAATTTTATTATGGTGAGGGAAATATAAGGATTAATTTTGATCGACGGTTTTTATTGTTTTTCTGTTTTACGATTTATAATAACTTGAATTTAATTTCTTATTTTAGATGCGTGTCATTCACACCAAAACCGTGATACTTCTGATTATAATCATATACATATATACACAACCGGCACAATATTTAAGGTAAGCCATAAGTTTTCATTGTAAACAGAATTTTAAAGTGCTTATAAAATTTAATGGATGACTTTTGATTTACCGATAATGTTGAGGTCAGCTATTTATCAGATGACTCACCGGCCCTGAATAAAATATTGGCGAATTACCAGCATCTATAATAAATACTGATACAGACTCCAAACGCGAAGTAAATAAGTGTACCTCAAATATGGAACCCCACAAATCTGAGTTATATGAAACAGGATATATAGAAAATAAAAGAAGGTTTAAATCGAGCGGATGTATGCCGCAAAATTAACACGCTTCACTCCAACAGAAAGAAGCTAAAACAGAAACTTGATTCAGAGAGATTGGGACGCGGTACAGAAGTACTTCAGTCTGCTGAAAAGAATGATGTCCAAGGCGATATCCATTTTAAGCATCGTCAGACTTCACGTTCCAGTATTATGTCTCTATCACCACCTTAATGAATCAAACGTCCTAGTGTAACATCCAAAAAGATTGAACTACTGTAAACAGCGTGCAATTATCTGGAGCAGTTCAACAGTAAGGCTTATAATGTAGTAATGTACTAACTATTGCCATTGGTTGGGGTGGGACGCCCACCACTAGATCTTCATCAAATAATCTTTGCTGAGCGACCCATCCACCCAATTCTGTTATTTATAATAGTATACATTTATAAACTTCCCTATAATCCCAATTTTCCTGCATTGCCGTAGTAATGGCATAATTTATCTCTATTCTGTTTTGCAACTGATGTAGTGTTCTACTTAATCTGCTTGGAACATGTACAAAATTGTTGGTTGAATTTTCATCGTTCGAGGCCATGTAGGAATTATTATTTTCTTTGGCTAAGACGTTGTGCATGTAACAAAACACACCATTGTTATAGTTTCAGCTTTTTTTTTACCACAACAACCCGGACTCTTGACAACCGTTTGTTGAACTCATGTTGATTTTGGCCTAGTGCCTTTTTTAAATATGGTTTTATTAAAATTATATTTGGTAACGCAAAAGGTTTTGGTAAATTAAGGCTTCCGTTTTGCATTAGTTCGCCAAATTTCGAATAAAATATCACTCCTTCATCCGATATCCGTCCATTTATTCCAACATCTACTATGATGAATTCTTTTCTGGTATTTACAACCGCCAACAAAACTATGCTATAAAATTCATTGTAATTGCATACAATGAATCTGAATTTGCTGGTTTTTTAATAGCAATATGTTTAAAATAACTTTCATGTACTCTTGCAGTACGTATATTAGCACTTGACGTGGTTCTATTATGACCTGACTAATTATTGCACGTGACATAACGGCCAGAAATATCAAATCTTCAAAACTTCTCCCCATCGCTAAATACCTAAATGTTAAGGCTAACCTTTCATTTGTTGGTATGTTCTCCTTAATGTTTGTATTTTGCCTTCGTATATAAGGCCCAGCTGTTCCTCATAACTTGACAAAAGTTTAATCACCCATTCGAAAATAATTGTGGAAATCTGCTGCTTCAGATTTCTTTTAATGCAATATGACAATAC
Source organism: Tipula unca (assembly GCA_951394425.1). Classification (NCBI taxonomy): domain Eukaryota; kingdom Metazoa; phylum Arthropoda; class Insecta; order Diptera; family Tipulidae; genus Tipula; species Tipula unca. The sequence continues at coordinate 5,772,100 of OX596381.1, read as the reverse complement.
TTATTCCGTTTTTGTAGCCAATCTGCGTTGAACGTTTTGCATTAAAGATAATGCTATAATATCAGTATACATGATGAAAATATTGATATTTCAGAATTATCGTGTAATGTAAAAAAATACTGATACACTACTAGTAATGGCATTATTATTGACCATGTATAAAGCTGCTTAAAAGATTAGTACAACATTTCAATCTTAAAAAGAGATTGTCGCTGTTTGAAACGTTATTAGAACTTCAAGCAATAAAATCGAACAGAATTGTCTACATATTGAGTTTCAACGAATTCATTGATTTGAATAATAAATGCAAGCAATTTTCCTTCGCAACTAAATAGGTAAGTAGGTATAGTTACAAAATTTACAAATTACAAAATTATAAAAACAGTATGAACAGACATATTTAAAAATTTGTTCAGAGTTGTTTTGCACGAACTATAATTATATTTCGATTTTTTTTTGAAAAAATATTAACTGCATTAGACTCGATTATGAATTACGCACCAAAGGATCTTGATTTTCCGTATTTTATTTCCCCTTTTCTTCTTCCCCACAGAAAGTATATCAGCCTATTTTGAAATACTTTGAAAAAAACTGTTATTTCTCATTGCCACTTAAATTTCGTTACTCATGTGGAATATTTTATCCTCTTAAAACTAGTTAAATGGTATTCTTTAAAACAAAGTAGTCAGCGTGTAAATTTTTTCTTGCTGAATAATTTTATCGTGTCTAAAACCACTTTGACGTTTTGTTAGTGTTTCATTTCATAATATAATATAAAGAGTAACAAGGACAAACATTGTTTTTTTGTTCGGCACTAGCCCGCCTTCTTCGTGAAATTTTAGTTTTATATTTTAAATTTTTATCCGTGACAACGAACTACACAAGATAAATTGTATGTGTAGTTTATTGACGTTTAATATCTTACCCATTTTTTAATTTATCTTGGTGTAAAGTTATAGAATACCATTTTGGTATGAAAACGTGTAAAGTACTCGTTATCGCGTTTTCACGTTATCTTATTCGTTACAGAATTAGGCTACTGATGTAAATATATTAATTTAATAGCATTTAAGTGGTTTTATGTAGCCTTATAAATCAGAGTCAATACGACTCATATATATCATCTAGAAATTTCACGGTTAATCTTGTGGATATAAAACATAACCGTCGATACTCGTATATTAAAACTGTTATATACTTATGTCTGCTTGCAGTGTGTTATCGGCTTGTCGCAGAGTTTAAACCTGCGAGGTACGCTTGACTTTAACTCTAGGGTAATCTACAGATTACCGATGCCAGCTTACATAAGAGTATTTTTAAATTGATCAATCGATACACTCTCTATCTATATACTGGCTAGATTATCTCAATGCATCCGCTAGACGAGTAATCAGCATGTTATCTCACGATTTTCCGTGTGCTCGTGTTGGGATACATACTAAAAATTAGAAGCCAATAATTTAAAACCATTGCATACATTTGAAATAAATTTAGTATAATAGTCTTATTACTCTCCTAAATCATGTACATTGCTGTGCAATAATTTTAAATTTATTGTTAAAGTTTTTTTATGTGCGCGCTGTTGAAAAATGTTCGAAACATAAAGAAAATGTTTTAGTTTTTGGTGTTCATTAAATTGTAACTTTTCCAATAAATATACATTTACATATATATTTTATGTAAATATGACATGCAGTTATAATAATATATGAATTGGTAAAGTTTTTTTTTGTAAAATATGTGAAAATTTAAAGAATTTAGAGGTCTCACATTAATCAAAGCCGCGGCTGTGTGTATAACTTCTAAAAATAAATTGTTGTAACACCGGAACCATATTTATATGCTCTTAATAGAAATCATATAGAGGCAGCTTGGAAAATATATAAAATAATATAATTTTGAAATGAAACATTAAAATTTAGTGATTTTTCAGTAAGTAATAATAAAAATACGCCGAAGAAGAAGAAGTAAAAAAAAAATTATGTATCCATCTAAAAATATTTTTTTTTTTTAGGAAACCCTGGATTATCTGAGATTATGCGAGAATTAAATAAATTATTTTCGAAGAATATATATTTACGTTCCAAATATACAAATCAATTAAAGATGCACAAATCTATTTTTGGATATACATACATATATACTTATATACGAGTACACAGAAGTCAAGATATTAGAGATCATAAATTTGGTGTTAGTTTTTATATTTTATTTTGGAAAATCATCTAAATCAGAAATAGATAACAGATGTCCATATTATATATATATATCTGTATAGAGTCGTGTATCATGAGAAGAAAACTTGTTAAAGGGTTAACGAAAAAAAATTATCAATTTTCCACTCCGTTTGATTCTATAATTACTATTTTTGGCTTAATAAATCCCAAAAAAACGATATAAAATTATAGAAAGTTATGGTTGAATAAGTTTTTCGTGGTGACTTTGGATGGTGTGTGGTGAACACATTTCTGTTTGGGTAATAGTAATAATAATGAAGAAGGATAAGTCGATTGAATATTTTCTATATATTTTTTTTTCAATAACAACCAAAAATATATAATACATATATACTAAAGTCATTCAACAGGGTGATAATGTCCAATTTTTATTTTTATTTTATCAACTCAACCATATTTTTTTATCAATTTTCAATTCAATATTTTTTTGTTGTTTGTTTGTTGGGTTTTGTGTGTATATACTAAAATAATATTATTGCTTCTCTACACAGCTCATTGAAAAATAATCCAATTTTATTACAAGAAAATCTGTCGCTATTTTATATATGTATATATATATATATATATATACACGTATGTATACGACGATACAAGTCGACTCGTTCTTGGGAAGTTCTGAATATGAGGTTTTTTTTAGTGTTGTATATATAGTTTGGAAAAAATAAAATAAAACCACCACAGTATACTAAAAAAAAAACTATATAGGAGATAAATTTTAAATTGTCGAGGTACTCAATGTGGTGTAAAAATATATGATTGCAATTTGATTGGAAGTGTGAAATATGTGATGATTTGGGAAATATAAAATATTTATTTGTGAAGCGACCATATGTTTAGGTAATTGATTTTAACCATCGTCTTTCATTTTAAAAAAGGTTACATATATCAATTCTCTAGCCGCGTGTCCAACCCAGTGGCCACAGGCCACTTTCTACGTTTCTTTAGCTTTTTGAAGGGTCATGTGGCCATCATAAATTTTTAAGAATTGTGATTTTAAAATAGCAAAAACCAGTGTAAATAAACTATTTGTGAACAATTATCTGTAACAGACATTTTGAAAAGAGTGGTGGATATTGACGTTAAGCTTGTAAATTAGTACAATTTGGCAACTATATAAATCTTTTTACGAGTAGCACTAATTCTAACACTTTCAAAAACATTTATAAAATTATAAAGCGGTGGAACCTGATCTTGGCTATATTTACGTTTTCTTTTACCCTTTCGGTTCAAACATCGGATATCTGTCATAACTTTTCCATATATATCCAAAACAAATGTATCCAAAATAATTGAGCAGAGTTAACCTCATCGATGTTTATAATTTTAGTTTTTTATAGCGATGATAAAGTATTTAAATGATATAAAGTCTCTGTTGCTCATCCTCCGCCTAACCAGGTGAAAAATATCTTAAAAATGTATTATTAAAAACTAGAACATTTTGAATTTTTGTACCAGGACAATTTTTTTGTTGTCCAAAAGAGTGATTTCGAAAAGTCGAAAATTCAACTCCAAAAAATGGTATACGAGGTGGTGATGCTAGTTGTATCGCGCGTAGGTCTTACTAAAAAAGTGAGACTGCCACTGTAACGATCTTCGGTGCCATAAGCTGGTCAAAAACGTTAACAGTAAAATTATTTTTAAATCGTTAACAGATAATTTGTTTTATTTACTAAACGAATTTGATACCGGTTGTTCATTGCCAGCTTGTGGAGGGGTGGTGTTTTCAAATGTTTAGTAAACCTAGCTTTTACCACTTATGAAAAGTAAATGAAATGTTTGGTGGGACCTGAAGAATGATATTGAGGCAGGCAATGATACTTCTACCTTATGTTGACCACGTACTGATACTTCTACATCAAAGTGATACACTTTATTCAATTCAGTCAGTTACTTAACTTTAAATACTGTGTGTATGTTTTTTCAATACTTTTCATTCTTTCCATCATATATAGAGTAATCCCGGATTTTGCAGAAGTTAATTATAAAAATCTACACAAACTATGTTAATGGTATACATACATAGATAAAAAAATTCCATTAATTATGTCTATTTTCAAATGATTCCTTGCTTTGGTCCCCTAGAGCAAGCTGCTAGTGGTTAGTTATAAGCGATAAAACCCTGTCTACATTTGCATTGTATTTAAAAATATAAAGCACGTACTGACATATTTTTAAGAGTTCGAAATAAGCTTCAAAACTATACCATTTTATACTCGAATAATTTACAATTATCTATATAGGCAAGTATTTAATACTTGGAATTAACTCAGGTTTTTTTCATGCGACTTAATGTAGTCGAATACCTCTGTATACCATGTTTGCAATTTTCTTTTTAAACTCGTTGGCTCTGTTTTCGAAACTCGTATTTTGTTGGCTCTTAGTATGATTTGATGAATGATTCAATAATTTTTAAAATCTATTTAGAGATTTTCCCAGACGCCCGCACGATGATTGAAAAATAAGAAATAAGAATACTAGCGAATTATCACTAAAATTACCTGTAAATTAGAATAATGAAGTGATTTTGTTTTCTCAATTAATATCAAAATGGGCTGTCTAATATGAGGAACCCCAACTGGGGAACACACATTATTTTAGATTAACTTTGAAAAATTACTACTATAATCTAGCACTATTTTAACATCAATAGGGCACCCACCAAAAATAATAGTTAGAACACTGTCACTTGCTTGTTAAATATATAAGAGCTATGCAGTGTGCAGATGGCCAATTAAAAGACGGACCTGTAGCCGTGTACAAATAGGGATACTGTTCAGAAGCTTTCAAAGGACATTAAATCCACTAGCCGAACAGTCTCTAATTAATGTATGTATGTGTTGGTATTTATTTAAAAAAAAAAAAAAAAAAAGACTGTTCGATTTTCTTTACATTATACAAAGTGCTATGCATATTTCGAACTCCCAAATAAAATCTTGTAAGTCTTGTAAGACATTTAATATTTAAAAAAATATTGAATGAAACGAAATGATTTGTTTCTTCATATACGAAAGTTGTTTGCCTACTTGCTTGGGCATGCGACAATCGAGTATCTACCCCACTAACTTTAATCGTGAGTGCTGTGTCCTGTGTACGTAGTTTTCAAAATATATTATTGCATTGAAAATAATGTTGGACATCTTTGCTCTCAAGAATGACATTATTTCTAAAATTTCGGGATTTTATATTCATTCTAATCTCAAATTTGAAACATCTAAGAAATGGATAAAAATATAAAACAAATTTATTTGATAATTGGTAGAGTAGAGTATATACCAGTCCAGTTTTGCACCATGGGCCTTTGTGGCATTGAGTGCGGAATCCTCGTGGGTTCCGGCCAATTTTAATAATTTTTTTTTAATATACCAGTCAAATTTAACCAACAAATCTAACATAGTTTAAACTGCGCATTATTAATTCTTAGTCTTAAATTTAACCAACCGTTTTAATTAAAACTTAAATAGTAGTGTTCTGTATAGACACGCCATATAGGCTAATCTAAACAACTGTTTTAGCTAAATCGAGTTTCTGAAACTACCTCATACAAATCTTCAGAACTTTTGACAATCATAATAAAACAAAACAAACATTTACAAACAAAAGGTCAACGGAATCAAAAAAAATCAAATTTTTTGTTTCCAAATTGTATTTTCCTCTGGCTTCCCAACTTCTTTCTGGCACAGAAAATTGGAAATTCAAATAACAAAATTTCTCTGAATTTTTGAAGTTAATTTAAAATTAAATTGAATCTAAAAAAATTTTGATTTTCTCGATTTTCAATTCTTATAATTATTCCTAGAATTTCAACCTTTTTTTGAAAATAGAAATTGCTTCAAATTATAAACTGTTTCTGAATTTCTAGGCTCTCCGCCTAAATTTTTTTGCAAAGGAGTTATTTAAAAGTTTAACCGAATCAAGCATTTTGCAGGTTGGGAACATTTTTCTGAACAAGAAAATTAATATCGCTTCAAATGTCTAGGCTGAATATGCGAAGAATTTAATCAAAAGTTTAACTGAATCCAGGTAAATTGAGAAAATTATCTAGATTTCGAGCCCTCACAGTTGCCTGGTGATTTACAGAAAATTTGAAAAATTTAACCCAAAAAATTTCGAGCTACGATCATTGGTCAAAAATAAGAATTTTTTTGCATTCGATGGTGCTTCCTGGTACAATAAACCTATTTCTAAGAAGATGTAAATTCCAAGTGGTGTATTCACTTTTTAAAATTTCAAAGTATTGTGGTGACCCTAACTTTCTAGTTATCTAGGTAGTCAGCCATTCAAGGGTTTGTTTTAGATGGTTTCGTTTTTAAATGGAGTAATTTAGTTATCAAACTCTATTAAAAAGGACTAGAAAGGACAAATTATTCTACAGGCGGAAAGTACTTCCCAAGACCGGATGGCAACCTTACGTACGGAACCCTTGGGGCATAAAATTTATGCTTGACCGGAATTTATTTTGAATGGAAGTACAACATTTAAAATACACCGCAAACAGTAGGATACATGTACACCGTCAAAAATAAACTTAATTTTATTATACGCGCTGCCCCCTGTTGAGCAATAGATTAACTGTCTAAATAGCAGATAATAAATCTAGATATATAATGTTTTGGAAGTTTTTCTTGAATTCTAATTCGAAAAAAATTACAAATGAAATAAAGAATTTTAAGTTAAGTTCAAGTTGCTATTTGTTACCATAAATTGTTTGAGATCTAGTTGCAATTATTGTTGAATAAATTTATAAGAAGCCTGTAGCACAGACGTAATATATCTAGACGAATTATTGACGAATAAAGACGTGGTTGTATGTATGTATACTGCAATCGAGGAACCCCATTATCTATTTCTAAATATAATTGATATTTACTTATCAGTAGATGTAATAGATGCATTGCTATTACATACAAACCAATATTTCAATTTGTTTTATTTTTGTAATTTGATTATCTGGTAGTTTTTGATGATTATTTGGTTATTTGGTAACTTTTGATGATGTTTCTGCTTTGTATAAATAGATGGTAGTAATGAAAATTTTTAGAAAATATATTGGGTTCCTCGATATCCGACCAAACTTTCTGTCTCAATAATTCGTCTAGATATATTACGTTTGTGCTTGTAGTAATGATTAATAAAATTATGATTGATAGAAATGCTCTGTAAATATAGCTCGGAAGAATTAGTTCTATAGTTCTAGGTTTTGAAATGCTTAACTGTTACGTATTAGGTTTTAGGTAAAAGGTTGTAAATGATATTTAAACTATTCTCTTCACTATATTTAGTGGAAGCAGTTGATAAAAGTTGGCTGTTGGGAATCTGGCTGATGCTTTACAATCAAATCGAAAATTAAAATCAGATTTTCAATTCTAGATTGTATATAAGTAAGTTATGAATTATGTGGATATGCCGCAAAAATTCATAAACTATAACGAAGTTCACATCATATCTTAATTTCTTAGAAATCTACTATGACGACGTTGCGGAAGCAACATCTCTGCAGAGAGCAACGCTTTTGTAAAAGCATAAGTTGTGATTAGTTTTACTGAAATCAGTATATAAATCACTATTGAAATCATATCAACTGAAACGTAATTAGTGAACAAAAGTAGATTTATGGTCGTTTAGGATCTACCAGGATATGGTCAATGCTGTTTTTTTAAAAAAAAACTATTAATTTTGATTATAAAACAAAACATTTGAAACAACTTAGACACTAACATTTAAGATTTAATGAAATTATAGAAATAGAAATGTAGCAAAATTTGCGTATATGATGTTTCTACGAAACGTTTACAAAATTGTTGTTCTGTATTAGTGATATTTATTACCTGCATAAAACGCTTGATTTAACTTATGCAGTTTCTTTATTGTCAATTGTTCTAGAAAATATCAATTATGCTTCGATAAGTTTACAAAAATAGAAGTAAATTAATTAATAAATAATTACATAATACTCCATTTGGTTAAAAAATATCTGTCATATTTTAGCGGTACGTCGGGGTCTTGTGACTTGTTTCATAAATCATATACTCTACATAAATCATATTTGGTTAAACATAAAATTCTGTGGAGCTGATCCTAGAGATTTTCCCAATTGACCTTATAGTTGATGTGATAAAATGAACCTTCTCCATCATAAAAAAACACTCCGATAGTTTTGCGGATTATATCAGGGACCTACAACTTGGTTCTCTTTTAATATCCTTCCAAACAATAAATTTGGAATAATATAAATTTCCGTGGAACTGATCTTTGAGGTTTTCTCATTTGTTGAGTTAGAATGAACCTATATCAAAATTTGAAAGAAATATTCTCCAACGTTTTTGAGGAGCGTCAGTCTCTTACAACTTGAATCATTTATTGTATCTTTCTAATCAATTAATTTGGTTATAAATAAAATTTTGTGAAACAGGGTCTTATACAATGTTGTAGTTCATTTGCTTCCACATTATAAATTTGGTTAATAAAATACTGTGGAGCTTATCCTAGAAAATTTTCCAATAAGCCATACATATGATGGGCTAGAATAAACCTATCGTACCAAGAAAAAATAATCCCATGAAAATATGGGGAAATTTTTTCATGCTGGGGTCTATTCTATAAAATTTATAGGATCAGCTCCATAAGCGTGATTAATATACACACATAGAACAACAGTTTCGCAAATACTTCACAAACGCCAAATTTATTACGAAAACTTTTACTAAATTTTTTGTAAGAAAATTAGTAAAAACATCTCGAATATTAAAGTTTAATCGGATATCTTTTGACCGAGTCAGGAAAAGAATTTTGTTCAAATCTATTGAGAAAATCTAGATAACAATTAGGTGTTAGCCGCAGTGACTGAACAACTCACTACTAAAATACTGATTCATTCAAACCTACGTATGCATGACAATGTACATGAATAAAATTATAAATATTTTCATATAACAAAGATAAAAGATGTTGCATTATATCCCATATCAGCTTTCCGGAAAATGACTTTCAAAACATAAGTAACACCGATCTTCCAAAAAATCCTTTTCAATCAGTTACATGTTAAATTTATCTATATATACATAAATATACATAAATGATCAAAACCAGAACTTCTTTCAAAAATATGTGTATAAATAAGATGTATATAAATTTTTAATTCCGCCGGATAAAAGTATTAATTTCATTTCAGACATAAATCAAAACGAAATTTAACAGAAAATTAAAAAAAAAAAATAAAAAATTAATGAATCAATAGCATTTTCTTCGTCTCGACATACGTAAATAAAATTTACCAACATTTATAAATTTTTCATATTTGCAGCAGTGCGTACAAAATGAAATTCACAAGTATCAAATTGCACCTGATTTGAACCATGACTAATCGATTGCGTTGTTGTAATAATAAATAAAACTATTATGATTCAATTTGTACAAAAAAAAAATATGCGCGGGCAACAAGTGCACAATTTTCCCATCGTTGAATTTTCCAAAATTACTTTATACGATTTGATTTATTTATTTTTCGTATTATTCGACAAATTTGTTCCCTCCATATCGTTCAGCTTTATAGTTGGTGTAAATATGATACTTTTAACAGTCGTGACCTAAAATATATAAACACCATAGCATACAAGTGATTTTTTTCCGATTGTGATCGTCGAAAGTGTATTTGCCTAAATAATATCCGTCACGGCTAATTGATCACCCTCGTCATTTCGACTTTTTTTATTTTTTTTATTTCGTTAACATAATCACACTTTAATATAATAACTATTATTGAATTGTATGTATATATAATTATACAAAACGGTGGATATTTTTATAATTTAAGGGTAAGCACGAATATACGATTACAACACAATAATCGCTCGATAAGGGTGACGAATGATATGAGAAATTTCTGTATCTACATATACATATATGCGCGTATATCATGTAATTTCATACTATTGTGTAATCGGATATTTTTTGTCATTGTTGTTGTTGATTTAAATCAATGAATATAAACTAATTAAGATCTTAATAACAGCAATTGATTCGATGTTTCAGGAACAGGAACAAAACATAATATATGATTGATGATTTTTGAATTGAATACGACAGGATTTGATGTGCGTGTGTTTGTGTAAGGTGGTTTCTTGTTTTTTTTTCTCGTGAAATTTGATGCTCCCTAAAACATCTAAAGTAACAAAACATATTGTTTTTGGATTTGTAGTTGACTAAATTCTCATGGGAATCTATAAAAGTTAAATTTATGACCTGTTATACTAATTGCTATATACTTGGGTCTATGTTATGACAATGACCATTACGCTTTTAATGACACAGAACATATCCTATATATAGTCTTTTCATTTTTGGAATTCATTTGGCTCTACCACACACAACGTGTGTTTTGCTATGTAATTGCTTCGCAAAGTCGACTAAAATTTAGTACCGAATTTTTTTTTTTATATAATTCTGTTTCCTATAATTTATAAATAATAAAAAAAAAAAATTCTCGATACCATATTTTTGCCAACCATTCCCAGCACTCACATAGTAAAACACACGAAAAATACTCTTGCATCAGGGCAATTTCTGTTTTTATAAATAAGTTTTTTCTAGAATGATGGAATGAGCAAAGTGGGCTGAATGGTTAGCATAATATGAGATTCCTGACACTTTATAAAAATGCTCAATTAATTGATCATTGCTCGAAGAGAAAGGCTGGATGGTGTTTTATTGCTGGTTCGAGTAAGTTGAGTATTACTGAAAATGTCGTCCACATACTATTATTTTTCTAATTGACCATCGGACGGTAACACTTCGACTTATAAAACTAAACAAAGATTTGCTATTTGTATTTATGACGTAAACATTTAGGGTTGCAACTCTTTTGACTTATGACTATATTTAAAATGTTCATAAATAATACTCACGTTTTAATTTTTCTAGAGGTTCATGTAATCCAGGTGTATGAGGCACCACCGTATGATGATGATGTGCCCCAACATCGTGAGCACTATGATGTAAATGACTTAATCCACCGCCACCACTACTTGGCATTAGACCAGTAATAGCCGACGAAACACTAACAGCAGCCGCCACCGAATCATGTATCGAATGATGATTATGTAAATGATCATTACCACCACCACCACCACCGCCACCCGTATTATTTCCACCACCACCGCCACCACCCCCTCCTCCACCACTTCCGACCAGATCTTGTAAACATAGCCCCGAATCGGATATATTATCAAGACCTCCGCCCCGCTCCATTATCGTTGGGGGGAAAATGGTGGAGAAATGTTGTTGACCACTTCCGCCGCCGCCGCCTATAGATGGTGGTGGGAAATGGTAATTATTGTAACCACGCAAAAAAAGGGTTTTGTTGGATTTCTCTTTGAACGGATCCAGCGAAAATTCTGAAAATAAAAAACATAAAAAATGTCTGCTATATTAAATCCGATCTCCATAAAAAACCAATTTATCATACATAAACTAGATAGAACTAGAAAATAATATACATCGAGAGAATGAAAAACTATTGATTCTTAAAAAAATTAGTTTTCTTTCCCAATAACAAAAGTTTGTTGTTATTGGAGATTTATATAAATTATATTTTAAAAATTATTAACTTTTTTGTTAGTATCGTGTGTATGTGTTTCTGTGTGTGTGTTAAGCTTTTGGCTATATATGGTATATACTTGTTCATATAAGCTTTAAGCACGATACATATATGTATACATCGAAAAGTTTTTTTTTCCCAAACAGCATTTAATGACATTACACCCACATACACCTATAACATACATACCATACATATATGTATGTACAAGTCGAAAGAAAATTGGAAGAAAAGTGGATGAACGAAAAACGTAAATAAACTAAAATACAAGTGTATTAGGGGTTACATAAATATGTACTAAAAATACATTTATATATAGAAAATAAATACATATATTTTATATTTATATAATTTTCTCTACTTATGTATTATTATATGTATGTATGTACATATATATAATTTGGAAAGAGACTCCGCCCCCAAAATGAAACGAAACGAGAAAAAAAGAAAATGTGAAGATGAAAATATAACAATAAAAAAATTTCCTAACTCACAAAAAAAAAAAATAACAGACAAAAGCAACAACAATAACAACAAGAAAAGCAAAATGAAAATGATGATTTTAAGAGAAGATAAAATTTGCGTCCCGACAAATATATATATATTTTTATCTCCCGCCATTATGATTTTCACCATTTCAGAGTAGTTTTTCTTTTGCTTATTTTTCATCTTGTATTATTTGTATATATATATATATATATATATATATATATATATATATATATATATATATATATATATATATATATATATATATATATATATATATATATATATATATATATATATATATATATATATATATATGTATATATATATATATAAATATATATATATATATATTTGAGAGAAAATTGCTGCCACGCACGCATCTATGAAAATTGGATTTCAGCCGTGAATTATCTCTGGAGATATACTGAGACACATAACCAAGACATCAAATCTATGCGTGTGATCTTTGTAAAACTGCAGCATTTGTAAAGTCGCAACATTTTGAATGTATCTGAGCAATAGTCTGACTGACATTCACTATTCGAAAATACGAGTATAAGCGCACAGCACGAAATTTTCTATTAAATACAAATTTTAAGAGATAGTGCTGGTTTGTTAAAGATGCAACGAAAAGTAACATGAATTTTGAAAAATATTTAACAAAATGTATCAAGCAAATTAATGAAAATACTAAAATTTGACTAGATTTTGAGATCGTATAATCATAATTATTAATATTTTTAACACTAATAAAATTATTAAAATTTTAAAAATTAATTTAGTTCGCACAATTATTCAAGTCTATTCTTAGAATACTACGGCATTCTAAAATATCTTAAAAATCTTAAAAGTTTTGTGTTAAATTTTTTTAAAATTCTTAAGATTAGTCGAAAGTTATCATATTTTTAAAATGTTTAAATTCATAAAATTCTTAAAATTCTCAAAATTATTATCTTTATAACAGAAGAGTTTACAAAATTCTTAAAAATACCAAAATTATTCAGATTTTCTCATTAAGTTCTCTCAACAATTTTAAATATTGCTAAAATATATAAGTTCATAAAATTTTTAAAATTTAAAATTTTAGATTATCATTATGAAATCTTAACATTCACAATATAACTAAAATTCTAAAATTCATCAGATACTTAGAAATCTAGTCTAAAGTTATCATATTTTTAAAATGTTTAAATTTATAAAATTTTTAAAATACTCAAATTTATTATCTTTCCAATTAATCAATTCGCAAAATTCTTAAAAATACCAAAATTATTCAGATTATCAAATTTATTAACAATTTCTTAATATTACTTAAATTCAGCAAATTTTTAAAATTCTTAATTTTAAATTAAGATATGAAATTTTAATCTTCACAATATGTACTAAAATTTTAAAATTAATATTATTCTTAGAGTTCTAGTCTAAATGGTTAAATTCATAAAATTCACAAAATTCTTATCTTTCCAAATAATGTTAGAAACCACCAAATTCTTAGAAATATTAAAATTACTAAATTGCTAAATTGTTTAATAACACCAAATTATTTATGATTATGGGTTCTTAATCTTAATTATATGTATTAAAATTCATAAGGATCTCAAAAAATATTTTAAAATATTTTGAAATAATTAAAATACTAAAATTGATTAAATTCTAAATATTGGTAAAAAATTCATTGAATAGTGAAAATTCTTAGTATTTTTAAAATACTTATCCTGCTTATTAATATTCTTAAAATTACGATAATTCTTAAAAGCGATTCCTAAATTTTTTTAAATTATCAAAATTCTAAAAATTATGGTTAAGTTCATAAAATTAGAACTCCTAATATTCTAAAGATTCTTATTATTCTTTTATTAAACGTATTGAAATTTGTATAATTTTTATCGTTTCTAAAATTCATAAATTTAACTAAAATTCTCAATAATCATATAACTCTTAATATTAGTAACAAATTTAAAATTCTTAAAGTTCTCAATATAATCTAAAAAAATATGCGGAATAATATTAACATTTGAAAATTTGTAGCAAAATTACAACGGTCGATTCTCTCGCCATATAATTTACAGATAAATATTTTATTGAATCCTACAGATTTTGAAACCCACCAACCAAAAATTTATTTTCGAAAAGTATAATCCAACGACAACATCAACTATGTAGTTGTTATTATTTATAAGTTATAGTAAACAAATTTTAAAAAACATTAAATTTCAATACCAAATTTTATTTGATTTTCCCAAGCACTTACATAATAGAATACACGAAAAAGTACCTAGCAGTTTCATAAGACAATTTTTCATGTATTTTACTGTGTGAGTGCTAGAAAGGTCGACTAAAATTTAGTATCGAGAATTTATTTTTATTATTTGTAAATTATAGTAAATAAAAAAATTAAATTTCAATTCCAAATTTTAGTTGACCTTGCCGAGCACTCACATAGTAAAACACACAAAATGTTGTCTGGCATTGATGTAAGAAAAGTTTTCGTGTGTTTTACTATGCGAATGCTTCAAAAGGTTGAGCAAAATCTGGAATTGAGATATTTTATTATATTTTTTATAATTATTATTGAATGGATTATATTTTTGTATATAATTTTGGCTGTGACAGTAGAACAGTTTTTAGATTTTTATTTTTGACTGATTACTAAAATTGATAATTTGAAGATCAAATATTTGTAATGAGTTTCGCTGGTAAATTTTTGATTGAACCTTCAACAATTAAAAAATTCACGCTAAACCTGGACTAAACCTTCCCATATAGCTTGATGAGTTCTTCATTATCTTTGAGACCGTGAAGCTGTTTATTTGTATTATCCATTCAGCTGAACAACGACAACAATACTCATAATAGCACAGAACTCAAGTATTTTTGAGTATCTTCTATAAAATTCAGACTAATTGAAAATTTCCTCACAGCTCACCATTTGTTAAATACAGATGGAGTTCGACATTATGGGTCCAGATCGAGTTCGATATTATGGGTCTAACCTATATATATATATATAATAGTGGAACTAGTTTTAAAAAGTATTTTCAAATCGTGTACCTTGCCGTTACAATTTATTTTCCATTGCGTATCAAACTACCCTTATAACTTACCTTACAAAGCATATATGTATGTACATTTTAAAACAATACGTCTGTGTCATATATATATAAATGCATATACCATAGTTTATATATAATCCATATATATATATTTTGAAATTATGTTGTTTTTGGATATCCATTTTACATTTTTAATTTTTATTAGTTATCCTCGTGCATATACTCAGTACAGTAGTACATACGAGTATATACGTAAATTTTTGTTTGGAAAATTCGTTATATTTTTATACATATATACACACATACACGAATATATACATAGATTATGTAGAGATTTAATAAAACAAGGAGAGAAAAATTCTTTTTTTTTTATTAAACAAAAACCGATATTTTATCAACAATATTTTGAATGTTCACACAAAAATTTATGTACAGTATAGGTATACACATATATATTTATAACGTATATATAGATATGTAATATATGTACATAGAGCATAAGTAGAGAAGACAAAACAAATCCCAAATATCGTATATATATAAATTATATTGAATTTTTTTGTTGATATGAAGTAGATTACAGATATGTACCATAGGTTTGAAAGTCAAAACCATTTATAAAATTTTAACAAAATTATTTCGTTTATTTTTTGAATTAATAATTAAATTATTTTGTGTATAATGGTAAATTTATATTTTCTGCTACTTTTAGCATAATATACATACAAACATATAATTTATAGAGTTAGGAAATTATAAGGGGAATTATACCATAGATAAAACGCAAACAAAATTAGATTTCTAATATATTTGCCTATTATATACAGCAACAAACAATATCGATAAAATTGAACTCATTATAAATTTTAGTTGCAAAGTCAAATTTTCCTAACGTTTTTTTAAAATATAATTTTTTTATCTGTCATGCTATACCAAAAAAATTAAGATGTTAGAATTGAAATGGTGGAACATTATTGACAATTCAGCAATAACACACGAGCCTACAAATATCAACGCAACTTTCAATTCTATAGGAGCGAAATTGTGCATTACTATACGGAGAAACAAATCTCCATCGATTTCTGTAATTACAAAATATTTATTTTGTGTTTGTGGTTCCCATAGCTCGATGGAATAATTCCCATAGCTTGTTGAACTGTTAAGGAATCGTTATTTTTATCTCCTTATAGAAATATGAACAGTTTTTATTTATATTCAGATCAAACATTATTTTGTCTTAAATATAACACTAACCATATGATATACCATAACAAATAATGGCACAATCACGGCAAAATAATTGATTAGACTTGGTCACCACACAAAACCACGTTTGGACATTATATATATTAGAAACATTTTTTGAATATAGGGATCAACCATTAGGCATCATTTTCAAATCCAATGCCAAATATTTGCTTTCCGACTCAACGTCATATTCTTAGTAAAAAAAAATTATGTAGATATAAGAATTAAGAATAATTCAAGAAGTCAAATTATAAATTATAAATTCGAGCTAACTTAAGAAAACAAATTAGAAGCCAAATTCTAAGAAATGTTGGAATTTAAATTTTAAGTCATAATTATAATTCTGAGAGATCGGCGCTAAGTAGAATATTATGTTGAACGCACGTGTATAAGCCTACATACACGCTTACATTCAATATATTATTCGAATTCTAGTTAAAAGCAGACAGCTATATAATGTTAAATCCATTTGCTTTGATACTTCCCAAAAAAACTTATTAAACATATTTAGTTAAAATATGTATTTGGAATTGGTTACTATTACACAGACTAATACGATTGTACGATTGTACGATTAAGGTTAATTAAATTCTAAAAATTGCATTCAAGTTTTGAGTTTAAAAATTTGTAATTTGTAAAATTTGTAATGCCAACAGCACGAGTGGGTTGAGATAGCGTTGTACCGCGGTTGGCTAAATAACTAGTTGTTATGCAAACGCGAATTTTATAATATGTATGAAAAGTTATTTAAATCACTAAAAAGTAACAATGAGAACCAATTTCTAACAAAAAATCCTCAAAAAGTACCAATAGGTTATTTTATTTTCCTCTCCTGTCTTGCTCCGAACGATTAAGTTATTTTAGTCTTAGAATTCTTATTATTTGCAAAACATGCTCGGCGCTAATCTGATCGTTCATAGAAAGAGAATTCAGTTTGTTTGTTGAATAAAGATATTGTTCAAGAACAATTACAAAGAACAAATGATAAAGCCGAGTTCGAGAATAATTTGAATTTATAAGCCTCTGTTACGTTTTCTGTTGTTAGCGCATCTTGTAAAGGTTTGTTGAATAGAATCTTAACTTTCAGCTGAAACGATATCGAATGTTTTATTTTAAGGCAATTACCATTTTTAATTATTTGTCTACTAGATTGACATTGAAGGGACACGGTGTTAGCCGATGGCGGATTAATATTAAAATTAAAATATGTTTTGTGGGCCGCATTATGGGTACTCCGGGCCGTGGGGTTCGTATATTAAATAAAGGCCTCCCAACAAATGTTTTCTTGAGTTTGTTTTGAAAATTTAAAATTTGAAATCTCTAAATTTGTGAAACTCAAATATTGGAAAAAATTGGAAGAATGCTTCAAAATTAAAAAAAGATATTGAAAATATATTGAAAATTTTCATGAGCGGTTAAACATTCAATTTTTAAAAATTTAATATTTCAAAAATTATATCTTCAGAATTGTATACATGTAGTTCGGTAACTCGAGAATTTTTAATTTTTCAAAACCATGAATTGTAAACGTCAAATTATATTTCCAAAATTTCAAAATTTGGAAATTAGATTTACAAAAATAACAAATTGTTTATTTTTAGATACCGATCTACAAATTTCACTAAGAATACGTACGGTATATCTTGGATCGATTGAATAAATAAAATTAAAAAACCTATATATATTATATTCGAAACCAATTTTGTTAATTCTGGATCTTATTAAATTTTTTCGAATTTCTTTTTAAATTGACGGGGTTTATATTTTTGCAATTTATGCAATTAAGTATTTCACCAATGTATTTTGAACTTTATTCAAACTTAAATTGTTGTGTGTTGTAATTGTTATGATTAGCTCATTAGAAAAAATATATTTTTTATTATAATTCGTTTCGCGCCTTTCCAATAAGCATGTCAAATAGATAGAACCCATCACATCTGGACTGCCTGTATAGCATCGTTGTCAATCACAATAAGGAAGTTGAATAAGATACTTAATGCCAGCTTTAAAGCCTTTCTAACTTAACCAACATATAGTTGGCATATAGCAACCTTGTTAAAAATGGCTCCCACTAAAATGTATTTGAAATCACAAAATCAACTTAAAAATTGCAAAAGTTTAAAATTCAACTATAATTCATCAATTTTAAATCATATAAACACATCGAAGTATTCTTTAAAATTGTGTAATTTTGATAAATATTATAAAATTCAAATGTTCAGCGCAGAATTGATTTTTTAAATATTTTTAAGAATTTGAAAAGTATCTAAAACAAGATGAAATTTATCGAAGTTCTCTCACGTGAAAGTTTGGGTATTAGTTCGGAAATGTTTTAAAAATTATTAGTGAATTTTAAAAATTTACGAAGATTCTAAAAATTTAATGATCTTAAATTTAAAAGATTACCGCCATAAATTGGAGATATACATGATCGTTTAATATTCGAATTTTAGATTTTATCGTTAGAATCCGATACATGAAAATAAGATTAGAAATTTTGAGTTTTAAAAATTTTAAAAGAAATTTTAAAAACTTTAAAAATTTTGAATTTTCAAAATCTAGTCAAAATTTAAAATTGTTTACGTTAAATTTCCTTCCCTTATAATTTCGTAGAATGTGATAAGATTTCAAAATTTATAAATACAATTTTATTGTTCAACTTGTCATGCCACGAGAGTAGCCAAAAGTTGCTATGGTAGTCATTAGAAACCACATATTACGAGTATTACGACCACATAACCAAACTGTTATACCGTTTTATTTAAAATACCGTCGCATTTAGCGTCTAGATGCCGCCCTCGTTAGCACAATAAGTAGCGTGCTTGGTTTGTTATTCGAGGGTATCGGGTACGATTCTCGGTGGTGACCAAAAAATCATGGTTAGGTGTTTTTAATGTGTAAGTATATTTGTTTCAAGTATAAATTTCAAGTATGCAACTACCATTAAGTAAAAATTCTTTTGCCATTAACCAAATTCTAGGTGTAAGTTTAAGTTAATTTGTAGATTTGAATAGTTTAAATATTTTTTAAAAGCATAACTCGTTTTACACTGTATCGAATGAACATTTACGCGTCATCTTTAATTTTCTACCTCGACGTGTCGACAACCTGTAGGCAACGTCAATAATGTAGACAATTCCTGGAATAATTTTTGTAGGTTGCAATACAGTTGGTGATATTTGAATACAACTTTCTTCAATAAGGTTTATACATCGCAAAAAAAGTGTTATAAACCGGTAAAAAGTAGGTCTTTAATATAATCGAGGGATATCTGACTATGACCGTGCCATAAAATTAAGTACATCCTGTCTTTTTTAGAAGGCTTAGATTTAGTATCGCTCACCAGCACCAGTAGGTATGGGGTAGCCTCATTGTCAATTATAGAGAAGGTGTGATTTTTCAAAAATTGGCTCCTCTGAAAAAATCCTTTGAAAGAACAAAATTAACTAAAAATTAGATAAATTTTTCAAAACTTCAAAATCTAAATTTTGATAAAATTTTGTATAAACGGAACTTTGTGTATTTCCAAAATCTTGTTTTATAATTCGAGTGGTATTTAAGCGTTTAACATCCGAATTTTAACAATTTAATATTTTTAATTTTATCTACAGAATCGTCTAAAATTTAATTAGGAAATTTAAAAGTTTTAAAAAAATTTAATTTTTTAAAACCGAGTTAATAATGAAAATTGTCAAAGTTGATTTCAAATGTCGATTATATTCAAAAGAACTTTAAATCTAGATATAGGTAGTTTCAATTATGCTCTAGAAGAGGACTTTTGTAAATAATTCTGTGATTTTTTTGAGAAACTATAGTTAACTGCAAAAACATAATTTTTTCGCATTTAAAACAGAAATGACTGCAATTCAAATAAATTAAAAATATTTAATAGATTTGTATTCTATAAACATAACAATTTATTTAAAACTTTAAATATTTTTGTTTTGTAAATGGTAAGAAATTTTGAAGATTTGGAATATTTATCTGAAAATATATCGTTATTTTCATGAACATCGTCAACATTTCAGTTAACTCAACGAAATCACCGAATTATTGCATCGAATTTTTATATAATTATAAGTTTTGAGCAAAAAATTAATAAAATAGTTTGAGATCCGGGCTCTACAGTAAAATAATACATTATCTTAAATGAAATATGTCTTTATGAAATAGAATGCCATCTATTGAGCAATAGACTCACTAAATAAATAGCAAACATAAAATGTATGAATATATTTTTGTTTAAGAAATGCGGGAGTTGGAATTATTGATTTATCTAACTTACCCCAAATTATTTAAAGGAAATTAAATTAAATAAATGTAATATGAAAATCATAAGAAAAAATTCTAACTATAAATATACAAAACATATTTGAAAATATTTGATTACCTGTTTTGATGTTTCGAATAGCATCCATAATGAAGAAGTAGTTTTCTGGACGATACGGATGCGCTCAATATACTTCTCTATATATAATTATAGATATATATAGTTTTACGATAATTATGGATTCAATTCAAAAACACATATATGAAACGATCTAAAAATAGAGAGAGAGAAAGATAGATAGTGAGATGGAAATATATCCAAATTAGTTTTTTCGGTTTCAAATATATTTTTGTTAACATAAAATAATTTAATTGTGCGCGCACCGGGGTGCGAAAATATCAAACTCATGCCAAATGAAATCAAAAAAAAAAATAAATGTATTTCCCCGACGGAAAATTCGCATTATATTTTATTGCCAATACACGCAATTATTCTAATTGCGCGCTCATTTTAATTAATCAAACACACATATCGTATACGATACATATGCGCGTATATATATATATATATATATATATATATATATATAAGATCTCCGAGACGTTTTATATACACAAAAAGATGAAATAAAATATTTTATTTTACACACAAAAATGCTGTAAAACGTTTTGTCACCATTAAGCAAATATGATGACGGTAAATAAAAATATAATTTACTGTTCTACAAATATAGAACATATATATACAGAGGTTGTGTCTTGAATAAACTTAAAAAAAAAAATTATATTTTTTATTATAAATTGATAAGATTCTTGAAACATTTTTTATTCATGCTACAAAGTTTTTTTTTTGTGTCGTTTTCTGATATAAGTGCGAATGGGCACAAAGACGCGCAGACAAATCAAAAGATGATAACCTACATATTCTCTTTTTGACTAAGTATGCATACCAACGAAGGTCGATAAATATAGAGTTCTTGAAGAATGGTTTAAACTGCACTTAATTATAAATAAGCCATTTCGCTAGAGTGCAATAAATTAACATATACACCCAAACATAACACAAAACACAGCATACCCATATAAACGATGGAACAAAGTATCGTATACTATACTGTCTGACAGATTTTCATTTTTTTTTTGTTGCTGTATATGAAAAATGTTGGAAAAATAACCCAAACGAAGAATAAAATTTCACTTTGTATAGTATAAATCTACTGAAAATGGTGTTAATATTTATATGGTTTTCCATTTTTGTTTTGTTTTTTTACTTTACTATCCATTCATACCTGAGGAAAAGTGGTTAGTATATATACGGCGAAGTTTGTGCGGTGGAATTTTTTTTTTATAAATAAGAGAGGATGGAAACAAATAAATAACAACTATCATATTATTTTTTGTACAGCTTCTTAAAAAAATTTCTAGGATATATGAATCATGTACTTATATACAGAAGGAAAAACCCATAAAATAGTAGAAATTTATTGCCGTTTTACTATTATTTGTTTTAATTTTCCCGCAAAGCTTTATACAGTGAATGAAATTTATATTCTAGTGGTCAGTTTTTATTTATTTTAAAAATTATTTTTGAGCTTTCTAAGTACCTACCTACATATACATACTTAGTTATATATACGAAAGACATGTTATTCAAATCCTCTTCGACAAACGTATTATACAAAATAATTTAATACCTAAGCGAGTCGATATACGTATACATACTTTTTAAATATAATTTATTGGCATTGAAAAGACTTCAAATCTCTTATCAATTTATAGCTTTCTACATATAAATACTCTAGATATATACTTGTGGATTTGGGAATAGATTTTCGTGAATGAAAATTGTATTATTTTTGAAAATAAAATAAAAAATAAAAAAACTAATAAAAATTGTTGGACGTGATTATTAACGGATTATTTAGAAAAACAAAAATTTTCACTTTTCACAAAAATAGACGACGACGATACCGATATTATGTATATAGGAAAAACCTAATTTTGTTTGCTCTATATACGAAATGACACGTTTTAGTTTTTAGATCTACATATATACATACATATGTATGTATATAGATAATTATGTATGCGGTTATTTTAAATGTTTTGATTAGATTCAAGTGTATATTTATAGAATTAGTAGTGTTTTTACTTAAAATACAGCACTTCAAGTCTATAAAAAATTAAAAAAATGTCAACGGCGTGCGGCAGCTCATAAAATGGGATATGCGGTATGATTCTTCGAAATTTTTTTAATTTTTATGGTCGCAAGAATATATTTAGATGAATGTTTTTGGTTGTACATAAATAAAACAAAAAGTCAGGATTAGATTTAAGTATTTTGACCGAGTTTTGGTTTCTGATTATTTTTCTGATCGAAGTTGTTAAAATTTATCCTATATACAAACGTTATAAATTTCAATGTCAACGTAATGTTTGATTAATTCAATAAACATTCATTCGATTATGGTTACTCGGCAAAATCAAAACAATATGCTCGAATAGTTCGAAGAAGCTGAATCAAATCATAATTTTAGTTATGCTAACCATCGCTTGAAGTTGATATTTTTAAATTATATTCCCAAACAATTGGCAACAAGAATAATTATTGAGAAATCCCGCGTACAATTTATTCATACCAATTTTTTATAATTTTCCCTAAATGTGCAGAGGGCAAGAAAGTGTTCTAATTAGCCCAAGAAAACACTCAGAACTGTTGAGTATAAAGATCGTATTGATGTGGGGCCATATTCTTGTAATTCAATCAAATAAAGACCTCCATAAAAATTGTAAGAATAATCACGTTTATCGAATAATCTCCTTACCAAATAAATTATTATCAAATTGTCCAACTATATTTCCAGGTTTTTTACTTTTTTTTGGTTGGTATGAAATATATATTTAAAGATTAAGATACTTATTTATTTATAGACAAATAGTTACAAAGCCAAAATACGATTTGTTATATAGATGAAGGCGTATGCGAAAATGAAACTCGGCTATCTTATAACAAACGAAAATTTTCTCTGCAGAATTTCAAGAATATACATCAAAGTAATTTTTTGTTTGAAATGACGTGTTATGGCCGATTATAACCGATTGAATATTAAGAATACGAGGAAATGATTTTTCTTGATCCAATAGCCTTCGAAGAACGAGTTGGGAATTTTCACATAAATTTCTTATGGAAACTTCAAGAACATTGAGGGCTAAACTCGGTTGCGGCTTAAATAAAATTTTAAAAAGACATATTTATACCAATAATTAATAATAACATGCTAACATCTATAGGCTATACAGGACTTTTTTGAATCATCCTATTAACATGATTCCACTGAATAGCTAGACTCCTATATATAAGGTTTTTCACTACAGCGGCCATTTTGAATTAGAGCCACAAAAATTGAACTTGATGATGCCGACAGTATATGGTGTCAAATGAAATGAACCGCGATACGCATTTGCTTTACATTTCATGGCTGTATATAAATGATGTTAGATGAATCTGTGCAACAATGGAAACCGGTTGAAGTTTTTTGAGTTTGGCACTATAATGATTTAAAATTGACAGTATTCATTTTTGTTCCAAAAACCGAATCCATTGGTTTTTTCAGATCCTTTATTACGTGATCTGCAGAGCCCCGCGAACTTTGTGTCTAACAAAATTCGACCTATTTTATTTGTATCTAAAATTTCATTTGGGACTTCGACCTACAAGTTCTGCCAACATTTCGGATTTAGTTTGTGTCGGATTTTATTAAGATAGGATAATATAGGGCAAGCAACACTTATGCGACTCCAAATCTTTGGACTGAATTACAGACTTTTTATTTCACAGTATATACTATTCAGGCGGTTTACGAAAAATCTTCTCACGAGGAACATTTCAATTTCATCTATTTATAGTAATTTAGTCAAATCGGTATATTAGGCACTCGCAGCATTAGACTGTATTTATTACCAAATATGTATTAAGAAAATCGGACCTAAACCAGAATAATTTCCAATGTTCCAAAATAAAATTGTGATTGAGTTAGTTAATGTGTTGATGATTAATCCAAGATAAAAGTTGAGCATGTCAGGCATTCCGTTACAACACTCAGTATAGAACATCTAACATGTTAAAAGTGGATAGTTGTACATATCTATAAACCAAATAGAACAATATTCTGCAAATGTTTTATTTATTCTGAAAACGATTACAAGAGGAAGCTAGTTAATCAGTTACTATATTTAACCTTTGGTTTAAGATAATTACGGAAAAGATGGAGATTTAGTATTACAATCTATAGTATATAATATATCACTCGCAAATTTACTAAGCGTTACGAATCAAACAGATTAATGAATTACTTATATTATCAGGACAACCAAATACAGAGCTGCGAGGGCATCATGATGGCAGAATATTAAATTTGAATGCGACTCAATATGATAGAAAATAATTAAAAAATAAAATACGGAGACAGTGGTGATACCTTCCTCAAGAATATTCAATCAATTCAAAGTCAAATATGCAGCATATATATAAATAACAGCCCACCATGTTTTGCAATTAAGTTTAGCACTATAGCTAACTATAATATAATGTAAATATAAGGGAAAGAGGTTTGGTATCTCCAAAGTAAAAGCGATAAGAGTGTTTTCTATTTCACGATAAGAATATTATTTAGTCTTCACTGATAATTAAAAATAAATTGAATGAGGTTAGTTAGAAAAATGATCATCTGAGAAACCAAAACTGCAAAGAAATTCCGCCTTAAAATCTTCATACAAAATAACTAAAGGATTTCCTTTTGCAGTTTGAGTTATAAGAGGAATTTCATTACGTTGAACCCGATCAACTGGAGTCGTTAAATACGTTAAATAAAGTTATGCAACATATGTAATTTATTTACGTGTTGTTTGAGGCAGAACAGTGTTTTTGTGAAAACCTAAATTTGAAATAATAATTCTACATATATGTATGTGTACGAATAAATTCTAACATTAATTAACTTTTATATACTTATTCGCATATCCTTAGTATAGAGTTTCAAGTCAAAATTCTGATGAATATGGTATGCCTGGAAAGAGAAATAATTTTTGTTGTATATTGAGACAGAAAGGTGTTTTATGGCAAGCAGTTTATCTAATATAAATAGTTTCTACATAATCTACTTATGTTTAATGGAATGTGCAGTGACAATAAAATCTGCATTGTTGTATTGCAAAATTTATCAAATCATGGATGGTATATCACTTCAAAAATAGAATAAGTAAAAGTACTTGCTTTTGCTTCTCGATTTATATTGAACTGTTGTCCGCACTCACTCTAAGCAATTGTCTGCGGGTCTCAAAATCTCAAAGCAATACAATTTCCTATTTCAATAAGTAAGTTTTGTGTAGACTTCATGAAATGTGAAGGAATAAATTAAATCTAACCTAAGATCATGATCTTAGACCCGATAATTTTAATCCCATAGGGATTATATCATAAACAACGAATTATAATTTTATGTCATTACTATAAAATTTCTTACTTTATAAAACATATACCGTTTCCAAATTTCGAGTCTATTCGAGTATAATGTACAGAGAAGGAAAAAATGTTTTAAACTATTTTCAAGAGACTATAAACACTGGGTCTTCCGTGATTGTTTTGTTTGAATTTTGATAAGAATATACAATGAATTAATTTAAGTGTACAGATTGCATTAAAAGTTAGTCACATTTGAGATCAACCCGTACCATCATAACCCATGTGTGCGATAAAATTGATTACTTAGTTAACTTCTAAGAACGAATTGTCGTTAACTCTACCAACACTTTACATAAACCACACCTAAAATAATAAAATATTTTGTATGACTATTTTGCGACAAATTTATATATAAATCGATAAATTAAATCAACACGCGACATTAAATCAAAATTTTAACTAATTCAGCTCAAATCACAAACAAATAGTATTCAACGTTTGGTATAAATTACAAGTATATAGAGTCAGGAGTGCACCGCAGAATTTACCTCTCAAGAATATAATTAAATATTTTGATAAGAAACTTATATATGTATGCTATCAGATATAGCGGGCGTATTTCAATGATCACGACGTATATGCTTTCAGATAAATTTTTAAAATATTTATGGGAGCACTGTGACTACAAGGCTAGATCGCTTTAAGTCATTATTCTTTTATGTATACAAACTTACATGCAGCTGAATTATTACAATTTTAGTCATACAAATATTTATATAAATATAGTATAAGCCGCAATACTCTATAGCCTAAGTAGAGATTACGCAAAATTAAAACATCAATGTAGCTTAATACCCATAATATGCACAATTTACAATATCCTAGTTTAAATCACAATAATCAGAATGTTTAAAACATTTCGATAAATTCTCTAAAAATATTCGCGTTAATTACTTACTAATTTAAAAGATCAAAATTCGTATTATTAAAATTATAAAAATTATAAAAATGAAGCGATTGAGAGTGGGAATTAATTGGCCACGGTAGTGGCCAATGAATTCCCACTCTCAATCGCTATGAGAAAATAGCCGTCTCTACAAAAACTTATAGACGTACGATTTTTTATTTATTTTATTTCCCTTTGAAGTTGTAAAAGCGACATATTTCTTTATGTAATGGCAAAATTCCATTGATCACAAACTCAATAGTTATACGAAAATTGCCATCCCTACTAAAGATTGGACATGCGTTTTGCTCTTCCTTTCATTTACATTGAAAAATTCGTGAAGACAGACCTTTATTTATGTTGGGACAAACCCCACTAATCAAAAAATTTCCCGTGCTGCCCAATAGAGTACAAACTAAATCGCTAAGATAAATAGCGAACTCTTGAACGGCTTGGTCAGAAGAATTTTTTTCTATAGAACTAAATTAATTTTAAATCATAAAGAAGTCTGGGATGGTTTATAATTTTCCTGAAATGAATGTGTGGGTTAGTGTGGTTAGATATATTCACGCTGCATAAAAAGATGTTAATAATGACAGTAACCGAGCCAATAAAACGAATAGATAAAAGCACAAATGTATCCTTATATATAATGTTTCAATAATGGATATGTGTTTTATGGCTTTTGAGTTCAAAAATAGTGGGTCAACTAGCGGTACGAATAAAATGAATATATATTATTATTGATACAAATACGATCGTAGGCGCCCTACAATAGCTACCAGGAGCTCATGAGTTACCGGTTAGATATCACTGTCGTATATAAATATGACCCTCTTTAAAGAAAATGGTCGCTATTCTGTATCGAATACATGCTCGGGTTCGATCAGTACGACATTTTAATAAAAAGTGCGGTATTACGAACAGATCCCCTAAAAAATTTAATAGATCAGGGTAAATATAAAATTCATAAAGGTAGTTAGAGAAGGGTCCAATAGTTGATATTGGTGTCCCTTATGGTTAAAAAAAAGGCGTACAAAAAATCGATCAAGAAATACATCAAAAGTGTGGACTGCTTGGACATTACTTAAAATATGAACACTTAAAGCCGAGTTTGCCACATAAACAAAGTAAAGATAATTCTCTTCAATCTTCTTTATTTGTTATGTATTGGGTATACCGACGCTCTATATTAAACTGAGGGTTCAACCGAAATTTATTAATGGTGATAGAGAGATTAGATTATTGAAGAAGAAAGCAGAAACCCACAAATTACTAATTTACATCAGATTTAATCTGTTGTTTTCGTTTGTAGGTCACAGATTTTTATTCTTATAAATATTTATATTTTATCTTATAGATTTGAAATCAATGTGAAATAATTTAATTATTTATTTACTAATATACAGTATAATTATCAAGGCTATCATTTATCTCGGACTTACAAAGATTTTAATAATAAAACAAATATTG
The DNA here is from genome assembly GCA_951394425.1 of Tipula unca. NCBI lineage: Eukaryota > Metazoa > Arthropoda > Insecta > Diptera > Tipulidae > Tipula > Tipula unca. The sequence continues at coordinate 5,743,329 of OX596381.1, read as the reverse complement.
TCAGTGCCTAACTTGCAATTCGTACATAGTAAGGCCCAGTTTTCAGTATCGAAAGGTTTTAGTAATTTTTATTATCGTACCGCATTAAAGGAATAAATTTAACAAATTTTCCTTCGCGTGGTTGATTCAAGAATTATTGCTAAGACGTAATTCAAATGAAAATTGTAAATTTTGGCTACATATATAATAATTTGTATAATTTTTTAATTATATTCAATAATTTATTACTTTATAATGATATATGATCGGATAATTGAATATTGAACCAATCTGATCATTTCATATAATTTTTAAAAAAATGCATAGCAATGAAATGAATTAATTGTATTTGTTTTGCAAAGGATTGAAGTTGATTTGTAAAAGGGTTATAGTTAACATCATAATGCACACGATTATAACTTCAAAATTTTAATTCTTGCGGGAATGAGCATATATTTGCTATTAAAAGTCAGATTTTTAGCACTGTAAGAAAATGTGTAACAATGTCAGCCCCACTTGTTACAGAAATCATCTAAAATAATTGAGAATTTAGGATGCATTTAACTTATTACAGATACACCCGCATTTAAAAAGGCAATATTTATAAGACCTGAGTTCGAAACAATAATAAAATAATTAAAAATATACAGTGCCATAATAACACCGAGGTACTGAAGATTTTGGATGCCTATAAAATTTCGAAATACCTTCAAAGTTGCAGCGGATTTGCTTAAAATGTTAAGTAAACTCTTTGAGTTTCGAGGCTCTCAAAGTTAAGAAAGGTTTTCTTACAAATTTAACTGAATCCAAAATATTTTATTTTCTTGGTTCCCAACTTGATTTTTGGACCAGAAAATATAAAATGCTTTAAATAACAAAATGTATCTGAACCCCTGCAACGTATACAAAAGTGTGAAGAATTTAATTAAAGGTTCAACAAAATCTACAAATGTCTAGGAAGGATCGAGAAAAGCACTATTTTTGGGAAAACGGAACGTCTGGCAGCATATATAGCGTCGGATGGCACTTCACATAGAAATTTGCCGCCGCTAAGTTTGCTCGCAGATAACTCGAAAAAAAAATTCCACTCTATATAGTTACTGAAATCACAACATTCTACGAATCACCTGTTTCTCTACATACGTGTATATATATTACATGTATAATTAACTATATATAACATATTGTAAATACTGAACACTGTGCGCGCAATATATGCGAGAAAAAAAATTCATTTAATTTTCTTATCACAAAAATTTGTGTTGTATTATTTATTTATTTAACTGACAAAACAAAAAATAAAAAAAAACCTAACTAACTAACATGTGTATAATTTAATTATTTGAATAATTTTTTATGTAAACAAACATGTATAAACTATATTATTATATATTTGTGTAACTAACCTTTAATTAAACTGATGTTAAAATCCAAAATGTTCGCGTATTTTAATGTATAATATATAAATATAGATGTGAAACCAAAACTTTATTTATTATTATAACTATATATATCCACAATAAATATTATCACAAATATAAATAAACACTTTTATAATGAGTATAACAATTAACTTAATGTTAAGTTATTTATTATTTATTTATTAATTAATTATTTCACGCACTGTATATATAATATATAAAACAACACTATTTAACAATCATTTATTTTTATAAAATCACCAAACAAATATTTTTTTTAAATAAATTCACACAATTATATTATATCAAATATATGTATAAAGGACACTCGTTTTAAAATTAAATGTTGGCGTATTAAATTTAAAAAATTATTAAATCAAATAAATTGTTTTAACCCGAAATAAATAATAAAATTAAAAATACAAATAAAAAAAATTTTAAAACTCGAAAAACCCGAACAATTTTTTATTTTTTTTGGTTAATATAATGTAAATATTGTTTTAAACCGTGGGGGCTCTATTTATCATCTGTTTGGTTTTAACAAAGATTTTCCCGATGAACCGCACGGTTATGTATATTTTTTATAAATAAATTTTTTTTTATTTTTTTTTTATGGTGTAGTATACATGCAATAATTTTTGTTTTTCCGACGCACACCAGATAGTGTAATCGTATTGACTAAAATATATACTAATAGCATTAAATAATGAGCTCTTGATATTTTTGTATGTGATGTTTAGTTTACTACTTTTTTTTTTTGTCGTCGTTCAATGTTCGGGGGACGGGTTACTCACTCACTAATATATAATAGTATATATACATAGTGTTGTAAATATACTCGGTTTGCGTTTCGTCGTATATATCTATATGTATAATATATATACAGCACAGCGCTACTGTTTTATTGTCAAGTATATATATATATATAAATATACATATATGTGCAGAACAACTAGACTACTAAAATGAATAAACAAAACTAATACTAACCAATCCTATATGTGTTATTGTGTGATACATTGTAAATGTGTGAAAGTCAAATTTTACCCTCTTAATCGTAATATTTTCCAAAATACAAAAAAAAAATTAAATATTGTATAAGTACATGTAATTCACAATTGCCTAGAGCGAGATAAATATATTCAGGGTAACTGATAATAATTGATAAGACTGTAGTATATACTAATCGGAAAATAGCATCGTACATATTCGGGTTTAATTTTCATCAATATACGAATTACTAATAACCTGAGACAAATATATATCGAATGTAATAAACTCCTCCTCTATATATAGAGATATACATATATATACATAGTAAAGGTTATTTTGGGAAAATTTTACTCTCACCCCAGTGGTGAAAAATCATTTTTTTTTCTCGTCTTATTTTTGGGAAAATCAAAAATAAAAAATACCCATAAATTTTCCATCCCATAATTTTTGTTTTTAGTTTTTTAATGTTTGAAACAACAACAATAACATACAAAAAAAAAATTGTTTACTATTTATTTTCCCTTCATGTATGTATATTTATTATTATATACTACACGTACTCAAGGGGCGGATAATAAACATTTCCATACATACATAAAATAAATTAAAATGCGTATGCGATAATTTTATTCTAAATTTTAACAAACAAAACAAAAGATTATTTTACAATAAACAAACATCGGGAAAATCATATTATGATTATTATTCAATATACATACATAAATCGGCGAGAAAATAAATTTTCCCAAGTATGTATGTACACGCACACACACACATACACGCGCAAACAACAAAATCAAATTTAAATTTATTAAATACAAGAAAATGAATAAAAAAAAATTATTTGATTCGTTTGACTTTTAGTGCCATTCTTAGGCGTACCAAATAGCACACAACACCAACAAAAAATATGTTGATTTTATTATACCGGCTGCTATAAAACAGCGTATACTAAAGTCACGCCTATATATTCAGGGAGGCGTCACCATAGTAACATCTAACATTTTTGTTTTTTGTTTACATATACTACTTCACTAGACTTAATACATAATTTTGTATTATTGTATTTGTGTGCCATATGCGTATCTGTATATATTTTTCTTTCATCTTCCGTGATTTTAGATCAAAATCTGAAGAACATTTTCTCCTTTTTCTGTTGTAACACAGATTTTCCAACAAAAATGTATAAAAAAAAAATTTTCATTGAATTAACTTTGTGTTTTGTGTAAAGGCCACCATTAATTGTTTATTATAAAGTTTTTTGTTTTTTATTTTAAATATTAAACGCCGGAATTATGTATTAACTACGTTTACATTGAATTATTTTTATTTACTTTAATGTATGTACTTATTACACACCTAGTGGTTTTTCTAAAAATAGTATGTCATGTCTATATGTATTTTGGCCGGCGACCAACATATATGTACATATGTATGTATGTAATATGGAAACGGTTACGTGCGTTATTTGTTGTTGTAGTGAATTTTGTTATTATTGCGTGTTTATATTGCAAGTTCTTTGTTTAGTGGTTTTTTGAATTTATGAGCAATGTGCAAATTGGCCACCATTTTGAATTAGTAGTTTTTGCTCTATTATTTATGTATATATCGATTTTAAGTGAATATTAGTTCGTTTATGCCTAAACAATTGGAAAGTTAGTGAATATAATATAGTTTAGAACAATTTTCTTTTTCGGGAAAATCCCGACGTTATAATGTTAAAAATCAAGTGTTCTTTTTAATTTAAAATTCTAAAAAAAAAAATTCAAAGTTGTCTGCGTGGTCGCGTGACTATTTGGAGACGTTCTAATTCTATAACTAAGCAATAAACAGTTTTTGCAAATCATGCAGTTCATACAATTATTTCATTCGTTATCAGTCTCAAAATGATTTTGTTTCAAAACTTTCATATTCGTTAAAATTCACCATTTACATTTTTATTACACATCGAAATTTGATTTTAAAAATTTAGCAATTTTAAATTTTAGAACCGTGGAGAATATAAAAAAAATGGTTTTTCAAAATTTAATATATGATCTACTAAATCATTTTGAAATTATGGATTGAAGTTTCATACTGGGTACCTAAAAATCCACTTCGAGTTTTATATGACAAGTCATCTTAAATTTGAAATTTTAGTATGCTAAGCAAATTTGATTATATAAGAAATTAAAGGCAAACCAAACATATTGAAGAATTTGACATTTATATTTTGGTTACCGTTTTAGAATTTTTATCTTAACAACTACATACTCGGGCCGTACGTCTCTGCTATATGTATGTATTGATCCATATAGTTTCATAGATTTTACTTTTGCATTCTTCATTCTAAAGCCATTAGAACGCGATCAGCTACAAATATTTTAGTACCGCACACCACAAGTACACCGAGTTTCTAGCTTAACTACCAATGCTACCCAGTACAAATAGGAACCTTATAGGCTAGTTAATATTTCTTTTAATTGTTAAAACAAACTAGTTTTGAAATGAAAATATTTTTAAATGTAAATCCGAAAATTCCATTCTAATCATCGAACTATATGAATTTGTTGAACTAAATACTAATTTCCTGATACTAACGAACCTATTAAATTCAAATTCAGAATTTTCAGAAAGGCTCAATCAATTCTTAAAAATATTAAAATTTTTAAAATGTTGATTCGATTAAATATTTGATCGAATTTCGAATAATTTCGAAATCAAATCCAGAAAAATTATTTTTTGCGAATGCGTCTACGTGGTATGCATTCAAAATGATTGAAATGCTGTAGTTAAAATGGACTTGTAAAAATTAACCTTTATTCGATATAGTGTAAATTGGAAAAAACAAAATTTTAAAAATTAATAATTAAAACTGGAATATCAGATTGAAAATTGTATAACTAAAAAGTCGGTTTTATTATCAACTCGACCGAAGTACTTAGGCTAATTTGAATTTATAAAATTCATAAATTTAATTAAATTCACAATTTGTAATTTTAATTCGAATTTTGAAACTACGGAATGTCAAATTTCGTCCAAAAAATATTAAAACACAATTTTACAAATCTAAATATGAAAATTAAATTTTATAATTGTAAATTCAAAATTTCTAGGTGATCAATCGAAATTTTTAGAAATTCGTAATTACATTTTTTATAATTTTGAAACTTTTAAAAATTCAAATTTTTAAATTTTACATTGTTCGATAATTTAAATTTCGAATTCAGATTTGAACGATTTCCACAATTTTCGAGAAAAGTTTTGTTTGAAATTTTTGGGTTATAATATTTTCAAAATATTCAAAATTTTAAAACTAATATTTCAGAATTATACAAATAAAATTTTATATACGTATAAGACTCTAGAAAATTTCAATATCGTTATTTTCGTACTATACACTTAAAATTTTTAAAATGTAATAATTCAAATTGAAGAATAAGTTCAGATTTGCTAAATTTTATAAATATCTAAAATTTAAAGTATTATACTAGAATATCAGAATTGGAATTGGATTTTTAATTCTGATTACGAAATTTCAATTTTAATTACGAGTTTTTGAAATTGTTGGATTAAACATTAAATTTTATAGGATACTTGAATTTATGATTATATGAATTCGAAATTTCAAATCGGATCAATATATTCATTTTACCGAAAATGTTGAATTTTTAAACATTCACAATAACACTTGAAACTATAAAATTTAAAATTATAAAACTTAAATTGGCATTTCGTTTAACTATATCGAATTATGTTTAATAAGTAAAACTGAAATTTCGAATTCATTGGTACGAGTTAGTTTGATAATTAAGATTTTACACGAAATTCCATTTGAAATAATTATTGTTATGTTCGAATAAAGTTTTAAAATATTTTGTAATTTTCACCAAAATTTTTTAAAATGTTATAATTTAGTGGGATATTTATGTTTAGTTAATATTTCATACTCAATTCGAGACATTGAAAATTAATCAAATTTTCATAATTCACTGATTTAATTTGTAAATAATTCAGAATTAGTAAATTCAATTCGAATTTTTAAATTTTTAACTAAATTTAGCAAACTTGAATTCAACTGTATAAATATTTGTATATAGGAAATTTGAAGAAACATTTTTATAACTTCTAAAATAAAATTACAGAAATTCTGAAAATTATTTATGTTTTAAACCTTAAATTTTTTATTAAATTTTAAGTAACTCAAAAAGAGTATATTTTGATGATTTTGGCCTTACAAAAGAGTTATGAGTAAAACGAAACAAAGAGAGTACTATTACTCTTGAAAAGAGTATACCTGGTTATGCCAAGAGTTATTGGCAATTCCAAATCTTTAGTTTCGCTCTAATAAAGTTTAAAAAAAATCTCTGTATTGGATTGATTAGTTATAAAATTCTGTGAAGTTTCTATACATTTTTTAAGCATTTTCAATGCTGACGAAATTAGCCTGTATGAAGAAAGCCCAAAATTCTATGCCCGAAAACATTGAAAATTGCATATGGTAATAATATTATACAATTTTATACTATCATGATATTTTGTATAAGATTTTAAATGGTAGCTTATAGAAAATACATTTATTATTTGAATTAATTTGATTTTTGGATAAAAACTAATAATTGGTCACTAATATGCTAGTAATATAAACAATTAACACATATAAAATTTGAAAATATGTATGAAAAATATACTCCAAAAAATTTGCCATTTTTAAATAATCTATAATTAACATATTTTACTACATTTTAATGTCAGCCCCGAAATTTTGTTTTTTCACGATACTTATAAAATTTTATTTACACATATGTAATAGGATAAATTTTAAGATTATAATTAAATCACAATAAATAAAAATGTTTGTAAACAAGTAAATTTTTTTTGTAAAAAAACTATAGTGCCTTGGACTCAGAAACTATTCGCTGGCCGGATAAGCTGACTTAACCATTTGATTCAGGAAGGTTTCATAAATCGTCAGTAATTTCTTTAAATGTTTTCTACTTGGAGGATCTGAGATATAGTCATCTGAACTCAGAAACGCTGGCCGAATTTAAGAAGGTTCCAATCTAATTCTAAATCTAAGTGTAATATAACTTCAGTATAGATACATGAAACCTTTCTGAATCACATGGTAAACTTAACTTTTTCGACCAGCGAATGGTTTCTGAGTTCAAGGGACTATATCTCAGGTCGTGCAAATAGAAAAAATCTAAAAAAAATTACTCGAGGTATACATGACATCTTCTTGAACCACATGGTAGACACAGCTTATCCGGCCAGCGAATAGCTTCTGTTCATGGAACTATAGTTTTCTACAAAGTAATTATAAATATATAACTATCATTAAAATAAATATTTTTCGGGGCTGAGAGTATAATGTAGCAATTGCTTGTATGTACATTTAATTTGGTATATATATCGTGATAGTAAAATTTTTCGGGACTGAGAGTAGAAAAATATCATAAAACTATCGTGATAGTAAAATTTTTCTGGGTGGAGAACAAAAATTATCGTGATAGTAGTCGTTAGTGTTACCATTGTATTTTTCGAGGATGGAATTTGTGCTATCTTAACAAACATACATCTAATTCTAATTTATTCTAATGATTTTCAACCTATTATATATTATAAGCATTAAGCAATCGAATTAAAATTAAAGTTAAACAAAGTTTATAATACACAAAAAATAATCTTTAAAAAAATATAAAATTGTGGAGGTCAATTTGAACCCCGCACTGAACCAATATTATAGAACCAAGATTACACGTCAGAAACTTCCATTAATCATTTTCTCAAACATCTCGAAAAATTTAAGGCGAATATAAAAGTATAGCTGAGGGTACTTTATATATATATATATATATATATATATATATATATATATATATATATATATATATATATATATATATATATATATATATATATATATATATATGTATATATTTATATTTATATATAGGGTGCCTTCTAATTTTACAATCTTACAATGTTCCATTATAGTAAAAAGGTACAAATCAATCATCGTAACGAATGCAATAAATAATTGAAGCAATATATACTTTAAATAACCCAATATTTTTTAAAATGAACTGAGAGCCTCCATTTGGTAGGCGCAGATTTCGTTCCACGGTGTAGAGAACGACTTGGCTTCTTCAGATTGTCTAAGACAGTATGAAGACTAAGCCCAGGATCGACACCGTTGAAGCCAGAATGTTGACACAGTTAGGGGTCAGTATAATGGCCTTTAAACACTGTTTATTATTATTATAAACTTTAAGCTTTCTCAAAGGAAGAATATTACATTTTACAAATAAACCAAAAGTCGGATCAGACCGTATTTTAAAATTAATTACTCTAATAGCATACTTATGCATTTTGATATTGAACACGTGGACTGCCAACTACTAACATAACACGTCCAATTAAAGATTAAATCGCATTTTTTACGAATGTATAGCAATGAATTGGTATGTCAAGTTGATCTGGTGAAATTTACTGTGCGTAGTGCATAAGATTAACTACTGGAAAACTATAGTAACCACGAAAGCACCTAGTTTTGGTTGAACATTTTAGTTTATTATTACTCGATTTTATACTCGATTTGACAGACTTATTTTCACTATTAAACACATAAATTAAATGAGTCCATGTTTAGTAAACACAGTGATTTGATCGTATACGAAGTGATGTTACCTTCAAATTTGGCACACGTTCAATATGCTCCAAGTTAGACCAGGCACAAAAGCTTTAATATCAAGTTCTTCAAGTAGCTTCAAATTAGTCATATCGTGTTTGTCTTCAAAACTTTTGTAATCTACCATAGTGCGCGTAACTGCAATTGTACACCTTTCAATTTTACCAGATACTTAAATATAGGTACAAAATTATAAGTCTTCGCAATCGATTTAAATTGACACAATTAGCACATATACTCGTATATGGCATTATAGATTTGTAGTAAAATGTATAATGTTGGCGAAATCTGAAAAAATTGATGTACTGGTGCTCCCTCCAAATCTGATATAACTCAATTGATCTTAGTTCACCTTATCTATACAAGGTCTTTGATAATTAATGCTTATCACTATTAAATTTGGCATCAAACTAATGATAAAGTTTAAACCACCCTGTTCTGGACAACCCAGTAATATTTCGATACACTTGACGATACACGTTTTAAGTTTGATTTAATTACTCGGCTCGTGTCGCTTGAATTCACATCGCTCATAATGTTGGTGTCGTTCGATTTAATTTTGAACGTTGATAAATTCGGTAAATAAACCAAAAATTCGAAAAGCTGGCTTATTGTAAATTTACAACCATCGTTCGTTCGGGTTCGGATAAAAAATTGGTTAATATTTTCAAAAATTTTCAATAATCACTCAATTTATTTTTAATTGAAACAATCATCTTAATTCACAAATTTATTAATCAAACAAATTTACCATCATACGGAATGTACCTTCATCATATGGATCAATATATCCACTATTCAATTTCAATAATAATGCTTCCAAGTTGCACCGGGGACCGAATTGTTAATATCTAATTCCTCGAGTAATGTTAAATTGGTTATGTTGTAATTCAAATTTACATTTAATTCCGAAATCGGATACATATAGAAATATATTTCTAGCGACTTCAAGTTCACTAAATTTTTGATAAATCGCATCAATATTGAAGGTCTTCAAACCAGACAATTTTAATCGATTTAAATGTTTATAATTTTCACATAATACCTCCAGCACTGTTATAGTGATATACGATGCGTTATTTCAAGTGGTTTTACATTTACTAAAGGCACCGAATTAGAAGTAATAACTAATTTCTACAATTTTAGATATAGTTTAAGATTAGTGTTTAGTTTAAAGGAAGTGCCTAGCTCACCTTAAGTGTTTGTAGTGTTCTGATATAGAAAAAAGTTCGTGTATTATGAATTGATGATTCCAACTCGACTATAAATTTATCATGTACCGGCACACAACGATCAGGATTTTCAGTTATTGTGGTCGATAATCCCCTTAAATTCGATAGTTTTTTTACAAAATATTTCAGATTTTCGAAATTCAATTTAATGTTTCTAAATTCACCATCCGAAAGATTAGTTGTTCTAAAGATAAGTCACAATATAATTAAAAAATACAGTGTGTGAATGTTGACCAAATTATGACAGAGACAGTTTTCCAAATGGCCGATTTAAATTATCCAGATGACACAATATAGTGTTGAGCGGCTCAAACTTGCGATGACTTACGTGCAGTGGATAAGACCCGAGAAATCATAGCTACAAACTGATTCATCCATTTAAAATTTTTAAAGAGTAGCGACGAACTGAACAACGTCAAAACCAAAGTTTTTTCCATCACTTATAAAAATTTCGTGAAAACTGTTTTCTTGCTATACACAAAATTCTCACTTAATTAATAAATTGTTCAGCCCCTTAATTGAGTTTTCTTTAATTTAATAAAATTTATTTTCACTTGATTTTTGATTCACTGAAATCAATTCGCATATATTGATAAATTCTGTTCCAAATGATCATATTCCATATACTAAACATAAAAATCATGTTAGAATAGCTTTGCACTTGTAGAATTTCATCAAAATCTGTTAAGAAATTGCTAAATTGCATCCCAGTTGGCCATATTCCAAATCTTTTCCCATAATCAACGAAAAATTCCGTTTACTATTGGTTGCGGCCAAAATTAATTCATTCTTAAATGTTATCCCACAATTTTCAGTTGATTCCTATTTCTGGCCCTGCTTTTCATTGGATATGCGAGAACGTCATTACAACAGTCTTACAATTCATGGTACATTTCGCTCCCTCATACTCGAATATATACATAGAATTAAAATGTGTGTATCCTTCTAACGCGTAACAAGTGTAACATTTTCCAAACAATATCGCACTAATTTTGGGCAATAAATAATAAAAATTTTGTCTAATTTTTACTCTAGCGCGCAAACATTTTCCATTGCGTGCGTAAAAAATATTTTTTATTGTTTGTCGCAAAGTTCAGAACCATATCAAAAATATAGGTATATACGACACAAAATTGAATTGATGAAAAATTGAAACTTTCAATTCATTAGGGATGACAAAAAAAATAAAATTATGAATAGAAAGGAATAATTTAAATAGGAGAAAATTTTTATTGTGTTTATATCATATTATATTATCCTTAAACATTGAAGGATACGTAAATACCATACACACACAAAAAAAAACTGGATGACAAATGAATTTTCTAATTTTTCCTTCTGCGCTGAATTTTGGGGTCATTGTTTGTTATTTATATACACATTTTTATAAATTTAAATTCAATTAAAAATGATTTTAGAATAATGTGTTTAAAATATAATTATTATTATGCGATAAAAATCAATTTATTATATAGACAGGTAATATATCATTATTTTGTGTATATATACATACGTATATGTGCGACATGTAATTAATTATCTCGCACCGTGCGTATACATACATGTACATAATACGAAGATAGTGAAAAATCGTCGGTTTGTGTATACGTAAGATGCTGCAAATTAAAATTTATAATTTTTGGTATTTCCGCCAAAATTTCATTTAGGGGTTAGATAATTTATCGGTTTTAGACATATATTTTATAAGCGATGGTATGCGGTAGTTTTATGGGCGCGCAGAGAGTAAATAAATTACACAGGTGGAAAATAATTTACTTTGCGCGCGGTGCGATGTAAAAAGCTCAGACTATATACATATAATAGAATATTTGTTATCAATTATTTTGACGCCAATAGAATTATTACAATTTTTTTTTTTTTTTTGACATAAATAAACACAACAAGGTATGTATTTATTGTGTGTATATATATACTTGTTCTAATATATGTACGCATATATAGATTATATGTATATTGAATGATAAAGGTTTCCACCATTTTTGATTCCCAATTTTTATCGACGTTTTCAATTTCATTGGTGAATATTTTTGATTTTATTGGCTTGTGGGTGCGAAAATTTGAAACAAACTGACGAATAAAATGTTTGTACTATTTAGTGGATTTTATATGTGCCCCATCGATGAAAAAGGCGCGTATCAAATTTGATAACATTGGACTATTACACAATCACCATTTATACATATATGTAGAGAGATTTATCTATCAAAAACATTAAAGTAGAGATAAGCGACTTAATTAATTCATTGTGCTTAATGGAAGTTTTGTGTATATTCTAATTAGCTGATAACTAAATAGTCTCTCTATCCAATTAGATTTAGTGGGAAATTTCGTTTGCCTCATATTAGATTAAAACTATATTATGATATAAATATTCTCTGAAATATCAAACCACTTTGGAAAATTATCAACCAAACGATATTATCGGAGTATTGGGAAATTAATTTTGGTTTTGAGTTAATATAACTTAGTTTTAGAAATTATAGAATATACCGGTTTCAGTTAATATAATGCAAACAAGTCCCAATTCAAAAAGTGTTGGCTTGGATTTTTTGTTTTGTTTTTTAATTGAAGGAAGAAAACCATTTTGATTGCAGGTTATCTTCTAATTGTTGAAAGAAACTCCTTTCGTTTTGCAACTGAAATGCTTTTGACTGATAATTCCTAAACCAGGTATTGTATACATCGTTATCAATATTGCTAACGCTCTTTACAAAATAGGTGTCAAATATATGGTCAATATGCTGCTCAATCTCAATGGATTTTCATCGTTTTCATTAATGTTATCAAGAATATTATCCAAAACTCTGATATGCTGATATATGCTGACAACATGAAAATATGCAAAGTAATGAGAATGCTTGATGATACAAGTGCACTGCAAGATAATTTAGACCGAATTATTAGGTGGTGCAAATCCAATCAATTACGACTAAATTCTTTCGATGTGTGGTCCAGGCGATTTTTCACAAAGCTTTCTATCCTCTTCCTTCAACAAAGCTCCACGAATACTTGTGAAATAAATTTCCTATTTTAAATATTTTTTTGTATGCAGATTTATGTTGATATGCAATTATTTCCAGTGCTCTTGGGTAGATTTCTACCAAACACCTATCAGACCTGCATTTTAATACAAGAATGTTATATAAATAAAAAAAGTTTTTAACATCTGAAGATCACACATTTTTCTTAAATAGTCAATTTGGATTCAGAATTCATAGAAGAGGCATGTGAAAAAAACAAAATCTAAGGAACAATTTTTTTTTCGATTGCAATACGTACTTTAACCTTACTGCGCAATTGTACTAAAGTAAACTATTCTTTCGATACCTATGAAATTAAAGATCAATTTTAAGGTGCCTTTGATAAGACTCCGAATTTAATAGATACACTCGACACCTTATATAATGCTGGCCTAATTGTTAAAAAACAAATAAGTCAACGAGCTTTTAATAATTCCCAACTAGAGTGTTGGAAACCGAGCAAATAGCGCAGTAGTTAAAGCTGCGACGTTTGGATCGGGAGGTTCGCATCTCAACAGAGGCGGGATGCAAAAGGGATTTTTCATCTCCCGATTTCGATCGGTGATTAAATTGAAAACATCTATGACCCTCTGTTGGAATGTAGAACTCATGGGTCGACCCATCTTCCATGTCACTGTACAGGGTGACAAGGAGCTATGCAATGCGCAGGTGGTATACTGTACTGGTGTAATGGGATGAATGAATGGGTTGAATGAATGTTGTGTGAATGTAAGGTAAGGCTATGGACCAAAAAAAGTGTCTACGTCCTTCCTTAAAATAAATAATAATAATAATAACAGTGTTAAAGGCCATTACTGGCCCCTTACTGAATCAACAATCTGGCTCCAACGGTTTCGATCCTGAGCTTGGTCTTCATACTGTCTTAGACAATCTGAAGAGGCCAAGTCGTTCTGTACATCGTGGAGCCATCGTCGCCTGCAACGACCTCTGCGCCTACCATATGGTGGCTCTCCTTTCAGAGATCGCTGCACAATTCGTTCTGGATCAGCACGCAGAACGTGACCGAGCCAGCGTACTCGCTGAGATCTAACTTCATGTACAATATCGGGGATCTTCATCAGATCTCTGATCTCGAAATTGTACAGAGCTCGGTATGTACCATCTATTTCGCGTTTAGGGCCGTAAATCACACGCATGATTCTTCTCTCAAATGTAAGGAGCCATCTCTCGTACTCATCCGTCAGCGCCCAACTTTCACATCCAAACATAACAACGGGCCTGATCAACGCTTTGTAAAGCTTCAGCTTCACGGCACTTGATAAGTGTTTAGATTTTAGCAGTGGCCTTAGAGGATACAAAGAACGACTGCCAGCTGCCAGCCGCACTTTAATATCCTCACCCACACTGTTATCGTGAGTGATAAGAGAGCCCAAATATTTGAACCTCCTCACTCCCTCAAACGTGTGGTGGCCACTACTAAAATCTGGTGTGCCATTGTCTCTAAAACCAGAGATCAGGTATTTCGTTTTGGACTCATTGATCTGGAGTCCAACAGAAGCTGAAAACTCTACAAGCGGATCAAGTATTTCTTTCACTCCGTTGTTATTCAGTCCAATCACGCATATGTCATCTGCATATGCAAGCACTTGATTGGACTGGCGATATAAGATGTTACGCTGAGGTGTTTCAGTTTTACGAAAGATGTACTCCAACATGAGATTAAAGAGTATCGGGGACAGAGCATCTCCCTGCCGAACACCCGAGTTAACTGCAAAAATTGTCGATAGCCTGTTCTCAACTTTAACACAGCATTGAGACTGCGTCACTGTCATCCTACACAGTCGTACCAATTTTGTTGGCATTCCTAGGTATTCCAGGGCAGACCACAAACTCTCTCGATTGATCGAGTCGTAGGCCTGCCGGAAATCCAGGAAAACCTGATGTACGGAGATGGATGTCTCATAATATTTAGATAGAATCATCCGCAGCGAAAAGACCTGATCAGTGACTGATCGATTCGGACGAAATCCTCCCTGATAGTCACCAACCAAGCCCTCCGCCAGAGGAGTGATTCTATCCAATAAAATGTATGACAGTAACTTGTATGCTGTGCAAAGGAGAGCTATACCGCGATAATTCTCACACTTCAAGCGGTCTCCCTTCTTGAAGATGGGGCATATCGCGGCCACTTTCCATTCATCAGGCATAACTTCGGTTCCTTCCTTAAAATAAAAAAATAAAAAAAGTTTTGGAAAATGCACTTTTTCACTGACAAAATCATTATATAAAACGAAATTAATTTTAAAATTTGTTTAATGATATCAATTATACCTTTGTTAATTTGTACCCAGTTTTAAATTGGACAAATAATTAAATATGCATTCGTAAATGTTATCTTTCGCATATTTTTTGTGACATTTCTAATTTTTGTTTTGCTGCCAGATGTATATTACATCATAATAATACAACTTTTGCTGAAAATGTGCTAAGACTGTGTCCGAAGCCTGTGATAAAAAATCGTGAATTAATTTTTTGACATATACTTGAAAATATCGAACACACCCAAATTATTCGAGTCTATTACCATGATAAGTTTTGACAGCTATCGAATAATTTGTGTACGCATGTGCAACTTGTGATTTATACATACATAATAATATATTCTAAAATTATTAATACTTATAATAATAATAACGTGACATTAAAAGGATTATCGGATCCATTATTTTAATATTAAATTTTTTAAATTTTCAGATTAACAGAGCATCATAAAAAAGTCCATACAGTGGGTGATCCCAAGAATTTCGAAATCATTAGTGAAAAAGGTGAAGTTAAAGCTGGTACAGCTCGATAAGGAGATATTTTAGTGAAATTGTTTAAAACCAATGAATAAAATAAACACAATTTAAAGTTTATGTTATTTTGTTAAAATCGACAAAGCTCTGTTGGAATTAATCCAGCCAAACATACACGTTTCTCTTGAACAAAAAAATACTATTTTTGGTGCAAAAATCATATTGAATACCAACGTCTTCATTTAGATTAGATATTAAACCGCAGATAAACAATACACACAAAGAAAAACAACTAGTTTTGATTACAAAAAAGAATGATTTAATTCAACAAAATATAAAAATACAATAAAATATCCATCTAACCTTCAAATGATACAACTAAGCAAAGATCTAAATGAGCATTGATATCACCTGGTTGTAGTTGATTACAAACAGGGCAAACAGTTCCCAAATTTGCAGCTCAACATTTGAATCATCCTCAATCACAGCGTCAATTTTAACTGGTTTATTTTTATAAAATGGTGATTTTCGTGGTACATTATATTTAACTGGTCTGACCTCGACTTTTATGCCAATACAGCCCTCGAGATGGATCGCTAAATCTTTACGTGATAGACGATCTTGGCATAATGGACAATGAATTAAATTATTTTCCGTTAAGCATATCAAGTCAGTGTTTCGGGATGTTGACGTGGTTTGATATCGATTCAAAAGTGTGTCCTCACCAAATAAATCGTCCATAACTTTTTTATCGATTAGTTCGAATGGATCATTTACAATCGTATCATCAAAATCACCATCGATTAAATCGATCATATCGGTATCGTCTTCATCAGCGCTGAAATTGTGTGCGGTTTTCTTTATGTCTTTTAATATCTCCTCTTGTCTTTCTTGGATCGTTTGGTCAGTGAGAGCTCTTATGGTGCCGCGTCTCTCGACTTCTTCATCACTGTCCAATAATTCGACAGTTGGGTGTTTTTCTTCAATTAGGATTAAATCATCCTCACTATTTTCTTCGACCAATCGAGGTCGTTTTGAATCTGGCACATCTTTCAAACCACTACTATCGTACCGTTTTGCCCACAGATCACGAACTGTATGATTAACATTTTCTACATTTGATAGGTTACCGCTTGGTCGCTGAGAACTACTTGGATTTGCATGTTGGTTGCCAAGATTTTCTATCGAACTGACTTGATTTGTTGGAAAGAACTTCCTTACCCTCCCTTCTCTGGAACAGATATAACTTTATCATAAAATGTGTGGTATACTGTAATGTTCGTTCCTGCTGCTGGATTAATTCCTTCCATCATTTTTTTAAAATTGGGTCCATGTCCCCCATTCCCTTCGCGGATTCCTCGAATAAACAAATATGCGTGTATCATTTCGTGCTGTAACACAAATTGTAGAGGTTAGTTGATATAAGGACATACAAAATCTAAAATATTCGACCAAAATCGTTTCAATTAAATTTTTCCGTGATCTCAATTTTTAAAGTGGTTCACTTAATCGTATTGTGCACTGCATACCTAATGCAGTTTTTCTTGAGTAACATATTCCCACACAGTTGTACATGCGTTTACTCCATTCCAACGTGACACACTGTTGTTTCCCTTGAAAGAATTTCAAATCAAATGCACCAAACATCGTATGAATATCTGGCGTTGGATCGATTGTTTCCCAATCCGGATGAACTAAATTGTCCGTAATATTTAAATCTGGTTTATGATTTTCCCCTGCATGTCGTTCGATTTTATTGCGCATAAGGGACTTATTGGTCTGGTTAGACTACATAAATAAACAAGAATAAATAATAAAGAATAATTTTCTGTGCAATTTATTAGTTGTCACAGAAAATGTGAGGTTATGAAAACTAAAATTGACATATATGACGTGGGGAAAAAACTTATCGGGTGGGGAGATTTATTACACATTTCGGACAGCATAATAAAAAATCGTGAATGTAGGGGAATAATTATCAAACAAATGTCAAAAAATTAATTTACGATTTTTTATCACAGGTTTCGGACACAGTCTAAGTATTGCAAAACGTCAAAATGTTGTTTTGATTGTCAAAGTTAATATTTCTGTCATATCAAAAATTTTCAATATTTTGTTCACCCTATTGAGTGCGCGTTGTTACATAAAGGCGTAACCGCATGGTAACAGAATACGCACGAGCAGCGAGAATAAAAAAATACAACTTTTTATTTTAGTAAGTCATTGCTTGTTGACTCACATCGTATGGATGAGAAATCCGTATAAAACACCCAAGCTTCGAATTAGCATCGTAATTCCTACAGTCAGGCCCGGTAATTATATAGCCCTAATTCACTTAAATATATTATGTTAAAATTTAAACTTTCGATTATGATTAAATTTAATAATTTATGTAGATGTAGTTCAATACACTATATATACTAAATTAAATATTTACAAGACCAGAATGAAAACCAAAAATAATAAAATTTAATGCACATTTAAATTATCATATAATTGAAAAGTAAGTAAATATTGTTTTAATGATGTAAACATCTGTTGAAAATCTGTCTGCGTATCTTTTTTTGTGGATAAGGCAAATTAAATCAGTATTCATGGTAAAATATAAGAGGAGCGCACTAAACAAAACATATACAAGGGATTTTTCTCATATAGTTTTTTGTTCGTTGACAAATTGTAATGATGATCAGCATATTCTGTAATATATAGTAATTTATGAATTATTTTTTTAATTATATGTTCCATACGGTATCATTGCAGTCAGAGATGATAGGGGAAAGTGCTTTAACAGACGTTATCGTACCTTACTCAAATATGATTGATTGATTGAAGTACGCGCATACTTCGATATCATCAAGTGTGATGATGCGAGAAACCATCAATTAAACAATAAAACGAATTATAATTGATAATAAAGAGACATTTTTATTTTTCATTCCAGGAATATATGTACATACAAAACTTATTTTATATCTTTTGTATTTGTGTGCAAACAAAAAAATCACAAAGTGATTTATCAAAAAAAAAACAACTGTTTATAGAAAATCTCGCGCCCTAAAAATAAGGCAACACAAAAAATTCTATGAAATCATCCTATATATTTACAGTAAACAAACAATTTCGCAAAATTTAAAAAAAAAAAACATTACAAGAATAAGAAAATTGCACACAACACAAAAAATAAAAAAATTATAAAAGAACCCCGTAACTCTCTAACCCTAATATGTATATAATATCACAAGCCCTCCTGTGGTTTAGAATTCATCATTACGTCAATTTTTTTATTTTTCCGACGCGTTTTTTGTTCTTTGTATTCGATTCATTCTTCTCAAACAAACATATATATACATATATACATCAGCCTGCCTTGAAAAGCTGTTGCCCCACAAAAAGACTCGGAAGAAAAATGGTTCATTTTATATATTATGATGACGTATAGAGAGAATGTATCATCATCATCATCTCTCGCATAATGCGCGGTACACAACGAATGCAAAAATTTAGGGTTCTCGAGGTTTGTTTTTTTTTGTGTGCCTTTAAAAAAAACAACAACTAAGAATTAAAATATGAAAATGGAAAAAAAATTCCACCCTCGGAAAATTGTGTTAAATTAATGTAGCGTGTAATATTAGATAATTTATGGATGCAAAATAAACTTTATACATACATAGATGTGTACATGATTATATTTATATGTATATGTATTACATATATCATTTCTTATGTTTTTATGTTTCAACATCAACATAACAAAAGCTCAACATATGTATATGAATACATAAAAGATGCAGATTAGTACTTTGCAGTCCGAGGTAATTAAATTTATATTTATGTGTATAACATAATTATTGTGATGACATATATGTATGTATATAGTTTTTGCAGGTTCTTTCAAGTGAATTACGTTTAAATTAAACGTAGAATACCGAAGTAGAATAAAATCCTACGAACTTAGAAGCAGTTTCTGACAACATTGCGTACGAGTACAATAGCTTGGAATAAGATGGTTCTTGATTAAATTTTCAGATAGACTAACAAGCTGAGTTCTGAATGGCGTTGATACATAAAAATGTCATGGCAACACTAAAGGCCTAAATGTCAAGTTTTTCTTAGCGATTTGTATTGGATTTTAAAGTAATAAATAAATTATTTAACTTTTTATTGAATAGAAACGTTAGGAAGTTTGTCCTAAGTGTGCTCTAAGTTTGTCCAAAAACATTAAAAATGAGAGAATTTTTGGGAACTCATTCGGGAAATCATCAAAATACTGAAAAGCCTAAATTTTTATTCTGTGGACATTCTTTTATTTTAAATATTTTATGAATTATTTCTATTTTAATATTTAAATATCTCAACACTTAAAGTTTTGCTGTTAACAGTAAATATTTAAATTGTATTTTAAAAAAATAAAATTTAGACAAACATTATCACGTTTGTGACGAAGGGTACAACCTCAAATTACCACCGCGAAAGAGGATGATTACAGTAAACTCTTATTGAACTGCAACAGAAAATTGGCGGTACCTCGGAGATTGTCGGAAATGAACGGAAGTGTAAAATAAATTGTCATTGATTACAGTGAAAAAGTGGCTCAAAAATCAAGGACTTGTTATTTAGTAGAACTGCTGTGAAGAAACCATTGCATTCGAAGACAAACCTTCAGAAACTAATCAATTAGGTAAAAAAGTGCCACGAGAAATGCTAAATTTCGCTATATTTCGCTAAATTTAAGCTGTGTCATTCCTAGAGTTAAACAAATGAAAACGTGTTTTTGGCGAAAACATGGTAGGAGATTTGGTAGAAATGACAGAATGAATGGATCGCTTCGACTATCTTTCGTATTGCAGAACCGTACTGTGCCATCTGAGCTAAGATTAATAGGTCAGGGATTTATTTATCAGTACGATAATCATTCAAAATACCAGAACTCATCTAATGAATTTATGGCAGGTCTGTAGCATTAATTTCGCCATCTTACACAAACATGCCTGCAATATCTGCAAGGGATGTGTAACATAAATTAAGAAATGCATGGAATAACATATCTTCTGAAAAATTGAATAAATTACTAGAGGAAGTACCATATCAATGAGCGCTCAATTTAATCCTTTTATTAAATTTTTTTTTGTTGTATATTTAATTAAAATCCATTTTTGATAAACATAAAAAACAATATTGTTGTTACAAAAATAACATCGAACAAAAACTTTTTGTCCGTAGTGTACCTTAAAACGAAATAACCCTACTGTCCACCGCATTTATTGAAGAGAGATATTTCTTGAAAAAAGTCAAAACTGACTCTTAAGAATACGTGAATACCTAAAATACAAGAAAATATTGGAACATGATTGTTCTATCTGCCATAGTTTTTGAGTTTTTGGTTTAACTCCATACAACTGCCACTATAAAATGTAAATTTTGAATGTATCGCCATCTTTTAATACCTTATAGGTATTCTCCATCATTTAATACCTTCTGTACGCATTTCTTACATGTATTTCGAAAAATTAACATTATTTTTTCTGTTTAGAGTAACTACCAAACTATTTTGTTTTTACCAATTTACTGTTTCTCCATTAGTTAACCAATCAGAGTTGATTATTTTTGGTCCAGTGATATTTTTCTAGGTAAATAAATCCAAAATTTGGGAATTAATTATTAACATTTTTTTTTTTTCCAAAGTTTAAATTTAATAGTGAATGAAAATTCATCACAAGTTCGACCTATTGAACCAAAAGCTGAACGGTAAGTAACTCGGACATGAATGCGGTGTCTTTTGTTGTAATTATTATTACAAACAATTAACACATTTAAGGATTTTAAATCTTATTAACTTAAGTGGCCCCTGTTTGGACGATAGTTTTTTCGATGATTCAGATGTCGATCTGGATTTTTGTCAAATCTGATGATGAAGCAACCGCTGATGATGAAGCAAAGGAAAACAAAATAATCAAGCTACAACGCAAGTCAACAATCTTCAAAACGTTTATGAATTTGTAGAGATTAAAAAAATATTTAAAATTTGTTGTTGGTATCGTAAAGACATTGAACAAAAGTAAATCCGTTGATATTTTTCCTGTGCAATCACGAACTGATTTGGTCAGAAACACCGGTGAAACACAAATGCAATTTCAGTTACTGAACCTGACATTAATGCTGTTAAAAAATCGTTAAGTCGTAAAAAGCAATGTAATCTGTTGATGTGGAAGAAAAACGTTAAAAAAAATGTATAGAATCAGGGGCGACAATACGAAGATACGAAAGGAAACGTATGAAGATCGCGAGCCGTTTCCTAAGAATGTGGCACAGAATGCGCTTTTAGATGTCGGTCACATTTTAACGAAACAGATCGATACAAAATTCATAACGTCCTGGGCGGAAGATAAATTTTTAAAATTCACAAGGAAAGTAACAATAGAAAAAAAGCGAACCAAAACTCAGGAATCAAGACCACGAGATACATTCCTATATTTATTTCAACAAAAACGTATAGTAATGGTGCGAATTTGTAAGGTTTTCTTTCTTAAGACGCTGGACGTGTACCAAAATAGAATAAACCACTTTTATAAGACTAAAACTATAGACATTGGGAGAAATATACCATCACGTCCAGGTAAACACGTAAAATTTAAAATTTCTGAGGGAAAATTGAATTGATTGCTTTTTCCAGGAAATTTATGCGTTGATATAGAGGAAAATAAGGTTTACGATCAATTGGGGTTGGTTCTACTTAAATTTAGAAAAAAAAAATCAGGTTAATCATTACGACTCAGCTTTAAAAATATTTCAACTTTAAAGTTGATTTTCTCAAAACTTTAATATGCCGCTTAAGCCAAGTAGCTCAGGCGACAATATAGTGTTAACATTAATTTGTTAACTACCCTTGCTTAGTATTCAACATTTTTAATTCTACGATAGGGGTGTAAATTCCTATATGTACACCCTACTCTGCCGAGGTTGATTCTTCGCCTAGACAAAATGTTGAGTTAGTTCTTCCGTTAATTCATAATTCCTCCCAGAGAATTGAGCAAAAAAAACTTCAAAACTGCATCAAAAAATTCCTTAAAATATATTTCCTTTCACCAGAATACACATTAGGAAAAGAATTCTTACTGCTATAAAACTGTCAGCTTTTTTCCATTTCCTTATTCCCAGGGAAACCAGAATAGACCCACAGATGTATATACAACAAAAAACAGTCAATCAAATAATTCGAGGGATGTGTGAACTTGTCTACAGGGATAGATGAATAACTCTGGTGGTTGAAAGTGGTTGATGATAATGGAAAAGTGCAAAACTTTATAGGATAACGTTCTAGGCCACGAGACGGAACTTTTACATGGAAAGTTGGAGCAAAATGTTCTCAATGATAATCGAGAATTGCAAACAGTCTCAAGAGTTGGAGGGTAAAAATCTAGAACTTGCGAGAAAAAACATCGTTAGCGCAAAGTATAGATGGAAGAGCGTCGCAATTAGTCCAAGCAGAAAAGGCGAAGAAGTTTATGCCCATAGTATTCGAAGCAAAATAGTTGGAACAGGAAAAATCGGTCAATCAAGTTTATAGTGGCTCTTAAAGGTGGAGGGGCAAGAAACAGAGGTTGTTGTGACATAAGATGTGCGGCATGTGACAAGGTATAAGATCAATTGGCTGTGACTGATTGTAGTTGGGATCACCCAGTTGTATTTGGTTGAGATGCGTCCAGCTGCTTGTGGCAAAGTTCACCTCTAGTAATTGTTGGTCGAGTTTGTCGAATATCAAAGGTTTGATATTCCTTTGAAAGTTTCCATCAAATCTTGGCGATATTTTTAGATTGATGGTTTGTCTGCAAGTGCCTGCCTTTTTTCCACCTACACCTGAAATGGTGACGTGTACTTTCTCTTTTTTAAAGTTGAATAAATTTGCGGCCTTGGAGGATATTAATGTGGCCTGCGATCCTGGACCAATTAGAGTGAAAAAATCGCCTATGCTAGTTGCGGCTCTGACTAATATGAAGTTGGTAGGTTTGGTTTTAGCGGTGACGCTACTTACGGTAGTTGATGCTGCATTATTGCAGTGCAGAAGTGTGTAGTGTCCCCATTTACATACGACACTTGTTCCTCCCTGGCAGTTTATTCCTTGATGCTGGCTGAAACATCGTATGCACAGGTTGGCTGAGCTGACAAGCCTTGCTCGACTTAATAATGCGTCTTACATCCTTCCACCCAACATATTTTGGTTAACATGGCTGTATTCACTCGTTTCAATGGTGGTATATATACTGGCTTCCAAACTTCCAGTTGTGGAATTTCTCTGGGCTTCTCTATAGTTGTTTCTGGGTCCAATTTTTTATTTAAGACGAAACCCACGAATGCCTCGAAGGGCGAATCCATATTTAGCCGCTTTATATTGTGTAATATTTCTCGTGCTGTATCATACAAGTTTCTCACTGCTTGGGTGGATGGTATCTGAATTGTCGCCAATGACAATAGTGCATTAAATTGATGGTTTGCCAGTAGCCTCACGTTTTTGTACCTTGCTTGGATTATGTTCCAAGCGGTTTGCTAATTATCACCATAGTTATTGTTAGGTGACTAATAATTTGCGCTGCTCCCTGCTCCCATGTGCGTGATTTCAGATACGTCATATTTACTGTATCTGATAGTTTGTTGTTTTGGTGGATCAGCTCAGTGAATATATCGTTGAATGTTTCCCACTGCTCATAATCACCATAAAAGATTAGTATTTCTACCTTAAGCAATTTTACTTCCGCTGCTGATTCTGCTGTGGTTGTTGTCTGGGACCGAAACTGTTGTAGTTTGATCATCTTCTACTCTCTCTTGGAGCTTGCCATAACAATCTTCCCTAAAGTAGTTGGAGGTTTGTTCGTTTTTTTCCAACTCTACTAATAATTCTGTATGTTGGGCTGCGACTTCCTCCATGTCCTTTTCTAACTGTCTTATTTTAAGATTAACATATTCCTTAGATATGTTGTTGGTTTCCAAGGAATAATTTATTAACGCCAATTTCTGATATATCTGGCGCATGAGGACGTCTTGTCTCTTAAAAAATGTTTGTTGTTGCTCTCTTCTATATTTGAAGGAACTCAATTGAACTACTCATAAGCGTTTGTTGTTGTTGATTTGCCGCTGAGTTACCTTGATTGTTTTCCTCCTTTTGAGAATCGGTTGATAAGCTTTGTATGGCATCAACCCGAATTGATGGCGTTGGTTTATATATGCTGCCTCGAGACGTGAGCTTGGAAGTTGCAGGGTTTCTTGTGACGTTATTGGTGTCAATGGCGGTCCGCTATGTAGGTAACGGCGCATATCTTCTACCAGCTTATTGTAAACATCTGCTGTGTTTTTTCGTGTGGTGAGATAAGCGTGATTCTGGCCCAGAGGCGGGACCATTCCTAGGATTTTATCGTCGTTTCTAACGAATCGTTATATAGCGCTTTTAGACTCGCTATTCTCTTTTCTAAGTAAGACTTCGTCTCTCTATCTTCACCGTCTTTTCGATAGTTTTTCTCTAGTTGAACTAAGTTTCCACCTGTTACCCTTGGATTTGAAGTAACTCATCCATCTTGTTGTTGTTTGGTTTACTAGTTGTGGTATTGATGCTTGTTGTTTTTTAGCTCCTCCCTTTGACGTTAATTTTGTGAAGTTATGTGCCTGTTGTTGCTTGGCTGGTAGTGTCGTCACCCTTGACGACGTTATAGACTGTCCGTCTGTACTTTTGTTTGTCAGTTGTTCTAGTGGCTCGCAGGACCATGTAAAATATTGACAGTTGTTGGTTGTCTCGCAGGATCAATATTAAGTTCAGCCTCAGTTTGAATCCGATGTTAATTTCCACCTTAGCTTGAATTTTTATTTCATTAAACTCTGAGCTTACCGCAGGTGGGGGCTAATACCAGAGTGAAATGAAATAACGGCTTGAAACATCCGGCTTGAAGGACCATGTAAATTCTCAGGCTTGTATATCGCTATGATATGTGACGTGACAGGTCACATATCATAGGGATGCTACGAAATAATCGTGAACTTCTGTACAGCGAGGATCACAAGCAGGTTGGGTCTATCAACAATGAAAATGATCACTTCAATGAAGTATACATAGAGATACATCTTCCGTATGTTGTAACAAAGTGCATTTTGAAGATACTCTAAATGCATGGCAAATATGTAGAAATTATGAGACTCTGAATTATTAAGCTATTCGATAAACAAATTAATTATTGAACACCGCACCAAAACATTGTCAATAATATATATTGTTAATTATGAGCCGGACAGATCCCTTCAGAATCAAATATACATATATATATACGTAAAGTCACGATATGTTATAATTCATTTATTTATAGTAATATATATACATAAAGTATTAGCCTTAGCGACACGTGAAATTATTTACACTTTTTTCGATTTACTTTTAAACCTGAAAGTTAGCTGATTGCTTAAGCTACCGCGTATAAATCAAAATTAATCAAAAATAAATTGTATAGATTATAAGACGCGCGATGATCTAACCGCATATTCGTTATCATTTCCAAAAAATTGATTTTTATCAATTTTTATTTATCAAATCGAAACAATGACTATATAAATAAAAAATGGAGAAATTAAAATTGTAGAGTTAAAAATTGTTTAAAAATTTACAACATTATTAAAAATACACCAATTTTTATCAATATCGCGATGATAATGATAACGAAAATAGCAAAAAAAATTGATTTAGAATAAATATCAATTTGAATTCCGTCTCAATAATTTTTTTTTTAATTTTTTTTTATTTAATCCATCAAACGAATTTCACCGCCAAATTGTGTGTACAATACAAATATGCATGCATAGATAGCGTTTTGTGTTCACACATTTTTTTTCTATTTTTTATAAATCAAATCACAAACTGACGTGTTTAATATTTAATTATATTTTATACAGTTTGGAAAATATTATTTATATTTAGTATATATAAATTTATCATTTAATCCAATTTAAATCCATTTTGCAATAACAAATGTCAAATTTAAGATCACCAAGAAAATTAATTACATTGGTTGATTTGAGCACAGTGGTCGTGGTTGCTTGGTATATATGCGGGTGTCTGAACAAAAATTATTTTATTTTTGTTTGTAATTAATTATTTTAATTTTTTTTATTTATTTATTTATTTATTTATGTATGAGAATATGATTTAATAAATTATTTTGTATACATGCGACGGTTTAGTAACGTTATCATATATATAATTGACCGCACTTTTTGTCGGCAGTGGCTCTTTTATATAATATATAGATTTCAACAGGCTTAGGCACTTAAGTCTCTGATATAATTGAAATATAACCAAAAATAACTTTTCATAATACAATGTATATAGTTGTTTCTGATAAAGACTAGAATCATCTAGTATAGTATAGAGAGATTAGTTTTGGACTAATTGGATTTGTTTTCTATTAATTAAAATATTAAAATGTAATATCTAATTATTTGATTTTAATTTAAGCGCAGAAAATACTATTACTCTTGTGACATAATTATTGTGCTTATAAATTTAATCAATAATTCAGTATAGCAATAAAAAATACATATTAGAACTACGAGTCACGTTTTTAGCACACATCATAATGTCTCAAAGTGTTTCGAATATTTTATCAATAAAATGCGCTACATAAAATTTGGAACTGCAGTTAAACCACATACTATAATTAAGACTAAGATTCGATTGAACTTTGAGACTGACTGCTGCTGAATCGATATTTTAGTTTAGGTAACTACTTCTAACTACAAAAGCCGCTAACCAAAAGTACTTATAAAATTGGTTGTTTTTCGCGAAACTGGACTGTTAAAAATTGTTACAACCGAACTGACATGATGAAATGTGCACTTTTTTTATATTCTTATCTGTAACTATTTATAAAAATATTAATTAATCGTTTAGTACGCATTAAATAGATGTTATAATTGTGTGCAGCTAATAAGCATTTATATAGCTAATCTATTGGTCAATAGATGGCAGCCTTTGTTTTAATCCTTCATTTTATATCCCGCGTAAATATATTTTGTTGTTTTCTGCTGCCAATTAAGTCAAAAAAATTCGATAAATTATCACTAAAGAAACTTAAACCAATAATGGAAGACCGACAACTAATTCATCCACATTAATTTGGATGCAGAGAAAAGCGTTCTACCATTGAACAGGTTCATAAAATCACAAACATAATTCAAAGAACGTTAGAACAAAGTATGCTCAATCATATTCCTGGATGTCGCCCAAACATGGCACAGTGGTCTGGAATACATGGAATCAGCCGAGGCAATTCTATGACATAATAGGATCTTATTTATTTAATAGAATTTTCGTGTGAAATATGGGGATGAAAAATCCTGCCGGTGACTCGCAGGGGAGTGTCTTGGCGCCAATCCTGTATTTACTATATATACAAGCGATTTACCCACAAATAAAGGAATTACAGCCACATTTGCAGATGCCACAGCAATTATGGCGAATGTATGGTCGCCGATGCAACGAGCAAATTCCAGAAGATTACCAATGCGGTTTGTATCTGGACAAAACGTTGGTAAATCAAGTTTAATGAGGCGAAATCCATGAATATTAACTTTACATATCAAAAGTCTTACCATTTACCGATAGAAATTAAATCACGACAGGTGCCATATGCAAACACAGCTTAATACCTTGGCATGATCCTCGCTGCCGAGCTTATAAGTGGAGAGAGTATGTCAAACAGAAAAAAGAAGAACTTAACATAAAGTTCAGAAAAATGTATTGGCTCATAGGTATAGAGGCTCTGAGCTTTTTTTTTTTTTTATTTAAATTATTCTGGACCCATTGTGGTTCCGCCCTCAATGCCACAAAGGGCCCATGGTGCAAACCTTGGATTCTTTCAATTCACGCACACGCGTTCTGCATTCTTAGTAAATTGGAGAAGTTTGCACCAAGACAGAGAGGATACTAGATGCACAGGAATTGTCCTAGATTTAAACACACGAGACCTAATACAATCGAAAGCAGGGCAGCTGCCGATGAAGTGTATACTATCATCATTATCTTCAAGGCATTCATCGCATATGGCATTGCGGGTAGTCCTATGCGATGGAGATGACCCTTGAAACGGCCATGGCCAGTAAGAATCGCTACTAGTTTTCTTAAGTTATCCTTTCTTAATGAAAAAGCGTATAATTAGTCAGATTTGAGTTGAGCTCACTAATAAAGTATTTTGCCTTACGGCAGGTGGGGTGGGGGACAACTTTGCTTTAAGTCAAGTAAAGCAGCATTTTTTATTATTTTTTTACCTATATGTAAAGAGGCAACGGAGCAGCAGGTTCAGGTTCAATGAATCATGAAAATCAGCCAATTTTTTCCAAATTAATTCTTACCATCCTTCACCAGTTTTGAGTTGGTGAAAGGATTATTTAAGGAGTCGAGGATAGGTCTATTGTCAGTACAGAAAATAACATGTTTACCATTAACCGCGAAATTAATAGCTGTAATGGCACAGCGACTAACCGAGAAATAGTACAATAAGTACCCAAACTGCCTGAAGTGATATCTACCTGAAGTAGATACCGAAGTCAGCACTCTGTTCATAAAGCGAGCCATTTGAAAAAAATGCTGTAGCGAATCAGATATTCGCTTGAGAAAGTTTGGTGAGAAGCACATATCTCTCGATGGGTAAACCACCTCGAATGATTTATAAAAATTAAATTCAGGCAACAGCTTGTCATTAAACATGTCCATTTCCGGCACAGCTGGTTTAAAAACATTAAGAATTAACCTATGTCCCGATATAGTACCGAATGCATTCTATGCCCCAACACATTCAAGCGAAACTGTAGCTGGGGAAGAGATAAAATAGACTCCTAGCTGTGGAGAACCAGTGATTTGTATATAAAAAAAAGCATTTAGGCTGACAAGCCCCAAGAGTTACCAAAAGCTATTCTGCATTGCCAAAAAATCGCTGTGGATTTATTTAGTTTGTAATCCAGATGATACTTTCAAGAGAGTTTATTATCTAAAATAATACCAAGGTGTTTGACATAGGCTGAGCTACTAATCGTACACCCAAAAAGAGACTTCTAGTGAATACAACTAAGTCAGTTTTAGAGCGGTTCACATGTAAACCCTTATCAAGGCACCACTGTTCTACAATGAGAAGAGCTTCAAAGGCTCCTGCAATATCCAGGAAAGTATCCACAAGAAACTCACTATTACACAGTGATCTTTCAATCCTACTTACAAGTTCATGTAATGCAGTTTCGCAGGATTTGCCAGCCCTGTAAGCGGAGCGGTAGTTAAATGGTGATATTTGATGAATCTATCAACAATCCTTTTTAAAGATTTAAGAAAGTTTGATGACAGGCAAATAGGCCGAAAAGACTTGGGGTTAAGCTCATGATTTATTAATCTGCAAGCTAAATTCCAATCAGGAGTTTCAACAATAACGTTAGTGGTTTCGGCAATATTGTCGGAATTGAGTAGAAAGAAGTAGTTCACCTACTTCCTTTTTAGAGGAAGTAAGCTCACCATTGGGTAGTCGAAGTGAATCGAGTCTACACGTAGTATTTCTACTCATGGTTTTGTTTAGTCTAGCTACAGCAGGTAAGCTATTAATTTAGCTTAGAAGCTATCCCAGTCAGCCTGAAGATTAGATCTTCTGGTTTTATTGTTCAGCCTCCTAGTGGTTTTCCTTAACCTTTTAAGATCAGTACACCGAAATGGTTTGTTCCGAGTTTTATGATTAATGATAAGTGCACTTATCTGTCCATGGACACGAAATCTCGACTGCAGTTGAAATTGCTTTCGACAGTGCAGAAGCCCGGTTAACTTCCTATTACGGTAATGTTTAAGCGACGGTCTTTTAAGAATGATATTAAACGAAATACACATGATCAGAGGTGGGAATGTCATTCGTCACTCTCACTTCACTACGAGCTAAGTTAACAAAAGTTGGCTGACACCCAGCATTGAGAATATCAATGAGCTACACTCTTCAATGAGAGAAGCGTTAACATTATTTGAAATATAAATGCACGGTTTAGTTTTCGCAGCAGAATTTTTAAAAATAATTCTACCACTAGAAGTGTTGAGTCCAGAAACAAAACCATTATAAAGATAGGGTTCCCGTAGGGTTCCTGTAGATCTGTATGCAATGTAGCAAGCAAATTCCTTAATTTAAATGAAGCTGACTTGCTATGTTGCAAGTTAATCAGTTTTATTACATGCATAGATGCCATATTTGTAAGCTCTGAGCTTACAATTCACGACAAGCTGCTGCTATATCGGCAAATACTGAAGCAGATATTTAACTACGGTATCCAACTCTGGGGATGTACCAAGCTAACAAACGCCAAAATGATACAGACGTTTCAAACCAAGGTTCTGCGGATGGAGATCAAGATGAAATAAAAAAAACATGCCGCCAAACACGAAATAAGGCTCCAGGAACTTGGAAACCCTTATACATTCGTCGTTGAAAGAAGACTCCAAAGAACGAGGCCACTTGACCTAGTGAAGTTACCAAAATTAGTAAACAGGAGCCCTACTATATGACTTTCGACTACGATTTTCGACGACAGTCGTTTTTCTATAGTAGGAAAAGGAAGAAAGAGGTAAACAATATAGTAAATGTATAATATTGTTTTCCTATTTCTTCCTTTGCCTAGGAAAGTCATAGTAGGGCCCCAGGTTTAATCAATTACTAGACTAACCATTGGGTTAGTTAAAAAAAAAAAAAGAAAGTAGTTTAGTTATTTGTTTGCTGGTTGACACGGTTCGTCTTATGGATATATATAGTATGTTATGGTTATTTGTAGTCTGCGTTTCATGAAATAGCCGTTTGACGATAATCGACCTAGACATTTTTTGGGTCATTTTGATTCTATAAATTATATGTTTAGTAAAAGGCTGTGGAGCAGAAAATCGGACATCAATTTACAAGTATTTGTAAATTATCACTTTTATAAAATGATTTACATAGCAGTGTTAATTAACATAAATATTAGTTTCGACTGCTATATTATAATGATTACCGTATATCGTCTCCTTAAAAGTCTCAGGAAGGTTGGAGTCATTATATGGACACCAGCGTATTTTAAGTACAACGCCGCATGTAAGTAATTTACATCAATTTGGTAACACGATTGTTAATGTGATAGACGATAAATAAAAATTTTATCAAAACAATAATATACGAAATCATGTCAAGAAGAAAAAAATGTTTAAGATAAATAAAATAAAAAAAGAAATTTATAAAATTATCATAAATTAAATTATAAAACTATAATTGTAAAAAACAATTAAATTATATCAAGAAAAACACGTGAGTTTGCATTATTATATTTGATATGGTTATCACTTTATGTATATCAGCAGATATCATTCTTAATTATTTTAATTACATAAGAATATATATGTATGTATATAAGAAGAAGTTTTGAAATGTAATCGAGATAAGAAAAGATGTGAAGTGGAAAAATTTAGTCACGGAAGTAAAATAAAAATAAATAAATGTTTATAGTTTTAGAGTTACCTACACCAAGCGTATTTATTTATTTAGCATACATTTTGGCGTAAATACTTTTGTATAATTAAATATGCGTATTGTGACAATAAATTTAATGTAATTTGTTTAAATTAAATCAATAAACAAAACAAAAAAATTAGTATATAAATTAAACCATCTGCCACAGGGCGTTGATGATATAATGTTAAATTATATCATGTCATTTATTTAATGTATACATTAAAAACTATTATTGTCCGCAATTGTTTTATATATTATGACGATCATTAAAATTCACCCCCTCATAAATATAAAGCTATACCCAAATTTTTTGGTTAAATATAATTTGTAAATTTCTTTAATTTTCTAATCATCACCTACGTACATATATATTTAAAACGAGTGTAAACCAAATCCGATTATATCGTATTTATATACATTATATTCACGTCACCCGATATATATAATATACGAGTAAACTATAGCGTAATTTATGCAAAATTTTGTGATGTTTAAATAAAAGGCAAAACCTTCCACCCTATATATACTCACTCGTATTTATGATTTAATCCCTTATTTTTATGTTTTGTTTTGTTATTAAAATATACGAGTACATATATAGACGTACATACAATATACGGATTCACCGAGATAGTTGGGTGATATTTTACTCGACTCTCAATAAAATATGCGCGGCAAAAAATAATAATAATAAAAATTACAATTTAAATCTGTTGTTATTTTTATTTAGCGACACCACCCCAACCCCCTGTTTTATATTTATAACCTATATATTATATTGTATATGGAGGAACCGACCCCGACACAATGAACCCTCGTACATGTATAAAAAAATGCAATAATTGTATTTGCATTATATCGCTAATGTATTGTTTTATTAGTTAATAAATGTTTTTATTTTGTTTGTTATTGAATTATTGTGGGTGCGGGTGGTATAAATAGTGGGAGGTACGGAACTAACGTGCGACAAAGTTTAATAGATTTTTCGGGTTTAATACAAAATCACTTTTAATCAAAATTGTAAAAAAAAACAAAGACGAAGATCCAAACCAAAAAATATCAGTAACACAGAATATATTTGTAATATTTTGAGTACAGCATATGAAATGTATGAGATTTAAATTTTGGTAACCCTTACACTTCTACCATTTTATCTCATATTTATACCACATAATCTAATCTTCTAGAATATTCCGCAATATTCGAGAATGTCTAAACTATTTCTGAATAGTCTAGACACATGTAATTAAATACAGTTTACATTTACGGTAGTATCTCTATACTC
Source organism: Tipula unca (assembly GCA_951394425.1). NCBI lineage: Eukaryota > Metazoa > Arthropoda > Insecta > Diptera > Tipulidae > Tipula > Tipula unca. The sequence goes on along the minus strand of OX596381.1, from coordinate 5,709,423 downwards.
AAATAAAGATGTCGCCACGATCGTAACATTACCCTACTTAATCCTGATTCTTTCCGAACAGAATTCAATTAACCTCCTCTTAGATGATTGCTCTAAGTGCACTTGTTTATGATGGTGTAAGGTCCTTCTCATGAAGGACGACACTTTGGTAGTAAATCGCTCTTATACGTTGCAGTTTGTGATGCCATACTAAATCTCCTTTGAAACTACTGTTATTTTAGCGCATATCTGTCTCAGCCCTCACCCGGTTACATGACGCTCGTATTTTCTCCCGCACAACTGTTTCCGAGTTCGATGGAAGCTTTTCCCGTAAATTCACTACTACTCTCCTGGTTGTTGCTTCGGGATCTTCTATATACGAACTGGCATCTCGAATCTACTGAAGACTAATATTGCTCGCCCAAAATCCATCACGAAGCCAGTCGCCCTCGTGAAGTCCAAACCCAAGATAACATCATCCAATATATAATGGCCGTTCTTTATTGTTGCAATCTTCTTGCCCATTATGACGGCATCACCTTCAGTGGCTGTTCGTAATTTCAATTCATCCCCTGATTGTATTCATCTTAATTAAATCTTCTCGTATACAAACAAGGATGGAGTAACAGCTAACTTTCCGTAGTCCAACTGAGGGCGGTGTGAGAAGTCTGGTAAACATGAAACAAGGATAAATATTTTCGGTCAATAAAAAATTTATTTTTCAACGTTATTTTTCAACGTTTTCGGCCTTTTAGCTCGATACACTTAGTCCAACGTTTTTCCAATTTTTCGATCCGTTCCGAATAATACGATTTCTCCAACCCTTCAAAATAGGCGTTTGTTGCATGGGAATGATCTCCTCATTAGAGCCTAATCTCTTTCTGCCGAGCCATTTCTTCAAGTTCGGAAACAAGAAATAGTCACAGGGGGCTAGGTTTGGAGAATATGGCTGGCTATTCAGGAATAGTCTAGACACTTCTCGAATTTAATGGAATATTCTAGTAGCTTGAATAATTGACATAAATACGAGAAGAAATCGTAGGAGTTGGTAACTTTATATTTTAATCGCGATAGGAAGTAAAAAGTGAACGAGTTAGTTTTTTGTTGGAAAAAAAAGGTGAAAGTCAAATGTTATTAAAGTGTAATTAAGTGATAATTGTGAAATTAAGTAAATAAATCAAATAAGTGAATTAGTGTTTGTGTGCTAATTCGAAAATAATTAAATTAGTGTTGTCTAGGATTAAATTGGTGGTTTTATTTACAATCCAGTGACGAAACTTTGTTTGAGAACCCCAAAACGTAGGCATTGGTGACAGCGGTGTGTTTGTGAACAAAAAGATGATTCTAGACGAGTTAAAGATTTCCGAATAAAAGGACGAGTTGGAGCCGCATAGTTTATCAACTACCGGTCATTAAAACGAATTAAATAACGATTACGTTAGGCCATGTATAGGATGATGGTATATTGGATCCTGCCAGTTACAATTTCGATGATTCAACAATTTCGGCGGACGAAACAAACAGTCAAATTTAGAATTAAAGCAAGCAAATCATGAAACTGAACAGTTCAATTTGGAAACGAAACAAAATATTAGCAAGATAAATCAGAAAATGAATCGGTAATCTGTTCGGTCTAATCAAAGCATAAAGGAAATGACAGAGATCAATCAAAATACGGACGAGAAATTTTAAAAGATGAATAATACTTTACATGGAGAAGTGTATAGAGAAAATACAATAAATGGTTCAACAGGTTGAACTGAAATCTAAGAGTTGGAGCAGAAAGATCTCATCGGTAATGCTAAATTATAAATAGAATTTCAAGAGTTGGGGGAGAAAATTCTAGACTTCGAAAAAAAACTTCTATATACATCAAAGTAAACGGAACTAAAGTAAAAATCTTTTATATACATCAAAATAAACGAAACATCGTAGCAAATCCACAAGTAGGTCAGCCAGGACGCGCGATCAAAATTAAGCCACCAATGGTCGATGGATCAACATCGTATGCAAGTTTTATGTTTCATTTCGAAACGGTAGTCAATCAAAATTGTTGGAACAATAATAGTGGCTCCTGGTCGATACAATTACAACAATATAATGAAAGCGCTTGATCAAAAGTACGCTTGACCATAAGCGAAGTCTCTCGGATGGAATTAAACAATCGCTATCAAAAGTTTAGAGAGACTCTTTAGGAGTGGTGGTCAAGCTAATGCATTATGCCCATACAAATACGTCTCCCGACTATATGAAGACACGAAAATCAGCAATGTTGTCCCCTAAAGCGACTGTCGTCGAAACCATCGCTTGTGTATTGTTAAATGAGGCTGTGCAGGCCATCATTAATCCGTCCATTAAAGTGCGCTGACCAAGATCGCTGTATTCTATGCATCCGAAAAGACCTATAATTAAGGGAAGAGTACAACCAACGGATGGGTTGAAGTTAGGAAAAGCCACAAGAGAGAGTGAAGACATAAAGTGGATTAAATATAGTGAATGAAGTAATTTTGGGCATTGATTTCATATGCGGGCGAATGGCTTCGTGATGGACGCTCGGCGAGGTGTATTGGATTGCAATAGATTCGAGTTGCCACTTCGTATATTTGGAGTATCAGGAAAGTGAATTAGCGAGTAAAGTTTCTATCGAACTACTTGTCCGGTGACCGGTGGAAGGCTTGGGATAACGTGCGAGTGAATAATAGTAGTTATTTCAAAGTTGGAGACTTAATATGGCGAAACAACTGGCATCGCAAGAGGAGTTTACAACCAAAGCGGCAGCCTCCATGAGAAGGACCGTACACTGTTATTAACAAGCAAAACATGAGGTGCATTGTATCCTTCATTGATAAGGCTAAAACGTAACAATACTTTTGCTTATAATAATTATCAGAAGAGTATACTCACCACGTGCTCTGCGCCAAATACAAATATCACAGAATAAATTAAATAATCAATTAAACTATTTATTTTGTATATACGAATTAAATTTAAAAATAATATAAATTATTGCCTTAAAAAATATTCTCTAAACTTAATCTCTAACAGTAATTTTTACCTGCAAACCATTCTTCGGCCGTAAAATCTGTTCGCCCAGTAGCACTAAATCTTCTCGCCGATCGACCGCTTCAACTATATAGTGTCGCAAAATATTCGAAATAATTGCCTTCTCTTCGAGTATCGCGAATTTTTGGCCGATACAATTCCGGGGCCCAGCACTAAACGGTATATACGAATAAGGATGTCGTCCATGACAATTTTCGGGTAAAAATCGTTCCGGTATAAATTGTTCAGGTTTTGGATATATTTGTGGATTACGATGAACCATGTACGTAACAATACAGGCTGTAGTACCAGCCGGGATTGTATATTCACCCAATGGTATGTCTTCGTTTATTTGTCGCGCAATTAGCGGTACACTTGGATATAATCGTAGCGCCTCTTTGATACAACATTCCAAATATTTCATTTCCATTAAATCGTTCATTGTTATGGTGCGATTCTTGTCCTTGCCGAGTATCGATTCGATTTCATCGACGCAACGTTTTTGTATGATGGGATGTGAGCCGAGTAGTAAAAGTGACCAGCAGATTGCAGCCGATGTTGTATCATGTCCTTCGAACATAAACGTATCAACCTCTTCGCGAATATCTTCATTCGATAGTAGAGTCCCCATTTGTGATGCCTCGATCAATAAATCGAGAAACGCTAAACGTTTTTTCTTTCCAAAACAATCATCTTCTTCCACACTTTTAACCACATTATTATTACTATCATTCATACTATTATTGTTGTTATTTTGATCGTCACTATATATCGTGGGTTTCTCTCTTTGCCGATAGTATTCCTCTTTGCGTTCGCGAATAATTCCGTTTGAATATCCATGCAACACTTTAATACACCGTTGATGGGCCTTATAATGTTTGGTGAAACGGAATATAAATTCAGGTTGCAACCATATTTTCGCTTGCCGGCTAAGCACAATTGATCCAATTCTGTTGGTGAAAACAAAAATAAAGAGATTTGATTACTAAAAAATTTGCATATAAATTAAATGTAATGTACAGTGACGCGCGAAACTTAATTATAATGACCCGTGAATATCATCATCGCACATCACATAAATTCGGTATGGTGATGATGGATGTGCGCTGTATATATTTGAAAAGTTCCAACAAAAAAAAACGGAAATTTCAAAGTGAAAAACGTGAAATGATGTAAGAAAATCTATTACACGGGAGAATGAATTTTTGATGATTGCTGTCAAATTTTTTTTCGAAATTATTTGTTTTCCCCAAATTTTTATATATACATACATACATATGAATTTTCCACTGTTTATCCATACAACAAATTAGAAAACGAAAAAGAAAATTGGAAAACCTATATATTATACATATAGATATGAATATGTACATAAAGCATACAGAACAGTACACATATCATTATTGCCTAATGTACCGATAAATTATTTGTGGTGTATGAAATTTGATTGACAATAAAATCTATAAATTGGAATATTCTTCGTTCGATCGATTTTCCGATGTGCCGAGAAATAGTATAGGAAATTGTATAAAAGAATCGAGTACAAAAAAATTTGCAATGGTCTGTGTATGTGTGAAATTATTGCTATGTAAGACAAAATCTATAAGAGTAATCGCGCTGTTACTATTTTTTAGTGTTAGTGCTAGTGATATGTAACTCAACCGATTCTAAATAATTTTTCTGATTTCTAATACATAGTATATGCAAGGTCAGTGAACCCCAAAATCAAGTATTTTTATTAGAACATATATATATATATACATCTACTTCGGTTAAACTTAAAACAGCCAATTAAGAGCTGTTTTAAGACATTTCAATGACAAGTTCACTGATGGAGACTGCTGTGAAAATTATCTATTTCTGGGAAAGCTTCATAGTTTGTAGATAGATGTCTCGAGCTTAAGGATTTCAAAACCTCTTAACTATAGATAAATCGATCAAAGTCCTAAATGTTATTTGATGAACAAAATCTCAAAGCTTTATATTAAAATATATGTTAATTTACCAGTCACTCGTAGCATTATTAGGTCTTGTATACGAGACGACCGACGATCAAAGTACGTTAGCGGGGAATCATTTTTCGGGCAACGTAGTACGGACGTCAATTTTTAATCGACAAGTTATGCTAGAATTTGAAGCGTATACGAAACAAAACGGAAACAAAACGGAACTCGTATTACTGCGGTTTAATTTGTTTTTAATGTTCCAGATTTCGCATGTAACGCATCAACTCTAATGGCTCAGTGCCAAAAATTGTATTTAATAATTTTTGCTTGATAGTAGCACAAAAAATTAAGTAAGAAATTAACTTGTATTAAACAGTTGGTCGCAACTACAGGCAATTATTAATTAATATATAGTTGAGCGGAGTGTGACAAAGACCAATTTGATCAATGCGTTGAAACGTGGAATGCCATACTTTAACTTTTTTTAATATAGAATTTTACTAAACCTTAATCTTATGCTATGCTAACTATATATGAATAAACAAATAAAATAAAATAAAAAAATTTGGGCGTTTTTTCTTTTTCATAAAAACTTATTATTATTTTTTTGTTATTTTAATACGATATTGACTAATATGAAATAGAAATAACGCCCTAGTTTTTATTTTGATTCATTCGATTCTTGCTTGAATATTGTTACAATTTTAAACTTAAATAAGCACGTCATGAAATAAGTTAGGAAATGTTACATAAAAATGTAATACTTTGAATACTGGACCTATTTTAAAAAATCCCATTGAAAATAGCCCAGGATTTTATCCCAGACGTTTTAAATATACATATATGTATATTTAATATATACAGTTGTTTCATCCCAGACTTTTATAGTATGTAAAATTGATTTGGCTCGATAGAAAAAAAAAGTATAGTACACTATGCCATTCATAATTTTTTGACTTTTGGATTTGTTACTATATAAATAAATGTGTCGCCCATGCCAACTTTACAAAAAATATTAAAATCGAAAAAAAATCGTATGGTCCAGCTTTTGTAGGGATGGCTATTTTCTAAAGGCGATTGAATTTAAGACCTAGTTGGCCACCACTAAGCCACCGTTTATACTTTTTTGGCCGTTGGCTATTATTAGTATTATTATTAAAATTGGTTGGAATCCACGGGGGTTCCGCACTCAATGCCACAAAGACCCATGATGCAAACCCAGGATTCTATCCCAATACGTAAACGAACACTACATACTTCGCAAACTAAATAAGTTTAGACCGAGGCAGAGAGGACAACTGACCTAAATTTAAAGACCTAGATATAAAGTAGAATATCTGAAGCCGAATAGAACTGAAAGCTGGACGGCAGCTCACGAAGTGAAGGCAGTCATCATCCTCCTAAATGCAGTCCTTGCAAATATCATCATGAGCTCAGCCCATACGATCTAGATGATCTTTAAAACGGCCATGTTTCGTAAGAATCTACAAAGATTCTTAGCTGGTCCTTTTTCAAAGATAAAGCATAATTCGTTAACCTCAAATTGGGCTCCTTAATGAAGTATTTCGTTTTGCCACAGCTAAAAGTCTCAAGCGACTGAAACCTTAGGTTTTTCAAAACGTAGTCTTTTAAAGTTTTCCTCCAGTAGTTGAAAGATAAAGGAACCGCTGGTTCAGGACTAATTAACATTGATTGAGCACCACCTTGGGCTAGCTGGTTCTCAATCAATTGAGATCAGCGATCTCATTACCTACGAAGTCATAATACGCCGGTACCTACATGATCGTAACTTTATTGTTAGAATAAAGAAGGTTCATGAAATGTTTGCATTCTTTGACGAGTTTGAAGACAGTCAAGGGATTTCTTAAAGAGTTAAGTACAGCTTTTCATCCATGATAAATTTTCAAAGAAAATTAAAATGAAAAAATCAAACTGAAAAAAACTCGTTATGACCAAGCTTTTGTAGGGACGGATATTTTCTCACTGCAATTGAGTGTGGGGCCTCCGTGGCCACTACTGTGCTAGCATTGATAATTTTTTGATCGTTAGTATTGCCCCTATATAAATAAATGTTTCGCATTTGCGAACTTTTCAAAGTAAATTTAAATTATTAATGGTGGCACAGCAGTGGCCAACAAAGTCCCAAACTCAATCGTTATGAGAAAATAGCCGTCCCTACAAAATCTTGGCCAAACGATTTTTGTAATTGACGTATAAGTCAAAGGATACTATAAATGTAAAAAATCTTGGGATGAACCAACTGTATAAATTATATATGTATTTTTATGAGTTTGGCCTTTCCAATTACTTTTATATTTAATGAAAGTTTACGCAGAGGTTTTTTTCCTGATCCTTGGAGAATTTCCTGTATTCACCCACATTTTAAGGCGGGTAGAAGAAACGAGGTGTGTAATTGTCGGGGGATCGCCATTCTCTCCGTCATACCCAAGCTCTTTGAATCCATGGTTCACAAAGTTCTGCTCTTCCATACCAAACAATTTATTACTTGCCCAGCATGGCTTTTATACCGGCCGGTCAACAGTTACCAATCTGATTTCGTTTTGCTGTACTTTATTTAACAGTCTAAACTCCAGACAGCAACTCAACGTTGTTTACACAGACTTTGCTAAGGCTTTTGATAAGATTGATCACTCAATCCTTATTACCAAGCTAGAGAATTTGAACTGTTAGTTCATTCCCTATCCCGACTGCTAGCAATCCGTCAGGATTTTTGATTTTTCTTTCTAGTTTTTTCGAGCATCATCCGGCGTACCTCAAGACAGTCTTATTGACTCATTGTTATTTTCATTGTTTATCAATGATATCGTTTACTGCTTTCAGTTTGCGAACTGCCTGATTTTGCCGACGATCTGAAAATGTTCTCCCAAGTCAGTAATATATACGACTGCATGAAGCTCCAGGGAGACTTAAATAGGTTTTGTAGTTGATCAATTAGCAACCGATTGGGTCTGAATGTGAGCAAGTGTAAGACTCTATCATTTTATCGCATCCGCTCACCTATTTTGTGCCAATACCGTTTATACAATGAAGCGGTTGTCAGCAACCAATCCAATGCTTGAGATTTTTGACTTCCACTTGTCGAGGGATTCGTTCAGGAATGCTTTATTTAAGTTTGTATATGTATTAGAAATTAAGCAGTCGGTAATTTTACATTTTTTTAATTGATTTTTTTCCGTGTTACCGATTGTAACCCTGTAGGTAATACGTATCAATAAATAAAAAAATAAAAAGTTTGGGATGGAGTTGTTTTATGCTTGTGTTGTCAAAATCCTGGGATAACTTTAAGGAGTTTTTAAAGACATATTCTTGTGATGACAAAACTCTCATAAACGATATGTATACATACATATGTACAGCACCTACGTCTCGCACTGCGCACGATCAACTAATTCTTACTTAGAGGTGTAAATAATTTTCGAAAACTTATATTCAAATTTAATTAAATTCTCATTGAAAGCTTACCAAATATGTCAAAAAAGCTTTTAGATTAAAATATCTGTTTTTAAAAGTGGCTTATTTATTTCAAACTTCCACTCGAAAATCTTGTGCTAGTTCCTTTATAACTTAGAATGTTTGTGTTTGGTTTTAAATTTAAACCATCATCAAGCTTTAATTTTTGCTAATAACTTAATCAAAATTGTTAATGATAAGTTTTAAAATTTGTACATAATTAAAATTCAACATTTAAAATTAAAAATTATCACTTATCATTATAATACAAACTACTTTATCAACTAATTTATTTATTTAGGTTAATGGAATCATAGTTTCCAAAAATAGAATCTTCTTATCTGCATAAATTCAAATAATTATTCCTGTTTGCTAATATAGAAATTCTTTTAAAAATTAGATTTATCATATATACTCGTACGACTGGTAGACATTGAGGTATTTGATTGACCTTCAATATTCTTAATACGAGTATTCTATAGATTTAGATAAACAAATTTCACCTTAAACAATCCAGAGAACTCTTAAATTCTAGCGATTATGTGCAGTTCGTGAGTTGTTGTCTATAATAAATTTGCAAACTTATTATTGTTTTGAAACATTGAATTGAAAACCAGTTTATAAATTTGCGTTAAAATCGTTAACGATATAATGACGTCATTGAAATATTTATATATAAATGTGTCCACCAAATACTTACTCATACACAGCTTTTACATATTCGGAATCTGAATTTCCTTGCGCATTAATTTGTTGACCCATTGCACTTTCTGGAATAAAATTTATTATAATTTTTAGTATAGTTAACAGACGTGCAAGTATATATTATAAATGTATACTAGTTTACCACAAATAACATCCAACGTGCACAATGTTATATAGGGAAATATATTAAATGACTCATTCCCAACTTCTTTGGCCATTTGATTGACGAGCACTACACTTTGTTCGTGGAATACATCGATGAAATCGTCCAATATTTTAAAATGAAAAGCTGGGGTCAAAATCTTTCGGCGATGATGCCATTTTTGGCCATAGCTCGTCAGTAATCCAGTTCCCAGCCATGGATGCAAGAACTCATAATCATAACTTTTGTCAATATGTTTTGGGCTGCTCAGAATTGGCTGTACGAGTTTCAAAATTTATTTATTATTTATATGCACACATATACAATATATATAATTAGTAAATACATGTCAAACTGGTTAATTACATAATAAGATGTTAGCTATATAAAAAAATAAAATTTCGATATACAGTATATTACCTCTACAATAGAGGGATTCGATATAAATACATATGGCACAGTTCCAACCCAAGCTTTGCTGAATCCTTGTCGTCGTCCCCATAATTGTCTCATTCCCAAAATTCGTGAGAATAATTCTATACGATATATACACACAACAATTAAATATTTATGAACAAAATTATATAAATAATTTACAAATTTACTAAACATAAAAATACTATTAAATAAATTAAAGTTTTTATTAGTCACGAATCACAACCATAAAATGCATTTTCCCATACCATATATTGACCATAATATACCAAACTAAGCAATGATTAGTTTACTTGTCTTAATGTAAGTTATAAAATTAAAAGGTCAACGCTTAAAATTTAAAACGCGATATGCATGTGTCAACACAACTCCCTTTACAAGTTTCTTTAATAGAGATAATAAACCAATTCATGCCTTATCAACACACACACACACACATATATGACATCATCTTCATGATTTATCTATCATCATTTTAGTCTTGTAAATTTCTTATGATCATAAATTTTAAATTGATATAAATCAATCTTCCCAAAACGAAATAATTTTATTGTGCCGATAATCAATTATATTGTACATTATAGTTTATTTACACACACACACACACTAAAAATTATATTGATTTATAAAACTATTTCTGCAATAAATTACAATACTATAATTTAAAATAATTAAAAGGTATAATTTATATACAATATTTAATGTCAAACTATATTATATTTAATTAATAAGATTTATTTATATAATGCATAAAAATAAATTGGGCGAGGAATGTTAATACATAACTATAATAACTATAATATAATAAATAAATACAATAACCTTGAAGAAATAGTTTTTTTTTTTTTTTGACTAAAAATATGAAGAGTAAAAAGCAAATTAGCAAGTTGCGAACTCTCTAAATAATTTGTGGTTGATTATAAAATATTACTTTCGGTAATTTGATAACATATTTTTGTTCAATAATAACAATAAATTACCATTAGTTTACCTTGAAACCATATTATAGATATAGGAAATCAATGGTTGAACTTTTGCATTCCTAGAGTTTTACAGAATTCGTAGAACGTCGCGGACAGAGAGTTTCATCCCACGTAGTAAGTTAAAAACGATATGGCGTGTCTAACGATTTACCACATTTTCGAAATCAAACGAATTTTGTTTTTATTTTTTAAAGTCAGCTTCCAACGTGTTGACTAAAACTGTTGACTAATAATAAACGTTTGGAATAAAAAAGCTGTTTTTTGTGATACAAAAATTCGAAACATGGCACAACTGATGGACATTTTTACAAGAAGAGATTATAACTTTCATTAAAAATATTCCGAGGGCACCCACATTGACCGTGCTTCACTTCAAGTTAGAAATTATGGTCAGTAATTTGCAGTTCAAGTTTCCATAATCAAGTATATTGCCGCTAATTCGTCAACCCGATTCAGCAGTAAAGTTTTGGGCATTTACCTAGTTCACCCGACTCTAACCAAGCAAAAAATTGAGATTAATCAAAACGATGTTATTTTAAAGAGTCCACAGGTGTTCGACCTATCGAAAAATATTGAACTATAGAGAGAAGAGTACTTTTATAAGTTTTATTTCAACATATTTTCGAAAGTTATAATGAGTGCGATTCATCTAGAGATGATTTCTACAAAATATAAAAAAACTTAAAAAATTCAATTTAATCGTATATGGAAACTTTATTGTTATTTGAAAATACATTTCTTGCCATTTATTTGTTTAACGATTATTTCGTTTAAATGTTTGTCGCAACTGCGATTAAAATGGTCAATTTTGAAAGCCCAATTTTCATCACCTTTCCAATGTTGGCTTCCAATGACTAAAGTGTAGTTGGTTTATCAACATAATTATACTTTCGACTTTATGTTGCCCCAAAGATAAAATTCTAGAAGTGTGGTATCAAACGACATAGATAGCCAAGTGCATTGTTTCACGAGCTGTATGGCATGTAACGCTGTATTTTTGGAACTAAATGTCCTCGAGATCACGAGACTCAATTTCAGGCAGCAAATGGTCCTTTATCATGTGATAACGAATGTATGTTCTGGCGATCTTAATTTGTGAAGGAATTGGAACAGACGATTTCACAGGCCCATAAACCACAACAAACCGTTTATTAGGTCGCGTATCATCCAATACTCTAAATTAGGATTCAAAATTTTCAATGGCACTCCAAATAGTGGTTTCGATAGACCAATTATGCCAACCATAATTTGGTCTATGCGCTCGAAACATTCCTCACAGAACGCTGATTTTCCTAATAAAGCTGAACAAATTGTACGCTGCTATTTACGTCCTAACTGGATTGCTCTTTTACAAAATACACCTGCAAACTGGTGCATTCGATTTCAAATCATTAAAATATCGTAGGTTGTTGACATTATTTTAACTGTCGACGTTTACAAAAAATACTGCTGTAATCTACGTAATATTTTACGTGTCAACAACCACGTTCATTACATGGCGTAATCTACTTCACCCATCCCTGATGTAAATATAGTCCAATTTCCACTCCCGAAAAATACGATGGCAACACTAACCATTCCTATCACGACATTTTTTACTGCCAACCCCGAAAAAAACTACTATCTCGACAGTTATACCAAAATAAAGCCTGATGCACGAATTTAGATAAAAATTCAAAAATTTGTTGTCCGCACCATCGCGGATAAAATAATTATATCACAAAACCAAAACTGTCTTTTAAATATTTCGTTTGTTTCATAGCAATTATTTAATTATTTTTACAAAAGAGTTATGTTCCTTACTTAAATCCGAAGATCGAGTTGATTTGAAACTCAGAAGTCTATTCGATTAGATCCGGTTTAACCTATTTCTAACAGGTTTCAGATTTGTCGGATCAAAACACATTTAATATTTTTATCACAAATAGCCATAATCACACACGAGAACGAATACAAATCGCGGTTAGCGTTTGCGGTTAACATTACGAAGAGTTAGTGAAAAAATCATTCTGAAAGAAATAACGAACAATAAACAAACTGCCCATATCGATTTTAGCGCGGGAATAACGAATAGCTCTTCATACTTTCGATCAATCAGATCGTGTTGAGCGGAAATACGGAACACTGCTTATAGTAGAGTAGTTCAATTACATATTTTAATTTTAAGCAGCTGAGCGTTTTTAATTGTTGTAAATATATAATCTGCTACTGAAAATATCCATTCGCAGACCGCTGAAGTAGGATTAATTTAAAAGAGTGCCTATAAATTGTCCAAAATTTGATTTCATTTACAACCATTATTTTGTTTCATAAATTTAAATGATCTCTGAACATTTAAATTTACTATTTTATTCGAAACATATTAAAAGTGGTCTAGGGATTTCAACCGCACTCGTACATTCGACTTTAATGTACGTATATTGCACCATTTTACTCTCAGCCCCGAAATTGTTTTTTTAGAAAAGCAATTGTCCCTTGAACTCAGAAACTATTTACTGGCCGATTCAGGTGAGTTTACAAATGAATGGTGAATTTGAAATGTTTCTGTTAAAAAATGTGAGCGCATATACAATTTAGTTTTCAAAATTCGTGAAAACTTGAATAATATTTTTTAATTTTGGCATGCGAAATTTGTTTATAAGCAACTATACCTGAGTGACTGTTTTTGAATACAAAATTTAACATTCCACAGATTAAGGCAAAACATATTTCATAATCTGCACAATTTCAATTAAATATTTTCTGAGTTCATAGTCATAATTTGGACAATAAGTTACGAAAGGCATTTGACTTCTTATAAGTTACAAGTGAGTAAGTGGGATTTAGAAAATGAAGTTAGGAGAAAATGGAACATGATCGGCATATTGGTAGAAAGGTGGTAGAGTAGTTTTATGGCAAAAACTGAAGGATGCTATACTAAACTGATAATGAGGTATGTCAAGCTTGAAACAAGATGAGGAAGACAAATTTGGATGAAGGAGATAAATATGGCAAAAATCTGAAGGTGGATAAGTAGAGGGTAGGATTGTAATTGTATGAAGTTAATATTAGTAAAAGTGGTATCACTCAGTGGCCACCATGCCTTAATATAGTGACCACTACTTCAAAACCAAAATGATTGGTGCCTGATGAGTAACAATTTTAAGGAGAACGCGTTATCAAAGTAATCAATTTTTAGTGGTGGATTAAGCCAGAAAAAACTGTTCAGTTTGTTTGGTGCGAATATACTTTACATGCATTAAGGGGCATATCATCGATCGGATCGCAAATTAACAATTTTTATATGAAGGAATAAACTACTTGCGCAAATCAATTTGTATGTTGTATTAATTGACTTGGATTCCTTCGCAATCAAGTATGTATATTGTATATACATGCAAGTACGTATGCTACAGACAATATGTTTTTTTTTAAATTAGTGGCCATAAGACAAATTTCAATGTATCATAAGGCCACACTTAAAAAAACTGCTAGAACCACTGAGCTAAAGGAATCTGATTAACTGATAACTAAAATTCATACAGAGAGGTCGTAGGAAAAGGTGGGAGGGGGAAGGCTTCGTAAGCCTGATTGTTGCAAAGGGACGAAGTATTGTGGTGAATAATTTTACTGTTGATACCGGTCAATGGAATGGACTCAAAGCATTAAAGTCTAATGTAATATTCATAATTCCCCCAAATCTTTATGTTCTATTAAAAATATTCGGCGACAAAGAAAAGGTCATTTTCGACATTCAGATATCCTAAAAGTTAGATATTATAAATAAAATGGAGTAAAAGCTCATCTTTAAGGTTGAAAATAAATTTAAATGAGGTGTTCTTGCTCAAGTAAGTAAAATGAATTTAAAAAAGAGATGCAGTAGATTCAGCTTCGTCATGTGCACGTGTATAAAAGCACAATAAATAAATGTTTGAGAGTCACAATTATACAGAATGCCGCAACGTTGGTGAAAAGGACTGCAACTGTGCAAGTCACTTTTACAATCTACCCTAAAAAATGCTGAGCGGTTGTCCAAACATTTTCTTCGAGAATATTTACAAATGTCAGGAGCACTAAAGTTAAGAAAATGTCTATTGTATGTAGTAGATCCACGGGTTGATCAGTCAGCTGTCAAGATAACCGTTACTGAGGAGTTTGACAAAATTAACCATAAAAAAAAGGACGTTGTTATAAAGGTTTGGAATGATATACAGCTGCAGGGTAAGAAAAGTATTAGTTTTCGTGAGCAACTGAAGCTAAAGATTGCATATTAAGAGAAGAAGCTGAAGAGAATAATCATGCATAAAGTATGTTCTTCTGAGCTTATACTGTACATCATTCATACCAATCAAATGATTGGTATTATTATATATTCATTAGGACATGAATGGATGTATCAATAGACAAAGAAATTGTCCAAGTTATTCACGGTGAAATTATTTACAATAGGAAATTATTTTTTATTAAGAAACCCGTCCCTCAGCAAATATCTACACAAAATAACTAGCAAAATAGTTCAAGATACAATTGTTCAGAAAATCAATGATGCGACATTATTTTCAATTCTGGTGGATGAAACAACAGACATATCACATACTGAGCAGTTTTCTGCCGTTCGTGGGAGTGCATATAGCACAACTGGTAAACCTTTGGCAACAGTTACGTTAAAAAATTTACAAATTCTAGGAATAGTCCGTACGTATTTGGTAGGGCAGCGATCTGATGGTGAGGTTGCTATGAATGGAAACGTGTACAGGCATTAATACGAGAGCAATATCCAGCAACATTAAACGTTCACTGCAGCACATATTCTCTGAACATTGCTCTTGCTTATTCATGTAATGTTCAGTGTGTTCAAAATTGCATTGGGATCATAAAATCTATGGAAAATTTCATTAAAAAAACTCATCTAAGTGGACTGAATTATTGAAAAATAAAATTTAAGAACATCTTCCGATCAATAAATGGACTAAACTAACAGCTATGTGTGAAATACGCTGGGTTGAAAATCAGGACGGGCTAATTCGGTTTTGTGACATTTTTAAACCGAGAAATACTTTTGAAGAACTTGAACAAAATAAAGATATCAAAACATCTTCAAAAGCCTTCCAATTACATATAGGACCATGTTAACAGGTAACGGCTTCTACTTCGTCTCGTTTGATACTATTTTTATACAAAATGCTTCAAACTGTTAATAGTGATCTTTCTGTAACTGTTGACCAAGTGGATATTGTCATTAGCTATCATTGTTAATCGTTAAAAAAAACTGTACTAATATTATTCCAGCTTCTCTGCCAGAGCAATATTTCCGGATCCCAGTTGCAATCCAAATTTCAAATCATATTGCATTTGATATAACCAGATAATTGCATTACACAAATAGTGGAGTTAAAAAACTTTTCTTTATATCAACAGTTTTTAGATCTCAATACGTTGTCTGTAGAGTTACATTTATGGAAATAAAAGTGGATTTAACAAAATCTCAACATAACTACCGTCACCGTCTATCTTACAATGTGATCAATTTATCTTTCCCATACACTCCTTTAAAAATAGCGACTTTATCAAGATCAACATATGCTACAGAGAGAGAGAGAGAGAGAGAATTTTTAACATTGAAACGCTTAAAAAGCTATTTATAAAATTCAATTGGCCAAGACCAATTTTTTCCCTATAGATACGGTCTTGAGCTAAGCCACAGATGGAAGATGAGAAAGAACTGAGTGAGATATGAAAGGATTAAAAAAAAAAAAATCAATTCCAATGAACATAATAAATTTATTAATGATTCTAAAATTGGAGAAATATCCAAAAAAATCGAAAGAGCGGTAGATCAAATTAATTTATGCAAATTTTAATATTCTACACTTTGGTTTGCAATTTGTTTGCACGAATTTTTAGGTTGTATCCAAATTTCTAATATTAATTAATTTTCTCGGGTGAACTAATTTATTTCACCAAGTCTGAATTCACTTAACTTCAAAGTGATACGAAGGCTGTATTTGCTATGCATGATATAAGCATACTGATAACATTATGTAAATTTTGGTCTATATAATTATGTATAGACACAAATTTGACATTTTCACTAATCATTTAAATTCATTCACATTAATTTCCCATCTCATCTAAATTCGATTGTAAGATCTTTGACGAATTATGTTAATTTTTGTAATAAATATATGTATATATGTAAATTTACCTGAAAACCAAAAGTTTTGCAAAATATTTTTTGAATTTTGTTTTTAAGATGGTAGTTGACAAATCATTATATATACACTCCATAGAACCTGTTTATACATATATATGAGTATACACATTTTTATTTCGCGAATAACCTTTACGTATTAATCAAATTACGACTAGGATGTAGATTATATAGTTAATGGTTTGTTGCAAAATATCCCCAAATAATTAAGCAGGTTATAGTTATGTATGTAAAAGCGTGATATATTTGTATATAAATAAATTAGAAAACATAATGGTAATTAGCGTGTAATATTACCTCCACCAATTGATGATGATAAATTATAATCCATGGCATCTGGCCTAACCACCCGCGAATTATGGGCGGATTAAATAGTGATCCACCAGCGCAAAGACGTCCAAAAAGTTCTATATAAATCGGTAATACAAATATCTTTTTAATGTTATCATAAAAAGTTTTATCACAAACCGTCAATCAATAATATACATATTATAGTTTAGCGAACTATCGATTAAAATCACCGCGGGAATTTAAATAACATTTAATCAAGGCTATAGATCAAAACAACAAACAAAAATAAACGAATTATTTTAGTACGACTATGCTAAATCAATCCACATTAAACATTATACCATTTCCTTGTTTTCTTGATCTTGTAAAGCTGATTTTGATTTATTTATATGCAAGATTTTATAAAAAGTATGTACGCCATAATGACTTATCACGTAATCATTTATAAAAAAAAGCGATTATAAAATTAATGATTTGTATAAAACTATATATGGTTTCTTCACTTTTTAGTTGCGCCACCCACACTATATCGCCGTAAATCACTTTAAATATTAAAATAAATCAAAATTTTATGATATATGTAGAATGTACATATATACCTCCACCCTGCACTAAAATAATTTCACACAATACACGCACTAAAATCTCTTACCATCATGATCCACATTAATTTCTATCGTATTCCCTATTAATGGTAGTCCCGGTGGTCCAGGTATTTGATCGATTAATTTTTCTAATCGTTGGCGCTTTTTTTTGTACGTCACGTAGTACATAAAAATCGTTACGAACAGAAGTAACGTGATCGGTGAAAAATAATTCACCATTTTATAAGATTTTGTTAAAATCACACTTTTTCCAATAAAATTGTCGAACTGCATTTTAATTATCGTGCACTTAAAAACTATACATAAATAAAAATCACTATATAAAATATAAAGTATAGTTTACACCTTTACAACACTATAAAAACAATTATACACTGTTCAGAAACACTTGGTTGATTCTTTATTTATAACTTTTTTGTTGTTTTTTTTATTTTTGGTTTTTTGAAAAAAATAAATAAACAAAAATGCAAAATATGATTTGTATATATATGTATATACATACATATATAAGTATCTAAGACGTTATAACAATTAAATTAACACTAAACCGATGACAACCTTCACTCCTACCGTTAAACAAAAACTATATTTGTGACTCCCGCTTTTTTTATTTTTATGAAACATCTAATTATCAATGATAGTAATTTTGAGTAATTAATAATAATTAATGATAATTAGTATAGCGAGGATAATTTATAACAACATCATGGTATAAGATGATATGATGTTCTCGATGAAGTTAAGAATCTAGAATGAATCAAAAAATCGTTTTGAAAATTATTTGGCGATGGTGTTGTCATCATCCTCTCGTACTATTAACATAAACTAACGAATCAACTTTTGTTTTTTATTTTTTTATTTTTGATTTGATAAGATTATAATAACAACAGACCGATTAACTTAGAATTCTACACTATAACTATTAACTGTTATGTATATATGTAGGAAATTTGAATTGCTGATGAGATACACGCGGAAATTCTCGAGGTTAACCAATATTTATGGAGATTCCTTTTTTTTGACTATTAAGATAAGAATTTTTGCAAAACTATACTTAATGTTAGTTTATTATGACACTTTATATGCTAATCTGCCTACACAAACACACACAAGTTTTCATTAATCGCGCGCAGTTCAATGTTTTTTGGTTTGCTGTTTATGCTGTTTGTGAATTTTATAGTATTTTGAAATTTTATAACAAAGTGGTTTAGGTCAGGTTACAATATTATTGTGTAATTGCACACAGTATATGGAAAATATTTTTGTCGATTATTAATTTAAAAAAATGTAGTTCACAGAGGGTACATTAAACCCGTCACAATTTATTATTTTTATTGCAAGTCAATAACGTATATGCGCGATCGAAATAAGGAGTTGATTGAATTATCGTAATGTATATAGATTACGAAGTCTGCTACGAACTTAAATAAGATCGTTCTGAAATCGGTAATCTTTATTAAAACTCGACATTTGAAATGACCTAGCTCCTAATCCTGTAATACATCGCAATCGAATTATATATTTTGTCAGATTCTGCATGATTTATATTTATAAAAATTTACCATTACTTCGTCTGTTTATGGTCAACGTGCCAATCGGAGATCTTCTTCGATCATTTCCTATAGCCTTACACAAGAACCTAAATACGATTTGACGATTTAATATGACATTTATTTGTTCTGAAAAAAGTCTGCAAATTTGACTTGAGTATACATACATTAAAATAAAGAACATTAACAAAGGCGCATAATGTTGCTTTAACCTACGTTTAAAGCTGCCTTTACTTAAGCAAAAGTCGAATAGATGGTCAATTTTATAAAAATCTTCGACATCGTGTTTACCGGTTCCTTTGGCACCATAATTAATTCTGTGTTGGTACAGATGAAGGAACTCATGATCTCTCAAATGGCATGCCTTTATTTTAATTGATTCCGGGTCAAGTAAAATATTTAACCAAGCATGAAACTAGCTCTAGCGATGCATTGCTTAACGTAAAGCTTACGTTTGCAACGAAAGTAACCCCCCTAGCTCTTGAATTTCGATATAACAAGGTTAACTTTTCGATGGAACGATAAACTTTTGTTAATGTTGCTCACACCATTTCGCTAGATTGTCGATGTTTTCCTGTAGTTTGTATACAGTTCTGTATATTTTGAGATCATCCGCAAATATTAATACTTTAGAGTGCTGTATTACATCAGTAATGTCGTTGATGAAAATCATAAAGATCCAATGACCAATGAATATCGAAAGAGTTGTTTCACCACAAAAATTGGACGACAACTTAAAAACGCTCCTAAACAACACTCAATCGAATTCAGGCACAAAACGCTCGTCCTCAAGTGTTCCAGAAAATGCGCGGTTTATCTCACTCCGAAAATATTTCTGGCCCAGCATGAATTTAAACGGGAAATTCTTCCAAAGCTTGTCCCGCTTTCCAGAAGTCAAAGGTGAATCGTCATGAGCCGCTTTGAGCCAATCCATATCGACTAGGTTGGACCATTAGCTCCATCAAATAGATATTAATATATTCTGACCATAATCCACAGAATTACGCGGTGGCCGGAAGCCATCCCGTAGACAGTATCCACAGGCAAATGATATAGTGGAACGGTTTCATCGTACCCTTAAAACATAATTATACGCTAAAGAAATCACTATAAACTAGAGCACAGAGCTACCTTTTATTCTCCCTAGAATTAGAATTTCAGTCAAACATAACCTCGAATGCACTCCAGTAAATCTTGTCTAAGGCCACTCATTAAAGGTGAATGGGCGACTTATAATGCCACCTCTGCGACATCGACAGATCCTGCTTTTCAGACAGTTGAGGCGAAACCTCAAAATACCCGGAGTCCTCCACGATACCACATTTCGTAACCAAAGGACTTAACGGACTATGAGTGGACAGAGTTAAGATCAATTTATCTCCTAGTAAGTATTTTGTTATTATAGAAATGAATGGAAAGAACGTTTCTATATATCCCTGAAACGACTTAAACCGGCATACAAAATGGAGAATACCGACCCACTTGCGTATCAAAATCAAAACGTAAAATTAATTTTATAGTAGACATCAATTTAGTAAGGTTTTCACTGTGGGGTGAGTGAATCTATAACAAAAACATTTCATTTTCACCGTATTCTGTTAGTAAAATGCAATTCATATACAAAATATCACGTTAATTTTTGTAGTAGCACATTTCCTGGGAATTTGTGTTTCTTGAACATCGTTTTCGTATATACCATATGGATGTGAAGATCATATGATCTAAATTCTAAATTCTATATGTTGCATGAGTAGTTCAAATATGAAATATCTTAACGTTTATATAAAATCATGGATGAGATATACCGAAAAAAATTCCAGCATCAGATATTTTGCTTACACTTTACACAAATGCGATGCTTGCTCAAGCCTAAGATTGAGTAATTCATCAATTCTTCAAATACTTCAAATTTTCGACACATTTTTTTACTATGTTTAGCTCGAACTATATTGGAATGCAACAAACTGAAAGACCATTTATTTTCTGACACATCATCCAGAAATTCTATATAGGGTCTACAGCGCACACGGTTGTAAGATTTAATGTTACATAATATTCACATATCAAATATCATTTCCTTCAAAACTTGTATTCTTTAATAGCGATCATAAAATAGTAGAACGTCATCAATAATTCCAATTCAATAGAGATAAAATACCAAACAATATGATCACTAAAAAATCGACATAAAATAGTGATAATTATTTAATCGGGTCAACGGCCACCAAAAATTATCAAAAACCATTGATTTCGAGGAAAAATTATACAATCCGTTTTGACTAAGTGTGTGGAGGCACCGTTTTACATATGTATGTGGTTTTGAAGTGTTTTATAAACACATGCGGCCCAGCATTTAGTTATTGTTCGACATTATTTACAATTTGTTTTTCTTCTATCAGACAACGCCTATATTTGAATTTCGAATAGTCATTTACTATAATTATACATTTAGTGTTGTAAAGACAATTAATCACAGGGTATTACATATGAATATACGACATTGTTGAGATGCCGGTAATTCGCTTAACTACATCAGTTTTAGTTGTCCCATATGTATATATTTATAGTTTTATAAATTTGATTATTTGTTTGCAAGGTTATTTTGTGTATATGTATGCATCTATTACGATAACAACCATTTCCTGCTCCATTTCATCTTATACGATATTCGACCTGCGTACGATCAACAAGAATTTATCTTCGTTAAAGTCTTTAT
Source organism: Tipula unca (assembly GCA_951394425.1). Taxonomy (NCBI): domain Eukaryota; kingdom Metazoa; phylum Arthropoda; class Insecta; order Diptera; family Tipulidae; genus Tipula; species Tipula unca. Next base: position 5,687,368 of record OX596381.1, on the reverse strand, counting down.
TCAGCATCACAAAAACATCCCAGTTGCCTAACCCATCAGGTAACTTCTTTTTTTTTATAACATTTGATAGGCTTTAATATACACTCCAAAAGTAATCATCTTATCAATTTTCGATTTCTACAATTGTGTTTCTAAAGTAGCCTTCTATTATACGATTATAAGAAATATGAATGTGCTAATTCAGTTAAATTTCATGGCATTTGAAATTTCAAAACAAACAAACTTTGTAAAATTCGACAATTTCGAATAATAAAATTATAAATTCGATAATTCAAGATTTGTAATGACTTAAATTAAAATGGCGGCAAATCAGTGTTACAATTTGTTCGAGGAAATAGAATCTCGGATTGAGGACAGTATACCCAAAATCTAGAACACAATTATGTAAATTTGGAACTTAATTAATTTAATTTCTGCCACGATATTTTTTAGTTTAAAGTAATTCCAAAGTTCTCTCAACCATTACGTAAAATAAAAAATGTTTTAAAACCGAAGTACTTCCTTTCACATGCAGGAAAATGTTGATACGGTCACGCTAATTAGTGGTTTGGTCATGTTTATAACCCATTATCTCTGATTCGCTCTAAACTAAAATACCGAATAACTGATGAATCAATTAATGTCAAATTCAACTTATCCAACTATTTCGATCACCATCAATTAACATCTTTAACTTTTATATTAAAAGAGCAAAGATCAATACAATAACATGAAAAGATGTTAGGTGCGGTCTAAGTAAGAGCTTATTATATTTTAATTACAATATATAAGCTTCCAGTTCCGAATAAATAATTTCCTGTCAAATTCTATTGTTAAACCATCTTGTTCAAGTACATATGTATATATTTTGTATAAAGGTATACACACACTTGAGATCATCGATCGCTGTATAACCGTTATAATCTGCGAAACGCAACAAAAAAATAATTAGCTATCATGTGTTGAGACAGTTTTAAATATTACCAAAAAAAAACTCTTGAGTCACGCTAGAAATATTTTTGATTTATCACTGTCAGTTCAATTATTTTTTTTTTTTTGATAACTGGTTTAGTTGCGAAGAGCTGCACTAAAACACGAATTATCATACATGTATCTCCAAGACAATGTGGGTTCATGATATATAATAATATGATCATCGAATTTTTGATTGTCAAGTTCAATAATCATTTTTTGTTGTTGTTTAATTCATTGATGATGTTAACTATATACATATTGTTGTTAATATGCTAAACAAGTGTATGGATTTAAAAGCCGCGAGCGCGGTTAAGTTATAACAAAACTATTTATTTCAATTACGTGCACAATTAATGTTCGAAGTAACCGATCGACTATTTTTGCGAATAGATATAATTGTTCAAGATTTCAAACCAGCGTTTTATTTAGTATAGCGAAGTAAAAACATGTTACGATAATAATCTTACCTTATACGTTTGTTTAGTTGTGTGAACTAAAGTGAAAAGTAATCAATAAAGTGTATAAGAGAAAGTTTTTCAGGTAATTCGAAATCACTTAAACAATAAAATTAAAAATTTGTTATTGAAAATATTATTAAAACTTAGTTAGTCTGCGATATTTAAGTAAATATGTAATAATTTACGGATATCTAAAGTGATGAGGAATAATGTTTAGCTAACCTAATCCGAAAATTTCAAGATCAACCAGCCTTACATATTTGTTGTTATTATAACTATTTTTTTATTAGTGTTTCAAATGATTTATATATACGAAATGTATATACTCATATATATATATATATATACACCTTGTCTCCTAAAAGCATTCTCTTTGTTCTGTTTCGGGAATGTATTTCTTTACGTAATAAAAATTAAGAAAATAAAAAAATAATTTTAATTTTAATTAACCAAAGATATATTCTAAGTCAGCTGACTCAACTTTTATATAACATATGGACATACTACGGATACGTATATACATATAACTTTGATGAAGTCATTATAAACGTAAATTACGCGAAACTAAACTAATTTTATTTTTGTCAACAACATCAATCTAAGTATATATACATATGTATATTTATATATATATATATATATATATATATATATATATATATATATATATATATATATATATACATATATATATATATATATATATATAGAAAGATGCTGCTATAATTTTACAAAATATTATTGAGGTTTCGTATCGCATATATCAATTTGCGCACGTGATCCAACAGTCAACAAGCTTAAATTAAACGGGTCCGCGGGTATCTGTAAAAGATGTATAAGAAGAAATGCTTAAATTTGTGTGGTGTGGCACATGATGGTTTAACCATTTTATCGCATATAAGAATTTATAATAAATTAACTTAATTTACGATGTTGTCGGGCTACTGGAAATTTACGTTGTGTGTACATACATAATTCAAATTATTTTTGAGAAGACGTATTATAATAAATTTACAAATATTCTAGATTGTTGATTCAAAACAAAATGATCAAAATAAAGTTATTTGCTAAATTCGATAAATTTTAATTGGTAAACAAACTATATAAAGCAATGAAATTATTTTAGGTTAAGTTAGGTTATAGATTAGAGAGATTTAGTACGCTATAGACGACGGTATAGTGAAAGTCAGACCCAAGAATGATTGGTTTGATGACGAATGTCGTATTGCAGTTGAGCAACAAAATATAGCCCATAGTGAAGTGCAACAACATCTCACAATTGCTAGGTAAAACAAGGCTGCTATTGCATGGAGGGTAGCTAAGCGGATTTGTAGACGGAAGAAGCGAGAAAGGAGGAAGGCCGCGGTTCTAAAAGTACAATAACTCAGCAATGAGCGCAGTTCGCGTAATTTCTTTAAGGGAATTACTGGACTGCACCATACTTTCAGGCCTGCGTCAACCGCATTGGCTTGGTTGGTGACTATCATAAGGAGGATTACGTCCGAATCGATCAGTCATTGATCAGGTGTTTTCGCTGCGGATGATTCTATCTTAATACTGTTACGTTTTTGCCTTGTCAAATTCAAGGTTCGATCACTGGATTGTGAATAAAACAAACGATGTAAATTCTAGAACACACTAAATTTATTTATTCCGATTAATTACACTAATTTAATTATTTCACTTATTTAACTTAATTATTTCACTTCACAATAATTATTTTACTACACTTTAACAACACTATATTACACTTTAATAACACTTTATTTTATTTTATAAACACTTTCCTTTTAATTACTATTAGCACTCTCACGGTTAAAACACAACTGATTTTCTCCCAAATGTTTGTCGCGTATTTATACCAAATATTCTAACCATTCTAGAAATCTCCAGAATATTCGATTAGTCTAGATAAGTCTAGACACCTCTATACTGTTCTACTTTATAACAATTTTACATTAACGATAGTGTCGCTATTCAAACATAGATGTCGCCACGATCGTAACATTACCCCTACCTAATCCTGATTCGTCCCGAACAGGATCCAATTCACTACCCCTGTAGATCGCTAATCGCTCTATATGCACCACCTTCAACTTTCCTCGCTGCCCTTTCTTGATCCGGTAGACCACGTCATTTATTTTGGTGATGATGGTGTACGGCCCTTCCCACGAAGGTTGCAGCTTTGGTGATAAACCCTTCTTCCGTTGTGGGTTGTAAAGCCATACTAACTCTCCTTCTTCGAAACCTTTATTATTTGCTCGTATGTCATATCGAGCCTTCATCCGATCACTTGATACTCGTATCCTCTCTCGTACAAACTGGTGTATCTCGTCGAGTTCTCCTCTCATCTGGTCAACATAATTCTGTCTATCTAAAGCTGATGATGGAACGGGTCCAAACTTTAGATCTCCGGGTAATCGCAGATTATTTCCAAAAAGGATTCTCGCTGGTGTCATTCCCGTTGAGTCATGTACTGCTGATCGATACGCCATCAGGAACATCGGAATATGTCGATCCCAGTTGCGTTGATCATTTTCCACGACCTTTGCTAAATATTTCTCCAACGTCCCGTTGAATCTTTCCACCATACCATCCGACTGTGGATGCAGAGGCGTTGTTCTTGTTTTATTGATACCGAGCAACTGACAGACTTCCTGAAATACAACTGACTCAAAATTTCTTCCTTGGTCTGTGTGAATCTCCATTGGTACTCCAAAACGACTTATCCAATTATTAACCACGGCGTCAGCTATTGTGGTTGCCTCCTGATTGGGTATGGGATACACTTCTGGCCATTTGCTAAAATAGTCCATTATTACTAGCACATATTTGTTACCAACATCCGTAGTCCGGAATGGTCCTGCCACATCCATTGCGATCCTTTCAAACGGCGCTCCAACGTTATATTGCTGCATTGCTCCCCGACTTTTCCGTGCAGGACCTTTTACCGCCGCACATTGATCACATCTTTGGCACCACTCCACTACAGATTGTCTACATGACGTATTTTGTTGACGTATTTTGGCAAGTGTTTTATTAATTCCCAGATGACCCCCACTTGCCCCTCCGTGATACTCCTTCAATATCTCGGCAATTCTAGATTTAGGCACCACTTTTACCAATTGCTTCACATTACCGTCCGAGCTTTCCCATATTCGTTTTAAGCATCCGTTCTCGATTTGGAGGCTATCCCATTGTGCCCAGTAAGCCTTTACTGTGGGACTCTTATCCGCAATTTCACACCAAGTTGGACGATTTCCTGTCTCTTTAAGTTGCATGATTATTGCCAAATCTGGATCTGCTAACTGCTCGTCCCTAACCGTTTCATCCGTCCATTCCTTATCGGGTAGTATTTGCATAAGCCTGATGTCGATAACGTCTTCCTTTGCTTCTATACGCCCGCAGTGCTTACATTCCACTTGACATGGTCGTCTTGACAATGCATCGGCATTTCCATGTGCACTCCCTTCCCGATGTTCGATCTGGTAATGATAGCTCTGTAGTCGCTCAATCCAACGCGCTACCTGTCCTTCTGGGTTCTTGAACTGCAGTAGCCAACGTAATGCTCCATGGTCCGTTCGTATATGAAATTCTTGGCCATAGAGGTACTTATGAAAATGTTTCACACATTCCACTATAGCCAACAATTCCTTACGAGTTACACAATAGTTACGTTCTGGTTTAGATAACACCTTCGAGTAATAAGCTATTACTCTTTCTTGCCCTTCAATTTCTTGCGACAACACCCCTCCGATGCCATCATTACTTGCATCGGTATCAAGAATAAACTTAACACCAGGTATAGGGTATGCCAACAACGGTGCCGTACATAATCGCCTTCTCAATTCATTGAATGACTCCTCTTGCTCGTCACTCCATTCAAATGCTCTGTTCTTCCGGGTCAAATCATGTAAGCTCTTTGCTACATTGGCAAATCCTGGCACAAATCGCCTATAATAAGTGCACAATCCGAGGAAGCTCTGTAATTCCCGTAAATTTTTAGGTCTTGGCCAGTCCTTTACCGCTGATATCTTGTCCTCATCGGTGTGGATTCCATTGGTCGTTACCTTATGCCCCAAAAATTTTACCTCCGTTCTGAATAATGAACACTTCTTCGGATTCAACTTTAAACCGGCTGATTGTAATCGCTTCCATACCTCTGACAAATTTGTTAAGTGTTCTTCGAAATCCTTTCCCATAACTATGATGTCATCCAAATACACGAGGCAAGTCTTCCAGTGCAGTCCCTTTAACACGCGCTCCATAAGTCGTTCAAAAGTTGCCGCGCCATTACATAATCCAAATGGCATCACGTTAAACTGCCATAGCCCATTACCCACACTGAACGCCGTTTTTTCACGATCTTGCACTTGGACTTCCACCTGCCAATACCCGCTTTGCAGGTCCAATGTTGAAAACATTCTAGCGCCTGACAATGTGTCTAACGTGTCATCGATCCTTGGTAATGGGTAGCTATCCTTTTTCGTTACTGAATTTAGCTTTCGGTAATCGACACAAAAGCGCATTTTCCCATCCTTCCTTTGGACTAATACTACTGGTGAACTCCATGGACTGTTTGATGATTCAATCACTCCAGCTGCCTGCATGTCCGTTACCATTCGATCCACCTCTTCTCGTTTTGCTAAAGGTAACCTTCTCGGTGCTTGGCGTATAGGTGTCTCCGTTCCGGTATCAATTCGATGTTTCACCATGTTAGCCCTTCCATTATTATCCGGTGTATTGCAAAATATCGACTTATACTGTTCGATCAGTTGTCGTGCTGAATTTTTCTGGTTCATGGTAAGATCCCCAGTCCATTTCTGCATGAGGTGTTCTACTATTTGCTTTTGTCCTTGCGTATCGGTGTTTCTAATCGGATTTTTCTGCTCGCATTTCATTATCGTTGACACCTCTTCACATTTACCAATAACCGTTCCTTTCTTAATTGTTTTTGTCTTTTCCGAGAGATTTAGGGTCCTAATCGGTACCCTACATTCGTTATCTGATTTTACTAACGTCCTCCCTATCATAATTCCTTTGGTTTCGCTTTCTTCTTCACTGGCTTCTACAACCCACAACCTGGGTGGCCCAGAACCTCCCTCCAATCTCCCCCACACAATTGTTTCCGAATTCGGTGGCAGCTTTTCCCGATGTTCTATTATTACCCGCCTAGTAGTTGTTTCCACATCATCCACTCGCAGTGGTAACTCGAAATTATCACAGTCCAATACTCCTCTTCCAACATCCACCACGAAGCCATTCGCTCTCATGAAGTCCATCCCCAAGATGACTTCATCCACTATCTTTGCGACCAGCACTTCGTGTTGGAATTGAGCATTGCCTATCTCAATTCTCACAAGCTTCCTACCCTTTATGTCTGCGCTCTCTCCTGTGGCTGTACGTAATTTCAACTCATTGGCTGGTAGTACTCTTCCCTTCACTAGATCCTCACGGACAAACGTGCGCACCGCTCCTGTATCCAGGGTAATAACACAGCTCTTCCCGTCAATACTTCCTTTGATTGTTAAGCTGTCACCTACTCGTCCCAATCTCGAAATAGGGATGGAGGTTATGGGGCAATTGGTTGTGGGAGTCAGCTTCTGCCCCTTTAGGCTGACTCGTTGTAGTTTAACGACTCCTTTCGTTCTTAGCCATCTTCCTTGACCAACGTTCGCTCTCTACTTAATACTCGTCGTTGCATAGGAGATCGCGATCTTGTACGTCTCCATTTTCCTTCTTTACAGTCTCTCGACATATGACCCATTTTGTCACATGTCCAACATTTTATTTTGCTACCACCCTCTCTGTATCTTGGAACCGACCGCTCGACGTTGGTGCTGCTATCCATTTCTACTCGTCGTACCTTAAGCGACGGTTTTATGATAGCCTGCGCAGTCTCATTTATTAAAGCACACGCGATGGTCTCGGCAAAAGTCGCCTTAGGTGATAACATCACTGCTTTACGTGTTTCCGGATCCCGTATTCCATCGATGAATGCGTCCATCTTAATCCTCTCCATGTAATCGGGAGATGTATTCACATGTGCCAAATGCACTAGCCGCTCGACTGCTGCGGAATATTCTTGAAGAGTCTCTCCGATCTTTTGACCTCGGCTCTTCAGCTCCATACGATACATCTCTCGCTTATGGTCACTTCCATACTTTCGCTCCAACGCCTTCATTATTTCGTTGTAATTACTACGGTCATACTGCGGAATAGTCTGCAGTGTTTCAGCCGCTTCTCCTTTTAGAGCCACTATTAATGCTGTTCCTCGATTTGCATCATTCCACCCATTTTGATTAACCGTTGTCTCAAATTGAAATTTGAAAACCGCAAACGATGTTGTACCATCAAATATCGGTGGCTTAAATTTCATTGCTTGAATTGGCTGAGATACTGGCGACGTTGTTCTGTTAACTTTGAGGTAAAGAAGTTCTTTTTCGAAGCCTAGAACTTTCTCTTGTAATTCTTCCATATCTGTTTGTATTTTTCCGTTGCCGTCAATAACTTTCTGCTCCAACCCTTGGATGTCCTTTTGTAATTTTTGTTCAATTTGCTCTACTTCTTCATGTAAATTGATATACATTTCATTGAATTTCTCATCCATTTTGTTATTGATCTCGCCCACCGACTGTTCCATGCGCTGATTTGACCGTTTAATTTCTTTCATTTCCTGATTTGATTGATCAATTTTCTGATTTAATTGATTACTAGATTGTTCCATTTTATGGTTTAATTTTTCAACAGACTTTTCAACTGTCTTTTCTACTGATGTTTCAATAGACTGTTTCATTTCCAAATTGGACTGTTGAATAGCAGCCATTAACTGCGCCATATCGAAATTTCCAGAAGGTACCGATGCAACCTCCACTACCGCCTCTTTACTTTCTCCATTCTCTTCGTCCCCTTCTGCGTGGTCGGAAAATGTCGATTCATCAACATTATAACTAGCCGGATCATTACCCTCCAGCTCTAATGCTTGAAGTAATCGTTGTCTCAATACATTTTTCTGGCCGACCGTTGACAAACCACGTCGCTCCAACTCTTCCTTTAAATCGGAAATCTTCAATTCGTCTAGAATCATCTTTTAATTCACAATCCCACCGCTGTCACCAATTGTTACGTTTTTGCCTTGTCAAATTCAAGGTTCGATCACTGGATTGTGAATAAAACAAACGATGTAAATTCTAGAACACACTAAATTTATTTATTCCGATTAATTACACTAATTTAATTATTTCACTTATTTAACTTAATTATTTCACTTCACAATAATTATTTTACTACACTTTAACAACACTATATTACACTTTAATAACACTTTATTTTATTTTATAAACACTTTCCTTTTAATTACTATTAGCACTCTCACGGTTAAAACATAACTGATTTTCTCCCAAATGTTTGTCGCGTATTTATACCAAATATTCTAACCATTCTAGAAATCTCCAGAATATTCGATTAGTCTAGATAAGTCTAGACACCTCTATACTGTTCTACTTTATAACAATTTTACATTAACGATAGTGTCGCTATTCAAACATAGATGTCGCCACGATCGTAACAATACTATGAAACATCCATCGCAATACATGAAGTGTTCCTGAAGTTCCGGCAGGCGTATGACTCGATCAATCGAGAGAGTTTGTAGTCTGCCCTGGAACTCATAGGAATGCCAATAAAATTGGTACGACTGTGTAGGATGACAGTGACGCGGTCTCAATGCTGTGTTAAAGTTGAGAACGGGCTATCGACAATTTTTGCAGTTAACTCGGGTGTTCGGCAGGGACTCTTTAATCTCATGTTGGAGTACATGTTTCATAAAACTGAAACACCTCAGCGCTACATCTTATATCGCCAGTCCAATCAGGTACTTGCATATGCAGTTGACATATGCGTAATTGGATTGAATATAGCAACGTAGTAAAGAAAATACTTCATCCGCTTGTAAAGTTTTCAGCTTCTGTTAAATCTAAACACCTATCAAGTGCTGCGAATGTTGTTATGTTTGGAAGTGAAAGTGGGCTCCTTACATGCGAAGAATCATTCGTGTGATTTACGGTCCAAAACGTGAAATATGGTATATACCAAGCTCTGTACAGTATCGAGATCAGAGAACTGATTCAAATCCTCGATATTGTAGATGAAGATCGCAGCGAGTACGCTGGCTCGGTCACGTTATGCGTGCTGATCCGGAACGAATTGTGCAGCGATCTCTGAAAGAAGAGCCATTTAATTGAGGATTTTAGTCCCGCATTCAAGGAATAATCATAATCAAAAGTAAAATACTTCTCCTCCTCTCGTTTTTCAAAATTGCCGCACATATCACGAACTGGACTAGAGTAGCATACTGCCATAATCTCATACCATATTATATATATTGCCATAATAAACAATATTGATTTAAATGACATATTTTAGATAGATACAAACATACTCAAAATGTTAATACCTCTCTCTCACAATTTAATCAAAGAAAAAACACTTGCTAATATAAACAAAACGATCACAAAAAAAATTGGAAAAACGGAAAAACACAATTCCCTAAATACAATAAAAATGTTGTTTTTATTTGTCGAACGCAAACACACGATATACACAGGAAGCACATATAACCACCGAAGAGAATAACAATTTTCATGCTAAACAAAAAAAATCTGTGTACACGACGAGATTGTGTATATATGTACATTTAAAATGAAAGATTTATTTTCGTGCTTTTCCTGCTGATGTACATTGTTCGATTTTTTTTTTTTTAAGAAAATGGAGAAAATGTGTTTTGTGATAAAAGGAAATATATAAATTGAATTCAATATTTAAAAATGCAAAAGGAAAACAACACCAATATTATATTTACAATAATCTTTTTAAAAGGTTCTGTAATCCTCTAGCCATTGCAAGTAAAAATGTTTTTTTATTTCTAATCTGTGTGTGTGTGTGTGTGTGTGTGTTGAGAAAAACACTTAAGTTTTTTGTTTGAAACGTTCAGATTTTCAGGTCAGATACATGACATGGTTTAAAATTTAAAATTTCCACAAATTTTAAAATTTCAAGGATGTATTGTGAAAAATATGTTTTTTAATTTAGAAAAATATTTGTGTTAGGCAAACGCGATGGATGAATGTTGATTTTAAATTTTATACATATTGTGCATACGTAAATATATAAATTAAAAAAGGGGCGAGTAATTTATAAACGAGGTCCTAAAAATTATGATCGGAACAGAGTCATTAATTTAACAGTATTTTATAACCCTCTCCCCCCAAAAATAAAACAAAAAATTATAAACATTTCCGACCACATTAACCATAAAATTGCCAACAAAATAATTAAGTCTTAAATCATCAATAATAATAAATCAAAAAAAAAATGATTCTTTTGCCGTATACAAAAGAATCAAAATTAAATTTTTCTCTAGAACACCCGGAATATATTTTTAAAATACATCCTTCCGCCTTCACTTCCTATATATTTATGTACACCAAGTCGATATACATTATACCCTTTTTGATTGTTCATTTTTCATAAATACATTCTGTATACAAAATAACAATAACATTAAAATAATTTACCAGTCAAACATCGGGCTAGATATGTACATATATACACATTACACATGCACTGTGTATAGTGTAAGCGACACACTTCAGCACGTGACACACCGAAGGAAGGAAAAACTGAAAACGGAGGAAAACAAAACAATTTCTGAAATGAAAATATTTGGCATTTAAACGTAAAAATAATGGGCACGTGCAATCGGAAATCTCATAATTTTATATATTTGTGTAAGGTGGTGAGAGTCTGTCGTTTTGTGAAAAACTATATATATGTATATGTATATATGGAAAAAACAATTCTTTGATTTTCCCGTTTAGTACACGTGACATATCTAAATATTGGATTTCTAGTTTCTTGTTGATCGATCCAATTTCGAAAAAAAAAACAGATTTGCACAAATAGATTAAATATTTGATTTTGTTGTTATATGTACGAGTATATATAGTTTTCCCTATTTAGTAGATAGGAAAATAAAAAAAAACATCAAAAAGGCGTGTAAGTAGTTAATCGAATTAAACTTTTTTTTGTATTCAAATCAGTTCAAATAATAATACTAATTTAGTGGAAAAAGGGGTAAGAGACGTGTAGTTTTTTATAAATAATATTCTAACTTGGATTGTATATGTATTTAGGAATATCATAATTAAAAATAGGATTACAGTGGGATCGGAATTTTCTATTGATGATAATAAATTTGCAAGACATTTTAGATTTCATAACTTTTTGAATGTAATTGTAATCGGATTCCAAAAGTAAATGACAATTTTTTTAATCAATCTCTAAATTACCAATTATCTGATATTTTAAGTTTGTCTTCCAATCCTTCACGCCATTCTTTGTCAAATTCCTGCACCGCATCCAAGCAAATCGTCGAGCAGAGTTTTCTCTATTTTCCAACGCCTTTTCAATAATATTTGTGATTCGATGTGCTTGATCAATTGCAATATGTAAACTGCGGAATCCAAATGAATGGTTTGAAATAAGATTCCTTACTTCGATTTCAGGTTTCAAACTCTTCAATAACAGCTGCTCGATTCGAACAGTTTGGACATTATCATGAGTAATGATATTGGTCTGTATAATGTTGTTACATACGGTGGTTTTCCTGATTTATATAGGCATCATGATGACTTCAGCCACTTTCCACAGTTGCTGTACATGCTTGAGCCTTTTTGTTCATTGTTTCTGGCCCAAACGCCATCCGCATTTTTTAAAGCAGGAGTCTGTATATATATTAGGCCTTTTTAATTTTTTAGTTGCCTTCCAAAGAGAATATTCCGTGCTTTTGACATTTGTTAGCTCCGTTTGATGCCACATCCTTCTTGTTCTTCTCTTTAAAGTAAGTAACTCTATAATTTCTCTAGGGTAATCTAGAGTCCTTTTCATGCAGTGTGCTGAATGTTGTTAATAAATGTTTCTAGTTCATTGTCTAGTTTCTCCGCTATTTTTAAAGGAACGTCTAGTCAGTGATCACAGTTCATATCAAAGCAATCTTCAATCTGAATATCAATATATTTTTAATTATGAAAGTCATTCAAATCTGAGAACTTCTCAGGATCAGCAACTCTTATCCTTTTGTGGTTGTCCATCTAAAAAAAACAATAAGTATGTTTCGTATTAAAATCCTCACCTATGTCTTGCAACATATTTGAATAATTCAATATGTTACTTTTTCGTGAAATGTGTTTCAGTGACTATACAAGCTTACTACTGGTAGATTATAGATTGTGACTTAGATTTTTGCTAATGTAGCTTGTATTTCTTCTGTTGCATACCCTGATTCTTCATTGTGAGATGTTTTCTTTAATTAGAACAGCACTCTCACCTTTAATCGAGTTTTAAGGATGAATAGTGATGTACACTCTGTAGCCATTGAACTTAATGTAGATTAGTCTTGTGAAACAAGTTTCAGCGATGAGGCAGACATCAATTTTATTTTTAAGACTGCTTGAAAATCTTGTTAATGTTGGTGTAGTCCGTTTGCATTTCTTAACATAATTTTTAGGTTGTTAGACATTTAACTTTGATTTGAGGACAGGTTTTTTAACACTGTTCTCTAATTTTTGAACTCTTTTGTTAATGGAGTAATGATTCTTTTATATTTGTAATTTCTGTCAATATTATATACTCATTAAGGTTTAGTTAATGTCATCATTTTGTGTGATTTTGCCCGTGATTTTAGGTTTGATTTTTTTCAATGGCTGCTACAATGCAACCTCTGTAACTAGCTGGGTGAGATTGTCTTCCGTGTACACGTTAAGGTGCTTCATTTTCCGTTTTCAAACATTCGTATGTTAAGTACTTTTCAGAAATTTTTACGCATATAGGTTGTTTAAAACAAAATCGTTGTGTATGCCCATAAGCTTGACATTTTTTGCAAATCAGTTTAAATTTTTGTAATGGTTGAACTTCTATTTTACAACCCCAAATATTGTTGATTTCAAATATTTTGTTAGTGAGAATAGAATTTAATCGAGTAAGTAATAAATGATATAACGATGAAATGATAACGAAGAAAAAGCTATACTGTTTGAACAACATAAGGGATGAGTATTTCAACCACACGATATACAATCTATAGGATTAATCCTAAACCGGTCTATAGATCTCCGTTAAACATCAATAGTGTCCCCCAATAGAAGTCGCACAAGAAATAGATATGAATTTGAATCCAAAAGTTACCTGGAATTGAGGAAATTTCGCCAAGGCGGTTTAAGGAGTTATTAAAAAGAGCAGTCATTATGTTAACATATATTTATAATGCTTGCTTCCGATTTACATATGTTTCTTAGTGTTTCAAGGCTGCACAGACAGTCATAATAAAAAAACAGACAAACTCGGTGAGCAAATGACACCACACAGGCCGATCTCTTTGTTACCAACTATCTCAAAGTTGTTTGACAAGTTGTTTTTGAAACGACTGAAACCAATGACATTATACCTGATTCCCAGTTTGAATTCAGCGATCAACTTTACAAGCTTACTACTCGACCATTGATCAAGTTTATCGCGTGACCGCAAAGATAGAGCAAGCATTTGAAGAGGAGAAATTTTCCCCTGCCGTATTTCCTGCAGGCTTTCGATAGAGTGTGGAATGAGGGTCTTTGTAGATAAGACAAATTAGTGCCACAAAATTACTGCCAACTGCTCGAATCGTATCTCTCCAAACTAAAATTTAGAGTATCACATGTACATAGATACAAACTAACTTTTACTCAGCTATAGCCGGAGTGCCTCAGGGTAGCATACTAAGCCTTCCCTATATCTTCTTTACACTTCCGATTTACCGACAATGGAAACAAAGTTCATCGGAATTTTGCTGATGATACTGTAGAATGTGCATCAAACGAATCGTAGAACCAAGCATTTGAATACTTACAACATGCCCTCGATATAATCAGCCAATGGACCAGTGATTGGAAATTAAAGCTGAACTAGCTGAAATCAGTTCATGTAACATATGCGTTGCGGCACAAAAATAGCAACATCCATACATTTCTCAATGGGATATAAATTTCACAAGATTGAACTGGAAATACCATGTTAGACAAAAAGCTGAACAAATTAAAATACAACAACGTGAAATGTACTGGCTGATACGAAAACATTCAAAGCTTAGCCTGTACTGTAAACCCCTTATCTACGAATCGATTATTAAACCAATTTGGACGTATATGGTATCCAACACTGTGGCTGTACTAAACAATCAAATCGATTAATCATTCAACATTGCCAAAACAAATTTCTACGTACATTAACGAATGCTTACCGCTATATGTAACCAAGGAGGAATGACATGATGAGCTAAATGTTAAATGGACCGATGAAGTGATCCAACTTTAAATTGCCATCAAACATGAAAGAAGATTACTGCAACATACAAATACAGAATCAATACAACTTCTTTCTTAACCGTCTTCAAGACGATTTAAACAAATTCAAACCGCATGACCTAGTCATCTCATAATTGAAGATTCGTTGTTGGGAGCAGAATAGTGACTCCTTTTAAACCCGTACTCGTGCCACTTATTTGTTACAAATAATTTGTACCATAGAAAGGAACCTGCACATTTAACAATTTAACATTTTGGTTGCTTCTCTATATTTGTCTCCGGCTAAACTAAACGTTAAATTAGTTTCACTGAGCCACCAGTTAGCATGTTCATTTGAAAGCTATCTTTTGGAATCCATGTTGCTAATATATCAAAAAGCCCTTCGTATAATTTTATCCCTTCTATAACTGTTGGAGGTGAGATAGGTTGCTTCCTAATTTATTTGATCTTGATCGTATTGTTTGTTACTATTAATTTAGTTACTTGATTTATGTCGAAATGAGCCTTTCCAAAATCCATTAGGTCATAGTGTGGAGCAACAAATTGGCTAGTATACTACCTAGAGTATTATTTCCTTTCGTTTTACTCATTGCATTATAGGACTTGTTGGTCGGCGGGTAGTATTTTATTTATTATTATCCACTAAGTTTTCCCCTATTCGCCACCTTTTAAACCTTCTACTACTTTAGCTACTTTTTAAGTTGCTGACAGCGATGTGAAATCGATACTAAGAAGAAGACATACCAGAATAGTTCGTTGAAGACATCGACCACCACTACAGTTGTGAGAATGAAAATGTATACGATAAGCTTTTGCGTCTCTTCTTTATTTATTTTGTAGATGATTATGAAGCATACATCTCATATTACAAATAAGCAGGCAGAAAAATTCCTTTAACAATCACAGCACACACAAAATTATTAGAGAATGTGAATTTATAATTGATCACATTTCATCACGATCATGATCGTTCAAATGTTTTGTAAAAAAAAACACTAAACTCAAAGTGTTAACAAAAGAATTTTGTATGCTTATATGCCATATCCACATACATATATGTAAGTATTTGATTATTTTATAGAAATTCCAAACTATCTGTTTGTCATAAGCTAATTAAATCAATCGCGCCATCATTCAGCTATTAAGAATTTTATTATCATAATTTCTATTATGCTGTCAGAATAATGATGATAACCTTGAATTTTTATGTACCTCTTTGAATAATAAACGAATATTATTTGAACGAAACGCGTACGATATTGTAGATTGGATCGCGATTCATGAGTCGTAACCAAATGATCACATAATTTTGGTTCATTCATTTCAAATTTAAGCATCAAATTTATAATAACTATAGTACACGTAACAATAGATTTATATCAATATTTACAAATCATAAATATATGAACATAAATACATATATTGTATTTATGTACGAAACAATAAAGGGACTAAAATGATCATAAATAAAAAAAAACTTTTCGTTGTATGGTTTGGTTGGTGTTGTTTGAATTTATAATAAAAATAATAAAATTTATATATATGTACATATGTTTGTTGCTGTTTGGCTGTTAGATTAACAATAAATTACACAAAAAACAACAAAACTAAATGTTCTGTGATTTTATTTCGCTCACGTTATTCATCATCTCGACAAAATACTATAAATTTTATTGGGAAAATGTTTGTTTTGTATTTTTAACCAAACAATGAACCGAACAAATAAAGTGTGTATGCATACCGAAGTATATCTAACCGTATCAAATAGGTATAGGCAGACAGAAGTAAACCCAAAAATACCGGAAAATTAAATTATATAAAGAAAAAAATTTAAGAAAATAATTTTCACGGCAATCCTCCTCGGTTCATAATATTCATATATACGTGTAAGTATATATATCCATTATTATAGGTTAGAAGAATATTTATAATTTATTATTTATTTATTTAGTCATTGTTTACTCGCACTAAATATAAAAACTATTTTTCGTACTAAACAAAAATAAATAAATAATAAATAATAAGTGTCAGTACACAAAATATATGTATACACATATTCGAAATACGAAAAAATGCTACATTTGCAGTATCTGTCGTGTGATTTATAACATACAAACACACAGACGTACAAAAAAAAAATTTGATTTGAAATGAACTTTCAATTTCCATCTCACACTATATATGCATGTACCTACAGATATACACGACACAAAAAATGCTGATAGTCATTAAAATATGTATATACATATTGGGAAATTATAATCCTTCCGACCATAATATCTATCAGGGGTTTGAAATGGGCGTTTTGCGATACATGACATAAATAAAAATAAAACTGTTTGCAACTGTTGATGTGATATCGCACGATATAAAAGTCGCAAACAAACAAAAGGGACTTCAATAGATTCCGGATATACATACATATATAGATGATATGTGCGACTGTCAAATCGATTTGGGGCGGAAAATTGTACAACAATTTATTTGGTAAATATTTCTTTGTAATTTGTATTTATTTTGTTACACGAGCTATTTTATAACCAAATGTTCGATTTTTGCTCATTTATTTGTTTGTAATTTGTTATTTTTGTGGGTTTAATGTAAATATTGCGGCAACGTATACATACAAAATATAATATAGGATGATAATTAATCATTTTGCAGATTGATTGTATTAAAACATTTCTGATCGGTATCGCATAAACTCGTATAAACATAATCCAGTTCACAGGTGGAACCATAAAATCAAATAACTAGAAGTATTACGTGTGAACGCGAATCCCTCAAACACTTATAAAATAAAATTTGCCATGACAACTCTGCAAGTTCCAGAATTCATAATTTTAAAATTATATTGTTCAAATTCCTACTTTCAGATGATCCTGTGAAGTATATAGTTTTGCGAAGAAGTCTTCAAGTTTAATGACATCTGCGACCTCTCAAAACCGCTTCTTTTGCTGACTGGATTTCTGGTCCGCAGGAGGATCCACAGGTCGTAACTGTCAACATCAAACTGATGAATCCGCTTATTGTGATTGAGGGATGGAAGTTCATCCGATGCAAGCGTGAGGCAAATCACCAATCAATTGTCTTCCGGGTTGACCAGAAATCCTTGAGATACGAATTCCGCTTTGATGTTGCAATACGTTCTAGGATTTCTTCCAAGCTCATCTCCGGTCCGTAGATTTATTGTTTTATTTTAGCTAAACTTTCTTTAACATGATGGCCATGATTAGAATAAAACATATATTAATTTACAACATAGTAAGCCAGCTTCATTTAAGTTAAGGAAGTTGCTTTCTCTAATGCAGACAGACATTTGATTAAATTCAGGAACCAAACCGTCTCGATGTTGCAATCTCTGGACTTAACTACAATAATGTCATGGTTTCTTCTGTAAGAATCCTACCGATAAAACTAGAGCGTGCATTTTAATTGGTAACCATATTAGTGACTCCCTCATTCAAGAGTGTAGTTCGGCTGATCCTACGGATGTACGATCACTTTGATATCTAATAATTCCTGCATTAAACAGGTACTCGCTGCAGTTTATATATGCTGTATGATACAGCCTCTGAGGAGATTACTAATCTTGTGCCATCAAGCATAATCACATCCCTCTTGTGATTGGATGTGATGCTAATTCTCATCACTCGATTTGGGTAGTACGAACATTAATCACAGGGTATCTTCTTTGTTCAATTCAGCTTGAAGTTCTCAATCTAAGCAGCGAGACAACTTTTGTTAATTCTGTTCGGCGTGATGTGATTGACATTTTTGATTGGAGAGTGACGGATGATGTTCTCACCTCTGATCACAGGTTTATCTCTATCTAAGATTAATCTTAAACGCCCGCTGCATAAACCTTATAGCAATAGAAAATTAATCGATTATGAACTTTTCTCTCTCTAGCCTAGATTCATTGCTTATACCACACGGAGAAATTTGGTCGAGCAAACGACATTGAGGTACATGTATCCTTTTGAGATGAAAATTTCGATTGTTTTCGAAAATTCATTTCCTTTTATTATTAACCAAAATAATCGCAGAACAAAGTCCTTTGGAACTCTGACATTAAAAGAATAAGAAAATCCGATATGGAGAAGTAACAAACTTAGTGGCACAAAAAGAATATAAAAGAAGTTTATAAAGAAGTTTAAGATCACAGAGCTTCGTGGTTATTCTTATGCGAGGAAAATAGTTTGAATGCGGAGAAATTAATAGTAAGAATAATGTTTGTAGACTCGAGACTCTTCGTCTATACCGGACAGCAGCTTACCTCCTGTCACAGAGAAGTTAGTGAGCTGCTTTTGTCTGTTTATTTTCCTGGTTATGCTATTCTCAACCCCTATGATGTTACCGCCGAACTCAATAGGATTTCTTTTGGCTCTCGATTGGAACTCGGCTCAAACGCTGATAATTCGCGATGTTCTGCGCTGGAGTCTGTCCTCCTTTTTACCTTATAAGGCTAATGGACCTGATGGAATTTCCTAAATTACAACATGGCTTTCCTTTAATTCAGGACCATTTGATACACATTTTCCAAGCGTTGCGTTTAGCATTATTCCAAAATCCTGAAGCAGAAGTAATGTTATGTTTATTCCGAAAGCTAGGAAGTCCGATTATACGGACCCAAAGTCTTTTCATAGGGACATAGCAGGAGCGTTTGATGGTAATTCGTTTGTTACGATTACAAATGCATGTACCCATTTTGATATTAACCGCACTATTCTCATAATGATTGAAACCATGCTCAGCTCTCGCATTGTGGATGGCGATTAACTTTCTGTCAAAATTGCCAAAGGCTGTCTCCAAGGAGTTGAGCTTTCATCTCTACTTTGGTAATTGACGATTTACATGTTTAGCTACAGCAATCTGGCTATGCTGATGATCTTGTTTTAACAGTTCGTGCAAACACCTGAATATCTTTTGTGACTTAACGACAACAAGCTACTGCCATATTTAGGCAATGTAGAAGAGCTTTTTGGGAAACCCTGTGGACTAACACCCAGGATATGGTCTTACATTTATAAATCGCTGGTTTTACCGATATTATCTTATGCTTCTATTGTGTGGTGGCCAGTGGTAATTCTAAAGGCTTATAAAGTCAAACTTAATAGACTACAAATATTGCTTATAGAACTTGTAACAGATTTCCTATAGGGAAGATCTCTGTTATCAGAATAATCCAGGTGATGATCCAGCTGCAGCAATTTGCCGACTATGCTCAGCCTATGGGGCGGGGTTTTGCTGGATTCACCTGGATCCTGTGAGCTGCGTTTACGTCCACATCTCTAGCACACACCTCTTCTGCACCACCCTAACTCATCGCCTAAAATTCTTTAAATTTAAACACACATGATTTTTTTACTACTCGTTATAAATCTTAACATATTTATTAATAGTTAAATATTTCATTTTTTTTTTCTTTAATTAATTGGATTTTATATAAACAAAAATTTTTTGCTTTATATATATATTTTTAATCATTTACTTTATACAAAAAAACACAACAAAAAATTTTAAATATGCTCTTCCAGCAACCAAAAATTCTACAGGCCACAATAAAGCCTATTTCTACTTATGAATCGCAGACGGTGCAGGATGATACGTTGAGCTCGACGTACTCTCCTTAGCCCATCTAAAAATAAACAAAAAATAACACCACGAACCCTAGTTATGTTGGAAGAAAATATTAATTTTGTATATATATATAACCATAAAGAAAAACTATCATTAACTACTAAATAACACAAAAATTAGCCTACACACAATTTTTTTTATTAACTTACGAACTCATTATTTCTGGTTTTTATTTTTGTTTTTTTTTTTTTAAAAAATTTTCTTTCAAAAAAAAAAGATATTTTCCTATGATGATACTTTTGGTTGAGTTTTTCCAAAAATGTACAGCCTCGCTCCCACTCTGATAAGAAAAATGGATAACCACGTCCCGTAATGGCGCACAGCAATCAGGTACCATCCACCAACGCCTACCGAGGACATACACGTGGAATCAGTTGGATGCTTCGATTTCCTTCAGAAACAAACCAGACCCTGGTTTGACAAGACACCACGTAGACCGCTTTGCGCGCACGTGTACGGTTGAAGTACTCGTATTATATATATATAAATATAACGAGTATACAAGTTTATTTATTTTTATATTTTTATTTTTATTTTATTTTTTTGTTATAGCACAACCACACCTCTTGACCTAGCATAATACTTAGGATTTTTATGTTTTATTTTATATTATTTATTATTATTATTTAGTTTTTCACAACATTCACTATACATACACAGTTTATATTCAGTTTGTTGTTTTTCTTTTTATCCCCTCGTAATTATGTTGTCTTTGGTACAGGTGTCAGTTTTTTTTTTTTTTCTCCTCCGGATGATGTTATCGCTTGCAATCTCCAACCCAAAAAGAAATTTTTTCTCTTCGTTTTTGCTTTTTTCGATTTATTAATATTATTTTTTTTCCTTCTAACTGTTCCATTCTGCCATCTGCACCCAAACTCTCAAAGCAGACGGAAGAACGATCGAGTAAGATACACTCACCAACTCATTACCTCTATGATACCTATAGGTGGTTGTAACATCGTTACATCGTGGGGACGACCCACTAACCCTGAGCTATCTCATAGGCCGGGCATAAAATACAAATTTGAATTTAGTAATATTATAATTAAGTATGTCCTTGGAACGCACACATGGGAATTATAAATTCAAACACGTAAGTCTTTTGCGTGGTAAATTCCGAGTAGTTTACCGGATGGATCTTTGAGTTGATACGCAACACTTCCCACTCGTGCATTTATCACGGCTGGTACGAATTTTGGTGCCAATTTGGCAGAGAATCGTTTAGAAGCGTCACTTAGAACAAAAGTACGTACGAAAACTTTTTGTCCTATTGAAAATTCGTGAGGTTGGCTTCTCGAATTATATGTTCGTTCATTTTTCGCATGTGCTGCTCTCAAGTGGTTTAAAACGGTGTCCCGAACAGAATTTAATCTCGCTGACTTCGATGAAATATACGCCTCATTATCTTCCGCATATCCCAATAGCCGCCGAAGTTGGTAGTCTGATCCGTGCGTAGTGAGATGCTGGCCAAATACCAAGAAGTGCGGTGAATATTGTGTAGCAAAATGGGTAACGTTCCTTAAAGTTGATGCAACCTGTGATAAATGTAAATCCCATTCCGTATGGTTGTCGCCTATGTAAGCCCGAATTGCTGACAAAATAGTACGATTAACACGTTCCGACGCATTACTTTGAGGTGCGTGGAATGGTGTTTTTATGTGTTGAACCCCGTATTTAGTTAAAAGTGCTTGGAACAATATTGATTGGAATTGTTTACCATTGTCAGTTAACACAGCTTCTGGTACTGAAAATAATTGAAATATTTCCTTCTCCACATAATCACACAAAGCTATAGAGGATGCTTCCTTTAGTGGTTTGAGCAACACAAATCTAGAATAGTTGTCGAGTATAATTAAGACAAAGGCGGATTATTAATATGCACTTTTATTACTAGTGACTCGAACGGATTAAACCGTGATACACAAGCTATGTACACATAGAAATCTTTTACTGAAAATCGAATGACAAATTAATTAAGAAGTTAAAATAAACCACTTACGTTTGGGCGCCACTGTAACAGATTTCCTATAGGGAAGATCTCTGTTATCAGAATAATCCAGGTGATGATCCAGCTGCAGCAATTTGCCGACTATGCTCAGCCTATGGGGCGGGGTTTTGCTGGATTCACCTGGATCCTGTGAGCTGCGTTTACGTCCACATCTCTAGCACACACCTCTTCTGCACCACCCTAACTCATCGCCTAAAATTCTTTAAATTTAAACACACATGATTTTTTTACTACTCGTTATAAATCTTAACATATTTATTAATAGTTAAATATTTCATTTTTTTTTTCTTTAATTAATTGGATTTTATATAAACAAAAATTTTTTGCTTTATATATATATTTTTAATCATTTACTTTATACAAAAAAACACAACAAAAAATTTTAAATATGCTCTTCCAGCAACCAAAAATTCTACAGGCCACAATAAAGCCTATTTCTACTTATGAATCGCAGACGGTGCAGGATGATACGTTGAGCTCGACGTACTCTCCTTAGCCCATCTAAAAATAAACAAAAAATAACACCACGAACCCTAGTTATGTTGGAAGAAAATATTAATTTTGTATATATATATAACCATAAAGAAAAACTATCATTAACTACTAAATAACACAAAAATTAGCCTACACACAATTTTTTTTATTAACTTACGAACTCATTATTTCTGGTTTTTATTTTTGTTTTTTTTTTTTTTAAAAATTTTCTTTCAAAAAAAAAAGATATTTTCCTATGATGATACTTTTGGTTGAGTTTTTCCAAAAATGTACAGCCTCGCTCCCACTCTGATAAGAAAAATGGATAACCACGTCCCGTAATGGCGCACAGCAATCAGGTACCATCCACCAACGCCTACCGAGGACATACACGTGGAATCAGTTGGATGCTTCGATTTCCTTCAGAAACAAACCAGACCCTGGTTTGACAAGACACCACGTAGACCGCTTTGCGCGCACGTGTACGGTTGAAGTACTCGTATTATATATATATAAATATAACGAGTATACAAGTTTATTTATTTTTATATTTTTATTTTTATTTTATTTTTTTGTTATAGCACAACCACACCTCTTGACCTAGCATAATACTTAGGATTTTTATGTTTTATTTTATATTATTTATTATTATTATTTAGTTTTTCACAACATTCACTATACATACACAGTTTATATTCAGTTTGTTGTTTTTCTTTTTATCCCCTCGTAATTATGTTGTCTTTGGTACAGGTGTCAGTTTTTTTTTTTTTTCTCCTCCGGATGATGTTATCGCTTGCAATCTCCAACCCAAAAAGAAATTTTTTCTCTTCGTTTTTGCTTTTTTCGATTTATTAATATTATTTTTTTTCCTTCTAACTGTTCCATTCTGCCATCTGCACCCAAACTCTCAAAGCAGACGGAAGAACGATCGAGTAAGATACACTCACCAACTCATTACCTCTATGATACCTATAGGTGGTTGTAACATCGTTACAAACTGTTAGTGGTGGTATGTCCTCGCCTCCATTACTTGCTATGGAATCCATTCTATCTATGGTTATTGAGAGCAAAACATTTTTCTGTATACAGATAAGAAGCTGTACTCAATTCTTTGAATAACCGCTTGACCATTATTTAACTTGTAGGATTACAAACACTTCATTAACCTTCGTGATTCCAATAATACCGGTCATGTGAGTACCAGCACATTGTGCTATCGAAGGCAATGAGACCACTAACTGTTTGGACAAAGCCGGTTCCCATTTATATTTCAACTACGCCAAGAAAATTATAAAGTACTACCATTTGAAAGATCTAAGGCTAAAGTGGCTTGCTTCCTCTAACTATCGTATATTGGCGAAGATCTTCATTAGTGCACACAATTGGAGGTCTAATAAGTATACTTTATCTTTAGAAAAGGACCAGCTATTAAGAATCTTCTTCAGGCTTTCATTTTGGTTCGGTTCCAGATTTTCAACTAAAGGTCTATTAATGTAGGTTAAATGACCTGCATGCTGGGTCTAAACATAACCAGCTTGCTAAGGCAGCAGTGCGCGTCTGCGAATTAAGATAGAATCCTAGGGTTGCACCATTGGTCTTTATGTGTTGCCTCACAAATTTTATTAATAATGATAATAATACTATCAGATAAATTCCTGTCATAAAAATACAAATAAACTTCTAATTCTGAAAATTTCCATTGTTTGCCATATTCTTATAACGTGTGCCTCAATCGACTAAACTAACTAAACTAAAAAAATTTGAAGCTTCTGCTAATATTTCATAGCCGCCAACTGAAAAGTCGATTCACAAGGTTATTTTTCGATGGCTCCATTTATACTGCATGTAAAGTGATGAATAAGCGTCAGTGCAAGCAAAATTGATATTTTATTTAGTTAAGTTTGGTATAAGTACTAGCTAATTGTTTTACTTTAGTTTAGTTAGTTTAGTCGATTGAGGCATACAGTATTAGTTTACAAACAATTTTTGGAAAATTCTAAGTGCTCGACCGTCTATCCAGCAATATCAAAAATATTAAATTATTTAACACCATATATTACAGTTTATTAATTCCTTACTTAATATTTCGAGTATGAGAACTTCATTCGATTTCCAAAATTGATGGCCTCAAAATGTTTAACCTTATCATTTATACTCTCAATTTTTCTCACATTTTCTAATGAAAGTGAAATAGAAATCAATAATAGAATGACCATTTTCTAGTCTTATAGTTCCTAGGCATCTATCTACAAAACTGATATGCTCAGTTGTAAGTGCTAACTTTAAAAAAGAAAATTAGAAATATATATGGATAAAGTCATAAAGATTAAAAGGTAAATATTTATTAAACTACAGGTTGTGGAACGATGATAAAAAAATTCGAGGTCTGACAACGAGCTTCAATTTAGACAAAAATATGTGCTGCTATTACTCATTAATTCTACTCAAGTAAACTTTCGTAAACTGAAAATTTTTCAAATAAAATTGATTAGTACATATTGGGAAAGATTTATACTCACTGTACGGAACTCTGGGAATAAGAAATTTGACCGACCATTCTATTGCTTGAATTATTACAGTTGATCCCGTTAGTGTTTCATTTTTATTTTCGATCATCGTACTTTCCAGCTTTTTGCGTCACGTTTCACCATTTAATCACGACTGAAAATTTACATTTCACCGCTTGTCATCATCTATATAACTTTTATCATGTAGCTATAAATTGTTCACCTTCACTTTGCTGCCTGCTGTTTATTTATTCCACATTTTTATGGAATAGTTATTGACCTTTAAATACAGTTCGAATGATCGACTCTCATTATGACCGTTCTACCGCCACGCGAATACAACAGTAGGAATAATCAATCAATTTTCATTTAAAACTTCAAGATTACTAAGAAATTTCACGTTTTACTAAAAAAATTCTACGATTTTATAGTGAATCGATTATAAATTCTATTATGTACATATTGACTGTGCTCTTATGGAAAAACCATATTTTGTAATAATTTTGGCGGAATCAATTTATCAGTTTGTTGTATATGCATTCTCATGGTACAAATATTTGTAATTTGTCTATATAGTATAGGCGAAAACATGTTTTTGCAGCCGTTGATCTAACAATATTTGGCATACATTTAAATCATTTCAGACGTATATATACGAGTAGACACACCTTCAGAAATACAAATCATTTCATCTTTGGATCACACGTGTACTGACGGGAATCGCAGTATCAACATTACCAATGGTTTGACTTTTATAAATCAACATAAACTCGAGCATCGAGTTCGTCATTGTAACTTTCCGGTCTGTATGGTTTTTGGTAAAACAAATAAATTCCAAAATTTAAAAAATTCCAATAGCAAAATACCGCTTTTATTGGAATATTCAATAAAATTCATTCAAGCAAATTAAAAAAATTTCCAAGCCCTAAATAATTAGCACCTTTGCAAATTAAATCCAAATACGAAATTAATTATCATATAGCACATAAATATCGTGTTTCTATAATTTTAATATTTTGAAATAAGAACGAGATAAAGCATTTAACTTCGATTACGTTTATGAAAATCTAGTATGCGTAATCGCGGATCTATACATAAATTTACATATAGCATGCTCCAGATAGTATAATATTAAATAAATATGTGATCATCTGATAATCTTATTTTGCCTATATATAACATGATGTAAACTAATTAAATTTAATTTTAATCAAATCATTGACATATTTGATTAGGGGACACCCAAACCATGTTAATAAAATTCTTCTTCAAGCTATAAAACATCACAAATTCAATAGCGCATACATAAATCACAAATAATTGCTGTTAAATTAATAATCACCTTCAGAAAGATTAAAGAAATCTTATACATATTTAGATAATATACTTAAATACGATCTATCGCATGATAAGCAATTTTTGCGAATATAATTTTTTAATAATACGCGCAATGACGTGAAAACGTGTAGTCCTTCAATATTATTGCATGAAAATTATATATTTATGTAAAACATCTTCGTGAAAGCAGTACGTAAACACGTACATATTTTAGAAACGAAATTTAATTAATTGACCAGCGATCGAAAGGAGCATATATACTATATATATGTATATATATATATATATATATATATATATATATATATATATATATATATATATATATATATATATATATATATATATATATATATATATATATATATATATATATATATATATATATACATATTTTAATTTATGCATCGTTAATTTTTATTTATTGATTTTATCACAGATTTTTAATAGTTTATACATATATTAATAGTATAGAAATTAATAATTTGAAAGAAAATCAAATAAATAAGGAATGGATTACAGATTAGTTTAGAGTGACGAGCAAAATATGATACATGCATTTCTACTATAATTTGCATATTATACATAACTTAATAAGAAACTATCTTAAATTTTATAAAGCCAGGGACGAGCATGAATTTTTATAACTAAGCAAATTACATAACGATATAGAAAACCTCGATTTACATCAATTATTGAATATTCAGTTTATGTGAAAAAATAAAAAAGCCGCATACTCTTCGTTTAAAGTCAGGGTTAGTGAAGCTTACCATCAAATATCAATATTGGATAAATATTCAAATTACCGGTAAATCTAGACCACGGCTTAAAGAGGTAGCTTTATAATTTGTCATTACTAAAGGTACTATTCCATGCACTGATTGACTGACTCAGTCAATTTAAAGAAAGAAAAGAAATTATATTTTGTGGTTGTACAAATGAAACAAAAAAATTTTCTCAGTAAAAAAATATTTGAGTTTTAGCAGTGTGAACTGCCATAAAAAGTATCAAATCGAATACTTTTTATGGCAGCCAAACAAACAACATACCTAAAATTTGCGCATGGAAGAGAATTTTACTATAAAGTTTGTGTATGGAAAAGTATTTCACTATAAAAATTATTTTTGAGTGCAAGAAAATTGTAAATATCAATTTCAATCCAAGTTGTGATTTTGTAAATGTCAATTTTTTCTTTATAAAAACAATTTTGAAACTTCAAATTTGGTATGTCTAATACTAAACTACGCTGTTAAATTATTTTGCAAAAAAAGAAAACGTTTATTTGTTGTCTTTGTTACTCTAATGTAATTTTGTTGCTATCATCTTTTCAGTCAACTCAGTCAATCAGTCCATGGAATAGTACCTTAAAGCTCGTTTCACAATGAGTACTTATGAAAGTACTATCGCGGCAGTCGCCTCGATAGTAGCGTCGGGAAAATTTGATTTCACCTCGCCATAGTATCGTACAGTTATTTTTTTCGAAATTGAGCTAATCGCAGCGGTAGCCACTGGCATTGTTTTATTAAAATTCTTAAATTATTAAAATAAAACGTAGAACATAAAATCTACCACAAAACTTTCAGAATATTATTAACTATCTAGTCTAGTCAAGCGAGATAGTAAAAAGTACCATAGCAAAGGTGTGATAGCAACTATTAAGTTTTCATACGGGGATAGTTTTGGAGATACTACTACTACTGAATTCTCCTTTTCCTTTTAACCATTTTCAAACTTTGCATTCTTACCTCCTTATAGGACCCTCTTTTAATCTAAGCTTCAGAATTAAACCATTTACTGAAATCGACAAGATAATTTATATGAATTCCACAAATATCAGTTCATATCTCACCTGGTTAATTCCCAGAATGCTAGCTAACAGTTGATCTTTCCTTTCTTCACTTATCCATTCTCCAATGTCATTGCGCCGGCCGAACAATCGCAGTATTGGATCTTTATTCCTTTATCGCAAATAAGAGTATATAATTTAATTAATTTACAGTACGTTAACTATCTTAACTACGTAGCTTCACTTTTTGATTTAATAAATTTCACAAAACAAAATGCGCAATCGGAATGTCAAAACAAACACCATAACCGACATTTTTTGAAACTTTGCGACACAACGAACTGTAGTATCGATAATGCTGCATGATTTGACGCAACGAATACATTGTTCTTTGATAAGAAATCTATTGATAGAGATTATCACGTTATTGCGTGTTGCTATCTCAGTACAATTTATTAAATTGAAGATTGCTAGAGCAAGATCTTTAATTTCAATTTCCATGTTCGTTTAAAGAATTTAAATAAATTACACGCGATACATTTATAACTGACTGACTGACTGAAACGAAATAAAATTCTCTTTTTCGATTAACGAGTCATCTACAAAAAATATATCAACGACAAATTTATCGATACCGAAGTTTGGATTGTAATGTTTCTCAATAGATGGCACACACCATGACATTCCATAACAACATAAAAAACTGCTATTAACGTTGTAGAAAACAAAAAACAGCAAACTAATCATTCAGTCAATCAGTCATTCAACAACACACCATATACATAGAAAATCATTTTTGTAACAAAGCGAAATTTAATAAAAATTAAATTATTTTTCTAGTAAATTTAATAAATTGTGAAGTGATAGTGTACAAACTAATATGAAAGTATTATATTTAACCCTGATTGGGTTAGCAATTGGTGAGTTTTAATTACTTTAAATTGCGTCGTAAAATCCCGTATGATGTATGTTTTTTTTGTTTCGACTAATTTCCAGCTACGCTAGTGATTGCTTCTCCTATGGTGAATAATGCAAAATCAAAAACACGCCTATTAGGAGCTAAAGAATGTACATGGGGACCATCGTATTGGTGTTCAAATATCACGTAAGTCTTCTGAAAATTCACGATATTTTGTACACCCAATAATTTTTAGTCATTACAAATATAAATGGCGATTGGTGACGTCATAAACACTACTATCCAATATTCGTTGTGTTGTGTTAATTTTCTTTGTTTTTATTTATAATTTAACGTTAATATTTGTGTTATGTGTGTGATTATATTAAATCAACTATGTATTTGGGTTTTTCGTCGTACAATAAATTGTAACGTCTTATTCTTATTGCTTTGTGTGTTCAATACACTCCCTTATCAATGTGATGTGAAGGCTGTGTTGATTACGGCTATTGTCATTCCTATACCGATATACAACATAAATTTTGGGGTAGTTAGTCACGTTGCATGTCACTGATGTTATACCGATGATAATTATAGTGACATTGTAAAATTTATAAGACTTCTCTTCCTGTATGTAAATAATGCTGGTTCTCAGATTGCATTCATTACTAATTTGATATAAATTCAATTTTTTATTTTGTATTAGCGGTTCTGAGAAATAAGATTTTTTGATGAGTCAGATTTAGTGACATTTCTAAGTCTATATATATACAATTATCGTATACATATTATTACTATACTACATTTCTGTATGTCTATTTCGTCGTTGACCGATAGCGATAAGACGACTTGTTTATAAAAACAACAGTAAAATGTTACTAAGGTCATAACTGTTCTACTATATTTTGTACTCTGTATTATAATTGATGATTAATTGTGTATGACCAGTTAACGAGAAAGAGTTAAAACCAAATTCATAATTCTTACTATATTTGAACTGGCTGGCTCCTTAATAATAAAAACGATAGAGATAATCAGTTGTGTGTATTTGTTCCACATCCTTTGATGTGAATTGGCACAGCTCGAAGATTATATTGAAACTCTTTTGTGAGAATGAAATTTTGCATTCAAATTGTTTCTTGTCATTCATAACCTCGTCAAGATCAAGATCGAAGAATGGCTCATTTGAACTTCAAATTATTCATTTCATAGTTATCTTTTGCCGGATACATTAATTCTTTGTAATGCATACTTATATCTACTTATTTCTTTCTATAAGTAAATAAATACTAAGTAGTTTTCCTAAATTTCTGTTGTTGATTCAAAATTTGTTGACATTGGTTATTGTTTTTGTGTGATAAAATTAGACCACAATAATCTCGGAATATATTTATTTGTGTATTTCTTAGATTATATTGTGTATTTGTTTCAATATTAAAGAATCTGCTTAACAATCATTTTTTCATTTAATCAACAATTTTTTGTAGTATTCCATCTGCTGCAAAAACATATGTTTTGCGTTTTAAATACATATATGTAGTTATGTTGAGTCACAATTGTATGCTATTTTTAATTTAACAAAGTTCCAATATAAATTGTTATTGAATTTAAATTGCACAAACAATTGACATTCGTAATTGAGGTCGCAAACTGTGGAATTATTATTCCACATCATTCAATTACAAATGTATTCCTCGAACATAAAGCAATGAGGGAAGAAAACGAATTCCTGTCTGTAAACTAAACTCGGTTTTGGTAATTAATAAATTCCAGAAGCCCCAAAACTTGTTTTGCTTGATTTAGTAATTTTAATTATTGATTTCAAATTTTACGATTTATAATTTATAAATTTTGATATTTTGAAGTTTAAGATTTGAAATTGAATTAGCCAATTATCCAACATTTCAATTTTTTTAAGCCACCAATATCGATGTAATTTATCGCATTTTTATTCATTTCAGAACGATTGAATCTCAAAAAGTATGACTATTCTAATGGCATACATATTCTGTTTTAAGTTTATCGCAATTTTAAATTTTATCTTTTTTTTTTGGATTTTAAAGCACTGTATTAGGTATAATCGATATGGATTTAAATTGTAAATGTATTGTATGTATGTAATTCTATTAAAAGATTTATGGGCACCCCTCAGCTATATGTGTATGTATATATATATAGTCATTCAAATAAATAACCATTACCAAAAATCATAAATTCGACATTATTATTTCCAAGAAATTGCCTATTATTGCGAATAAATTGACAAATTCGTCATTAACCATCTATCTATCTAGATATCAAGGTTGAATTGCGTAATTACTGAATCATATGTTTACTATTAAGATTTTGATTTAGTACACGTTTAAACTACAAAACTACATAAAATTAAACCATAAAGTATGTATTCAATTACACGCCGCTCGATTATTTCATTCATACAAATAATTTAAAATTATTTCATATAACTTCTATTGTATTACTCCACCATCATTCAACACCTGAATTGAATAACGTCGATAACGCTGTCTTCAATTCCGAACGACCTATTAAATTGGAAAGCGATAATATAGTCTAACATATTTCCATTTATGGTTAATTTATTTGATGAAGTCAATGGGTATCTAAATAATATCCAGGGAACACATTTCACTAATATTATGTTTCATTTTAGGGTTATGCCAGTTATTGTAATTTAGAATTTTATTATATCAGAGAGTCAAACCGATGCTAAACCGCAAATTGATATTAATTGAAACCAGAGTTAAGTTTAAACAATACTTATACATATTAAAACGAGAATGAAATATTTTGCGGTTTTTAAATTTCTTTTAATTCTATAAAACTTACGACATTTATACGGGGTGGTCCTTCTAATAAAAGCCATACACAAAAGCTTATGATCAATGCCCAATGTTCAAAACTACCGAATTGATTCGAAATAAATTTTGTGAACCTCAATCAAAAATAATTAAAATTGACTTAGCATTTACAAATTATTTTGAAAATATCATTCAAAATAAAATACCAAATAAATATTTTATTTGGAACGAAATTCTTACTAAATCAGTTTGGTTTCTTTATCATGAGCCCCGACAAGAATATTTTATGTTATTTGATTAAGATTATAAACAAAGCCAGATCCAAATACATACTCGATATTGTAAAGTATGTATACATAAATTTAGCAATGTTTGCAATATTTGATTGTAAACATTTTTCGAGATACGTAACGTATCTAATTTTCCTACTTAACAAATAATACTTACCAAGGCTATTTTTTTATTACGAATGTTTCAATCATGCGATTTATAATAAGATTATACCTATCTTTGTTACAGAATTGTTTAGTTTACAAATTAAAGTAGTAACGAATGATATAAAATACGGAAACTGTTACATGAATAATTTAATGTGATTCTCGGGCTAATTGCTAGATAAGCAAAATGCATGAATACAAAAAAATTGTTAGCGCAAGTCTAATATATCGATGACTAAATCGACAGTAGTAGTAAGAAATATCCATACCGATTTTGTGTGATAAGCACAATTTCAATTTTTAATTCTAGAGTTGGTGATTCCTATCACTATTCGTATCGTCAATGTTTATTTATTTAAGTTTATTAAATCAAATGGGTTTGGTTCGTTATAAGGTTCGGATACACCACTGCAAAAATACGACGATCACACATTATGTTCAAAATTAATTTGATCGAGAAAAATCTTTTATAATACATACGTCTTTCAAAATGGAATTCATCGACTTATTTGTTTGAAAGTTGTTGTCATTTTCCAAATACAGACGACGTAGCGTAATGCATGCCTTTTAAATTAATTCAATAATGATCTAATTACGTTAATATATTTTGACGACAACGAAAAACGAAAATACAGAAGTAAACAACAGAAAAATCAATTGCCAAAACTATATAGCCAACAAATAAATTAATAATTGTATTACAATGTATATAATTTGCAAATATGTAGCAGCTATATTAAATTTTTTTTTTCGTTTCAGTAATGCAAAATCATGTAACGCCGTAACGCATTGTATTCAAACGGTATGGGAAAAGCATACGTATCCAGTCGACAATGACTCGATATGTAAAATATGTCTTGATATGGTGAAACAAGCTCGTGATCAACTAGAAAGTAACGAAACCCAGGATGAATTACGCCAAGTATTTGAGGGCTCGTGCAATTTAATACCACTTAAGCCAATTGCCAAAGAATGTGATAAACTAGTTGATGATTTTATTCCCGAACTAATTGAAGCGTTGGCATCACAAATGGATCCGAATGTCGTATGTTCGGTATCCGGCCTCTGTAATAATGTCGAAATTGATAAAATGCTGTTGGCATTAGGCGAAACACAACAATCGATTGAATATGTTGATGAACGAAAATTATCGTGCGGCAATTGTAATAAATTTGGCGCACAATTTGAGGCTAAATTCAAGGCAGCAGATCGTGATGATATTCTTGAGAATATGATTGAAGCATGTGGTACCCTATCCTCATTCTCAGATGCTTGTGCAAATATTGTTATTACGTATTTCAATGTAATATACAATCATTTGAAGGAGAATTTTAACGCTAAAAATGTGTGCCATATGTCTGGTGTGTGCGCAGATAATTTCCATAAACACGATGGCGATATACAAATCGAATTCGTCCCAGAAAGCACAGTCGGCTATGTCAATCTTAAAGCTGGTGATGATATTCCATGTGAATTATGTGAGCAGCTCATTAAACATTTACGTGATGTTCTCGTTGCCAACACAACCGAATCCGAATTCAAAATGGTGCTTGAAGGATTGTGCAAACAAACCAAAACGTTTTCAAGCGAATGTTTAAGTATTGTGGATCAGTACTATGATGTTATCTATAATACGTTGGTAAATAATTTGGATGCTAATGGAGCATGCTATATGATCGGGATTTGTAATAAAGGTAATGAAGTCCAAGGAAAACCACTGTTGACCCCTATTATTCCAGTACACACTGCAAATTTGTATGAAACTAGGAAACCATATAAAAAATTGCTGGGCGAAGATGAACCAGTATTAACTAACGAAGAAATTCAAAATGCTCAGCTCCCAATTGACCGTATTATGGGCGCACCAAATTCATTAGGATTGGAACAGAAAGGTGAATGGTGCACCATTTGCGAATACTTCTGGCATTATGTACAAGAAACCTTGGCGTCACCAGCAAACGAGGATGAAGTGAAAAAAGTAGTTGGTGAAACCTGTAATAAATTACCAAAATCAGTATCTGGTCAGTGCCATAATTTCATCGATATCTATGGCGATGCCATTATTGCGTTAATCATTCAAAATATCGATCCTTCACAATTGTGTCCAGCCCTTAAATTATGCCCAGCTTTCGAAAATCAAAGCGATATGGAAGTATTCTCACCAGTTGTGATCAACATTAACAACGATGAAGTGTCAAATAATAAATCATCTTGCCCACTATGCCTTTTCGCCGTCACCGAAGCCATTGAAAGTGTCCGTAGCGATAAATCAAAAGCACATATCAAACAAGTACTCGGCGCACTCTGTATACATTTACCTTCAAAATTACAACCCGAGTGTAACGATTTCATTACAACTTACTCGAACGAATTAATCGACATGTTGGCAACTGATTTTACACCTGAACAAATTTGTGTCTATTTTAAATTATGTGTGGATAATAAACCAGACCTTTCACTAATTGCATTAAAACAAAAGCTTCATAAGGAAATTGGAGATCGATTCAACGTTCCAGCTGAAAAAGAAAAGGAAATCCTAACGAACGAAATTTTTGATAACACCATTGACGGTGATTACATAATACCCGAATTTGAATACGATAATAATAAAGAGTGTTCCTTGTGTACCGAATTTTTGATCGAAGCTGAGAAACGGATAGTGAATAAGAAATCAAAGGATCAGATTAAATACGCGCTCGAGAAGACGTGCATCAAATTGAAAAAACTCAAAACGAAGTGTGAAGAATATATTGATAAGCATTTGGACACAATTATCGATCTCATCATGAAAGATTATGCGCCAAAAGAAATTTGCAAACAATTGGGATTGTGCTTGTCGTTCGAGACCAGTGATGAAAATATCGATGACCGTAAGTACATATTTAGTGATTAGAATCGTGCAATAAATCAAGATTTTCATAAATTTTATTTTTTCTTAGTCGCGTTAGACGAAGCTTTGATTGTCTCAGTTGTTGCCCCACCATCAGAAATGACGAGCGTACCGTTGTACAAAAACCAATTAACTAGCCGATATACCGAAACGCCCGAATGCATTTTATGTGAATTCGTGATGAGTCGCCTCGAAAAAGCATTGGCCGACAAGAAGACTCAGGCTGATATTAAACATACCGTTGAAAATATTTGTAAGGAAATGCCTAAATCGATATCGGCCGATTGTACTAAATTTGTCGACCAATACGCCGATTTGATTATAAACCTTGTGGATTCGGTACCACCGAAGGAGATTTGTGCCCAAATGATGTTATGCGGAAAAGCACGACTCGCAAGTGAAGGTAAATTATTGTTGGTATATTCATAATTCGTTATTGATTTTTTTTTTGTTTTTTAGCCGAAGTAATTGAATGTGCCGTGTGCCATGGAGCCGTCCAAGCTGTGAACTCCATCCTAGCCGATTCAAAAATCGACGAAGACATTGATAATGTTTTCGAGCAGGCGTGCCATACACTCCCAGCCAAATACAATAAAAAATGTACAAACCTAGTAGAAATCTACGGACCCAGTATTTTAAATTTATTAAATTCGTTCACGAAACCAGACAAAGTGTGTATAGAAATTGGAATGTGCCATCCTTCGAATAAAGGTGGATTCGTAAAACTTGAAGATATGTAAATGTCTGCAGCATATAACAAAAAATATTTTATATAACAGCTCTACACAGCAACTACAATAGTTTTTTGAATTTTTTTTTTCCGTTTATATTGCAGTTGAAAATAGTTTTATTTTTATTTAAATTTGTCAATAAGTTAGCCTTAATTTAAACGGTGGTATATTGTAGAACAACGAGCGAGAAACTAAATTGCAGCTTCAAATTATGTACCCAACACAGAGAATGCAATATACCCGTTTAGATAAACTTTGTGAAAAGAATGTGATGGATAAAATTAATACGTGAGTCTAATAATTATAATTTTTTTGAATAAAGGAAAACCAAATTCTTAAATTTGAAACCAAAAGAAAGTTTGTTTGATTTAGATAAAGGGCTTTGCGAAGAATAATCAGTAAGTTCGAGAATTTTCATCATGTTTCAACATTTTAATTATTTTTCAAATCTTGGAAATTTAGCCTATAAACAATAACCGTAATACCAAACAAATAAGATAATTTAACGAAATTGCTAAATTTGTTACAAAGAGCTACTTATGCTTCATGATTGTGTATGAAAATCTAAAAAAATCTGTTATATATCTGTGCCAGATATTTTCTCTTAATTTTTAAGAGTTAGGTTCTTACTATAAAATATGAGTACATAATATAGCAAAATTGTTCAGAACATTCATGTAAAGATTTATTTTCTACATATTTTGAACAATGTTCGATTTTCTTAATTTAAATCTCGAATTATGGAAGAAGACTTGACAATCAACCTAAATATTCGCAGAACAAATTTAAATTGCAAGCTTCCACTAAATTGATACAAGTTAATTACCAAAACAATAGTCAAAATAATTCAGACTTGAGACGCGAGAGTCCCAACTTCCAGACACAGTTTTGACTTTTGACTGGTTTGATTACAATATCTGTCGATACCTTCAGTTCGAACGTATTCCAAATTAACGTGCCCATCGTTTCTTCTCGGGCCTTTCTCTTATGAAATGTTGGCAAATATGAATTCCTTTTGATCTGGCTTGCTATATTTATCGGTGTTGATCAAATATCATATTCCATGTTGGATGTTTAGTTTATCTCCAGCTAATAAAGTCATTCTAATTCTCAAAAGGTGAGGAACATTGATCACCACAAATTTCGAGACCAACGCAACTTTTTACTTGACCCAAATTTTTCATATCAAATGATGTCACTGACGTAGACATAGTGCACTGTATAAGAACATCTCACCGGTAATTTTGAAATTCATAAATACATGGGTCCAGCTTTGGTTATTCGAATCCCACGTCTTATGCTAGTGATAGTCCATAAATAGCTTTATTCAGCTTACAGACTTTTCCGTTAAAATTCCGTTACTTTGGAAGAATTTCGTTACGGCATTAATTTGGCAAATGTCGAGAACATATTTTGCATCCACAGATTTATATTCGAATTACATCAGATGCCTGGCGGACACTTTTTTGTTGACCAACCGAGCCTTGTAAAGCCAAATAACTCCCTCATCATTTGTTGGTTTGGCTAAATCGGGTTTGT
This sequence comes from Tipula unca, assembly GCA_951394425.1. NCBI lineage: Eukaryota > Metazoa > Arthropoda > Insecta > Diptera > Tipulidae > Tipula > Tipula unca. The sequence goes on along the minus strand of OX596381.1, from coordinate 5,649,492 downwards.
CAACCAACGTCCAAGTATTATTGTCTTGCTTCAAATGATCACAATCTGAACGCCTCTTTAGAGACTTTAGTTCACTTCCTATGTACATGTCTGGCTTTAGCACACAGAAAGGATAGACATATGGGTAGGTACGTAATAGAAAACTGGTAGTTCGAACACTGTAAAGTGCGAGATATTTCACGCTATATAGGATGACTGGTTCCACTAGGGGGAAAAGGTATCACAATGGATCGTCACCGGTTTAAGTGAGGGGTAGCAGCCAATCTAACTTAACCTATCCTAACGCCTTTCTTAGTGATTGTCGTTCAATGTTTGAACCTGTTTCTAAGTTCAATAAAAGTTTTACCGACTGAACTGGTTTTGAAATTCGTGATGGTCGATTAATGCAACATTACTCGACGCACTTGAAACGTGTGTTGAGATATCAATGTTTTCATCCATAATGCAATGATATGATGATAATTGATAACACCACCGATACATTTATTTCTCTTCCTCAACAATATGCTCCATGATCTATGACCATCTTATGATTATGGCCCTTGACTAGTCGAAAATTCGTTAGGTACTACTGTAGAACAGACAATATGCCCTTGTGTATTTGGAATTGTTCACCATTCTCACAAAAATCATCGTTAAATTAGTTCATTGATTCATTCAACCATAAATGGCTCATTTGTACATTCGACATCCGATGATCAGCTGTTCCTGTGACCATTAATTCTCGCATCTGAGCCCGATCCATCTAGAGCATGTTCGACGTCAACTCGACGGCATGATTTTTTGTTGGCGCAGCAGCTATTTTGTTGACTGTAGAGCCCGAGATATTGTCGAACAGATTTTGTTGCATTCTCTCTTGAATCGATGAACCATTCTTATTAATATTACTTCCAGCTACAGAAACTGTAAAACCCCACATGCTGATTCGAACAATTTGTGTATGTCGTATGATACAACCGACTAAGTTGAATAGGTTTCTTACTCGAATTTAAGATCCCCTCAAAGAGCCTCGTGGTTGAACTTCTGTGAGAAAATGTACAGCCCGTCTGCTGTATTGCTGTACTCAATAAGGCTTTGGCTAAGAATAGCGTGTAGACTTGATTCTCTTTGTATACCGGACGGACAGCTTACATCTTCCAACAAGGAAATTGGTCAGTGGCTCCTTTTTGTTCATTTTCCTGGTTGTGATATCGTCAATTCGGATGATGTTGCTGCCGAACTCACTAGGACTTTTTTACAACTGTCGACTGGAATTTGGTTCACGAGCTGATCAATTTTACGTTGGAGCCTCTTTTTATTTCCATCTTATAAGGCTGGCGGTCCTGATGGTATATTTTCCTGTTGAATTACAGCATGATTTTCCTTACATTCAGGACCATTTCGTTCTTTACCTATCTCAAGCATGTATTGCATTTAGCACTGTTAAAAATCTTGGAGGAGGAGTACAGGCGTTTTTATCCCGAAATCTGGACAATTTGATTATACGAATTGTAAATTATTTCGACCTATTAATCCCTCCAACTTTCATTAGAGACCATTTTCTAATCGTATCCCCACTCAGTAGCATACAATAAACTTACAGAGTTGGTAAGTCCTGAGAAACTGTCCTACATTAACTTATAACCAGGATAAGAAAAATCTCTTAATAATAAGGAGATTCTTGTTGGCACTTTCTTGATATTATGGGAGCTTTCGATAGCACCACTACCTTATGAATTGAAGCCATGCTCAAGACTCGATGGGGTGTTAGTTTCTGTGAAGGTTGCCAAAGCACATCTCCCTCTTCCTCATGGAGATGTGCTTTGCTGAGGCTTTTCGTCTAGGTGTTTGCACGTCAATCCGTCTAAAACTGATTTAATTGCCTTTACTGGGCGTGGGAATACTATTGACCTATCTGTTCCGTCTCTTTTTGGGAGAACGATCACTAACCACGGCAAGCATGTTGGTATTGTCTTGGATACAAAACTTTCCTGGAGGAATCACCTCGTCTACAAGGTTCAAAAAGCGACTTCTATATTTTGTCATTGTATAGAAGAGCGTTTATGAAAATCCTGGGGTTTAAGCCCTAGGATGTTGTCTGTAATTTATAAATCGCTGGTCCTAGCGATATAATCGTACGCTTCTATTGTGTGGTGACCAGTGGTAAACCTGAGTTTAATTTTTTAAATAATATTGGTTTTAGAGCACATTACTAGGGCTATGTCCTTGACCCCACTTTATGCTATGGAATCCATTCATTCCTTGCCTCAGTCACATACCTTTATTTTAGGCACAGCTGCAGAGCAACAGCATTTCACCTGAAGTTCTCGGTTCTATCGTGAGATATAGACAAATTCTTAAAGCTTAATTTTCATGTTTACCAGAAATCGATTTGTCCAATTTATTCTCGGTGGTCTATCCTTCGAGAGATTTGTGGATTTCGCAGGATTTTCTCAACAAGTTAGATGAGCCTATGGTTTTTCTTTTTTATTTGGCTCTCGTTTTAATCTCAGTGATGGTTTTGGAATCTATACTGTCCCTGGTTTGATCTGAAACTCGGTTCGCGTTGCATTATTTTTCCGGCGGAATTAATAGCGCTGACACGTGTTATTATTGAGGCTTTGAATTTTGCTGTTATAGACAAAAGTGTTTTTCTGTGTACAGACAGTAAAGCTGTTCTTAACACTCTAAGAAATACCTTGACTGTTTCCAAACTCGTCAAGGTCTGCAAACATTTCATATTTAATGAACCTTCTTTGTTAAAAACAAAGTTACGGTCATGTGGGCACCGGCTCGTTGTGACATCGTCGGCAATGAGACCGCGGATTATTTAGCCAAAGCCGGGTCCCAATTAACTTTAATTGGAGCTAAACTAGCGGCCTCTTTATCTTTCAACCAGGGGAAGAAAAGTTTCAGTTTGTGGCTTCTAGATGTCATAAGGCAAAGTATAAGGAAATAATTGGGCAATTTGAGGTCAACTGAGGTTTACCGAGCAAATAGCGCAGTGGTTAAAGCTGTGACGTTTGGATCGGGAGGTACCGGGTTCAAATCCCAACAGAGGCGGGATGCAAAAAGGGTTTTTCATCTCCCGATTACGATCGGTGATTAAATTGAAAACATCTATGACCCTCTGTTGGAATGAAGAACTCATGGGCCGACCCATCGTTCATGTTAGTACAGGCTAGCATGGAGCTATGAAGTGTGCAGATGGCCAATTAAAAGACGGACCTGTAGCCGTGTACAAATAGGGATACTGTTCAGAAGCTTTCAGAGGACATTAAATCCACTAGCCGAACAGTCTCTAAAATAATGTATGTATGTGTTGGTATTTATTAAAAAAAAAAAAAAAAAAAAAAAAACTATATGTAGGGTTTTCTTTGAAAAAGTGTCAATTAAGAATCTTGGTAGCTGTGATGTGTACACTTACGGGATATGGCCGTTTTAAAAATCATCTACATCATATGGGCTTAGCCTATGATGTTATATGCGTGGACTACCTTGAGAAGGATGATGACTGCCCTCACTTTGTAAGCAGTTGTCCGCAGCTTTCTGTTCCCCATGGGCCTTTCTGGCTTTGATTGTGGAATCCTAATGGGTATAAATTCGTATAAATTATCATAATCAGAAATTTTGTTTATCGAATTTCATTCGATGAAAAATAATCATTAGGCACTTAAATTGGCCGTTAGGTAAAACTAGCTTTAATCTATATCTTTCAGAAGATGTGAGTACAAACAAATTAATTATATTTGTCATACATTAGATGCCGATTTTCAAATATTTATTTGCCAATACTTTAGTTTAGCTTCTTCATATAGCTCCATCGACTCTAGTTGGCCAACATCTGAATACTGAAAAGCAAAATATATCTTTATGTATACACAGGAATGATAATAATTTATCACCACTGAATTGGTTTTTGGCGCGAGCACTTTTATGATAAAAAAACATGCGCGGAAATTTTCTGAGTTTTCTGTCAATTTTTATCATTGACGATTTTCCAGTGAAAATACATATTCTAAAATTTACAACTCTATATACGTACAGTGAAAATTTATAATATATATTTTGTTGTTATTCAAATTTTTTTTTGTCTATAAAATCTTAAATATAATATTGTATATAGTTGTACTTAAATGAAAATCTTCACTAAAAGTAAAAATCTAGACTAAACAGCTGCACATGTGATTACTTATAATTAATCTTAAATGTTATTAGTATATTTCATCTTCTGTTAAACATGATCATAAAAACAAAACATTATTTATATACATTTATGTATATATAATATATAGTGGTTCGGTTAAGTTTATAAATTAAATAGTTAATTAATCGGTGAAATTAATAAAAACAAAAATTTTTAATAGAAAGTAATTCGATATAATATTTAGTGAATCGTCGTCGGTGTGGTGTTTACAAAAAAAAATATATTTATCTAATTTAAATCTCTATACATATATTTATAAATAACAAGAAGTCAAATAAGAAATCTGCTATTCCTAAATCATCTTTTTTTTAAATTTGTTTTGTGTGTGCAATATCGATTTTGCACGATGCATATTTTGGGTGGAGAAATTTTTTGCTGGATTATTGGCAAAACAAAATTAATCAATGGAATATAAAAAAAAATGTATTTTGTTTGCGGATAAATACGAAAATCTGAATTTTTTTTTTTATCTTTTTTGCGGTGAAAATATTGAAAACGAAAATCTAATATTTATCCACATATAGATACAAAAAAAAATTGATTGGCCGCATAAATATAAAAAAAAATGTCCGATCAAATGAACACCGATTTGCAAAATGATGAGCTAAATTTTACTGCATTCACGGATTTATGCCGATTTTGTTCGTTAAAAAGTGGACCAAAAATTCATCTGTACGACAAGGAGGCCGAACAACGTCAATTACTATTTAAAATACGTTCAATACTACCGACAGTTGTGAGTTTACTAAAAAAAAAACTAATTTCTAAATTTTTTTGATCGTTGTAATTATAAACAACAAAATATGTTAATATTTTTGTTGTTGTGTCACACTTTTTAGGTGTCAAAAGATGATTTTTTACCGAAAAAAATTTGCGAAAAATGTCTAGAGCGGCTGGAGACGCTATTCGATTGGCGTAATAATTGTATACAAACGGATACGATATTACGAAATTATGCGGAATCAATGCGTGCGGTAACAGCGACAATCAACTTCCAGGTACCCAACTCATTTGCGGTAACTATAACTAATTTAATTGAATATATATGTACGTATATATATATATATGTATATACATTATATATAAAATTCGAAAGGGTGTCATACGTCAACTAATTTATTTATTTACTTCCTATTGCATATTAATGCACCATATGCAGTTTCAATGCCATGTTTGTTTATGTAAGTAACAGTTGGAACATAAAATTATGCAAGTTGGGGCACGTGTAAAATCCTAACTGGTTTTCCTGAAATCATTGACATAATTTGATTTTAATTTATGATAAAAATGTATCTTTATTTGATATCAAATTGGAGCGATTTTTGGCAGACGGGTAATCACCACCCAAAAATAGCCAGAAGGTCAATGTTCATCAAAAACTGAAAATTGAAACTGTAATATAATTGCAATACTTTTCTTACTACACGTATACAGTTTTCAAAAACTACTAGTCTCACGTTAACAAGAACTTCTATAAAATGGTTGTGGCTACAACTTAACACTATCCAAATAAGCGTACACAAAGGAAGGCCTTATATTGGGCCCTCTTCCCTAGAATTCAGTTTCTGACTGCGGATGGTGGAAAAATTTCATTTTGGAATCATTTTTCAGAAAATAAAGAGGAAAATATAATTCATTCACTGAAACGGTGAATTTAAAAATTACTGTCGTTTGTAAAGGACCCTCACTCCTATCTTAACTAATTCGTATTGGTCGCTTTCTTTAATTTTTGTAACCTCGTATGATCCTAAATATTTGGGGATTGAATTTTCATTCCTCTTCTCAATTCTAACTCTTTCGTTTTACGAAATTCCAAAATGCCCTAGCTCGTGGCACACCCGAACGACTTCTTTTTGCATGGACTGTGGGACGACCAGACAATATACCTTTCATATATTTTTAAACAAAACGCCATTAGTTTTGGAAAATGTTAAGAGCCACAGATTTCCGTCTTGCACCTGTGTTGCCTTTACTCTGTGACTTAAGATGTTATTACCACCACTACTGGTGCTCGTGATAACGCGTCAGCATGTTTCATTCTTGTAGAAGCTCGGTGCTCTAGCTGGTGGTTGAACTTATGTAGGCACATTTCTCATTCGGCTATCATTAAGGTGAGATGCTTTCTTTTTATGGTTTCTTTAAGGGCTGCGCAGTATCCCCCTAAGGTATACGCGGAAGACGGTCAACGTTTCGAGATCGTAGTTGCTATATTATTCTTCGCTTGGCGTGGTTTCGCTGCTATAGTAGAATACTGGGTGCAGTTCTGTAACAAGACAATCTGTAATCCAACCTGTAACAGAACTGCGGCCTAACCAACTTTAATTGTATCCGTTTCGAAGAATCGGGCTAGTGACTAATGCGTCCTTTAAACGAACGTGCGACCTGTGGACTTGATTATGTATATTGAATAAAACTTAAATAAAAGATTGAGAAAAATATAGACTTAAACCAATGTAATAGACTTTATGTAATTCATAAATTGGTTTTTAGATTGAATGACACGAAGTTGAATAGGAAGATTGTTGGAGCATCTATATAAGAAAATAATTAAACAAGCGGATTTTAAAAAAATTCAGAAATAATTTACTTCGGATAGAATTTTTGCTCAAATTATGAGTATGACAGCTTAGATTACGAAAACCACTTACACGTATCAAAAGATATGTCCAGAACTTTAAAGGTATAGATATGTTTTAACGATTTTAATTATTAATGGCTTAACAGTTTTAGAGTATATGTACCACCCCAACAACAAATAGCGTAATCTTGATTCAATTAATGCATGATAAAAAAAACTCTAAATACTTGAACTGGACAGTGATCTCGTTCGTAGTTGGTACAATTTTCTGATGCGATTTACATACATACGTACAACTGGTATTATGGCAATCAAGACCATGAAAAATAATAATGAACCATTTATCCTTAGGTCTTAGGGATTACTTGCAACTTTTGAGCTGCTAACCATTTGCCTAGAATATCGAGGTCGCATGCTTAATTAAGAATTTCATTCACCAGCGACTTTTGTTTTTTACCATTACCATGAGCATGTTGAACTTTATTAATTCTTAATAATTAACTTTATGAAAATTATTCACAAAACTGAAATTGCGTAGTTTTTTGGAGGAATTAATTAGGTTAACTTTCAACCATTTTTTACGTAGGCGGCTTTTGGGTTTATTTTTAACTAAAAACTATATTTACATTGAGATATAATAGCCGTGTTTCTTGACATATGATCTGATCTGGATCAGATCATATCTGCTTCCCTTTCATTTGTATAGCCGCGTTTCATGAAATCAACACAAAAATTGTATTATTTTTTGTATTTAGGTTATTAATTTGATCCTAGTAGCATTTTGGTTCAAAATTTTTATACAAAAACAAAAAATAGTACAATTTTTGTGTTGATTTCATGAAACGCGGTTATACAAATGAAAGGGAAGCAGATATGATCTGATCCGGATCAGATCATACGTCAAGAAACACGGCTAATATTGATTCTAAAAAAATAATCAAAGGCGTCTGCGATATTGGAGACGTCTAAAACTGAGTTGCACGATTCATTGTTAGTCAAAATTAATTCGAAATTGAGAAATTAGATCCAAGTAACACGTTTTCATAGAAACAAAAATCACGTTTTATCAAATAAAGATTACATTTTAAAGTTTGGTTTTATCTAGTAGTCATATTCAAGTTAGTGTTTGCAAAAGAGCAACAATTATCTTTGTTAACCCTTTTATCAAAAACCTATAATTTTCTGTGCTTCAAAATATAAATTTCACAAATCATATATGTTCAAGCACCACCAAAACTTATTTCAATTATTTATGTGAGTGTTAAATTTATTTGGTGTCTAAACGCCATTAAACTAATGGTTTGCGGAGTGAATCTTAAAATCTACTGGAGTCTTACCAACATTGTCTATACTACTTTTAATTGCATGTTCTCAAAGTGATGATCTGAATTTAAAATAATCAGATTTTAAAATTAAAAAACACGTTTTTCAAATAACAAAATTTAGAAAAATTGCGAGACCTTTTAGTTTATACCTTTGGTACAAAAATAGAATATCAATCTCGTAGATTGATATCTTGATTGAATTTAATATTTTTGTTTACAGGAACCAAGTCCGGTTCAAATTTTATTTCATCTCATTAAGTTGAGATACTTCATTGAAAATGAATTAATATCATATTCTGAGGAGAAAACTAGCATGTGGAATACACAATTTGAATATTTTTTTTATGTAATTCTATGACAGACAATAAGTTATTAACTCACGTAGAAGTGAGGTGAATATCAAAATTATGAAAGTCGCAGTATTTAATTTTTTTTTTAAAACAACTAACTAATACTCTCAAACCATTCTTCCAGATTTCGTTGACACAAATAATTTCAAGTTGTTGATTTGTGCTGGAAAATAAGGCCCTAATCCTAGATGTATGTTATATCAAACCTAAACAATGGCAACTAAATTTTATCCCTACTTATGTTATCAAAAATTTAAGATTTTTAGTTTCTTATATTATTGAAAGATTCTAAATTTATATAACCTAATCTAACTACCCACAGCTAATGACACACAAAACTAAATCGAATTATCGAAAGAAAGTTTTACATTATGTAGGTTTCTATTAATATAAAAAAAAACTTTATTCAAATGGAAAACAAAAATCGGTTATTTAATTAAAGTTGATGTAAATTTAGAAAATAAATCAATGCTGCGTTTTTTTATTAACAGAACTTCAAGTTCTATAAGAACATCGGGAATAATACTGGGAAATTTTATTTAGTTTAACCAATATATTTAATTTAATTTCTATTTATTTGAATATATTTCAACTTCTAACTATATTTTTTGACGTTTAAAGTGAAATATTTCCTTTTAAAATTCCCCTTTTTTCGAGTTCGTGTACTATGAATTTATCGCGAACTTGAAAAAACCAATGTTTTATCCAGAACATTGAAAAATAAAGTTAAATTTTATTTTATTTCGATAATAGTGAATTAAAATGTGTAGTTTAACATTAAATGTATCTTATTTATTGATAAACAATTAAATTCATTTGGATTTTACTGAAAAAATGAGAAAATTCTTATCCAGAACTTCATTCCAATAAGAAAATTTTTGAATTAAAAAACACAACTCAAATTAAAAGTTGTACAATTTTAAATCTGGCTTTAATTTAAAATTGATTGAAAATACTGAACTAGCTTATCGGTAAAGATTGCCAAAAATATGTTAAACAAACTTGCTGAATACTTACAAAGTTCTAGTCTCACTATTAAATATTTAGAAAAAATTCGCTTAAAGCTCTAAAAATTCTAGGTGAATGAATTCATAGAATTTTGAAATTTCTGCTTAACTTGCATGTTTTTTCTAAATTTAAAAACATTAAAATCTTGGAAAATAAAATGTGTTGTTTTTATTGTTTCCTAGAATATTCTATTCAAAGACGTATATGAATCTGGACGATATCGGAAAAATATCACAATGGGAAATACTACTTGTGAAATAATTGGTTTAGACTTTAAAGACAACTAAATTCAATCAATTTTACATTGCCTCCTGTATTCTGAAATTTTCCATTATAGTTCTGCATATAGTTTGTTAATTTATGATAAAATCTTCGTGGAAACCTGTTGTATTTCGATTAAAGTTTTAGTTTGATTCCATCAATAAAAAATCTATTCATTCTTAAGATTCAGACGCGGTTGAACTCGTAGTATAACAAGTTGTAAATTTCGACATTTCCACATTCAATTTTGAATCATAATAATCGGAATTGGACGCTTGCAATTGTGAATTTTAAATCCAATATAGCCGATATTAAATCGGCTTTGGAGAACGAAATTTTTTTAAAGTTTATCAATTTCTTAATAAAATTTTAGAATTCGAAAATTTTCGAAATTATTTTTATCGTATACGATTTGAAAGATAAAATCGAAATTTCGGATTGTTGAATTTTTAAAATTTGAATGTTAAACCCTCATGAAAATCTCCAATGGAATTTTTAAGGTAATTCTCCAATTTATGCAATATTCAAAATTCACAAATTTAAAGGAAATTTTACTGAAATTTTGCGATATTTTCAAATCGAGTTTGAATTTTCAATCGAATTAAGATGTTATTTCGAATTTCGGAAAATAAGTCGAATTGAAATAAAATTTTGGAGATTTTACAAATTTCAAGAATTTTTAGAATATTTCCTAAATAGTACACAAAGTTTCTCGTACCATAACTTCAATGAATCAAGCAGCATCGGATTTAAAATAAAACTTCAACATTTATAAAACCCAGAAATTTTAGAAATTTTTTCAAACTTTAATTGTTGTAAGAATTCAACAGAATGCTTTTGTTCAATTGGTCATAACTACAGTATCAAATATCAGAGATGTATATTATATTTTTATAAATGCACCATATACTTATTATTCACATGTGGCTGATATCTTGGGGATTTTTAGGACATAAGTTAACAAACAAACAATCGAAACTTTTGTTAATTTTATTTCCAATATTTCTGATATTTCGAAAGTCAAGAATCGGAATTTAACGTGTACAATTCTGAATTTTAACTCGGTTTTATAAAACTACAAATTTTTGAAATTTACAAATTCACAGTATAGGTTAGATTAGGTTATGGTGGCCTTCCAAATGGACTAGCATAGACACAATTTGGTCCATAGCTGTACCACATTGCTGTTATCTCCTCTTCACTTGTCGAATCATCCTGAGCTTACCAAGAAGCATTGAATACCCATAACATCGTTCTTACTAAGATCCGTCAGATCGTCCAAATGAGAAGTTCTCATAAATTTTATTCTGCTGTACTCTAGTCTAGGACAGGTGCAGAGCAGATGGAGCACAGTTTCTTCCTTCTCCTCATCACCACAGCTACGGCAGAAATTACGATATTGAAGTGTCCTAGCACCCACGTCAAGCGGATGTTGAACTGATCAGCCATCTTATTTAAAGATGCCAGACAGTTCTGGGCTACCTTCAACCAATCCATGACTTCCATTATCGTGGTAAGTTCAGCTTGAAAAACACTACAAAAGTCAAGAAGTCGAAAAGAAAGGTTAATCGCTAGTGCCTCTCAGAATACTCCACAGCCAACCCCTCTATCCCTTCACAGTATAGATTTTAAATTTCTTAATTAAATTTTTATTCTCGAAAAATTTCATAACTAATTTTCACATATAGGCTTCTGGAGGCAACATTTAAAGTTCGCACTGTTTTCATGACTTTGTGGTGGCCAATTTTTGAATTTTAGAGTTAGAGCATTCCTCTAATTATTCCAATATTCGAAATTCACAATCCTAGATATATTTAACTAGGAGGGTTTTCAGATATTTGTCAAATTTTTAATTTTCAATAGAAAATTATAGAATTTTAACAAATCGCTTGAACAAATTAAAGAGTGATTAAAGCTGGGACGTTTGGATCGAAAGGTACCGGGCCCCAAAACAAGTAAATAAAAAATAAATAAAAATTGTGAATAAATGTGTAACTTCGACGTTTATACGTGAGATTCTGACATAATTTTTGATAGAAATTTTTAGGGGGCCTTTTATTTAATATTAACCCCGAAAATCATCTTTATTCCAAATGAAAATTTGGAAAATACTTTAATGCTCTCAGATTAAAAAAAAATTCCGAATTCAACAATTCCAATTTTAAAGTTTTTCTTCAGGATATAGTGAAAATTAGTTTCGGAATTTGTCAAATTTAATTAAGAAATTTAATAGTTTCAAAAAATAGTGATATCTGGGCTCAATAGTAAAACGGGCCCTGGGCATCGGGTCTCTTTGGTCCCATACGCCCTGAGACTAGTCCAATAGGTGAAACATTTATTTTCTTCTAAATCTTGTTATGTTTGATTTTAAGTCTCTTTAGTGGTTAGAACACTAATTGCTCTACATGCAATCAGCTTAATTCAACAGTGCCCAAACTAATGTTTCCAATCCGGGATCCCGGGATCCCGCAATCCCAGAATCCCGATCTATTTTATAATCCCGAAATCATTTGCGTGGAATTTATTTTGTTTTTATTTACAACAATACAACACTAATAGAAAGGTAAACAAAAACCACATAAAGCATCTCTATGTTCTTTTCCTTATGTTCTACGAGTTTAAGCCAGGTCACTCAAAAATGTTTCAAAATTTTAAATTAAGTTATTTTGTAAACTATAAATTTTCAAATAAACTTCTTTTATTTGTTATTAGCTTCTACATATTTCGTACCCTACCAAAACGGAATTCGACATCAATTTCTTTTGGAAATTTAATTTTTTTGTGATATTCTTGAAGCAAAGTTCAATTATCGAATTTAGAAACTTTATTATTTAAATTTCAAAGTTTTAATTGTATTTCGAAAGTTTTCTCAAGTTTCTGGTCAATTTTGGAAATTCGATTTTATTCTATGATTCTTGGACATTACATACAAATTATACCTTGAAGTTGTGCAGATTTATAAGTTTGATGAAATTTTGGACACAAATTTTACAATTCTGAGTTCTAAATTTTAATTTTAACTATATCGCAATTTGAAAGATTTTGCAAATTTAATATTTTCTCAAATAATAAATGTCCACGAAAATTTTTAATTCGAATCAATTTACAGCTTAAAAGTTAATCAAATTAAAACATTTAGAATTTTTGAAATGTTATGGATTTCGATGTTCTAAATAAAAATTAAAACACTTTTACTTTAATTCAAAAGCAAAAATTCTTTCGTTTCAAACATCGGTGGAAAGTCAGTTGATAAAGTAGAACTTTAAGTTCAACTTCACCTGAATTGAAGCTAATTTTGGGTCGCAAAAAGCTTTCTTTAAAAAAATAGGGCCGCCATAATAAATCAAGAATTTATCTCCGCATATATACAATGAAAACAAAGATGTAGAGTGCTTCTTTATTGAAACAGTGCCATATTGAATGCTGTCGTAAATTTCAAAATTTCGAGTTATTTACGAAGCAACAAGAAATTTATAAACGGCTTACTAAAATTTCGATCCAGGGAAATCCCGAACCCCGGGTTTGATATTTTTCGGAATTTTTGGAAACACTAACCCATACTAATTATAACCTAATTAGTTATATGTATAAATTATATATATATAGTTACTTAAATGCAATGCTGCATAATACATCATCATATATACGTATGTCTTCCGTCTCATCCCATAACAGCCTAAAGCGATAATACCATACTGATCATGTGATATAGGTGGTATAGGGGAATACTAAGATTCCATAACATACACATACTATAAATATCAAATTTCCAACCAACTATACCAATTCGGAAATAAAAACTGCTTACTCAACATTAATAGCTTTAACGACTACATAGAACAATAAACACACAAAGAAATAAAATATCTAATTCCTGGATAATTTTTTAACCTACTGTATGTACAAATGTATACATACATACATACGTATACATGTATATATACATGTAGTACATAATGTATAATAAAATATCTCATTCCGTCGCCAACACCCCCTTCCCCACCCCCACATACATACACATACATATGTATATACATACATACTCGTATATAATAGTAATTCACCCTCGCATAATTTAAACAACACGAGAGAGGCAAAAAAATAAACTTCACCCTCTTGAAAAATTTGTAGGGTGGAAGGATCAATATAGTAGTCTTCTTCACGTTTTTTTTTATATTTTTTTATTATTTATTTTTATTCTATTTCCCGTTCCCCCCATTATCCAAGTTGGTGAAATGAAAATGTGGAAAACACGAAGAAAAACAGTGAAAATAGTACAGTATAAAGTATATATACAGCAACAAAAAATATATATTTTATTTCGTTCAATGTCTTCGTTAAATCTTGAGATTGGCGGTATATTGTATTTACGTGAAGTAAAGTGGATAAATTTTCCGTTTGTTCGTTTTTCATTTTTCCACAAACAAAATTTGATTATTAATGTATAGAAGTAATAATATAGATACACATATATGTATGTGTATGCGAGGAAAAACAAACATACATACATATACATATACACGTATGAGTATAGAACAACATATGTATATATGCACATAACATAAAAAGAATTTCCAGTTCCTAATGAAAAATGTTTAAAATATGGATGGAAACATATATACATATACATATACATATATATGTATTTGATATATAGCATATACGGATACATGTTTTCCATTCCAAATGAGAATTTGAGAGTATGTATGGTATAGTAGATGTTTGTCACTTAAAAAATGTATTTATTAAACATAAAATATTTAACTATTATACTGAGTAATGTACATATATATATATATATATATATTGTAACAGCGGCAACGACAACCCCACCATTCCTCAAAGAAACATTTATTATATGTTACCCGCTGAAGAAGCTTCAGTAAATGGGTTGTAAAATGTGTATACATATATGTATAAATCTATTAATAGAAACGGTCCCCTACACCCCAAAATAATTTTTCTCGATATATTTATGGTTGTCTATATATGTTCGAGGAACGAAAGCTTTAAAATGTTGATAAAGTGAAGCTTGATGGGGGCCTACCAAATATATTTATATACACGTTTATAGATATAGGTCACACAATATGATTAAGGTTGATAGGTCAGTTCAAATTCAAACCCTTTTATACAGTGCTATACTATGTATATAATATAGTATGTCTGTATGTATTTGCGTATACAAATATACAAAAATATCAAGACAATTCTATTATCCCTTTCATGCTAAATTAATCACGGAAACTGAATTATTTCTGACGAGAACAAAGCCAAAACAAAAATTTTGCGATGCTACCATATTACGAGTGTAAATCTGCTATAATACAATATACGACTATGTACCTAAATACTAAAAACAACTTGAAATTCTGTATAATTGGCCTTGTTCTACATTTAGATCTGTTTACACGATGTTGTATACGAGTATTTCAGGAAACTATACAAACACTTTTTTGTTTCTAATTTTCCCATGCGTATTTTTTTTTTTTTTTTACATAAATTTCGCCTACATGCAACGTAGCCTACACTCCTGTGTGTGTATATATAGTGTTACTGTTTGTCTAGACATTAATGTCGATCTCTTACAAAAAAAAAACGGAATACAACATTTCAAATTACATTGTGACAATATGGAAAGCTGGTGTCGGTGTGAGTAGACCATATATCGACAATGTAATCATCCTTCGAGTGTATCGACACACGTTCAACATTTTGATTATTTCGCCAAAAAAAATTCGGATATTCTTGGTTGGTTACATTACATTTTGTTGTAAATACTTTAGGGTAGATTCTAATCAATAGGGTTGTTTTTTATACTCAATTCATTCTAATGTATGTACAATTTCGGTCGAATTGTTATTACTTGTGATGGAGGTGATTATCTTCGGGACAAATTCGCCGATAAACTACCTTTGTAATCGATTTTGTAAGTTAAAATTGAAATTCTACTCCAAATTAATCAAGCGCACTACTGAAAATCCAGATTGAACAGTTATGACTTTATTTACGCTTTCATTTAATAAAGCTTTTGTTTATTTTAAATGAGCTTTTAGTTACTGAATGAATGACATTATGTATAATCGAGCTTTTATTTTTTGTGTAAATATTCGAAAACTTTATAGTCGTGATAATTGTGATATTGATGTTCTATGGAGTAATAAAAAATTGTCAGTGACTGTATTTTATAGAAAGCTTCGTTTGTTATAAATTCACAAATGATTGCGCTTAAAGCTTTCCATAAAATATAATCATTGACGAATTTTTATTACTCCCGACCATCATCATTCATTTTGTAATACGGAAAAATAGTTATAAATAATTCTGAGCACTTCGCATAGGACAGACAAATGCATACTAAGCCACGGCATTTTCGATGCCTGTGATTAGAATATTTCGAAGACGCATTTTGAGTACGGAATTATTCAAATTTACATCAAATTACAAAATTATTGCGGCATTTATTCAATAGAACTAAAGACTTAATTTGGCTTAACCTTTAATTTGTCAAGTCTAGTTTCGTTTCCAAGCTAAAAACTTAGCTTTTGTATTTTAGAGTACGAAATTAATCAAATTTACATCAAATTGAAAAAAATTACTAAGAGATGTATTTAAAAGTACTAAAAGCTCAATGTGGCTTAATCTTTAATTTAACAAGTCAATTTTAATTTCAGACTAAAAGCTATCCTTTTGGCATTTTCTATGCTTGTGATCATAATTTGTCTATTATACATATTAGAGTACAAAACTGTTCAAATTTACATAAAATTATGAAATTACTATGGGATTTATCCAATAATTTTTAATTTGTCAGGTCTAGTTTTGATTTCAGGGTAAAGGCTAAATCTTTGGCACTTTTAATGCTATTAATCAAATTTTTTCTATGACACATTTTGGAGTACGAAATTATTCAAGTTTACATCAAATGGAAAATTACTATGGGATTTATTCAATAGAACGAAATTCTTTATTAGGCTTAACCTTTAATTGGTCAAGTCTAGTTTTATTTTTAGACTAAAGACCAACTCTTTGGCATGCCAGTGATAATAATTTTGGTATGCCGCAATTTAGATTACGAAATTATTCAAATTTACAGGAAAATGAAAAATTATAAATTCGACATATTGAAAGTTTAGAATATGGTTAATTGTGCGGAATATAAAATGATTTTTGTATAATATTCTGGAGTATGACCAAGTGGAATGGAATCAGCCTATTTTTGTAAAAGTTGTTAAGGCAAATTATCTTCCTAATAATATGTCTACTATCATACTAATTGACTATATTTATTCAGTGAAGGCATAAGGTCATATTCCAAAACTTATTTCAATAATCATGTTAGAATTTGCATTTCATCCGAATATCATAATTTCTAAACGAATAATCTCAAAATGCATTTTAAACTCCTGTTTCTACTGAACAGATCAAGGTTCGTCATAATCGGTCGAGGAATAGAATAGCGCCATTCTAGTTGGCAGAATTAAAAAATCATTTAGAAATTCCATTTCCGTTCAACATATGTTGAGTTTCATTAAAAAATCGGTCAAGAATTAGCGTAGTTCCGTTCAAGTCGACTATTTTCCAGAAATTTACCCGCAATATTGACTTTAAAAACTCATTTCTATCCAATATGACGAGTTCCATGTTTCCATGACTATGAAATAGCCTTGTTTCGTCCCAGTTTCTATTCAACTTGTTGAATTTGATAATAATTGAATAATTAATTCTAGCGATTTGAGATGAATTGTTATCATGTTGAATTGATTGCGATGAATTTCATATGATAAATTGCTTGCGATACATACGATAATTCGGCCGGTTACCAATATTTTATTGTATCGTTTCAACGAATTAGAGGCAAAATACGCTGTGGTCATTTTTTTATGTACACGTTCGACATTAATATGGAGAATAATCCTTTTTGTAAATTTATCTCCCATTTCATGTATACGTTTCGTCAAACATCAACTGACATGTGTAGCGGACAAGGTCTCGTTCCATCTGGACGGTTTGGCAACCCGGTATCTCTTATAGCCTTCCTGAACTCGAGATTGTAAATTTTTTTATAGTTGTGCAAACTAGTCAAATACAGCATATTTTATTTATTAGAAATTCATAAATTATCATTTAATTTTTAATTTTATCTTCTGTAGTTTGAAATAATGTCAGAACTTAAATTGTCTACGTTGTTGACGTTGCCTATATTATCAACACGTTAACTCATCACTGTCCATAAGATCCTGATAATCCCCAGTGTCATGATTCTAGTTCTCATATACTTGTTGTTAATTTTTTTTAATGTGTCAACCACTGCTCTATTCTGACTGAATTATCGCCTGAATAGAAGGAATACAGTCACTAGCTAAAACGATATACAAAATTACAATAAATACATTAAATATAATAAAATAATAATAAAATTTCCCGCTACCAAATTTTAGTCGACCTTTTTAAACACTCTGGTAGTAAAACATACGAAAACAATTGTGTTAAACAATTTTTCTTGTGTTTTACTATGAGACTGCTTGGTAAAATCAACTAAAACTTTTTTTTTATTTTATAAAATTCCGTTTACTAAATTTGAAATTAATAATAAAAAATAAATATTTATGAACACAAAATTCAAGCGAAAAATTTAAGTTACAAATTAATACTATTTGTATGATGTCGATGGATTTATGTTGTTCTAAATAATTTTTTTCTACGACGGTTTAATGAACCACTTGCCCACCATGCGCAATATGAAGAATGTCGTAATGTTGAGACTTAGGTGCTTTAATCTGAAATGTGCGAAATGTACTTTGTAATTTGTTACTCATACCATTAATATTGGATATGTTTAAGTACTTTATACCATACTTTATCGAGAGCTTGGCCAATGATGTTTTTTTAGAACTGACTAATTAGCGGATTGGGGATTAAATATTTTAAAAATTGAAAAATTTAAACGTTGACAATTTAAGTGTCAAGAAATGTGAATTAAGAGTTGAGAAATTATAAAAAATTATATAGGAATTAAGAAAATTAATAAAGTTTAAGGAGTTTGGTATAGACAAAAAAAATTTCTCCAATCTAAAAAATTTGTATTGAAGGAATAAAAGCTTAAATTTAAATATTGAAAAAAAAATAATTTCGGCTCAATTTGAAGTGTTTTAAAATTAATTTAAAAGAAAATTTTCAATGAACATGTGCATGACGAAATATTTGTATACTATTCATAATGTTATAAGTGTATGCTGAGTTTAGTAATTGAAGTAAATTTTTCCAATCCCTCATATAATGTCAGAATCTAATTTTCATTATGTTTGACTATATTTACTTCAAATTATGTTTTATACATAATTGAATAGCAATCAGCACAGGTGTATCTCGAAGTTATTTATTAGACAAATCTTGTAATGAAAAATAAATGAAATTGTATATCAGACTGTCAAATTTTTACAGATTTACACCTACTCTAGCAGAACTTATCGAAATCTCATTCGTTTAATAAACAAACTAAATAATAAAAAATAATTTTGAGACACACAGAGATTGAGTGGATCAAAAAAGGACACCTAACCCTTTATGTAAATCTGTTTATGTATTGTCTCTTAATTGGAAGAAACTTTCTTCAGTACATGCTTCCGAAATTGTTATACAGTGCCAACCTTGTCGTCTATTTTAAAGTAGATCTCAAAATGGGTGGCCATTTTAATATAAAATCGTTCATCCATGATGCCGTGATATCCGTGATGAACTTCTATTATGGGCTTGATCATTTGTGGTAAAGCGTTCTTTCCATTTCATTCTTATACTTAAATTCAGTTTATGGGCCTGCACCTATCATATTATTAACCTTATCATTGATCCTTTTTATCCATAATATAGCCTAGTTAATGATCGCCTATGAACTAGCTTCTATTATTTGAATAAACGAATCAATTATTTATGCAGGAATCTCTGATCAGCTAAGTCTAAAAACTGGTTTAATTTTAAACGTTTTTAGTATTAAACAACAACAATACAATGAAATTGATCTTTGCAAATTAGACTTTGGACGTGAATGTCTTAAAAGATATCGTTAACTGAACTCTTTCAAAATTCTAAGAGCAAGGCATTTTTAACTGGGGTTTTCATAGAGAGAATTGACAACATTATAATTTAATAAATTAAATATCTAAATTAAATAATTAATTAATTTAAATAATTAAATATATATTAATATGAAAAAATCTAACCACCGGTGCACTCACGGTGCATATTAAGTAAACAGTATTAGTAATTTATTAATTATGCGTAATCATCATAAAAACCTATAGTGTACAATAACAATTTTTAGGTGCCCTTTCTGAGTCACTTGCAATGCAGTTTGGCGTTAAATCCGATTAAAACGCGAATTACAAAATTAAACACCATTTTTCAAGGTGACAATGATATCACTGCAACTTTTCTCTTATTTCTAACTATTCCTTTTACAGTGGCCAATCGTCGTCTCAGTATTATCTTGTCGTAGGTTCAAAAGTCTCTCTTTAGTGAAATTAAGTTTAAAATTCTAGTTCAAGTTAATTTGTTTGGACCCGGTAGGTGGTGCTATAATAATTTCTGAACCGGGGAAAAAGTTTATTTGCTTGCTGTGTATGAATGTTATGTTATATAAAGATTTCTTGGCGTCCTCTGGGCTTCGATGTCGAGATGTTTTTGATGTTATGTTAAACAACACTTTTAAAATTGTACAAACTGAGATTACTCAATACTTGGAATTTAAAATGTCTCAAGTGTTCCGAATTATTTTACTAGAAAAGGGTTTAAATTTGCTCCGCAAATACCAATGTATAAGTGATTTAGGCCAATACATATGAAAATAGGCCCATGCAATATGAAAACTGAGTTAAACGGTTCCGAATTAATTTGATACGGTTTACACCAATGTACAGAGACTTTGTCCAGGCAAAATTTAGGCTTAGTCTTATCTCGATCGGGCTGCAATCAACTTCGCTATTTCATCTTTAAAATTGATTTGATAATAAAATAAATAATTGTTTAAAGAAATTCACTAAAGCCAAACAAAATTATCTCGGGCCCTTTTCTATTCGGGCCCTCCTGTTGTTGCTGAATGTTGTGGGTACACAGTTTCCCCACTGCGGTACTCAGCTGCTAGACTAAAATGTATTTCTATTTCAATTTGAATTTGTCTATGCCATTTGCCACTATTTTACCTTGTGAAATGGAGTAAATGTGGTAGTGAATAAATTTAACTAATTGGCTCAGATTGCAGTAGACAAAGCAATGTCGTATACGCGAAATAGTGATTTAATCACAGACGAGTAGCCAAAGAGAAATGCAAAAATGTTTCCCGATGCTAACGGTCTTGTATCAGTGCTAGATAAATTTTCGTAGAACTGCTATTTTCTATAGAACTGCTATAGCATTTTTTTTTACATTTACTATAATTCATCAACAATGTTAAAAATTAAAAATTTCTCAATACCAAATTTTAATTTTTTAACAATTAAAAAATTTAAAAAAAAACATAAATTATTTAATGAGATCAAATTTTTTTTTATTTGAAGGGTTACATTATGACATTATGTATGGAAAATAACGTACTACTGGTACTCTTGTATCGTGTAGAGAAAATTCACTTTCAAATTTGACTATAATACAACGAATAGTGAGTCGATTAACTGAATAATGCTGTCCATGAATTCTTCTTAAATTTCTCACAGTATTCACAAATGAGCACTGATTTTGATAAAACAATTTAACATTTTCTAAACGTTATTGAAGTTAGACTAATGTTTTTCTTCGGTTATATTTAATTTTTTAAGAAATTTGTTGTTGTTTTTATTTCATAATAAATATTAACTATGTACTTAGGATACGTACCACACCAAATATGCTTTTTTTTCAGATCTAGTATTTAATAATATTTCAATATGTCTTAAAAATATCAATAGATGTGACCGCACGTATTGTTAATAAATTTCAGTCACCATACTTTTTATTAAGAACGTCCTAATTATTATTTTCATCTATTCTATTATTTAACATAATTTTATTTGTAATCAATATTTAGGAAAATTAGATTTTGGTTCGATTTGAAAATTTAACGTACATATTTGAATTAAGAGAGCTGTAGAGGTCGGGACCTGTACTTACTCTAATAAATATATAATATAATATAATTAATCGTTATATATAGGCTTTTCTCTCCGTATATGTATTATGTATACATAATAATTTATTATTTATATATGGGTCGAGTATATATAGGGAGCGCGGTAGAAAAGGAAATTATATACTTTTCCCACAACATTACAATTATTATATCTCTTTATTAATTAAAATTAATAAAAACAACAAAAAAATAAAGGAAAGAAAATCCATTTCTTGGAAATTATTTGTTGTTTGTCTTCGTTATAAATAATTTTTATACATGTACGTACACAGTGTATGAAAAATAATTTAATCTGTGCGTTCTACTAATGTTATCGTTAAAGTAAAATGTGTATTTTACATGAATGGTAGGTTGGAAAACTTTCAAACTTAAGCCTTATTTTTATATTCATTGAAAAGCAATAATAAATGCTGTACATATATTATATACATAAATACATATATGTATGTATATGTATATGTACCTTCATTATCATACCCAAAATAACAAAGATATAAATTATTTCTATATGTTTTTAAAACATTGAGGAGGAAAACAACAAAAACAACAAAAAAAAAACAGAAAATTTTCCAACCCCATTTTCTGTATTTTATATATACACGTATAAGTTATATAAATACATACATATATTTATAAATGTGTGTATATGTATATGTGTATATTATTCCATGTATCGAATTGTAAACATACAAAAATAAAAATGAAAAGCATTAAAATAAATTATAGGAAAATGAGAAAATACTCTCATTTTCAGTGGAATTTTCTTTGAATATTAACGTGTGATTTTATTGTACATACATTTATATACGAAGATATATTTGGATTTTTTTTAGTTTTATTATTTTTTAATTTTAATTTATTTTTTGTTGTTGTTAATTTTATCTACATATACACACAGTGCGCCATAAAAATTTAAATCAATCGGATGGATTAATTAATTAATTAAAATTAATTAATAGTTTTTATAAAAAAAAAAATATTGTGCTAAAAATTATTATATATTTAAAGTGTGTGTGTGTGTGTGTGCGTTGGAGTGTGTGTGTTCGTGAATTTAATTAATTTTTTAAACATAAATTGTAATATTTATTATTATTAATAAAACAAACAAAAAACGTTTCTAATATAAAACCGGCAAAATTGAGAACTCAACAAACCAGCAAAATAACTTTAGAAGTGTGGAAGATTTTCTATTTCTTTTTTTGGAAGAGCGGAAAAATAAAACTGTGAGTTTTAACTTTTCAATACCCTAGACCTACTTGTATATATAGTTTTTTTTCCATGATGTAAGGAAAAGGTGAACAAAAAAAAAATTGTATTTCGAAAAGTTCTAAAATATAATTAAAAAAAAAAAAATTTAATTGAAAGTTTAATTTCGGATTTTTCCTTTTTTTTTTTTTTTTGTTAATTTTATTTCCGCTTTTCTTCACATATATTATATATGGCTATATGTATATTTGCTGTGTATGTTTGTACATATGTATATTAAGTATATATAATACGAGTATGGATATATAATTTTCCCAATAATATAAAGTGAGATAGATAGAAAGCAATCTGGTAGTTGGAAAATTTTCTATATAAAAATGTGTTTTTCGTACATACATATATACGTATATGTACATTATATACTGTATAATATATATAATAGCAAAATCGAAATATGTATATATAGAAAATAAAATATATTACATTTAATGAATATAATATATATATATATATATATATATATATATATATATATATATATATATATATATATATATATATAATATATATATATATAAGGGGGATATTAAATAACAGAGACGAAACTAATTTTTTATTTTATTAATTATTGAATAGCAATGTTGCCAGAATTTTATATAGTAGATGGAATAAATATATTTATGTTATAAAATTACTGGATATAAAATAGTTTCGTGTCACTATTAAATTTGTCGATAGTTCAAGTTTATATCGTACGTGTACTGTACGTATGTACATATATACATACATGCATATTATACACACGATATAGTAATTTTAAATAATTGACAACAACTATAATTGTTATACATGTACATAATATATTGAAATATTGATTAGAACGCAATAAAATACTGATATATGTACTAAATATATGTACATGTATCTTGTTGGATAATTAATGATGTGCAACAGTTACTAATTTAATTTTGTGTATAAAGTTTAAATAATCGATTTTATAATTAATTAATTTTTTGTTTAACCATTTATTTTATGATTGATTTTCGCGTGTAACATAAGGAAATACTAAATTTTATATTTTCATGGATTAGTCAGGGGTTGGAAATTGTTTGATTTGCATACAATAATTGCATACCTATACTTTACAGAGATTTTAATTTTTAAACCAAATTTTAAAATTTTTCGTTCAAGACCGAGAAATTATCGGATGTATTTTTAAATATGTTAATTTAATTAGAATTCTAATTATCGAATCCCATATAATATTTAAATTTTGAATCATAATTTTTGCAATTTGCAATTTGATCTTGACTGACAAATTTATGAATGACTGACGCTACAAATTCTCATCGCTGATCAGCGCCTGGTAACTATTGCCTGACCAATTTTCCTATACCTTGCATACAAAAAAAATCTTATTTTGCCAGTTCGAAGTGTTAAGTGCTTTTTTACGTATACATATTTTTAAACCGGCCATTTTTCCCGCAATGTTTGGCCCAGTATAGTTTCTCGTGCTACCTTATCCTTCCAGAAGCCAATATCGTTATAGGATATATAAGGCTTATATTGCCTATATTTCTAGCTTGCTTTAGGAGATTTTTTATGTTCGTACGAGTGATCAACTGATTCTTAGCATTCTATGGTAGAATTTATAACTTCCGTATATAGTTAGAAGGTCGAAGTGACATTTCATCGTTTCTAGATTGTTATCACTGAGTTTATCGGAGTTGTTTTACAGATTTTTACTTGGTAAAAAACTATAAAACCTCCTTATACGAGGGGGCTTCAATAAATTCGGTAAATCTATATGTAATAAATAATAATACATAACAATTTTTAAAGGCCATTACTGGCCCCTTACTGTATCAACAATTTGTATCCAATGGTTTCGATCCTGTGCATGGTCTTCATACTAACTTAGACAATCTGAAGAAGCCGAGTCATTCTCTACACCGTAGAGCAATCGTCGCCTGCAGCGAACCATATGTCATAAATCATCCATTCCAAAATTATTTGAACTGGTTCTTTGTAAATTACATTGGCACGTTACATATCTGACAAACAACACGGATTCATACCGGGCAGATCAATTTCCACAAATTTAGTGGAATTTACTAGTAAAACGATTAACAAAATTGAAAAGCATTATCAGATGGATGTAGTTTACACGAACTTTAGCAAAGCATTTGATTCTATTTGTCATCGTAAGGCCCTCGATAGTTTTAACGCATTTGGATTTTCTTTGAAATTTGTAAAATGGTTCAGCTCGTATTTAACAAACCGCACTCAATATGTGTTAATTGGAAATAAGGAATCCAAAGTTATCAGAGTTACCTCGGGTGTCCCTCAAGGATCACATATAGGGTCCAAGGATATTTCTTGTTTTCATCGACCGGGTTACAGAGGTTATAAAAAATTCTGACGTGCTCATTTTTTGCAGACGATATTCTGCAAATTCGATGGTATGTTCCATACTATCAAAGAATACTGACCAATTGCAAGAAGATATTAATGGTCTTAGTGAGTGGTGTGACCGCAACTCATTGCATTTAAATACCAAAAAATGCAAGATTATGTCGTTTCACAGGAAGAAAAATCCTAAATAATCAATAAATACAAAATCAAGGGCGCCGTATTTCAGCGTGTTTGTGACACTAAAGATCTGCCTGTCACATTTATCCAAAACATGACATTTAACAGACATATAGATAACATCGTAGCCAAAGCGAACTCAATGTTTGAGTTTAGCAAACGATGCACCAGTGAATTCCATGAGAAATCAACATTATTGACGCTGTATTTCGGCTACGTAAGATCCCAAATATAGTATGGGGCAACTGTCTGAGGTCCCTACTATTCTATTCATAAGAAAAGAAATGAAAGTGTCCAGAAAAATTCCTCTTATATCTATTCAAGAAAATCAATTGGTATTACGACTATGATATACCTTATCATGAAAATGTGGCACGCTTACCACCTTATAAGACAAGGTGCCAAGACTACAAAATCTGCACACCCTTGAAAATAGAAGAGTTTTTTTGGACGCTACCATTTATAGTAAACGTTCTTCTCGGCCATATTGATTCACGGTACATCACCGAAAACATCTCAATTCATGTTCCGGGTAGGAGGCTCCGTTTTCATCGATTTCTGGATCTTGAACACCCATTCCACAAATTACGGGGAGAACAATCCTGTTAATAGATTGGCCAAATCGTTCAACATTGCGGAACATCAATTTTATTTCAATTTATCCAAACACCACTATAAAAAAAACTTGAAAAGTTACATTTTAAAATTTTTGAAAATTTGTTTTTTAGAACATTTTTAATTTAAAATATGACCGCTTCAAATCATTTGAAGACCTAGATAGTGATTCTTTAAAAAATTTTGTTATTTTAAATTTTGTTTCAATTTAACAAACACTTTCATAGTTTTGTATTTATTGTCTATTCTTTAAAATCTTATACTCGTATGTTTATTACTAAACCGATTTCTTTAAATTATAAAATAAAAATAAATAAAATATGGTGGCTCTTCTTTCAGAGGTCGCTGCACAATTCGTTCCGGATCAGCAGACCGAGCCAGCGTACTCGCTGAGCTCTTACTTCCTTTACAATTTCGGGGATCTTCATCAGATCTCTGATCTCGATATTGTACATCTACTTCACGTTTTAGGCCGTAAATCACCCGCATGACTCACCTCTCAAATGTAAAGATTCATCTCTCGTACTCATCCGTCAGCGCCCAACTTTCACATCCACACATAACAACGGGCCTAATCAACGCTTTGTAAAGATTCAGCTTCACGGCACTTGATAGGTGTTTAGTCTTTAGCAGTGGCCTTAGAGGATACAAAGCACGACTACCAGCGGCTAGTCGCGCTTTAATATCCTCACCCACACTGTTCTCGTGAATGATGAGAGAGCCCAAATATTTGAACCTCCTCACTCCCTCAAACGTGTACTGGCCACTACTAAAACCTAGTGTGCCATTGTCCCTATCACAAGAGTTCATGTATTTTGTTCTGGACTCATTGATCTGGAGTCCAAGAGAAGCTGAAAACTCTACAAGCGGATCAAGTATTTCCTTCACTCCATTGCTATTCAGTTCAATCACGCATATGTCATCTGCATATGCAAGCCCCTGTACTATATGGAATAACTGTATTAAAATTATTCTACCGGCAAAAACAAAATTTCATGCAAATCAATGGTTTCATTTAGTTTCTGTGAGTGATTTAATTCACACTTGTTTTGAAAATTTCAAAATGCGGAAAATATTGAAAATCGTGCTGTGATTAAATTTCTTGTAAATGAAAGTAATACTTCTAAGGATATCGAAAGAAGAATGGAAAATGTTTTATAAATAATAATAACGAAGTAGGTCCATCCTATTCAAACAAGGTAGAGAGTCGCTGGAAAATGACCGCCGAAATGGTCATTTTAACCGAGGATCTTATATTGGAAGACAGACGGGTCACCATTTCAAAACTAAGTATAATATTAAATATATCTAAATATATCAGATGGGTTCTCCGAATATTGACTAAGGATCAAAAAAAATATCGAATGGAAACTTCTAAGTTAATTTTAGAAAGGAGTGAAGATGATCCGGTTAAACTTTCTGTCCGGTTAAGGTTCAATCATCTGCGGGTAAGATAATGGCAACAATTGGCAACAATTTTTGTGATGCCAATGGAATTTTTTATGATTGACTACCTACCTCATAAGACCAAAATAACAGGGGCTTTTCAATAAATTGAAAAATACTATATGAGGGAAAAACGACGAGGCCAAATCAAGCAAAAAATATTGTTTTTTACATGATAATGCACCAGTTCATATGGCGACAGTTGCCCAACAAGCCTTATGAGATTACAAGTTCAATGAAATACCGCATCCATCTTACAGTCCAGATCTGACCCCAAGTGATTATTTTCTTTTTACAAATTTGAAGAAAAAATTAAGGTGGCTAAAATTTTCAAATGACAGTGAGGTAATGTCCGCTGTAGAAGAATATTTTGAAGAACAAGAGAAATCATTTTATTTTGATGGTTTGTATAAATGGCGTGGGTGGAGTTTATATTGAAAAATAAAAATATTGAACTGCTGAATATTGACTAACTTTAGGAGCTTCTGTCTCTTATATAATATAGAGTTCTACGATTTCATCTATACGAAAATGTTTCTAATATTCTTATAATTTTACAAATCATATATAGTCCTGAAATTGAAATTGAATAGTCTGTAATTTATATGATCTACTATTGTCTATCGTAAAATTATGATTTTAACTGAATTTCAGACAATTTCGGCCGCTTATTAGAGCAGATGTTTAATAATGACTTCTAACTCGTCCATTTTCTTTGTTTTATTGGCGTAGATTAAGAACTCACATATCCCCAGAGAAAATAATCCAAAATCTCGTTGAAACTACTGCTCTTGTTTTAACCACATTAATGATATTTAATTGAGGATTGGAAAAGTCAATGATCATATATAGCGTCTCCATTGACTGTAACGTTCTGGCCGGCATATAGATCAATGATTCCACCAGCCCCTAAAACACTCGAAATAGTTACTTTTTACGGAGGTACATAAAAATGGCTTGCGGAGTTTCTTGACTCCAAATGCGGCAATTTTGCTGGGTGACCATGTAACCTAAAATACGATGCACACGATGGTTACGCGGCTTCAATTCTCGTACGAACTGAATGTTGTAAGCGTACACCAAGATCTTTCCGCAAAATCTTCCATAAAGTTGATCGACACATCTCCAATTGTTTATGTACGAAAACGAACCAAGATTATTCGAAATACATGCTCGGATAGACGATTGTCGACTGTAAAATGGACGGTAAGTCTCGTGAACTAAACTACAATTTTCGAAATAAATGTACAGTTGAAATTCGAACTAATATTTCTTCGGTGATTCAAAGCCTGCATTGAAATTCCCCAAAAATTTTATTTTCAATTGTGCTTCAAAGCGAGATGCACTTACAATGTTTCAGTTATTTGTCAGTAGGTTATCAAGTTTTGACGATTGAAAAATTGGGAAAAAATATGTTTATCTTTATACTGCACATACATAATACCACAATCGGAACAAAGTAAAATTTGGATAACTTTCAAATATTTTAAAAATGTTTGAAATTAAATGTTGAATTCGTTTACAATTTTTGATAATAATTGGAAAATTTTGCTATACTCATATTTTTGAGATTGATTTCATTAGGTTACATTTGTTAAATTGGTTAAATCTTAACCAATTGGGCGGGCCATAGTTATTGCCAAATTATTATTAAAAATCTTACTAATAAACATAAGACATTGAATTGTTCGGCTTTAAAAATATGATTTTAACTTTTAAAATGCGTAAGAAGTCAAAGTGAGGGCGACATGTTTTTATCAATTTTGAGAAATTTTGAAACTTTTAATGAAATGTATAACGTGAATTTTGACAGATAATTGAAACTATTAATTTTGACTCATGACTGACGCACAAATAAAACAAAAACAGTCGGATTTTAATGTTCGATTGCTTGTTCACGGAGGGTGGAAATAAAATCAATCGAAATATCGACGTATAAGTAATTGATATACCAAAATAATTGTGATATATAATTTTAGTTTTAGTTTGTATATATTTTGATTGTTGTTGATTTCCCAGAGGAATAGTATACGTACTACATTAATTCGGTTAATTGCATTTGCGAAATCAATCGTCACCATATATAGTCACTAACCGATAAAGTTGCAGTCTTGATTGATTTAAATATCCGCAATGATATGAGGATATTAACATTAAATTAATTAACAATTAGTGATTCAGTTTTAAAATTGGGCCCAAAATGATTGCAAAAACATAAACATATAAAATTTATAATACTCACATATAGTAAAACACACATGAGTGAGGATGGTCTTAAAAATAATAGCAACAAAAAATATTCGATATTCCAATTTTTGGCCGATCTTTCTAACCACTCACATGGTAAAACGCACGAAAAAGTATCTCGTATCAGTATTAGACAATTTTTCATGTGTTTTACTATGTGAGTGATTAGTTGGGTTGAATAAAATTTGATATCGAAATCTTATTTTTTTATAGATAATTTTTAAATAGAAAAAAAATTGAATTCGTCTCGCAAACTGTTAAGCCCGCAAAGTTTCTAGGGTAAAATATTAACGTTTACTATTTCCGATTTATGGCGGTTTAATTTATATTTATTTGTCTAGATATTGGAGTTATAATAACTGGCTAGTAACATCGTTATAGGTATAACAAAAATAAATTTTGTCAAAATAAGTAGATCGTGAAGGAATTGTTGATCGATTTTTCAAATTGCATAGCTTAGAATATGATGATCGTCGATATGTGTTTGTCTAATAATATTCTTAGTACCAGACATGAATGAGAGTTTCATATACGTATGAGAGGGGTGTATTTTTTTGGTGCTTGCGGTCTTCTTTACTCTCTGTTTTATTTGACGCTACTGAGTTGTGGAATGAGTTGTGAAAAGATTAGATAATAGTGAAAATTACGTAATTTTTCTTAAAATTATTGTAAAACAATGAATGTTTTATAATTTAGATTGTTCTTCAATTTTAATTGTTTTATAATTTTACTAAATCTTGAATAGGAAAAAAAATCTAGCATACAAATAAAACTTAAATGTTTAGCGCGTAAAATGGAAAAAAATAAAACATTCATGCGTCTTCTCACTTCAACTGATGACGGACAAATGAAAAATAAAAATATCCACTTCAACACATGTTACCAGTTTCCTACTAGCAACAACTTGAAGCTCTAATTCTCATTTTTCATTTACGACCAAAATCAAGGTACTGGGAAATTGTTCCATCGGGCAGTATAAGGAGTGTGATCGTGTTTGCTATATACGGTCTCTATAAATTTCTTTTTGCTTTCTACAATGAGTAATCGGCTCTTCCTGTTACCTAAAGATCATCTGAATAATTCTGGACACCGAGGTTTTCTTCTCCCATCAACGTTACTCTCACGGTTTTAATTGCTCGATTTAATTTTCATTTAGCTGCGTGAAAAACGAGAGTGAGGACGAAGACATAGATTTGCAAGTTAATAAGATTCCGGTGGAATATCACAGTTCGTTGAGTATTTGCAAAAAACGCTTGCTCGGTTGGAGTTAGATAACCCACAGGGTTTCTAAATAACATATGAAGGATTTCACTAATTTACAATGCGGAAGGAAACTAAATTACAATGTTAAATTGTATGTTATCTTGGTCCAATATTTAGGCTAAACTCCAAAATCAATTAAATATATTCGCAAATTGGTTTTGCTAATATCCGGTATAACTAGAGCAATCTATGAACTTGTTTAATCCGACGTGCCATTGATTGTATATCTAAAATGTATCCTCTTTCAAATATTTCCAGGATGGGACAGTTAACATGGATAAGATGACAGTCGCACAGAAAAACGCTTACTTAGAAGCACATATGGCCGTACAACAGCACATGGCACAAGCGGCTATGCAAATAAAACAACAACATCAAATAATGCAACGAAACGATCATAATCCGGTTAATCAACAAACACAGCAACAGCAACAACAGCAGCAGCAAGGCCAACCTCAACATTCACCATCGATTAGTTCGACGCAACATTATGGAAATACAATAAAAGTGCCACAAATAAGTGCATCGAATTCAGGTGGTGCCGATAGTACGTTTACAGTACCCGATGATGTTGGTATGGGTTATGAGGGTGGTGTTCGTGTACTACAGAGTCTAGGGAATTGGAACCCTGAAATACCGTTGAATGTGCCACGTCCTAATTTAATACCGTTTACCGAGCCGTACGTGGAAGGTGGATCGATGCACCCGGCCAGTCGGCTAAAAGCGTTGCAACAAGTGCAGCAAGCGTCGTCGGGTATCCGAAAACAAACACCATCAAAAAATAATGGTAATTTAATTTGATCGTACTCATATATAGAAAGGTTTATGTACATTAGTTTGTATATTTTCAGCCAACAAAGCGTTCGAATGCACGGTTTGTGGGAAAGGACTAGCAAGGAAAGACAAATTAACGATACACATGCGAATCCACACAGGTGAAAAACCATACATTTGTGAGGTGTGTAATAATTCTTTCGCTCGGCGAGACAAACTTGTGATACATATGAACAAATTTAAACACATAACGCCAACAAATATTGCACCACTTGGTAAAAGGCACAATAATTTGGCAGGTAACTAACATTGGTCGATGTTGATTGAATTCTGATGAAGTCATGTTATACACGATAACTTTTGATTTTAGTCAAGAAAAAAGAAGAAAATGACGAGAATAACAAACAGAGTATCCATCAAAGCATAGCACAACAAGCAAATACAACAAATCATTTGGTACAACAGCAAAATCAGCAGCAGCAACAACAACAACAACAACAGCAACAACAACAACAACAACAGCAGCAGCAACAACAACAGCAGCAACAACAACAGCAACCGCAACAACAAGTGAACCAGCATCAACAGTCGACAGCCCAAATATCAAGTTTAAGTATACCGCACCATCATCATCAATTGTCCTGGAGTTGTGAGTTATGTGGAAGAATGTTTTCAACACGTGACGAATGGTCGCTGCATGCCAAAAGCCATTTAGAGGTAATGTTTTATAATTCTACATCGTAGTAAAAATAAAAACTTGATTTGACATATTTGATATCGAATCATTTATTGCCCATTGATTTGGTTATTTGATATGATTTTAACGGTCAGTATTGACACCAGGAAAAAATGAACGGCGGAATCACACCCACAACGAACAACAATAGTAATACAACTAGCAATGGTATTGGAAACAGTATTGGAAGTGATGTCATACAACAACAACAACAACAACAGGGTCAACAAGATCGGAATCAAAATGTTGTGATGAATACAGCACAACAACAACAACAGCAACAGCAGCAACAGCAACAACAGCAACAACTTCAAAATACATTACAAAATACGGTCGGTGGTGCGGTTGTAAATAATTTAACACAACAGGTATGTGCCCATATTTATGAAATTCGTGCGAATAATTTTTATAACTCATATAATTTCGGAATTTATACACAGATCCAAAACAGCCAGAATTACTTTCAACCACATAACTCACAACATCTGCTTCCGTACAGTACATCAAATTTTTGTTTTATGTGCCGCCAGGATTTTAATACGCGGGCCGAATTTATGTTACATATTCGAAGCCATTTTGTCGATGGTAAAATGGCGGTCAGTGATTTATCCGCAGCTGATATGTTGGCACGAAGTTTAATGGATAATTCGGGATTATGTACCTAAAAAAAAAAAAAAAAATTAAAAAGTATAATTAAAAATATTATGAAGTTTATAAATATATTATTAAATATATGTACATGTAAAGCTTATTTATAATTATAATTATAATTATTAATTTATTTATATATTTAATATATTATTATTAATTAATTAATTAATTATTGTGATCTTTATTTTTAACCATATATATTTAGTACTTCAGTTTTCGTTTACGACCATCCAATGTTTTAATTTTAAAAACGCATTTCTAATAAAATAGTAAATAAAATAATTAATTTGTTATACTTAATTATTAATATTTTTTCTGTAATAATTTGTATTATTTTGTTTTACGTTATTTTTAACATTTAATGTAATAATGTTTTTAGAACTTAGTTATATTTAATATAAAGTAAATAAATAAATTATAAACAAATATATATTATAATTAAATATAATTGGTAATATATTTTAATATAAAATTAAAAATTTTTTGAGATTAAAAAAATCATCGAATACCTTATAAACAAATTAAAATCCAAATTTTATATTTTTGAAAATAAAAAAGATAAAAAACCCGCGCGTAAATATTGCACCCAAATTAAATCAATCAAATACAAAACAAAAAACAAAATTAAATTGTGTAATTATAAAACAACACAAATAATATATAAATATATATGTGAAAAACATATCTTATATATATTTATAATATATATATTTATTAAATATAAAAAATAATTAATGTAATAAAATTTTATACAATTTGAAAAAAAAAAACAAAAACTATTAAGTACATTAAATACGAAAATGTAATTAGGATTAATAATTAAACACACAAAAAACTCGTTGAACATTTTAAAGAAAACATAAAAAATAATAAAATAAAAAAATTATGTGGTACAATAAATAAATAATTGAATATAAAAATAATTTATGACATTTTATCATATAATAATATGTTTTTAAAACATTATTAAAAAATGCTTAAAAATTTTAAATTTTATTTTATGATTTTAATGGGAAATGTGTATTATGCGTTCCACCAAAAACTATTTTGAATCTTTAATAATAAAAATGATTGAATTCGTTTCCAAATTTAAAATGCATAAGGTAAAATGGAAATATTCAACGACAACTATATAGAAAGCGTAAAAGTACTAACTATTCAGGGTAGTACAAAAGGAAAGGTAATCTACTGTCATTTAGTATGATGTTTTGGTGTATTTTAGAATATATTACACCAAATTAAAGATTTAACGGTACAAGGAACAGTTTCTTTAAATCTGATAAACGATAAAAATATTTTTGATATTTGTTTGACTGAATTTTTGACAGTTGGTTTTTGAATCATTTACGAGCCACTTTAAATCTATCTAGGATCTTGTAAACTTTGGCAAGGAAGCAATATATATATATGTACTAATCCAATTCCTCTCTTTCTAGGGTTTTTAAATATTTGTTTTGAAGAAGAATATTAACTTAGTACATTAATTTTAAGTTGGGAGCTTTAAAATCGTTAAATCGAAAATTTTAATCTTTTGAACGTAAACATTATATAATTCTATTTATATAGAAAAAGTTTACTTAGTTTATAGAAGTTTACTTAGATGTTTTATGAGATTCTGACATTTTATTTTAATCTTAATTTCATAATACTCGAGCAAAAATAAAAGACCTGAAGCTCTCCATTCAAGGTTGACCTTATATTTCAAGTAATAAAATAAGCTTTTTGAAATTTAATAAAAAAATTTTCAATTAAATTGCGACTCAACCTTTTCCGATAAGTGTTTACTAAATTGTTTAAATTCTCACCTTTTCAACCGTAAAAGCTAAACAATTTGGTGAACAATTTATTGTCCCAACCATAATTATGCTTGTGAATAACTCAAGAAATCATTCATATTATTTTAAGCTTTTAATACTTTCAATTTTATGGAAAGCTCATTAATGTAAAAAAAACGTTACAGCTTTGATTGACAATTTTAGATGTTTTGTTTAAATATGATATGGCTTTAAAGTGTTAAAATTAATAATCGAGAGCTTTACCTCTTTCTTATTTGTTAGTAAAATTAACATTTACATTCGCAAAAAAGCTAGAAAATCTTAGAGTAATGTTCCAAAATTTTAACTATGTAACTTTAGTTAAAACAAGGCCTTATATTAAACTAATGGAAACAATAAGTTACACTAGAACTTTTAAAATTTTAGGTCCGATTAGTAAAAATTTTCAAAGTCGAGCTTTTTCTCATATAAATTATTATAGGAATTTTGAGCTTTTAAAATTAATTATTGCTTACTAGATATAAATCTGGATAAACTTATGAAATGCAAGAGCTTGTCGAAATCAATTTTGAAACCTATGTAAAAGCACAAATCAACAGACATAGGTAAAAGCTAAATTTAAAGCTCATTTGTTGATTTATATCTAAAACCAATCGACTCAATTTTAGAATTGTTGGTGGAAATATCAGTGGAAAATATTTACTGTCTCCGTTAAAATTATATTTGATGTTAGGTTCAAAAGCCCAGCGTTGTAGGTAAAATCTTTAATTCTAAAACCGATATTTGTTCGTTTAATTAAATATTTGCAATAGAAATTCGAAAGTGTATAGGGTTGTGACATAGTGAAATATGAGTCAGTAAAAGCAGTGATTGTTATTTTAACAGAAACTACTACTAATTGACAGCATAAATAATTTCACATTTATTATTTACATGTAAATGTACATGTTACCTGCATGGTGACAAAACACAATATTTTATAAACATTTTATTTACTTTAAAAGTGCTACTATATAATGAGGAAACTGCACATCTTAAACTTATAGCGCTGCAAACAAAACAAAATCCTTGTATTATGGATATTTTTATTTTAAAATTCTATTTAATTAAAAATCGATAGTTTTTCTAGGATTTAGAGAATATTTTAAAATTCGCAAAATATTTCAGAAATCAATAAATCTACAAAAAGTACGAGAAATTTTGGAAAATGCCAATAAATTCTAGAAACCTTTTCAAAATTTTCTAGAACCGTTTCGGAAACCTCAAAAAAATTGAATTTTCAAAAGTTAGATTTACCTTCTAAAATTAACTGGAAAAGTTCGATATTCGAGACAATAAAATAAGTCGTAAGAGCTGGAGCAATCGAACCAATTTGGTTTGACTTGAAATAAGGAATAAGAAAAAACTCAGGCCTGGAAATATTTAACATTGACGATCCGACGAAAAATATCGTTAATTCGGATGTTAAAGCCTCAGGGTGTCCAGATTAAAACGAACCACCTTAGATAACTTTTGAAATAATTACTTTTCATCGAAATGCCGAGAAAGTCTTTTCATTAAAAATTGTCTGTGGAACTGGTCAGTATTTTTAAAACTATAATTTGTTAAATTTAAGTAACTTTTATTTCAGAATTACGTGAAAAAAATCAGGCAAAAAAGTAGGCAAAAAATTTGTAAATTATTTTAAAATATCTGAGTTCAATTACATTTTCAGAGGTTCAATATATACCTATACTATGAATTTTTACGATTCTACAAACTAATTTTTCAATTTATTAAGTGTATTGACTATTTCATACTTCATGTATCCAACAATATAATCATTTCATGAAGTTAAAGTCCCATACGTGTTATTTGCATACCACTGAAATTACCAACAAATTTTAAGCAGAAAAAAATTAACTGTTTTGACATCAATTTGGGTTAACACCTATGTAGGTAGGTATAGATATTCCACGCGGCATATCTGGTCATTTTTTATGTGGGATCAGTTTTTTATTACGATGCCAACCCAAATTACTTGTCCGCTTACTCGATAAATCATAAAGGCCAGCTACCTGAATTTTCGAATATGGGCCATTTCATTTGTATAAAACATGGGTGGGGATTTTAATTATTTTCAACCCGATCCCAGATAAAATATGACCTAAACGAAGCATGGTAGATCCCGTAGTACTGCACATCAAGGTACCAGCTACCCGAATTTTCGAATATGGGCCATTTCATACGTAATAAAGGTGGGTTGCGGATTTTAATTATTTTTAACCTGATCCCAGATAAATTACGACCTGATATGCAGCATCATACGACCTGATATGCAGTCCGCTTACACGACAAATCATAAGTGCCAACTACCCGAATTTGCAAACATGGCCCATTTCGTGATAGAAAAGATGAATTCATTTTCATTAATCTTGCGTTTACATTTTAAAATCTGTTGAAATATAATTAATACTCGTAGTAATATTAACCATTAATAAATTTTAAATTAATAATTATACAAATAATTATAAATTAAATTAATTATAATTATAAATTAATTAATTTTAAATTAATAATTATTAAATTAACAATTAAAATCATTTTACAAAAATAATTAAAATTTTGAAATTATTCTATTAAATGATGTCGATAAAGCAGATTTTTTTTCTGGTAAAATTTCTCTGCTAACTTCAGTATGGTCTGAGTTTGGTTAATTTTCAATCAATTATAGTTTAATCCCTCGTCTTTCTCAAATAGTTTACAATGCCATCTGCTAAATTATACCAAGAAAACCTGAAATTTCTGAATAATTGAATTTATTTAAATTCTGTAAATAATCTAAATTCATTCAATTTCCATGATAGACCCATGAATTTTTATTTAGATTTTCTCAATTTGATTGGATCCCGTCGCAATTTTCACCCACCAGAAATCTAAAACGTTATATCACTTTAAAAAATAGAGTGTCTATTCAAATTTCAGCGTCAGCGAATCTGGAATCTAGTGGGTAGTGAAAATGCTCAAAAATAATTATATTTTGCAGGGGCTACTAAAGAAGCCTACTAAACCAAATTTAAAATTAAAAAATACAAAATAATAATTAAAAAGCAATTGTTTAAAAAATTAAATTATTATTTTAGCTAAAGGGAAAATCGTTAAAAAATTTACTCAGTTTTTCTTTTGTCTCAGTTTGATTGTTGAACAGGCTCCGAATTCCTCAAAACGAGCGGAATGTCTTAAGTGGTTCTCTCCTAGTATAGTGCAATTAAAAATTCTAGACTTTTAATTTAAAATGTATTTCTTTGAAATTATAAATAAATACTTTATATTTAATTTAAACAAAACTTGTTTATTACCTCAATGATCGACTCTATTAATTTTAATTAATTAATCGATTTAAATAATTTAATGCGCTGCAGTGTCGCAGGTACCTAATAATACTGTGCATTTATAAATTTGTTGGCTATACATATAAATTTGGACAGTTTTTTTTACAACAAATAAATAATTAATAACATAAATAAATAATTTAATTAATTAATTAACGAAAAATTATACATGGAAACCAAATGGAATTTTAAATGTAGTTCTGAATGTACCAAGTCCTAGACTTGATGATGGACGCTTTGGTGGACGACGACCTGGATGGTATGAGTTAACATTGGGGCGGGAATATGATGGTCGATTGCGTTGCTTATTTGGCTGTTGTGAGAATTTTAATTGCTCCTGGACGTATTGTTGCTCAATTTTTTCGTCTTCAGTTGATTTCAAATATTGCTGGTATTCGCCTAGATTGGCTGGATTTTTTGTGTTCAAAAATTGTAAATGAGCATCGACCTCTTGGGGATTATTTCCTTTAGGAAAATCGTTTGTCGTGTATGATGATTCGGTTTTGAAGAAATTTGAAAA
This sequence comes from Tipula unca, assembly GCA_951394425.1. Taxonomy (NCBI): domain Eukaryota; kingdom Metazoa; phylum Arthropoda; class Insecta; order Diptera; family Tipulidae; genus Tipula; species Tipula unca. Next base: position 5,610,428 of record OX596381.1, on the reverse strand, counting down.
ATCAGGTTGCTTGAAATTTTCTGGTTTAAAGTCGTTGAATTTGGTTTGCGTGAATACGGGCGCTTTCTGTGATTTAAAATCGTTGAATGTGTATTCTGGTGCTTTCTCCGATTTAAAATCGTTGAAAGTGTATTCGGGCGATTTTTCCGATTTAAAATCGTTGAATGTATATTCCGGTGATTTCTCCGATTTGAAATTGTTGAATGTGTACTCAGGAGCTTTCTCCGATTTTAAATCGTCGAATGTGTATTCAGGTAATTTCCCCGATTTGAAATCATTGAATGTGTACTCGGGTGCTTTATTCGATTTAAAATCGTCGAATGAGTAATTCGGAACTTTGGCCGGTTTTGATGAATATGCACTTCCATGACTTGGCGCCGATGCATCCTCAATTGTGAATTTAGTGGTTGGATAATGTGGAAGTTGGGATACAGATGGTTTGTTATTGTGATAGTCGTCTAATAGTTTAGTTGTGTCGAAGTTGGTTAAATGGTCAACGGATTCAAAACTTGGTTTATTGTAGTGAGAATCTTCTGCAATTGTTTGGTATGTAGTTTTTGTTTTTATGTCTGGATATTCATTCGAGCTAGGTGCGAATTTATGTTTGTTTTCTGTGATGGAATAACTCTCGACTGGATGTTGAATTGAAAATTTAGTGGTGATGGGATTATGTTCGGTTTCTGGTTCTTCTTCATGATAGTATGGTTTGAATGTTTGTTTATATGTTGGGGCTTTCGTTGTGAAATATGGTTTGCTCGTTGGCGGTCTGTAAGTACTGTATGAATGTGCTTCTTCTTCATTCTCCTCCTCATCATCATCGTCATTTTCATCGTCATGTTTATTAGTTTCCTCATTTTCTTGGTTTACATAAGAAACCGCATGCTCGTTATGCCCACTATGTAAATTGGCCTGTGGTTCATACGTTTCCTGAATTTCTGGTTTATAACGTTGTACTGGTTCGGATCGATAATGAATTGCTGGCCTGGGTTTCAGTCTTTGAACTTGATGCCTGATTACAGGTGCCTCAGAGTGAGATTTTGTGTATGACGAGATTTCTTGATGCGTATTGTATGAAGGAGATTCATGTTCGTGATTCGGTGTATAAGATGAGGCTTCTTTATGGGTTTGGTAAGTAGGTACTTTTTTCTGTACCTTATTTGATGGATGTGGGTGTGAATCTTCTGCGCCGGAGGTAATAGTTCCGCTTTCATCATTTTCTAGATGGGTGTCACCTAGATTGAACACGGCAAAATGATTTCCTGTGGCCTATACATAAATTTCCTCAGATTATAGTAAAATTAAATGTTGTCAAGCTTTGCACACACAACTTACCCGGAATCCTTCTTTGCCGGCAACATAATTCACCACAATTTTCTTTCCATTGGGATCAATGTAGCTATAATGCCCCTTCAATGAACCATCAGCATCTAGCTCCTCGTGTCGTTCACTTCCATCTTCCGTATGATAATTTGTTGTACCGGAAGTGAGATGCTCACGTTCACGTGCCGCAAAGGCGACACTCGTTAGACCAACGACCAGTATGATTGTAAAAAACTAAAAATAGACAAAAATAAAATTTAAGTTCACCGTACAATCACAATGTATATCATCCTCCATTTTCACTTTTATTTAACATACGATGTACAATGACCACGATACATTCAAAATGCAAAATTTACATAAATAAAAGTAAATTAAAGAAATTTCTCAGCTCAACAAGATAACGTCAATATTTTTCAATAGAGGTTCATTAGAATAATTTATAGATTTTTTATTTCTTCTCCATTTACATAATAATTCCAACTGTAATCCTCTAGCCATCATCAACCATTTGATATCGAAAATGTGTTTAACAACATAAAACTTCAAAAGTAGTTCAAATTTAATAAATCGACTGAGCTGCGCTGTCTTATTTACATATGCTTAAGTACGAGTATATATGAGTCTGTGAACAGATTTAGTGGTAATTTAAAAGCAGCTCTCAATATAAGCGTACATATCAATAACAAAAAATTGAAGACGATCAACGATGATCAACCAAAAAAAAACATAAATAATGTTCAAGAAATGGAAATTTATGATTGTTGTTGTGTTAATGTATATAAGAAAGATGTACCGTTTCGCATACAGCCTCCGGTCTTCAAACAATGTCAGATCATTAATTGAGTTTTGATCATAAAAAAGTATTACAAGCTGATTAATAGTGTTTAGAGATAGAGCGCAAGTTTCGTTTTTATTGTCTGTTATAACTCTTGAAATTATCATAATTAAGATGCGATTCTTCTTGAAATCAAAACACTTATTTTTCATATGCATAGCTATTAGCTATATGGAAATAATTGTAAATGGGTGGTCAAATCTCCGTACTCGCTTAGTAGCACACGATAAAATCAGATGGAAAAACTCTCCACACTCGCGTATACTATAGATAAAGGAATTCGGTCAAGACAATATTATTGTCAAGTCATCGTTTTCGGCTATATGTAAGTGCGATAGAATTTGTATATGTGCGCTCGATTTGTTGTTGTTGATCATTTTTAAGTGAAAGCCGGTAGTACAATTTAGCTATGTATCCAAATTAAATTGCAAATCACCAAAAATTCTTCAAGTGATTCCGTCCCACTCAGAATTATGAAGCCACACAAACAATGGATTTATTTTGGGTTAATCTTAGAATTTATTTACTCGCAGACTTTTAAAATTTAGTTAGAATTCGAATTCGAAGATGACTTAAACTTTTACCTTCGGATGAAAATTAGATTTAATTCCTTTGGCTATAAGGAATTCGATTTATACCAAATTCGAACATGACTTAAAACTTTTAATCGAATTTGACTTAGAAATGGTGAACATAAAAAACTTAAAATTGTTGTAAATTTATCTTAAAAATTAACTCAGAATTCGAAAAGAAATTTGATATGGCTTAGTAGTTTACCTAAAATGGACAGTCAAGTTTTAATTTAAATAAAAATAGGAACTGAAAATTTAACGTCGAACGTGGCGGCTTATAGAATTTGAACTCGATCCTGACGACCTCACTTAGAACTTTGAATGAAGTTTTCAGAAAGAATTCAATTTTCTGATTTCGAAGATCAATGGAAAGATAATTTAGAAAATTAATTCCCCTTTTTTGAAAATCACTGAAGTGGGAAAGTCCAAACTAAACGTTATTATCCCCAGATTTTATTCCCTTTATTTTATTAGTTAACTGAAACCACTAAGCGGTTTGTGTCTTAGCTAAACCACTCCTATTTACTTCAGTTCAATTATTCACGCTCTTATAGAGATAAAAATTCTCACCCACCTTAAACTACGTTTCTAAAGGTCGATTGGCTCTATTGAATAAGCCCCTATAATTCTACTTGTGTAAGACAGAAACCTCTGGGTATAAATGAAGCAAACTTTTGGAATGATGAAAGGCAATCATGAGGTAGGCAAGCCTTATAACTTAATTGCTTCATTTATGGTTCGAGGCAGGCCACTAAATCACATTTTAGTTTTAAAATTGATTAAATATTTAAACTATTAAAATTATGGAAATATAAAGAATGATCCAATAGGAGATACTTTTTCCAATGGAAAACACGACTAGTGTGCGTACAAGTTGATCTAATGTGAATATTGCTGCTGTAGCTGAAAGTGTACGTGAAGATCGCAATCAATCAATTCATCGTCGTTCTCAAGCTCTGGTCTCTCATATGCCACATGTGGCGTATTTTGAAGAGAGATCTTGGTTTGAAGGCATACAAGAAACACCTTTTTCATCGGACCGTATTTCTTTAAAAATGCGGAAGGATGGCGCAAACTACAGAGTAATGATCATTGAATTTGTATTGCCAAAAATTCAAGCTTTTGGTGTAGCCGACTGGTGGTTTCAACAATATGGTGCAACGTAACACACAGCAGACCAAACCATCGATTTATTGAAAGAAAATTTTAATGAGAACATCATATTAAGAGAGGGACCCGTGAATTGGCCTCTATGATCTTGTGATCTGACGTCGTTAGAGTAATAAGTTAATTTTATAGGGGTATCTGAAATCACTTGTTTATATCGATAAACCACAATCGATTCCTGCAATAGAAGCGAACATAACACGCGTAATTACCAGAATATCGGCCGAAATACTTGAAGGAGTGCTCGAAAATTGGACCCATAGAATGGATCATCTAAGAGCAAGTCGCGGACAACATTTAAAAGAAATTAGTTTCAAACATTAAATGTCATAAACCGAACATACGTTACAAATACAACTTTTTATTATTAAATTGATTTTAATGCGTTTTATTTAGAAAAAAACTTCCAGAAGCTCTTATTGGATCACCCGTTAATTTGGCTAGAAATTGGTCTTATAGAGTATCATTCGTCGGTTCTTCCTGGATATCCTGTGTCCTACTTTAAATTGTACACTATTCAAAAATTGTGTGTCCCCCCGAAAAAATAAATTCAACCCCCGCTCAGCGTTTTATTCGAATATAACACCTAGGTATTATATAGCGAAGTTTTCGATCCCATTTTGAAACCATTTCAGAACCACAGTTTCAGATTTTGATAATATAAGATAAGTACATGTACTTCGATTAAAAAGATGGTTTTGGTACTCGATGCTCTTCTGTAAATTATAAATATTAAATTTGAATCAAGTCGTGGGATGCTTTCGTCTCACCAGAATTTCCAAAAATATACACCACTTTGGTGGATGGTAAAATATTGATAACACGTCTCTTTTTCTTTTCTTCTAGAATCTTATAAAATAATCCAAAAATGAATAGCAAGTGTCTTGTCGGTACATTGATAATATAATTTGTAATTTTTTTTAAAAAATCCGTTCTATTCCTAAGTAACTCACAAGAGTCATTCTTAAAAATAAAGAATAAAAAAAAGTAAACAGATTAATGTATTTATCGAAATACCTCTAACCAGAACGTTCCAGCCTGCATACACTCGTATTGTTTATGTTTACTTATATCTTAAGACTTGTGATGAATTTATCTACAAAAATTCAAATATATAGCGGTGAACGTTCTACTCAAGCCAGCGTTCTTCTCGAACAGGTAATACTAATTAAAGAAAAGGCACCAATTTTTAAATGTTCGTATATAACGCCTAGGCGTTGTTTCGAGGGAAGGCGGTAGTTGAGGTGGATGAATTGATATACCAACCCTAACCGTTTGCCTAATTAAGCCACTAAAATAATAACTAAACCACACTTAAAACACAGCTAAAATTACGCAATTAACCGCACACCACACAGCTAAATTTAATATCACAATTTCACTATATAGTTCGCAGTCAAAATATTCCATTCTTGAAAACCGTCTTAATATATCCGAGCACATAATTAGTATTGTCTGTGTATTAATTAATATCGCACTTAAGAAAAATAAATCATATCACTTTCTTTTGATACCGCACAAGTTAACGATTAAAAAAAATTAATCAAACTTTCTAATGTCATTATCCGTTATGTATATAGATACATATATATGTATGTTTCTATTTCCAGCATCGTAGCGCACCAAATAGAAAACGGAACAAATCACAAAATAAAAAAAATAAAAAAATTCTAATCTATGATCTGTATGGTACTTACCACGAATTTCATTTTATCCACTAAACTTTTACCTCGAATCTATGTATATGTATGTATATCTAATCGGTTCGACAGGTTTTTAAAAACTAAACGTTTAAATCTCCCGATCGTCACTTTTATACCAAACACACCATTTCTTATGTTAATTTATTAATTTTTTACTTTTTTTTTGGTTGAAGATGTTACAAAAAAAAAATTAAATGTAAAATTAAAATTAAAATCTGAAAAGAGATAATTTAATTTTTGGTTTTATTGTACAAAAAAAAATTCACAACAGCAATCGATAATTTTTGTATTAACATGATAATAATTAATGATCGATTTTTTTAATTATATTTCGATACATAAATTTATTTACTGTGGTGTTGAATTGAAAATGAAATTTTAAATGCGTATATGCGCGCATATATCATAATTAGAACGATAAGATACATAATTTAAAATTCAAAAAAAAAAAAAAACTCGTTGGTTCAAAGTTGAATTAATTTCGATTTTGCTGCTATACGTTAAATTTTATCATTCGATGTTTACAACAAAACACAACAAAAAATATCCAACTTTCTCAATTCTTTCTCGCGAAGATGGTAAGTTTTCTAAAAAATTGAACAAAAAAAAACAGTGAGAGCTTTAATTAAAACACAGATGCATACTTATGTACATAGCCGTAGAACATGGATTTTTTTTTCAATTTTTACTAAATTACTTGACCAACCATCCATATATGATATGTAAGAAGTATATAAGTAACGGATTTAACCACATAATTTAATCAAACGTATATGTGAATGATTTGTGGTACATAAAAATCATCTTAATTTGGCACAGATATATAAAAGAAATCAGCAATAATTATCTAAGCCACACAATAACTTTACCGCCAATTTGTTATGATATGTCATTTTTATCACTTTCGCCGAATACTCATCTAAACTATCTTAAGTAGATTGTGTAATATACATGTATTGATGGGTTTAATGATTTAGAATGTTAATTCGCACGGGTGTCGGTACATTATTGAAACAAGATTAATTTGCGGTCACATCAAGATTAATTTATTTCATTGTTATCATTTAATATGGATTGCCGGTTCATGCGAGCTCTTAACATTTTGATGATTAGAAATAAAATAATTTTGGGAAAGCGATTATTTATACATAGATATGCGTTTCTTGGAGATTATAAGATGAGCACGCTGATAAGCACGTTGTATGAGAGGAAAGTTATTAAATTTAGATGAATGCAAAAATTATATTGTTTTCTAAAACTTTAACCGTTTATTAATTGAATTAAATCTATTTGTAATGCACAACTAACTTTTATATCTCACCTTTGACTCTCTAATACAGAGAATTTTGTTGTGTGCATATCCATACACTTAATCACAGTACAAGGTATTCTATCGTCTGAAGAACGAATTGATGCCATTAAGGAATTTCCAGCTCTAACTTCAATAAAGAGTATTCAGCGCTTCTTTGGCATGGTAAATTACTACTACCGATTTTTACCAAAGCTCGGAGAAATACACACACTTAACCCAAAAACAACCAATAATTTCTCTTGGGCCGACGAATGACAACAAACATTCACATCACTGAAGGCTGAATTGGCGATCGTTACACTCGATAGCCCGAAGCTTACGACATGACAAACATAATAGTTGCAACCATTGCCACCACATTCGTTCACACTTACATATATCTCGATTCAGTATTCCTCTTGACATCACGACCAATCAATCTAATGGCATGGTCGAACGCTCCCATCATCACCAGCTCAAAGCTGGTCTCTTAGCCAGAGGCGACACATTTCATCGACAAAGTTATCGACCAATTGCAACAAACCATGCAAAAATTCGTTTCTCATTGGCGATCCAAACAATACATCCACTCGCCTATCCAAACAAAATAATATTTTTGTTCCAAAAACTCTGGACAAATGCGATTTGGTTTTCATTAGGACAGACAAGGTTCGCTCAGGTTTATCTACGTCATATAAAGGTCCATTCAAAGTGATATGACGGCACCGTAAACATTTCATCGCATCGTAAATAAATTAATAATTTATAGCTTTAAATATAAAGTGAGCGATTACGACAAATAAAAGTGCCCATAACTTGCTGTAAGAAAGTCACTATAGGTCGATCAATATAATTTTATAAATGTTTTAAGTTATTTCACATTAATTCAGAAATTCGTGCACTTCATAAATTCCCATACATTCCTACGTTTAATGTTAACACTTATTGAGGAGTTTAAAAATATTTATATGAGTTTGATTGCAACAAAAAGTTATTGCATACAAAATAATATTGAATGCATGTACAAATTGTCCCTCTCCCAATCCGAATTGACATATTGTAAATAAATTCATGCCTATTCTGCAACTAGTTTCCACTGGAAAAAAAATTCCGTTGGACAATTTGCTATTCTGTAACTCGATTCCATTGGAATTTTTGATTATTTTTGTAGAAAAATCTCCGTCAGAAAATTGTGGTAGAATTTTTTTGAAAATACATTTTTTGTGAAAAATTAATGGTTTGCTTTAACTACATGATGGTTTCATAGTTAGGTTTAATATATGAGTTGCTTTAACTATTTTCAATTCTAATTACCACCATCTAATTACCATTTTCACTATAAGTAAGTAACTATACTAATTTATTTTATTTTTCAAACAGTTTCCTCCTCGTAATAATAGTTTGTTTCTTCAAATTTTACAACAAATAACTTCATTAAAACTCAATTTAAATAAACAAAACAATAAAGAATGTTATTTAATTATGAATATAGGTGAGATTTATTTATTGTTATTTATCTTTTTTTTTACCACCTTAAAATCATTGATTTGAAAGACGAATCTATCAGTAACTACCTCAGAAAATTATCTAATGATACTAGTACTGATTATTCTCTCTGGAGAGCAACCAGAAGAATTAAAAGGCCAATAATGCAGATTCCTCCAATCAGAACAGAAGATAACAAATGGGCCAGAAATAACGAAGATAAAGTACGAAATTTTGCTGAATACCTGGAAAAAATATTTGAACCACATGATGACCAATTATTGGAAGCCGAAATAATAACTGGAGAGGTTGTACAGGAAATTGAAGAAATCCTACGAGCAACACCAAAAGAAGTCATGTATGAGATAAAAACAAACATGAATCCGAGAAAAGCGCCGGGTTATGACCTTATCACAGCAGAAATTTTAAAAGAACTACCAAGGAAAGCATTATTAAAGCTCACCAATATTATAAATGCCGCCTTTCGATTGAAATACGTACCCAGCCTTTGGAAAATTGCAGAAGTAATTATGATTCCTAAACCTGGGAAACCACCACACAAAACTGGATCATACAGGCCAATATCACTATTACCAGTTATGTCTAAACTCTTTGAGAAGTTATTAGTAAAAAGACTAAATCCGATAATTGAGAGGAAAAACATGATTCCAAATCATCAGTTCGGTTTTCGCAACCAACACTCAACATTAGATCAAGTACACAGAATAACTAATATTATTGAAAGAGCATTAGAGGAGAAGAAAGTCTGCTCAACGATATTCTTAGACGTTGCACAGGCCTTTGATAAAGTTTGGCACGAAGGACTTAACTATAAGTTAAGAACTGTACTACCAATGCAATTCACTACAATATTAGAATCATACTTGAAAGATAGATTCTTTAGAGTAAAATTAGACGATTCCTATTCTGGATTGAAAGAAATCAAGGCAGGAGTACCGCAGGGCAGTGTATTAGGTCCTGTCCTATACCTATTGTACACTAATGATCTCCCTGTATTAGAAAACAACACTGTGGCGACATTTGCTGATGACACGGCAATCTTAGCTGTTGGAGATAGCAACGAAGAATCAACTCATAGTTTACAGTTAGCTATTACTCAAGTACATAACTGGACCAAAAGATGGCGAATTAAACTTAACGAAACTAAATCAGTTCACATCAATTTTACAGACAAACGACTCGAACATATTCCGGTTACAATTAATCAAGAAATAATACCGTATGCCAACACGGCTAAGTACCTTGGCATGACACTAGATGCAAAACTACGATGGAAAGCACACGTCAAAAAGAAAAGTGAAGAACTAGGGCTTAAATATAGAAAGATGTATTGGCTGATAGGAAGGAGCTCCGCTCTATCAACATACAACAAACTTCTATTATATAAACAAATATTAAAACCGGTTTGGACTTATGGTATCCAACTTTGGGGTTGTACCAAACAGAGCAACGTGGAAATCATAAGAAAGATTTCAAAACAAAGTTTTAAGGAACATCGTTGATGCACCATGGTATGTTAGAAACAGAGACCTCCATAGGGACCTTAAAGTGGACACTGTTTCAAAGGAAATCCAAAAAAATGCAGTGAGACATAGGCAAAGGCTCGAACAACATGTTAACACTGAGGCAACTAAGCTGTTAAACAACACAGATATTGTACGCAGGCTTAAACGAACTAAACCTTTTGAGCTGGTGTAATTGCTAGTGTAAACAGCGTAATGCTAATGTAAAATCCACAATAACGATGTGGTTTAATTCAATTTATCAGACACTATGAAACACCAGTGGGAAGAAGCCGTAGATTAATACCATAACATAGTAAATTAAGTTAGAATAAAATTGCTCATTAGTCCAGGTGACTAGATTGTAATAATTGTTTATTTAAAATATTTAAATAAAATTGAAAAAAAAAAAAAAAAAAAATCACTGATGACTGGGGCTAACTAAAGTAAACCCGTCACTCATTCTTTTATTTCATGAAAATTAAACTCCGACAAAGAAAACCAATAATTATTTGGCGAGCATCAGCAGAATATTATCTTGCGCAACAGCTTATCCCGAATACACGAACTCATCCGACTAATAATTCAAAAGGCGGCTTCACGTTTATAAGTCTATAGTCCACCACTGTATATATTTCACTTACTCAAACCGCTTGCAATAAGATAGTTTCGATAACTGTGCATATGGTTCAGAAGTATCAGTCAGACAAAAAAAAACATATAACATATAACCGAATTCTTACATAGTTAATAGGAAATTGTCCAAAAAAAATTATTATGATCTCGTATTGCTGTTTCAAAGTCCCAAAACCAAAAGAAAATTACTTTTGACTCGCCAATACATTCGTCATCCAGAAAAAACAATTTTCTGCCCCCTTCTATCTCAACTCATCATCCAAAAAGACTAGCTCACATATACATCACCAAATTGTGATTTTGGAACAGGTGTAGGAGAAATATTCAAGAGAAAATTAACAAATTATTAGTGCCTTGAAGCTGTACCAGCCAAATCAGCCCACCACAACGAAAGTAGTCTATTATTTATTACAATTTTGTTACAATTTATTCCACCAATTTATTGAACTTTTACCGCCACTTTGTAACTTTTGATGTAATTGTGATATCGAGATCAAACTTGGGCATGCATTTATTACAAATTAATTACAGTTACACTGGAAATACGCTGAAAAAGAAAATGTAATTATTTTGTGTAAAAATCAACTTATTTTAATAGAAACCTACTGAAATTCAAAGAAAAACACCAAAATGTTGATTTTATCACCTGTAATAATTTATTACACCAGAGCGCCATATTTGGGATAGAACTAGCACAGTTCCACTTTACTGTATATATGTACACCATGTCAACCAGGTTAAGTTAACTATTTTTTGTAAACATCAATTTTGTTTAATAGACACTAACTGAAATTCAAAGAAATATACCAAAATGTCGATTATATTTTATTCCTATAAGTTCTATCCCAATTATGCTGAATTGGCTCGTGCAGCTTCAACACACTCAAATTATTGGTTGTATGAAAAATAAACTTTAATAAATAAAATAGCGTGAGAAATTCATACATATACACATGGTAAGTAATACCAGTGGTTTGCCATCTATAAGTTTATTAAGGCGCGGCTGCACGAAATCATTACAAGGTTACAACTTATTCAAGCACCCATATAAAAAACACACAAAAAATTGTCACACAAATTTTCGGAATCGGTATATAATTCTGTTTTACAAAATTCTGTTTTGAAAAAATTCTGTTTTTTTAAATTCTGTTTTATAAAATCAACATACACATTCCCACTAGCACAGCATTATACTCGCCCACATACCTTCATACACATACAAATACGCACACATATATACATACAAACACAAACCCAGGCATACACACACAAAACCCACATCAACACATACACACGCAGAGATAAATAACCAACAAATAAATTTAATATTTTTTATTTAATTCAATTTTAACAAAATTATCAATTTAAAAATTTTAAGCAATTTTATATACTAATTTTTTGAGTTTATAGGGATAAACTTATTGCAATCCTTTTTAGAAAATCAAGTTTCCCCATCATCCGACGTTTTTTTATAATTTTTTCAATTTTTTTGCTCTTTTGTAAGATCGATATTTTCTTTCTAATGTGATCCCCGATTTTATTTTTTCCACCTGGATTTTTGACATTATTATTTCCTTTGGCAAATCTCCTATCAAGTTATAAAGCCCCGCATGGCGTTTCCCGACTACCACTTTCAAACGTCGGTGCCACGCTTCAACGCTATTTTGCGTTCTTGGGAAATACTCCGTTCCGGGTTTGTTTTGGTTCACTGTCCAAAATACTGGAGAATATAAAGACTGATTTCTTGTCATTAAATAATTTTTTTCAAACCAGTTTCCAAATTTTTTAGATTCCCTGTGCTCAAAGTTTTCTTTTAGTTCCAAGTAATATGAATTTACTTCATCTTCCGGAACAAAGGCTAGGCTCTTTATCATCCTAATTTCCAACGAGAATGATACGGAATTGCCATAAAGTTTCTTCATACCTTCCTTTTGGATTTTATGCCATAAAATGTGGCCTAAGTGAAACAAGCATCCCTTCACATTTGTGTTTGGAAAAAAAAATTTAGTCGATGAGATAATGGCTTTTTCAAAATCACACACGATTCTTTGTGGATTTGGTTCAATTTCAAATTTTAAAAATAATTTTGTTAATTCAAAAAAGAAGTGGTCGTATAATTTTGAAGTTGTTTGGCTCATTAAACAATAAATTAATGGAATAATTTCACCTTCAATGTTGCCGTGGATGGAAAATAATTGCCGCATTATGGACGGTACCACTTCAAATATACCATCCATTATCCAGGATGTTGACAGTAATTATATCTATATATCTTTTCTTACCCGATGTATCTTCATTTTTTGGGCTTCCTTTGTTGGTAAATAAACTCTAACATCCGCAGGACATTGAACAACTGAATTCCTTATAATTTGGGATGGTTTATTTCCTGATATTGTGGCTAAAGTTTTAATATTGTTGTTTGCAATGCAAACTTCCAGATCACTGGCCACTGGTGGCTGCGTATGCTTTTCACATTGTTCTTTTACAACTTTGTGTATGCCATTTTCTATTACAGTGGTAACTCTGCCCTTACAGTGCAAGGGAATTCTTTTAGAACAAGCCCAGCTATAACTTCCTTTTTTGTGCTTCCTTTCACAATAATAAAAAAGAAACGTTAACGTTAAGTTTTTTTTGGCCTTTATTACTTTTGACGATGTTAACGTTCATTTTGAATTAATTTTTTACAGTTCTTTTACTATCTGTTCAGTATAATATGTACAAAGAGGGTAAGAAAATAATTAATCTTTTATTTTTTCAACAAAGACAAAATCAGCAAAGATACTGCGTTAATACAATATTTCATACAGTATATACCTATGTACGAGTATATAAACACATTTTATTTATATAAGAACTATATACATTTCATATAATTCTGCTAAAAATTAATTTTGGAATTAATTTTTTTGCGGAAAAAAAATTAATTGCAAAATTAATTTTTAGCAGAATTATATGAAACAAAATTTTGTGAACCCAGAATTTTATGGAACAGAATTATGTGAAACAGAATTTCGAAAAAACAGAATTTTGTAAAAACAGAATTATGTAAAACATAATTTTGAAAAGCAGAATTATAAAAAGAAGAATTTCGTACCCAACCCCAAATTTTCGTATGTTTTACAATGTCGCCTGAAATTTGGTATAGAATTTTTTTCTATTTGCTGCGTTTTATAAATAAACATAAAAAAAATTTGATATCAAATTTTAGTCAACCGTTTCCAACATTCATATTGAAAAACACACGAAAAATTGTCTTGTATCTGTACTAGACAATTTTTCGTATGTTTTACTATGTGCATGCTTGACAAGGTCGGCCAAAATTTAGTATTGACATTTTATTTTTATCCTATTCAGATTTTAATCCACCTTCCAAGCACTCACATAGTAAAACACGCGAAAATCTTATCTTGGATCAGTTCTACATAATATAATTTTTGTTTGGTATCGATGGATTTATGATTTTATAAATAATTTTATTCTTGGAAAGGTGTTTGCTCTATTTCAACGATGTCCTTGCACAGTATGACGAGCCTGCATCTGCTAGAAACATATTTTGAACATATGCTAATTTGTAATGATCGTTCGTATAATAATTTAAGACATTGAGCACAAATGTTATCACTTTTATTAATCAATTCGCTTTTTCAGTTTTATGATTAATTATTTTATTGAATTAATTGTTTTTTATTTTACGATTTAAAAAAGAAATTTAATTGTTTTATGATCCTGTTCGTTTGAAGTTTGCTGCAAAAGAGAGCGACTTTTTTTATTTTCTTAATTTTTTTTTTCCGATCGTACTTGATTGATCATAGGCATGCATTTTCAACGTAATAGCGCAATCAATATACAGATAGATGGGGTTGGAGTGCGAGATCGATCCATTTTTTGTAAATTTGGTGTAATAATTCGATCGAACAGTATGATGCAATAACTTAACATACTATCAGCAACAACGGCGAATGCAGATATGTGGTGCGGGTCAATGTCAAATATTCGATTTTTATAATTCCAACAAAGTATTTTTTATATACTTCAAGCTTTGTTGATTAATCACCGAGTTATATGTACACATAAATGTTGGACATAATATGCAGTGAAACAATTGCATGGCAACACCTATGTATAGAATTAAATTACAGCGGAATTAATTTTACACCGCATACATCATATGTATGTACATTGTATGTATTCAACTTAACCCAATTAAAAGTTGTTCAATAAATTTAATTAATCTGAAAAATTTACATATAACCAATAGTACGTAACTACATAACTATGCGGAGGAATTTTCCTCATCTATATACTAAATAAATAGTACATAGAGTAAAATAGAAAGTTTGTTTGTTAAAAATAATTGTAGGAGGCTAACCTTTAAGTGATTTATTGTTACATCTAGTACCAAAATATAACAATTTATTTGCTATTAAGTAATAATAGTTTTTAATCAATTAATTATATAATTTGTAGTTTGTGTATATATTTTTTTATTGTTAATAAACTGGAAATACGTTTTTTTATTAAACGATTTAAAAAAAAATTAAATCAAAAGTTGTTTTTAAAAAGTTCCGTATTTCTTTTTCAATATGTATGTACGCGAGTTGTTATTATTCAACTAGAAAACTATTTCAAGGTTAGTTTTTTTATATTATTTATAATAATTTAGATATGTAACAATAATATATTTTTCTTCCGACCTTAACACTATATGTATCGGTATAAAATATTTAAATAGCGAGCGATCTAGCAATATACAAAGGTGCGTAAGCGGAAACATCCGGCTATATAGATAGAAATAATAAAACGACATGTTTAGAATAAGAAATTATTATTTTGTATAATTTCTAAGTCATATATTTATTCACATACTTAAGTAATTAATTTATTTATATAAAAAAAAATTATTCTCCTGTCATATATGTAGTTTCAGCACACGTTTTTTTTTACAATACAATTAACACTACGTTTATCACAATACAGGTAAACTGCTTACAAAAAATTTGAAATTTTATGAACATATTTTATACAGTATAGATAGAGATAGTTTTGAAAAAGAAGAAGAAGAGGAAGAAGTTTGTTATACAGAAAAGTAGTTTTGTGATATAGATTCAAAAGTATACGACATACAATTAAGAATGGTATACACACAGGAAGAAAGTTGATTTGATTATAAATAAAATAAAAGTCGGTGGCACCTTCTATATATATAAATCTCTAGACTTTGTTAAAACTATAACTGAAACCGTCTGGGGTTCGGTTCAATTGTAATTTACCTGGTGGTTGGAAGTTACGTTGCGGTTGCGGTGTTGTCTGATATTGTTGATGATTGTATTGTGGTTGCTGATTATAATTTTGTTGCTGATTATTATAATTATATTGTGGCTGTTGTGGTGCTGGGGCATGGACAGGTGCTGGGGCTGGTGCACGGTATGAACTTTGTTGACCATTTTGTCCAAAACTTGGATCATTGTAACGTGGATCGTATGAACCATCATCGTAATCGTTGGATCCACGGGCAGCTGGTTGACTATTATAGTGTTGTTGTTGTTGTGGTGCTGGATTATATTGGGGTTGTGGTTGATATTGTGGTTGTGGGATTGGTTGTGGTGGTGCTGGTGGGGCGACTGGAAGATGGTCTCCAGTAGCTTGGAATCTGTGTACAAATAATACAAATATACATTATTTCACAACCCTATATAAATATTTTGAACTTTTCTTGATCTCGATATTATTTTAATTCCAACATATAATTATATAACCGCGCATAATGTTAAAATATATGGATTATGTAATCGCATATAAACATATATAACATTACACGCTTGATTTAATTTTTTGATTGTTGTAATTTACGTTACTATTGCATGTATACAACTTACCCATTTTTACCAGCGGTATAACTCACTGTACGTTTTTGACCATTTGGATCAATATAACTGTACGATCCGTGGCGTGTACCATCAGAATCAGTTTCTTCTTTATATTCAGTTCCATCTTCTTGGGTGTATGCGGCACCAAATTTTCCATCACCAGCTAAATATCTTTGTTCGCTCAAGATAGCAGCATGTTGTGGATTTTGTTTGTAGTTTTGGGCGCTGACGAGTGCTAAGCACGAGACGAGAAGAACCTTTAAGAATATATAAGAGAGAGAGAGAGAGGTAATCCAAATTTATGGTTTAGTATTTTTATTGCCGTATTCCACATTATATGCATGCACAAAATACTAATTTATAAAAATTATAATTAACTCACAAATCTAAACATTTTTTTTTAAATTATAGATATTTTTCTTCAAATTTAATTTTATTGTTAAGTCACACACCGTAGACAGTCTTAATTTCACTAATCAAGAAAAATGAAGGAACTGATTATTGTTGGGCCAAGTCAGTTTCTTTTATATGAAGTGGAGGAGAGAAATAAAAATAAAAATAAAAAACATTGAACCTTGAAATACCCCTTTCAGCACTGTTTGTTATTCATTTTAATATATTTTCTTATGTACGTACACTCGTATTTTACTTTTGTTTTCAATTACTTGTTTTTTTTTTTTTTTTGGTATACGACTTGTATTGTTCAGTACTTTAATTATAGTTATGGATAGACTCTCTTTGTCTATATATATTCCAATATTTTGTGTTCAATGAAAATAGTTTTTTTTTTGGATCTACTATGTTGTGGTCGATGCTAAATTGTGCAGTACATGCGGTCGCTAAATATCTCAAATTTCGTAAACTTGATACAAAATATCAAAGTCATATACAATGTTTGTTAATTAGAATGCAGCTACTGGCTACTGCATAGCGCTGTATATCAGGAAATTCAATTTTCTTATAAGTGTGTCGCCGTACTAGACAGAGAAATTTTCATAATTTATTTGAAAGTCAACTTTACATTATATAATTCACTTATCTAATCTATATAAGTTTACATAATTTCAGGTACACGTGATCAATGTATGTACATATAAAGGTTCATGAAATGTTTTGTGTGTATACATAATAAAATGTACATAATTAATTCTAGGCAGATGAAAATTTACCAATTATTCCTGACCTTGTTTCCAATTTTACTTGTAATAAAATCATAATAAGGTGATTGCCTTGTGAACGGTGGTAACATTGAATTATATGCCCATAAACCAAAATTATTCAATTTTCCAATCAATGATCCAATTTTGTTTATTACGTAAATCAAATGCAATACAACTTTCCTCGCTTATTGTATCAACTATATGGATATCAAGTATCCGGCATTAGTTTTGCGTCCATATAGATAATTAATCATAATTCACACTATAATTAATTGTCCTTCAAACGATAAGTTTGTTTTATCTTCACTTCAACACGGCGCGCACAATAACATTCACCGCATATGTTGTGTTATTGGGTGTGTCAACGGAATAAGAATTTAGTTAAGAAATAATATGCAGAAATTCGTCAAAAATTTAGACTTCAAGTGAACGTATATATACATACATATACATATAAGTGAACATTCCAGATATATACTACAGATAATTAGGTTGAAATTTATGTTCAGATAACCTTTCGTTTTCCAATTATATATACTTAATTATCTCTAATGCACGCGTATAATTCTGGGTAACACTCGCATTCCACATCAAACTTTCCATTATATCTGTATAGCGTAAATTTCTATGCGATCATATATAACGCACCGAATTGATTGATCTTGCAAATTGAATCAAAACTATATACCAAATAAGGGCCTCGCACGTTTCCAATTCCTCAAGTTCGTGTCCTTCTTTGCGATGCAGTCAATTTTAAATTTAAACAAAAAATCAATTCATTGATTCACTTTGCTCCCACACATATGTATTGGTGTATGATGCAGATAAAGTCATAAATACAACTTTCAATCTACAATTAACATAATTGAAGAACTGGTCATAATTACACCAAGGTTTTTCTTTTTAAACGAAATATACAAATTTTTAGTGAAATATAGAGATACAATCAATCGTATTCTAGATTAGTATAGTGGTACATACTAATCATCAAATTATCTAATCAGTTAGTTTAATATTATTTGATGGATCACTGGTGCTTGATGTTCATTAAGCCCAGTGTCGACTTTCCTTTGCGGTATTTTCTATTTGATTTTTGCTGGCTTCATTAATCCCAGGTTTGACAATAATGCTATTAAAATTTGAACTGTAGACTACTTGTAGACTTTACCTGTTAATAAATGTAGTTGGTCTCCTTCAATCGGTGAGTAGTAATTAAATTTGTGTGTATGTCTGAATAAAGCCACTATATAGCATGTCGTATGCTATTGGAGAGATTAATTTTTCTCACAAACAGTCGATTCTGGTAAATTTTTTGTCCGATTTTGTAAAAGTTAAGTAGAACGTATCCGGCATAACTGATGATATACTATATCCGCCGGACATCTATACGTTGTATTAAATAATAAACCAATTTTAAAAGCCATTACTGGCCCCTTACCGTGTCTACAATTTGGCTCCAGCGGTTTCGATCCTGAGCTTGGCCTTCATACTGTTTTAGACAATCTGTAGAAGCCAAACTACCTCTTCGCTTATCATATGGTGACTCTTCTTTCAGAGATCGCAGTACAATTCGTTGACAAACGTGACTGAGCCAGCGTACTCGCTGAGATCTTACTTCATGTACAATATCGGGGATCTTCATCAGATCTCTGATTTCTGTATTGTACAGAGCTCGGCTGTACCACCTACTTCGCGTTTTGGATCGTCAATCACACGAATGATTCGTTTCTCAAATGTAAATAACCATCTCTCCAACTCATCCGTCAACACCCAGCTGTCACACCGATACATTACAACGGGTTTTATCAACGCTTTGTAAAGCTTCAGCTTCAGATAAACTGGTTTTAATTGAATCCACACCTTGTGTAAATAATGCCATATGAGCTGACATATTATCTAATCTGCCCACTACTGCAATGACGGCGCAGTTAACACAATGCCACCGTAAACATGAGATAAGCATTTAGAATGATAAGTATATGTACATATGTTTTTGGCTTCAACAGGATGTTGTCCCGCACATTATTTAGCTTAGGACAATTTACAAAATCTGAATTTAAAAAATAATAAAATATCAGGCTTTCCATTTGGGACTTGACAACTTTGAACTTTCACTGTAAACGCACCCTTAAACAAATAACCAAACTGTCTGTGTCAAAACATTCAGTAAAAGCAACATTTTCATCATGGTGAGGAACACGAACGAACACCGTTTACAAATAATTAAAATTTACTACAAAAATTTCGATTCGGTAATTGCAACTTCAGCGTTATTTCCAATTTTAGGCTTAACGGCTTCACCAACAAACAGAATATGCGTTATTGGTCATGTAAAAAGCCTCATGTGCTGCAATATACATTATACACCACTTCAACCACAAAAAATAACTGTATAGTGTGATTTTCATGCTGGTGGTCATTGGACCGTTTTTTTCGTTGATGAATATAACCGTACCTTACAGTCAATGGAGATCGCTACAGATACATGTTGCAACGTTATTTCCTTGGTTAATTGCATGAGCTAGACTTTAATGACATGTCGTTTCAACAAAACAGCGCGACATGCCACACAGTGGGTCTAAGAATCGACTTATTGAAATCTAAATTCGATGAACGTGTTATATCCAGAAATGGTCCTATCGATTGGCCGCCTAGATCGTGTGATTTAACACCTCTAGACTTTTTTATGGAGCTACGCTAAATCATTGATCTATGCCGACAAGCCGACGCCGTTAGAGGGGCTTAGAGACAATATTGAACGAGAGATAGTGGCAGATATTTACAGATATACAAAGCCCCAAGCCTTGCTACGATGAGGACAGGATTCTGAAAATTTTTGAAACCAAGTCCGCTTAAAGTTTTAATCAAAAAAAAATAACTCTTTGAGTTTTGAGACTCCAAAACTATACGGAAGATTTACTTTTAACTTCAACTGAATCCAAAATTTGAAATTATCTTGGTTTCCCTATACTGTGCCTACTCTATTCTGGACCCAAAAATGGAAATGGCTTGAAAAATGAAATAACAATATGTCTCTGAATATTTATAGGCCTTCCAAATTTGCGAAGAATTAAATTCAAAGTTCAACCAAATCAAATATATTTTAATATTTTTGATTCTCAACTATTTCTCTCTGGCGTTTGGGTCGCACATTTCCAAACGCTTTGCGAACCAGAAAAAGGAAATGGCTTCAAATTACATAGTTTCTATATGAATTTCTAGGCTCTCCAGATATACAAATGATTTAATTCAGCGGGTTCAGCGGAATCTAAACAATTTTTTTCTGGCTTACACCAACTCTATTCTGGCCCAGAAAATTGGGAATTGCTTCGAATAAAAAAATGTCTCTGAATTTTTGGAGACTACAAATGTATCAAGAATTTAATTAAAAGTTTAATTGAATCTAAAATAACCTAATTTTCTATAATTCTTACTTATCCCTAGAATTTCTAAGCTTTTTGCCTAAATTTTGTGCAAAGGAGTTTTTTAAAAGTTTAACTCAGACAGATTTCAACTTTCTCCGTTTCTAACTCTTATTTCTCCTGTCTCTGCAGGTTGCGAAATTCTTTCTAGACCAGAAAATAAAAATGGTTTCAAATGCATAACAAAATATCTCTCCGACTTTCTAGGCTCTCCAGATATGAAGGATTTAATTAAAAGTTCAACTGAACCCAGTAAATTTTCCTTATCTGGGTTTCTAATACGATCAGCGGTTCAAGAAAGGGATTTCTTGCATTCGGTCGTGCTTCCTGGTACAATAAACCTGTTCCTAAGATTATGCAAAACCGAGTAAAATTATTTTTATAGTTACACGGTTTCAATTCACAAATAATTATTGAAGCTAAGACAAAGTGTTTTACTTTAATCTAACCACATAGTAATATTGGTATACAGATATAATAGGTTTGTTTCTGCGATATATTATACAGGTATAACACTTTTTGTTCAAGATAAATTATATCACTTTGTATTAGGTCTTAGATTCATTCAATTCTTCTCGCCTGTTTATTTTTAGTTTCAATTTTAACATTCATTTTTATATAACAGACTAGAAGAATTCAACAAAGCTAACAATTTGAAATTTAATTAACAAAAATGTCATTCTAACCGAGACTTGAACTCAGATTCCAAGTAGCGAAACCCAATGACTGTGCTTATACTTGACCACCGTCGTGTTTATTGCTGATATTTAACCTCTCCAGAGAAACTTAACGGTTTAAAATAAACAACGGCCACTTGGTTTGATTTCCAATTTTTCTTAATTAATTGTGGAAAGAATTAGTTTAGTTTGTGACGTGTAAATAAATATGTAACAATTAGCTGTTTTTACCAATCATCTATAGGCATCAGAAAATAAGAACTTGTTATGAGAACAACCCCGTTTAACCCAATCTGAAAATTTCAATGAAAGCAATCCGACTGATCAACATTACATTAATCCATTCAAAAATAACTGGGCCTTTCTCTCAAAAATATAATGCTTCAATAGCCGTATTGTCAAAAACAATTTTCATGCAGCTGGTTAAATTGATAAACTTCATTACGATAACTAAATCTTGCTACACAATCTTTAAATATAGGGGAAAATAGAGTTTGCAATTTATGACAGTTTTGAATTAGAACCAGAAAAATGAAAAAAAAAAAAAAAAAGAAGAACTAAAAATGTTTGATAATCGATACCATTCGTTCAACTGTGGGAATTGTAAGTTGGCATCTAAAAACCAGTTTACCAGTCTACAAATGTACGACCTTAATGTTCTAACGAGTGACGATTGCGTTTAAAAAATAAATTTATTTCTGTAAAATAATTTACTGTACAGCTTAAGTCATTCTAAAGGTCTTATGTGAATTGCTAAATTGAGGTAATACGAGGACAAACTACACAGCAATTATTATTTCCAGCACCATGTTTTGCTTCCTTAATAACCATCATGACCGTTACAATTTCACAAACTAATACCAATTGAAATATTGCTACTATTAGCCTCCAGTATAAATTTACATTAGCATTTTTATCTATTTTCATTATGGGGCAATCACAATTATTGTTGAATACATAAAATGGCGCAGAGATTAGTTAAAATATCATCGCGACTTTCAAGCACTTCAAATCAATTTTTTGTCTAAATTCATATACGTAATTTATTCTAGAAAGCTCAAACTCATTTAAATTCAAACCATTATTTCAGCACCTAAGCGATATTGCTTTATATATAGTACTTGAACTAATTCGAGGACACAAGACCATTTCGGTGTTGTACTCGCTTCAATACTTCCTTCCGTAATAAACCGTCAAGACCTCCATAATTTCACAAACAAAACAATCTGCAAAATTTAACCTACGGTATGGATTTGTACAAGTATATAACTCATTCCATTATGGTGTCAATCAGAATTATTGTTGAATACATGAAATGGCGCAATCATTTGTTAAAATATCTATCCGCGCGAGTTCAAGAAATACTTTTAAATTTGATCAAAGCAAATTGGATTTAACCAATTAAGGTTAAACACCATTTGTATATACGCATATAGTTAAAGTTGTGGCCTTCACTAATCGTCAGCTTAAAAAAAATACAAAAACATCTTATGAATAATTATAATAATTGGACGCCCACGCTCGATATTCAATTTTTAACCGAGGGGAATACTATAAACTCGAATCACAATTTCATTTTCGTCTTCAATGTATGTACGCATAGACTTTATTTTCACTATAAAGTTATCATTGTTCAACTACGAGTATCAATTACAAAGTCTAAATATTTCAAATTGTTTGGTTTTTGCCAAACCAAAGCACAAATATCTTTATTTTATCAGCCCACTTTAGTTCTGATTTATTTAATTCGGGCTTTATCTATAGAAAGATGATTGATTGCGCAAGAATCTTGAGTGTCCAAGAATATGCAAGATCCCTGCTTTGTTTTTGGAAAGAGCAGAATCTGGAGTGGAAGGAATTATAAACAAAAGTGTGCCTCAAAATGCTAACAAAATTATTGAGATCGAAAGGGCAAATGAAATGGAGATCATCACAAAATGCTGAAAAGGAATAATAAAGAACTATAATGTGAAGTCATAACTAAACGCTCGTCACAAAATTCTATTAAGAAACCGTGCAGTCCAGGTTAAAAAAAAGAGTTAAAACTGGAAACTTGAAAGAGAAATATTAACAAAATTATCTGGATCTATTCCAAATTCTTATAGGCAAATCCAAATAGAATGATTACACAAAATGTCTACGCTGCTAGATCGATCTAGATACCAGAGACAGTAGAAAGCTTTTGTGAATGATACACTACGTATTATACAATATAATACGCCAAAGCCAAGTTTTCTGAATAATTGGTAAGAAAGTACTAGAATCTAGAGTAATCTCGTCATGAAATGCTACCAAATTACCTAGATCTGGTCTAAGTTTATTCAAAAACGTTTAAAAAATCATTAAATTCAAGACCTAGTTCAAGTCATTACTGAAAGCTTGTCAAAACATCTAGATCTAGCCTTAATTGCTAGGGACAAATCAGAATTAAAATATTATCACAAACTGCCAACATAATTTGTACAATTTCAAACATACCTACTATTAGTAGTTCAATATGGATAAAATCTAGTTAAAAGTTAAAGAGCAAGGTAAAAGTGAAAGCCCACCACAACAAGCATTTTTAAGATTCAAACTTTTAAGGGAAAACCAAAACTATTAGGACATCAAAAAATGTAAACGTATCTAATACCAAAAATACTGAAAATCTTTTAAAAAATACAACAATGTGAAGTCATAGTTAAAAGCTTGTCACAAAATGCTTTTAAATAAATAGTGCAGTCCGGATAAAAAATAATTAAAACTCCAAGATTGAAAGAGCTTTTTAAAATTGAAGCCGTTTGGAATAGAGAGGGTCATATGTGAAAGCTCATCACAAATATTAACAAAATTATCTAGATCCAGCCCAAATTTTTAGAGGCATATCAGAATGATCATATAAAATTATAAATCGATCAACATACCAAACATATTGAAAAGCTTTTGTGAAAAGTTTCTAGAGTAATTGTAAATCATAACTGAAAGCTCGTCATGAAATTCTAACAAAATTACCTTGATCTAGGATAAAAATCTGAATAAAAATTAGTTAAAATAAAAAATACTTAAAACTTACAATCTGGATAAGAGCAAGTTAAAACTGACAGCCCGCCACAACAGCTTCATATAAAAAATAGATAAAACTGCAAGATAAAGAGCTTTTAAAATTGGAGTAATTTGGAATAAGGCGGTTCATATGTGAAAGAACACCAGCAGAAATACCTGGATCTAGTCTAAATTTATTCAAAAACGTTTAAGAAATCATTACAATCTGGAGTCGGTCAAAATATTTTGGACCATTTCAAACATACTAAACATTTGAAAAATGTACTGCAATGTGGAGTAGGGTAAGAGTCATAACTAAAACCTTCTCACTAATGCTTTTAGTAGAGTAGTGCAGTCCAAACTGAAAAACCTAGTTAATGTAAAATCTAGTTAAAACTTACAATCTGGATACAGCTATTGACCAATTTTGTGTCTATGCTAGTCCTTTTGGATGGCACCCTTACCTACAATGTGGATAAGAATAAATTAAAACTGAAAGCCCGTCACAACAACTTCACTGGACAGCAATTTAACAATCAAAACTTTTAAGGACAAATCAAAACTGATTGATCATTGCAAAATGTAAACGTATCTAATCCCAAAAATACTGAAAAGCTTTAATGAAAATACTACAATGTGAAGTCATAACTAAAAGCTCGTCACAAAATGCTTTTTAAAAAATAGTGCATTTCGGATAAAAAATAGTTTAAACTGCAAGACTGTTTTTAAACATTGTACAACAAGTAATTTGGAATAGGGCGGGCCATATGTGAAAGCTCATAAACAAAATTTCCTAGATCTATAGTCTAAATTTATTCAAATCTGGAGACGGTTCAAGTCATAACTGAAAGCTTGTCAAAACATCTAAACAAATGAATTGAAAAATCACCACAAACTGTCAAAATATTTTGTACAATTTCAAACATACTAAAAGTTTATTTGCCAAACTTTTTGCCAAACAAAGCAGTCTAACTAAAAGTTGGTCACATAATGTTTTTAGGAGAGTAGTTTAATCTGGATAAAAACTAGTTAAAACATAAAATTTGGACAAGAGCAAATCAAAACTGAAAGCTCGTTACGTAGTCTAATTTAAATAAAAAACTAGAACGTAAGTGGAAAAATTGGAACAATTTGTAATGGGGCGTGTTCAAGTGAAAGCTCAATATTAATAAAATTGTAATTATAAGTACGTTCTGTAGAAGCTTTTAATTGTCACCTGCCTCTAGGTTATAACTAGAAGCTATAGGTAAATCAGAACTGATAAGGAACATGACAAAATGTTAACGTAAAATATAGGAAAATCCCAAACAGACTGAAAGCTTTTCAGAAAGTTCTCATATATGGAGTAGAGGAAGTATAATAACTTTAAGTTAAATTTCAGTGAAACCCGCTTTTAAAAAATAAGAACATTTGGGAATAAGGCGATTTAAAAGTGAAACCTCTTCACAAAATAATGAAAGTATTTGTACTTAGAATCTTCTTCATTTCACGAGCACGGAATTTTGAGGATAAGAGGTAATAGCATGTCAAAAATCAACGAAACCAAAGCAAATGTGTTGTTTCTGTTTCTTAATTCATATACATACATGATTTAGATCCTGTTTAGTTAGAATATTACACCTATTGCTCTAAAATTAATGTCCATGCAATTCAAAATTTGTACCATGATCTTGACTTGATATTCTATTTAATACAAAAAATTGTACAGACACACTTTGTGCATAAAAAAATAATTAGAATTTAATTTGAAATTTTATTAATTTAATACACCAAAACCAAATTATCGAAATCGGTTATTCAACAAAATGTGGTGTACTTAGGGGGGTATTTAGATTAATTTTCTTTATAAACTATAGCACGCGTGCTGAGAATTTGAAAAATTTAAATTTTTTAGAGCAGAACTTTAGATATGTATATCGATCGAACAAAATCAATTACAATTAAAATTATAAAAAACTATTATTCAATAATATTTAGTTGTAAATAAATTGTAATGAGATTATAGTAATTTCATCAGCATCGATATACGTATACCTTATACAAGGTAAAATATCTTTAATTAA
Organism: Tipula unca; assembly: GCA_951394425.1. Lineage (NCBI taxonomy): Eukaryota > Metazoa > Arthropoda > Insecta > Diptera > Tipulidae > Tipula > Tipula unca. The sequence goes on along the minus strand of OX596381.1, from coordinate 5,583,683 downwards.
TTTAATTTGTAAATCGCGCGTAATTTTATTTCAAATAATTAGTTTTTTGTTATTAACGTAACAACTCCAACATTTCAAAATTTAAAAATGCATTTCACAGGTCAATCTGAACTATAACTACTTTATATACATATATATATATATATATATATATAGATAGATATACAATACAAGTTTTACGACGTTTTGGCTACGATTTATAAAAAAAAAAACCGACCAAACGTATTTCCGGATTTCATATAATTTATGTCTACCAAGTATATATGTACATGTACCTCTATCAGGTTATGTATTTATGGTAAAAGTCTTAAATCGTATGTATACTTAAGTAACAACAATTTATTGGTTATATAGAGAATAAAATTATACTGTATGTACATATACATGTACTTACGTTTAAAAAAAAAAACTTTCTTAACCGCCTTCACCTTGAAAATATTAAGTTTTATTAAAAGTTTAAAACATAACAACAAAAAAATGTTGATACACATTTTATGTATGTACGAGTGTATAGTGTATATTCAGTTTAGATAAAATTGTCGCACTATAAGCAGTTTTAACTTTCTTAAAATTACTCGCCGCGCGACATCGATCGATCGATGAAGGTCAAGAATTTATTGATATACACGGATAGGGTCATTCGCATTATTAACTACATATTTATTTAAATTCACGCATTTAAACATAGTAATAAAAAGCTCGTTACTATATACGCACGTGATTTGTGTGTGATTTACTATTTTTATAATGTTCATTCAAACACAATATACTAAATATAGGCGCGAGTGGGTGATTTGTTATTGTTATAGGTATACAACACCGAATTATTTTTTGCTTAATTATCTCCGGTATAAAATCGTATATATATATATATATATATATATATATATATATATATATATATATATATATATATATATATATATATATATATATATATAGAATTTTTTAATTTATTTTTACTGAGTGTGTGTAAAATAGTTATTAATTTTAGAACAATACACTATCGATTTGTCATCAGTCCCACCGCAATACATAATGTTTTGCGTCTATAAATATTATACAACCGAGATATATAAATCATATCTGACTGGGAGATAAAACAGGGGTGGAGCTAAGTTAAATAAAAAGCTTTAAAAGGATAGGTCACATACATCAATCATAACAAGTATATCGCGATAAACTATTTGCTGCCCGTATATATGGTGAAATAATAGTTGTCAAATTGTTAAGCAAAAATCTCAAATTTATTTTTAAAGACTTTGTTTAATGTGTCTTGTTAACAATTTTATACTTGCTGAACATAACTTTCAAATTGTAAATATCATTGACACTTAGATGAGATTGGTAGTTTGATTTCAAAATTCTATTATGTAAGAGTTTTTATTGAAAAGACACATAATTCCAAGTTTCCGTAGTGTAGTGGTTATCACGTGTGCTTCACACGCACAAGGTCTCCGGTTCGAATCCGGACGGAAACAACCGAAGCGATTATATTTTTATAAAGATTCATGGTGGAACCGTTCTCTTATGTACGTTCACCCTCACACACGAAGTGTAATAACCTCAACATGTACGAGGTGTATACTAAAGTCACAGTAAAATTTAAATGTTTAATTTCGTAGATTTTGGAAAAACTTCCGAACTCAAAATTTGATATTTCAGAATTTAGGAAAATTTAATAAATCTTTCAAATTTATAGAAAACAATTTCAGAATTTCTGGGCATAATTTTAGAAAATATATTTGATAAAATTTTGGAATTTCATTGACGTAAAGTTCCACGTAGACATAATTGTCTAGGGCCTAAGTGTCTACAAAAGTGTATACAAAAGTGTATACAAATTGAAATATTATATTTTGAATTTGATCGATTTTTTCACGTACCAAATTTTAATATTATATTTCAAAAATTATATTCGAATTTTTTAGGTTAGAAAACTTGAAAAATTCGGAAATTTAAAAAATTGTTCGATTTTTTCACAAATTTTTAAAATTTGTTGGATAATTTACTATATTCTAAATACTTAATTACATTAATTCTTAAATTTTAGAAATTTGATGACATGAGGGGTCCAGACAAAAGGGGTATAAGTAAAATAAATCATAGTTTGAGAAAAAGAGATTTAAAGCCTTAAATCTATGGAAAATGAGTCTAACGGTAAATCAGTCTATTAATATTATCATTAGTACTGTAGGGTTGTTATCTACTGATGTTAACAACAAAACATGAAATATATGGCATACACATGAATAAACTGATGTATTTCTAAAGCCGTCCCACACCTGTACCATGTTGTGCACCAAAAAGGGAGGATACGTTTATTAAATTAAAAGTCTAAACATAGATTGGTTATATGGGAAAATAATTTTTATTAAGGAACTTAAAATAAATCTTTAAAGTATGGATTAATCCTATCTATAGTGTAATAAAATCACTGCTACCCATGCGAACCATCGTAAAATTACTGCTTACTCTAGCTGCAACTGATTCCCAATTGTCGGGAACAAAACTATCTCAATCACTTTTTGGCATTCTCCATTAGTCCAAAATTGTTGATCACATTCTATGTAGGGATCAACAACAAAAATTTACCAACGCGATTTTATAAATTTCAAAAGGCAAAATCTCTTGGCATCCCCGAGAAAGTTGGCTTTCAATCCACATATAAAATAGCTTTACCAATCGCTAGATTACTAATACATTATAGATTATGAATACAAACTTTGACCAAGGGCCAGTCAAGTTAACACTTGAGTTGGCAATATTTGTTGCCGGTCAAAGCATATGCCAACGTGACTTGAATCAGTCTTCACCTCTTCACGAATTTTTTCTTTGGTTGTTTTAACCATTTTAACTTTACGTAAATGTACATACGAGTATTTTTGTTGGTGGGCTGAAAATTGGGCATTAATAGATCAGAATGTTAAATTGTTTGAATCTGTAATTTATCACAAGTAACGCCGGTATCAGATTGTGGTATGTTAAAAATGTGCCTGTAAAATTGTTCCTTTACTGGTTTGGCTTCCTTTTCGGAACAGAATATCTGCAGAATACCTGCAGATTATAAAGTTTCCGAATGTTAAGGTTTGTGTTAAAATAGTTGTGTTGAACGTGTGCTTGTGAACGTGAATGATGATGAATTAAATATTTGTCTTGTTTTTCCCTCTCTGATACTGAGGCCACACATTATCAACATTCGTTATAACTACATCCATAGTACGATAAATATTCCCTTCTGAGTTTCTTTTCCCAGTGTGTCTATTAGACACTTCCAGTACGTCAGCTGATTCTTCTCCATCTACAGAGAGCCAAAAATAATATTATAATGACCGTTAATGTGAAAAATATTCCTTTTATTAACAATATTGAAAAAAGTCAATTGGAAGGTATTATACCAGTATACTATCAATTCCCCTATACAACCCACAATTTTTTACTATTCAAATTTGTAAATAAACAGTTTTCTCTAACAATGAGTTAAATTCGACATGCGTAGTGAACATGATCTCATCTAATAAATTTTACTTCTCACATAAAGCTGGTGAAATCGGAATTACCATATAGCAACTGTCATAAATACTCGCGTTTAAATTAAATGAATCCCTAATGCTAGTGATTGATAATTCTAACTTCTGATTTTATTAAAATAACCAGCTTAACAGTTATAACAGTCTCACTTATAGTCGCACGACAGCATTCTAATTGTCACATCAAGAGCGGTTTAAATATGCAATATTTGATTTTAAATTTAGCATGTCTAATTAGCGATATTGAATATATAACGTTTTCAGGATATGTTGCACATATTTCTTTCAATACCATCAGTACCGTTGCTAACATAAATAATCGGTTTTCGTAGTGTAGTGGTTATCACGTGTGCTTCACACGCACAAGGTACCCGGTTCGAACCCGGACGGAAACAAACAAATAGATTATTTTTTTATAAAGATCCATAGTGTAACTACATATTCTCTTATGGAGTACTCTCATATACGACGTGTATTAAACTCAACATATGGCGACACAAATTTGTTTTTAAAAAAACTCACAATTCAATAAATTGCTTGTAAAAATTTTAACTAAATAAATCATTATAGAAGGAAAAATAGAAGATTTGCTATTCCACCTAAATAATTTTCTTTTAAATGTCCTTTTTGCATAGAAGACTTCGTAAATTATAGCAGATATTAAATTCATGCCTTTACTCTTAGAAGAATTTAGTTGTGTGTGATATTTCATTGAAATTCAAATTAAATGGGTTTTTATTTTATACGGAGAGAATGATTGCTATGTACTAAACTATAAATTTGTTAATTAAACAATAAAATTAATTAAATAATTTTCTACACATAAATTGAGAATCATTTTGAAGGATATGCAGATGAACAAGGACCCCTTCCAGTTACCTGATAACGTCTTCCACAAAATTTCTAGGACACGTAAAAAAGTTGTTACTTTCTAGGTGATAGCTAACATTACATTCGTATGGCTTAGGAAGCTATCAAGCCTCTGTTGAGAGTAACAATGTATTATAGGCTTATCAAAATCAAGCGTATTGATAATATAACAAAATTGAGAAACCAGCATTTAGTTCTAAAACACATTCGTTTCCCTACCCTATTTTGGATAAATCCAAAAACAAAAGTGCCCTGCTCGGCTTTTTCGGTAAATTGCTTTAACTGTGTATCTATATAATTGGTACATGTATAATATGTATATAATTTACAAATATATTTACCTCCTGCGCTACAGTAAACTATTGGAGTAATGTCATTATCTGTCTCCTCTATAGCGTAATTCCCAACTCTCTTTCTTCTAATTCGATACACTCCAGCTCAACTATTTTGATTTAACCGACAGATGAAACTTGTAAATGATTCTAGATCACAATTTTCCCCCAGCAAGCGAGAGCCCGATTTTCTATTTCTAAAAGCGGCTTATATTTATATATTTTGTTTATATGGCCGCTTTAAAAACTTCCAATGGTCGAACACTTGAAAGAAAAAATACTAAATTATGAGGCTTTGTGCATATTTTATTTGTTTAGCACACAACCTTTATCCACTCAAATTTTATTTTTGGGGCCCTTTGCCGCGTTCAATACTGTTATTTCTTCCCATAAATAAGTTAGTTTCCCGTCCCGGATAGTTTCCTTTTGAAAAAAAGTAAATACGATTAACAGAATCTAAAACATGAAATTCAACGATTTCTCGATATTTTGTTTTTGAAATTTTTGACATTTATACAACGTTAAAAATTCGATTTCGAACTTTCGGTTGGAAAAATAGAAGATTATAATCCTACTACAACATTGAATAGCAAATAAAAGAATCTTCTATTCTTGATTTCTTCTATTTGTTCAAGAAGATTTTCGAGAATATAAAAGATTTCGTTGAATCGGGCTCAATATTAATTTTAGAATAAAATCAAACGTATACATAAATGTCTAGGTACTTAGTGTCTGAATACAAATTGAAACATTACATTTCGAATTTTATCGAATCTCTCAAGAAATTTTATAAAATTTATTATTTTTTTAATTTGGTATTTTTTTGTTTAATTTATTAAAAATTTCTGAAATTTCCAAAAAAAGGTTCCATATACTCGTACATATTTTTTGCACAAATTTTGAAACATTTGCTAAATTCTGAAATTTGGTGGAATTTTAAATGTTTTTCTAATTCAATTTGGTCAATGCTCTGAAGTTAATTAAATTCTAAAATTAAATTTTTTTAACTTTGAGTTAAGTAGTTGGTTAGTGAAACCTATAACCCGAAAAATGAAATTTTTTAAAATAAACTCTTGCACCAGAAACCAAATGGGTTTGTTTTTTAAATAATTCTATACAATGAACTGGAAACAGTATGCTACACTAAATCACAAAATGTAGTGCCCGATTATGAGTATACGCCGGGCCCTGGGGCAAGCATTAAATAAATATACTATCATGTTGGATAGCATATATAATTTGTTTTTATTCTACTTGGTCTGAGAGACTTGGAGCGAGTCTTTCTGAAGTAGTCCTCTATTGGGATTTTAACCCAAATTTTAGATTGAAAAAGACCCCAAAATCCCAAAATTGCCAACAATTTGTGATTATCGAATATTGGAAATTCGGTTTCGCAATTTTTCAAATTTTAAATTTAATTAAGAAACATAAAAACAGCTGGGAATTTCAAGAATTTTATTTTTTCACAACCGAGTTAAAATTCGGAATTGTGAACGTCAAATTTGATTTCAGTTTTAAATATTTGGACTTTGGAAATTAAATTTATAAAAATATTTGTTTGTCTTATCTTGTGATGTATAATATCGCTACAACATGAACCACGTCTGAATCATAAGTACATGTACGGTACGCATCTTGAATTGGTTGAATGAATAAAATTTAAACTGTATTCATAATATTCGAAACCGAATTTTAAAAATTCTGGATTTTTTTTTTGGAAATTTGTAATATTTTTTTGTATTGACGAAGCCGATTGAGTTTTATATGAATTCAATGTCGTGGATTGAATTATTCATGCAAGACAAGCATAACTTGTTTCGCACCTTTTCAATGAGCGTTGCTACAGCCTACCGGCAGTTAATTATAATGAAGATGTGGAATAAAATATTTAACGGTAAACCTAAGATCTTTGACATATATTTAAAAAAAGTATTTGAAATCACAAATTTTTTAAATTACAAGACTTATAAAAATTGTATCCTTCAAAATTATTCTAAAATTGAATACATTTTACAAAATTTAGATTCTGCTTAGTTTTGAAAAATATTGTAAGAATCAAATGGTCAGCACAGAATACATTTTTAAATATTTTGGGGAAGTTTTCTAATATTTAAAATGCAAGTTCGAAAATTTTCCTAAAATTCATGGAATTTTATTAAATTTTATAAAATCCGATAAAACATGATTCATTTTGGCACGTGAAAATATAGCTTTAATTTCGGTAATTTTCTCAAAATTTTTGGTGACTTTTACAATTTACGAGAATCTGTGAAATCTCCAATTTCGCATGAAAATTACAAAATATTGCAAAAATTAGAAAAAAGCTCTAAAATTCTAAAAGTGTACACCATAAATTGAAGATTTTCATGAGCGTTTAATACTACAATAATGCGGGTAAACTTTTTTTAACTTTTCTTAACTAAGCCACGAGATCAACCACGTCTGAATCAAAAGTACGCATACATCTTTTTGATTAAGTAGCAGGCGAAATCATTGTGTAAGTAATTCAAAAAAATCAATACATTAGTTTGTTATTCGTGCAACAGATTGTCTATACTATCGTAGAATAAAAAGTCTTGTCAATACTTTTATTCATCCTAATTATTTTTAATTAGCTATACAATGACAAGCAACTTAATTCCAAAATGTCTATCAAAATATTAGTAGTATTAATACTATTAATTCTTCAAGGCCACAGAAATCGTTAAATAATAAAATTATAAGTTTTCTCTAACAGTTAGTGAAATCCGATATGCAGATTGAACATTATCTCAACCAATGAATTTTACTTCTCACATAAATCCCAAATCTATAGGGTGCTCTAGGTACTTGAAATCGGTGAAAATTTCAGATTTGTTACTAATTTATTTCAAATCTCTAAATCTAATATATTACAACGCCACAAAGAATTAATTCAACCTAAAACAAGCCAAGTGCTTTTAAGTCCTACAATTAATTACTCAAATCCCACAACGCTTTTTACACCCAGAAAACACACCAATATTCTCGTTTAAATTAAATAAATCCCTAATGCTAGTGATTGATAATCTTAACTTCTCATTTAATTAAAATAACCAGCGTAACAATTATAATAGTCTCACTAATAGTCGCACAACAACGTTCTAACTGTCACATCAAGAGCTGTCTAAATATTCAAGGCTCTAATTTTAAATTCATGCTTGTCAAATTAGCGATATTGAATATATAACGATTTCTGGATATGTTCTACATATTTCTACTAACCAGTTTTCGTAGTGTAGTGGTTATCACGTGTGCTTCACACGCACAAGGTCTCCGGTTCGAACCCGGACGGAAACAAATGATTTCTTCTTTAGACTTCATATATATATATATATTTAGTAAAAATGTGTCACTGGAAATTTTATCAGATTACTGGATAGAAAGCTTTACATAAATAGTTGTCTTTCAGCGCGCACGCGCACCTAACCTTGATAACATTCTTTTTACCATGCGCGACTTATATATATCTATATATATATATATATATGTATATACATTTTTAATAATTGATTTTGTAGTATGACCTGATCTATTAAACAAAAACAAAAACCAAATCAATACAAAAACTATTTGTTTCGTTTGTTACTAATCGCCATAAAGACATTCCCCTCGGTATAGTCTGTCAACGCGGAGCTAAAAATTTCTTCGACATGTAAAGTCGATTTATCAATGTGATCATGAAAATTATGTACGTATACTGATATTTTTGGAATGACTAGCGACCGAAACTGGTTTACATTGAGTTGAATGAAAAATATTAATTACACCCAATTGATTTTTAAAATGTTATTATTACTTCAACAGCCATGTGCACAGTAAAATGCAGTTGAGTGGGAATTCAAATAAAAAAAAAAGCTTTTGAATCGGTTACTTTTTGTTTGGTTTGGGTATTGGATTAACCGGAAATTTTATTTGAGTAACGCGACATCTGTACAAAAAACTGTCTACTACATAAACAGCATTGAAAGCTCCGCTAAATAAATGCAACAACAATAATAATTGATTCATCAAAGATTCGCCAATCAAAAAAAAAAATCGACTAAATTAATTTGCCAATAATTGGTCATATCCAATTTTGTATAAAAATCCAGCATTACGTACATCATAATGACTTTGTGTCATTGATTGGATTTATTTCTTAGGAATAATATAACGTAACAAATATAAATTAATATTCATGCTTACGAATTTGGCGTGTAAGTACCTATCATAACCAATTCTATCCAGCTGTAAAGTACATGCACACTCATACAACAACAAATAAAAAGTTGATCGCGATTGGCGAAATAACTAGATTGCGCGAATAAAAAGTAATTGTTTTGTAAGTCTTTGTTTACTTCTTGGTTTTTTGCATTTAAAATCTTAAACCATTTATTAAAGAAAATTGCAAAAACTGGCTTAAAGTACATAAATATACGAAACAAACAAAATAAAGTACAACAATTCGCTTTGACAATATTTTTTGAGAAACTTCAAGTTCTGTGTTATCACAGACAACAAAATATTGTCGTACACGATTTATGTGTTGTTGTAAATGTTGGGATTTGGTTTAGTTGTAGTGCCCCGATGTCGTTATTTTTATTTTATTTTTTAATTTAACCGAAATTGTAAAATTTCTCTATAACATTCGTATTTTGTTGAATCCGAATTTGATTTATTGGTGCATTTATCGATGCTGCGCAGAAATAATTTTTAAAAGTTTGGTTTGGAATTTTGTGTCAGTTGTGAGAGTGTGTATGGTACCTAATTTGGCCAAATAATAATAATAACAGTGTTAAAGGCCATTACTGGCCCCTTACTGAATCAACAATCTGGCTCCAACGGTTTCGATCCTGAGCTTGGTCTTCATACTGTCTTAGACAATCTGAAGAGGCCAAGTCGTTCTCTACATCGTGGAGCCATCGTCGCCTGCAACGACCTCTGCGCCTACCATATGGTGGCTCTCCTTTCAGAGATCGCTGCACAATTCGTTCCGGATCAGCACGCAGAACGTGACCGAGCCAGCGTACTCGCTGAGATCTAACTTCATGTACAATATCGGGGATCTTCATCAGATCTCTGATCTCGAAATTGTACAGAGCTCGGTATGTACCATCTATTTCGCGTTTAGGGCCGTAAATCACACGCATGATTCTTCTCTCAAATGTAAGGAGCCATCTCTCGTACTCATCCGTCAGCGCCCAACTTTCACATCCAAACATAACAACGGGCCTGATCAACGCTTTGTAAAGCTTCAGCTTCACGGCACTTGATAAGTGTTTAGATTTTAGCAGTGGCCTTAGAGGATACAAAGAACGACTGCCAGCTGCCAGCCGCACTTTAATATCCTCACCCACACTGTTATCGTGAGTGATAAGAGAGCCCAAATATTTGAACCTCCTCACTCCCTCAAACGTGTGGTGGCCACTACTAAAATATGGTGTGCCATTGTCTCTAAAACCAGAGATCAGGTATTTCGTTTTGGACTCATTGATCTGGAGTCCAACAGAAGCTGAAAACTCTACAAGCGGATCAAGTATTTCTTTCACTCCGTTGTTATTCAGTCCAATCACGCATATGTCATCTGCATATGCAAGCACTTGATTGGACTGGCGATATAAGATGTTACGCTGAGGTGTTTCAGTTTTACGAAAGATGTACTCCAACATGAGATTAAAGAGTATCGGGGACAGAGCATCTCCCTGCCGAACACCCGAGTTAACTGCAAAAATTGTCGATAGCCTGTTCTCAACTTTAACACAGCATTGAGACTGCGTCACTGTCATCCTACACAGTCGTACCAATTTTGTTGGCATTCCTAGGTATTCCAGGGCAGACCACAAACTCTCTCGATTGATCGAGTCGTAGGCCTGCCGGAAATCCAGGAAAACCTGATGTACGGAGATGGATGTCTCATAATATTTAGATAGAATCATCCGCAGCGAAAAGACCTGATCAGTGACTGATCGATTCGGACGAAATCCTCCCTGATAGTCACCAACCAAGCCTTCCGTCAGAGGAGTGATTCTATCCAATAAAATGTATGACAGTAACTTGTATGCTGTGCAAAGGAGAGCTATACCGCGATAATTCTCACACTTCAAGCGGTCTCCCTTCTTGAAGATGGGGCACATCGCGGCCACTTTCCATTCATCAGGCATAACTTCGGTTCGCCATACTAATCGAATAAGGTCGAAAAGACAGTTCCACAAAGTATCCCCTCCGAATATCAAGAGCTCCGAATTAATGCAGTCCACTCCAGGTGAGCGGTTTCGTTTCATTCTCTGCATGGCCTTAGTGAATTCCTCATGGGATGGCTCCTCAGTGCAAATCTCCGCAGACTGTTCTAGAGGTGGCTCAACAACAGTCTGTGATGCATGATGAACATCAAGCAGCTCAGTAAAGTGTCCACTCCATGCGTCAAGTACTGCGTCGATGTTGACACAGAGGTTTCCATCCCGGTCCCGAATGGCGGTTGACGAAGGCCTGAAAGTATGGTGCAATCCAGTAATTCCTTTAAAGAAATTACGTGAACTACGCTCATTGCTGAGTTGTTGTACTTTCAGAACCTCGGCCTTCCACCATTCTCGCTTCTTCCGTCTACAAATCCGCTTAGCTGCCCTTCTTGCAAGAGCTGCCTTGTTTTTTCTTGCGATTGTGAGACGTTGTTGCACTTCATTATGGGCTATATTTTGTTGCTCAACTGCAAGACGACACTCGTCATCAAACCAATCATTCTTGGGTCTGACTTTCACTATACCTAAAGTCTGTTGAGCAGCACTGACAACCGAAGTTTTCAGTACCTCCCAGACAGAGTTCACGCAGTCAGACTGGTAATTAGCTCCTTCAATGTTGTCGCTGACAAGATCCTGATATCGTTTCTTTTGATCTTCATTTATCAGACCTTCACAGTCGAAACGTACCATGCGTTTCGCTGTGTTCCCAGACTTGTACGAAAACTTCCATCGTAGCTTTGCAGCGACCAAATGATGATCGCTGCCTACGTATTTGGTTGCTGACCGATAAGTTCTCACATCCTGCACAACCTGAGCCCGTCCTTTAGAAACTAACACATGGTCAATTTGGCTGCGGGAAGTTCCGCGAGGATGTGTCCATGTCTCAAGATGTATGTGTTTGTGAGGGAAGAATGTGCTTGCTACTCTAAGATCATGAGCAACCGCAAAGTACATCATTCTCTCACCATTATCGGTCGCAGTTTCGTGTCGGGAGTACGGACCTATGTTTTCACACAAGTCGGCCTGATTTCTGCCAGCTCTAGCATTAAAGTCCCCAATTACCATTCTAACATCGTGTTCGGGTATAGATCCCATCAGATCGTCCAAGTCATTGTAAAATGAGTCTTTATCTTGGAGCTGGCTTACTTCTGTGGGCGCATGTACACAAATTATCGACAGGTTGGCTAACTTCATGCGCAGGCGAAGCATACACAATCGGTTATTGACTGCTTGAAAATCCAAAACAGCCTTCTTTACCTGCGGCCCAAGAAGAAATCCAGCTCCAAGATTTCCGAGGTCATCTCCACTGTAGAACAACGTATAGCCCTGGGACACATGGTCTCCACTTTGAGGCCAGCGAGTTTCTTGAAGAGCAACGAGTTCCAGCCGATACTCTTTCATGCACGTGATTAGACCCTCCAACGCTCCTGGTTTTCTAAGTGATTGCACGTTCCACGTGCCGATCCTAAATCTCGTATCCGGGTACTTGAGCGGGGGTCCGGTGTTGTTTTGGCGGTATCCATTTTTCTTTTTGTTGATTTTATAAACAGTTGATTTTTTTTACGGATGCGGGTCGTCAGCCCAGCGATCCAACCGTTTAGTCGCCTCCTACGACAAGCAAAGGATACTGTGGTGGTATTCTTAGGAAACATGTTCGTGCAATTTAGATTTACGAGACATGTGAGTGCCCCCCGACCACAGGGGCCAATTTGGCCAAATACGTTTAGCAAAATCAGATTCTGGTCAACTTATTGAATTTCTCAGAGACACTCAAATCCATTGGCCCCTATGTTTCAAAAACGCCTCTTTGTGGGATTTCTTTAACTATCCGCCTTCTAATAGTAGATTCCCCTGGAGGATAGTCTACCTCCAGGGATAACAATCTGTCCCTGATTACTTCTATTTTAAATATATTAAACCTTGGAAAAGCTGATAGATTCTTTCCAAGGTTTATAACAGAAAGAATGATAATATTAGTGGTCTTAAGTAGGTCATTAGGGTAGACATCTCACTTTTTCCCTATAGCATTATAAATCAGCTTTAAATACCCTATGAAGTGTACTTTTAGCGGGAAAATAATCGCCGAGTTAAAAAAAAATCGGGTAACTGCAGGGTTTTATCGGGTTTCAATAAAAAAATCTCTAGGGATTCTACGCTAGAGCTGTTCAAGCACCATCCAGTTTAATTAACTAACTGGGACTAATCGCGCTAGTAGGCCGAATCTTCCGCAGGCGAGAAGTCTCGGTGACTTCTTGAAAATTTAGATAATTCAGCAATTTCAAATTTATTGGTGAACTACTAATTTACGAAATTCTAAAATATTTCAAAATTACTAAGATTTGAAAAATTTATTAACCAACAATTCAATCTTAAGAAGATTACAGAATTTCAATATTTAGAGAAAACAATGAAAACTTTTATTTCGGAAACAGTGGAAGATAAGAGAAAATTGTGGTGATCTTGATCATTGAAACTCATTAGTTTGGGAGATATTGACAAAGTTAGTTTTTTTTTAGAAAGAGAGGAATTTTTTCTTAAACAGTTAAAAATAAATACTTCGTAAAGTGTGTGGTTTCAGGGATATGAGCAATATTTGATCTACATTACAGCAAAATAATTTTCTTTAAGTTCAAACACTGTTTCGTTGTAACAAAACAAACCGCCTAAAAAATTAAAATTTTAATTGTTGAACCAAAAGTTTAGAATTATCGAATTTTAAATCTTTTGAATATTTTAGAATTTTAAATTTTTTATTGAATTTTAAAAGTTTTTAAAGAGCTTTTCAAAATTCAAACTAAAATACGTATAACATTCTGAATTTGAAATTTCAAATCTTACGAAATATCGTATTTTGATAAATTTGAATTTAAAGTAAAATTTTTGGATTTTTGATCTTTCATTTTGTTAAATTTCAATGCAAACTATAGCTACTCCCCAAATGCAACCGGAAATGGCAAATTTGGGAGACCTATTATAGCCCTTAAAATAATGCTTAAGAAAGAGGCAGTTGCCTATAAACGAATCAAAGGTGGACTAACACTCTTACTTGTAGCGTAGCACGACAACTTTGGCCAAAACTGGACTTGAATTCAATAATTTGATTTCCCTGCGTAGACATGAATTAAGAACGGTTGTGGGGATACTTACACGACCACTGCTTTTACGGAGAACATGCGAGGAAGCTAGGTCTAGAAGCAAATGAAGCTGCATAGATGAGGAAGAGAAAGAGATTTTGGTTCACTTTCTATGCTCATGACAGGCATTAGCGTACAGAAGAAATTTTCATATAATTAAACCTATGAGTATGTACATAAGGACAGCCTCTCGGATCTCGAAAACTGTAAAGTTCATGTTTTTATTATTTTATTATTAAACAAATCGTCGGCATTTTCGAAGAGGTATATTCATCCGTTCAGCGAATTACATGAGATAGCGGAATAAACCAACCAATTATCACTCGTGTTTTGAGAGAAAATAAGTTCCATACATACCACATATCTTTGAAACATGACAACGATGATAATTCCATCAAATCATTTTATGAATTCAATTTTGTCTTTAGACCAGTCAACAAATTGAAGAAAATTCAAACTTCGTTTAACATGTTCTGTCGACAGACCTAGCTAAATTTAAAAGTGACCGTAATGTGAGGACCGGCATAACTTTCATTATTATTAAGCGACGTGATAATCAACATCGATGGAGGGTAAATGTTTGGGCTGGAATATTTGGTTCTAATTGGACCATTTTTCTTTGATGGAACACTTTCGATCGAAAAATGTATGGAAAATTTCCCCAATTTATTGGAAGACAGTCCGTTGCGCGAAAGACAAGAAATGTGGCTGCAGTTGGATGGTGCACCTTCTCATTTTAGAAGATATATTGCTCATATTCCTGAAACCATACACTTTACGAAGTGTTTATTTTTAATTGGTTAAGCAAAAAGAGCAGTCAAAAGTCTAGGTCCTAAAAAAAGTAACCTTACAAAAATTACAAATAATCTCCTCCTTTCTTGCACCATTTCCGAGATGAAAAAACTCACCCTGTTTAAATTAACAAATTACCTCTAAAACTTTATTAATTTCGAAAAATTTCCACAATTATTCTAAAGTAATAAATAGAAAAATTTGATATTTCGACAAGCAAATTCAGATAGTATTTATACATAGAAAAATTTTCCAACTCAGATAAAATCATAGAACTTAAAGTTTCGAATAACAATAATTCAGTTCTGCGCAAATTTGTAAATTTAAATTAAATAATTTCTGTTTTTTTAATTATATGAAAATTTCTAGGAATTTGAAAGATTCATTAAAATAACAACAAATATTCACTATAGTTAGCAACACTAGAAAGCATATATACCATGAGAAATTATCATCCGAGGGAACTGGTTTAAGAACGAGAATAGTGTAAAATATTTACAATTTGTCTCATTCTCAATCCAAGCATTGGTTGGAAGTTAAGCTAACGACTCTGTGTACAAAATCAAATCTTATGAGAGAGAAATGTTAATAATTTATTTGTGTGTGTGTGTGATCATACTTTCAAGCCTGGGTCAACCACCATTCTGGAACGAGATGGAAGCCTCTATCTCAACATCGACGCGGTACTCGACGCATGGAATGGACACTTTACCGATCTGCTGGATGTTCATCACAGACTGTAGTCACAGACCGTTGTTGAGTCACATCAAATACAGACTGCGGATATTTACATTGAGTATCCATCCCATGAGGAATTCACAAAAATTCTGAGATGAAAACTTTAGTTATGTTATAATTTGCTCCCGCACACGTAGTTGCGACATAGCGGACTTTCGCTTAAAGAATTTGAAGCTTTTAGCATTTTAAAAACCTTACCTTTAGTTACATAGTACGCATTCCGGGCCAGTAATATTCAGTTTGAATTCTTTCCAGAGTTTTCAATATTGCTCAGCTAATGGAACGTTGTGATTTTCCTGAATTAGGGAATTCGCCATCCTGCTGGTTCTGCTAGTATTTTTGTTCGCCATTTAACATAGTCGATGAGCTAGCTTTAAGATCTATCTGACATAAACAAGGAGGAGTATTCGAATCGCAATATAGACGCAAATGATGTCTGAAAGGAGGTCTGGTATACAATGTTTTGAAACATCAACCACTTAAGACTAGAGTGATCTGTTATGACTCTGATTTGATTTCCTTTGACATATGAACGGAACTTAGCACCGTGGTTGAGTAATTGGATTGGGCGGAGTTTAATTTCTTAGACATGGCCAGCGATCGTTAATTATCATTGCTATCTTTTTGAAAGAGCACGCTTTCTACTTCCGATTTACAAGCGTCACATCATATGAAAAATAGCGTGTTGTAGTCCGGAGTAGAAATGGGGCAGACGAAAGTTCGTACTTTAATTTCTGAAATGTTTCTTGAAACCAGCCATTCCCAGTAGTTTTCTGGTTTAATTTAACGACGTACATCGGTGAGGAAAAATGTCGGATATCCTTGAATTTCTCGAGGTTAATCTTTAAGCCACCGTCTCCAACAATACATCCTAGATTTTTCCAAAAAAAATATGCTTACTAACAGATCGTCCAAGATTTTGCCATGAAGTTGGTGTATTACCACTTTAACTATTAAGCGGCACATCGTCTATTTAAATTGGTCAAGAAGCATCTTCTTTGTAATTTTCTTGAGTCTCCAGCAGAATCTGACTCTATCGGGTTTACGTACCAAAACTATTGGATTGGCTTTCTTATCACTCCCAAATTAATCATTTGGTATAATTCATGAAATATTAGTATTATTGGACGATGGTTGTCAACACCAAAGTGGTGCTCCACCAGAGAAGTTTGAACTAATCCTAAATTGGATAACTATGGGCATCTGAATTATATAATAGCGGTTTAAGAGCTGCATGCATTTGAAAATAAAAATTTTTGAACAGGGTTACAAATTTTAAAATTTATAAATAAAAATAGAAAAAATAGAAAAACTGCTCGACACTAAATTTTTGTCGACCTTTGTTGGTACCTCTCTCCATCCATTTGATCATCCGAGCGATGGAATCATCGTGTTTTTGATCTTCCGCCAATTGCTCTCTGGTCTAGCGATTTTCGGTATCTACTCTGATCCTTCTAACTTGTGCAATGGGACTCCTTTGTTTCTGTCTGGAACAGTGCTTACATTGGCTACTACAAGACCTGCTGGGCATTCCATATTTGCGTTGTTATGTAGCAATCCTCGCCTATGCTCTGTTCTGAACGTGTAGGCCTCCATTCTTTCTAGTTGTTTATCACGATTGTCTATCTGTCCTGTTCTCCCAGTTGTTGATTGTTTACATTCTCTGATATAGTGAGATCTCCGATGCCTGTTATTCTTGAAGCCTTGTCCTGATCGTCTCACCTTTGCTTCTATCATCGCCTCTATTTGCACTATATATTCTACCTCGAACTTTCGCAGTTTTACATGAATCGGATGTTAGACTGGCTCTAGCTGCATATTTTATCGCCGACCCGTTTAACCGCATTTTAAAGTCTTGAATATAGTTCCGTCTTATTGCCTTCGTCCGTCTTATTGAAGTCGTTGAGTTGTGGAAGAGTTAATGTATTGCAAAATAAAAAATCAATCGACACCAAATTGTTACGATTTTCGGGCTCTCTTAAGGATTCGTAAGGGACTGTACGATTTATTCGAGAATAAATTACAACTCTTGTTTCCAGCAGATTTAGCTCTTTACAATTTCACTAGTTCACTATTTCACTTTATCGCATCTTGTTCATTGATCGATTATCACTGGTTTAATTTAAACTGATCTTAACACAGTCTGCAACCTGCGGTTGCGTTTATATCGTTCAATACAACTCTCAAAAATAGTCCTAGTATGCGTGTACTTTTATACGAGAGTGATCTGTGATCTGAATTATGAATTTGCATCAATAAACTCTCATTGCACATCAACCTCGGTCACCAACACACGGTCACAAATAAATTTCCATCAGCATAATTACAACTGCTCTGGTGTAAATTAGATTGAACCATCGATCGTAACCACGCCATGCTCTGTAGCTGCCACTTTAACCACCAGACTAATGACAATTCTGTTTAACGTTAGGCATAACCGTCACAATAATATCAGTTACTCCATTGTTGAAAATGAAATGTCACAGTCAAAGGCTTGGGGAAAGTCTGTATACACCACACCAACCTGCTTGTGGTTTTCAATCTCTTTAATGGTGTAGCTGGTGAACTGAATCCGGTTGGTTGTCGTAGATCTTTTTGGCATAAACCCATGTTGGGTTAGGGACTACCGCTTTGAACGAATTGCATATTGGTAGTTCAGACTGATGAAATTGACGATATACCTCTATACTCGTAACATGAAAATCATTTCTAGCTCCAGCTTTGAATAATGGTGCCACTCGGGTTTATTCCCACTTCTCAAGAACTTTTACTAATTTCAACGATTGATTGAAAAGTAGCCATAGAGGAATTACCTAATTTATATAGTCTCTTAGTAAAGAAGGCGGCTGCAACCTGTGATGTCTGTAATGGCCATCTCTTACTTTAGTAAATTAATCGACGTTTTCCGGCTTGTAAACTGATGGAAAAAATTATGCAAACATATTTGATTTATTTTGCGGATTCACAGGATTTCCGCCCATTCTTGAACTTTGTGTGGTATAGTTAATCGGAAATTGTATTGAGAAACAGCAGTTCATCTATTTCTGTGTCATGGGTCCAACTATAATTAAAGATTTTAGCCTAACTTACATATTTCCGCGTATACGATCGCAAGTCTTAAAATTCAAACCAATGATCACGCGTACTCCACACCTCTATTTTATTAACCTTTTTTTTCAATTCTTATATATATGTGTGTGTGTATAATGTGTATGCTTGTTTTCTTATTTTTGTCCAATTCAATAAAAAATATGTGTTAGTGTTAAACCGCGACTTAACTAAGAAATACATACGTTGTGTAAATTGTATAAGAAGAAATCGAAGTCATTTCTAAAATAAAAATAAAAATTTAATAAGAAATCTAGACATTGTGTGTGTGTGTGTGTACATAACTTAGTTAAAATCAATCAATTTAATTAGTAATGATGAGTTAATCAAATTTAATCATGTTGCTATAATAATGGATATTTGTTCTAGACATATGTAAGAGATAATAAAAATTTGATTTTCAGAAATTTGAGAGCAAAGAAAAAAAAAAGTGCGTTCAGTGTATGAAATGAGTGTAAGAAAAGTGTTTGGGTGTAATTTAATACTAAAACCTCTATTGTTTTATGCGTTAATTGGACTTATTAGTACCGTTAGTAAGTACACATTTTCACATTTTTTTTTTGTAAAGTCTTTCTCCCTCCTCAGACTATATACAATAAAATTGAATCAAAGTCGATACTATACACGATCGAATGTATTTTTGAACAACAACATACGAGTGTATAGCATATATGTAGTTATGTATATAATGTTGTCGTTTTTGTTGCACTCTACTAATGTATTTTTGCACAAAAAACTATAAAACTTTAATTATTTTAGTTTTTCTGCTTTTTAACAAAAGACTTCAACAACATAGCTAATTGTAAACGAAGAAACCTAATTTAAAAAAAAAAAAAAATTAATTTAATGTGAAAGTGAAAAATAAGAATATATCGATAATATACGTTACCTATACATACTACTAAAGTCGTATTACATATACACATACAAATACAATATAATTTATATCTTATCATTTTAGATACACAAGAACATGAAGATGGTCCATATCAAGGAAAATATTTGGGAAAATTTAATTCATATCATCATCAAGTGCAGGGCGACGTTTATGCCGTAGATCAGTACACATTTTTATTGTCCGGTTTTAGTTACGATGGGAATGGTGCGGATACATTTTTTTGGTCGGGCGGTAGTAATCGACCGGGACCACAGGGTTTTACTGTACCCGACGAGTTTGGAAAGTAGGTTTATATATATATATATATATTTTTAAAGTAATATTATAATTATAGTACAGTTAAACAAAAAACTATTCGTACACTATATACGTACATAATATGTGTATTAAAGAAAGCTGTTACCTTGAATCAAAAATTACTAACTATAGAAATGTATTTATTCGTATACATAGGTTTGGTCTTGCATTTATTTCCGTGTGTACATCGAGAATATTTTGGACCTAACATTTATTTTATGGCCTTCGTGTATATAGAAAATATTTTAAAATTTATTTGGAATTGCCTTTCCTGTTATAAAAACTATATACTTTGCAACAATATAGTAAAAGCGGAATTGAGAATGTCTAAATTAGGTTTTAGATATAATGTTAGTACAAATTAAAATGTTTACAGAAATTTGTAGTAAGTGCGGCTCAGTCAGTTAAAGAAGTAAGCCTGTCAAACTTAAATTTCATTGAATATTTAGTTCAAGGCTCTAAGTTTGGATGAGTATATGAATATGACAAACAAAATGTATTTGTCATAACAAAAAAAAAATCTCAATTTTCTCGAAACTGACATGTGGTTGGGTATTTATCATTACCAATCACTATATAGTTGTTGGAATACATTTAATGGCGATTAGAATATTTGGACACAGAAAATTGGTTTTCAGTGATACATCGGAAACCACATAAACGTAATAAATCAGTGACATATTATTGTTAAGTCAGTTACCCATAACCGGTGTGAAGTGTATACATATAAAATAAATTCACGGTTAAGTATATTACTAAAGCACAAAAGCCAAAGCCATGTTGCCCTATGGAATATTAAATAGTGGACACATGAACCTTTTCAAATTGGTACAATACGATATTATGAAAAGGGTTACTGCTGACAATGCTCGAAAATATGGCGTTAGTATAAGAATTATGGAAATGGTATATATGCATCCGAACTCTTTTTATAGTGATGTATTGTACAAATTTGTAAAGGTTCAAGTGTCCCCAGTTCAGAAAAGCTAGTGTCCATATGGCAAAATCTCTCTGAGATTTTTGTGCTATAGTAAAATGTTTGCATACGATTTGGATAATTCATATCAAATTTTCAAGATTTATTAGTGGAGCCCAACTCTTTTTAAAGTAACGTATTATACCAATTTGGCCCACGTGTCCACTATTCAGAAATGTTTATGTCTATATGGTAGAAGCCATATACCATCGCCAAATTTTCGAGCTTCACCAGCGGGATTTAACTATTTTTATAGTAATGTTTTGTACAAATTTGGAAAGGTCTAAGTGTTCACTATTCAGAAAAGTTATTGTCTATAAGGCATAAACTCTCAGCCCAATCCTTTTTGTAATAATGTCCTATACGAATTTGGAAAGGTTTAAGTATCCACTATTAAAAATTATACTAGCGTCCATATGGCAAAATGGCTTTGGTTTTTGTGCTTGAGTAATATGTATATTTAAGCGTGATTTATTTTATATATACACTGTTAAGAAAATGTCGAGTGCACATGGTTTCTTAGCAGTGTACATAATTATACAGTGTGTAGTAATTTGTATATTTTGTCTAAACGCCTCACACCGGTATGCCCATATATATTTTACTTAGTACCACCAAACTTTATTAGGTGTCGAAAGCTCCGAAAGTATATTTAGTGAATTTTCATCCGCAA
Source organism: Tipula unca (assembly GCA_951394425.1). Taxonomy (NCBI): domain Eukaryota; kingdom Metazoa; phylum Arthropoda; class Insecta; order Diptera; family Tipulidae; genus Tipula; species Tipula unca. Next base: position 5,562,099 of record OX596381.1, on the reverse strand, counting down.
CGCGACCAAATCTTTAGGTGGGGAAATTTTTTCAAAATTCTTAATTTTTGTAGATTAAAATTATCAACCAGTGTATGTACGAAATTTAATAAACTAAATTCAGACAATTTGGACAAATTATTTAAATTCGGAATTCAAAATTGTAAAATTCGGTTTGAAAAGTTCAAAATTCGGTCGACTGAAATTTTATTTGCAAATTTTCAAAAATTTTATGAATTTAAAAATGGGTTTCCAAACCAATTATTTTTCAAAATTTGAATTGAACTATCAAATTTTGAATGTTATACGTAAAATGTGACCATCCGGTAACGGCCCATTGTGATACCACGGGATTTTACTTATCTTTCATCTCTATAGTGGAACCAATCAGAACTGCTTATGTTGCATGATATATCTCGCACTCTACAATTTTCGAGATCTGAGAGGCTGTCTATTATGCACATACTCATAGGTTAGTGCCTTCTGTGTGTTAATGCTGGACATGAGAATAGGAAGTGTTCTGAAATATCTTCCTCGCTTCATTTGCTTCCAGTCATTCCTCGCATGTTCTCTGAAAAAGAACTGTACTGTGAGTATCCCCACGTCCGTTCTTATTTCACTATTTGGGTTATGGATATCCATTTTTTATTATTTTTAGACCTTCTTATTTCACGTCTAAGTAGGGAAAAATGTGTAAATCGTTAAAGTATTGGAGCGCTTCAAGTCTGATTAACAGGAGCATTTGGTATATTAATATTACGGTGCGATAGGTGAAATTCGTCAACCATCGTAAGACTAACATAAGCGAAAGCATTTGCCAACTATGTTTTCATTAATCAAGAATGAAAGTTAGAAGTTCGATCAGATACCGCCCTAGTTCTAATCATAAACGATGCTAGCGAGCAATTGGACGAAGCTACAAATATGACTCTTTCAATCACTTTCCGGGAATCCAAAGGTTTTGAGCTCCGGAGGAAGTATGGTTACAAAGTTGAAATTTAAAGGAATAAACGGAAGGGCACCACCATGAGTAATATAGAGTAGCTTTTAATAGAAATTTCACGAATCTATGGGTGGTGCTGTGCATGATTTGTCTGGTTTACTCCGGTAACGAACGAGTCTCAAATTTCTTAACTAGATTAGCAGGGGTATGGTGTAGAAACTTAGCATACATTTTTTTTATCCATGCTGCCAGGTATAACGATGTATAATCGTCACAACTGCCTCTTTCTTAACCGCTAATTGAAGAGCTGTAATAGGCCTTCCCAATTTGGAAATGCGTTTCGCGAACTAAATAAATTTGCGGCTCAACTATTCAACTGATTGTTTTTTCTAAATTCAAACCACTTGCTTTAGTAGATAAAAATGCCTTTTTCAGAAATACGCAATCTAAATAGTAAGCTGCCATAACTTCAGGCCATTGGGGTACAAAATAATGCACCAACGACTAACCTCACTTCATCCCATTAGTCTTCAACTTTTATTAAATAATTTCGGAGATTGCCAAATCCATGTGCAAAGAACAGAGATACCAATTATATGTAATTCTACACAGTTTCTTGTAGGTATTTTCGTGGATATTACAGTGTTTTGTAAGTATAATTGAGGGACATTATCAACTTGTCTAAACATGTAAATGCGATCGTCCATTGGCCAAAAAAAGTATTTGAATAATTTAACATAACTTAAGGCACTTTTTACCCGAATTATAGTGCAAATGTGTTCTCGACACCAAACTACAATCGCTCGGACATTAAATGTTAAACTCTAGATAGTCTGTAAAATATAATCTCTAATAGTCTATTTACTATATAATTTATGAACCCGCGAGTTAAATTATGTCTTAATTCTAACCCTTTCAGAACGAACATTCTCGAGCGGTATCTAAATAAAGATTTCACTCTGAAATTACCCGACAATAAACGAATCACCGAAGTCAAATGGTTAGCCGTATTCGATTTGAATAGTCAAAATAATTTTGGTGACATCTATATACCAGAAGAGTTTGAGCCGCCCGTCTCGCAACGGGCCGGGGCATTTTCGAAAAAAAGTCATGGCGTCTCGAGTGATAATATCGAGATCGTAGATTCGAAAACGATTAAAATTCCAGAATTCAGTTATGATGGTACGGGGCCACAAACATATTTTTGGGTTGGCGTCGGGCCACAACCGTCCAATCGAGGCCGAAAAATTCCAGACGAAATGGGATAGTAAGTCTACCTATATACACACAATACGCTTATGATACTAACGATAAATTCTTTGATTCCATAGTTTAGATTCAATCCGCGCCTACAACAAGGAGACGATCACTCTAGAACTGCCGGGCAACATGACAATATTTGATATCGATTGGATAAGTGTTTTCGATATCGAAACGAATACAAATTACGGTTCGGTATTAGTACCCGATGGGCTAAATGTTCCGCCATCCCTAATCAAAGTACAAACACATCATGATACATTGCCCAATTGTCGTCAATTGCATAAAGATTTAAAAATATCGTGGGAAGTATTTGGGCCCGCGATCACTTTCACACTTTCCGGCCAAGTGATGGAAGACGAGTACATGTCATTCGGAATTTCTGGATCAGACATTAAATCACAAATGTTGGGATCAGACGTTGTGGTCGCGTATATCGATGGCCATCAAGGATATACTACCGATTATAATATTACATCGTTAGCGCCTTGTGTTCAAGTGCTCGGCCAAAATAAAGGCGTTTGCCGAGATGATGTTGTCGGTGGGCTGGACAGCTATCAAATTCACACGTTTTCACGAGAGAATGGAATAAATTCGATTACATATCGACGATCACTTATCTCGGCCGATTCGGGTGATAAAGAATTTTTGCTCGATCGTCCACTTCATGTGGTTTGGGCAATGGGCAGACTAGACTCGAATAAAGAGCCTGCTTTTCATGATGTGTATCCAAAGGCGGACGTTCTGATGCATTTTAATACGTCCGAGCCGGTAAACGATTGTTTTAGTTTTACACGAAGTGAGCTGCTGTTGAAAGAAACTTGGGAAAAATATCAAATATTCGATCGTTCGATTCGATCGTTTAACGCGGTTCTTGGCCCGGCTGGTGGAAAACGCGGATATCAAGGTATAACGGGACACGTCTCAAACGGATTGGCTTGGTATATAAATGGATTTATGATTCCGGAATTATGGTTGCGTCGTGGTTTAACGTATTCGTTCAAGGTGCGAGGTGGTAATAATCCACACTCCCCCGAATACTATCATCCGATGGTAATAACCGATGAACCACGAGGCGGTTTTGATCGATTAACGGACGCAAAACAAAGTGAAATTCGTGTATTGGCCGGAGTGGAATTTTCTCGTCGCGGTCGACCAAAACCAACGGCAGCAGGTCCATTATGTCTCGGTAAACATGCACCGAACACGGATCGCCGGCTAGACGATAATTTCGCATCGTTCAAAAAATTCAATCGTTCACTACACTACGAATGCGAATCGGGTGATGCAGCGATTTTAGAAATCACCCCGAATACATCGTGGCCCGATATCGTGTACTATAACAGTTTTACGCACGCGAACATGGGTTGGAAAATTCACATAGTGGATAGTTATGCCAAGAATGGCATCTCGAACATCGATACCAATAAGCATCTAATATTCAGTATACTCATCCTTTCGACGACATTCATTAGAAATTAAAAGTTTTCTTTTTTTGTGATTTTATATTATAGCGCGTTATATAACTTTGTTGAGCGTTTCCGGAAGCGAGAAGCGCACGGTGAAAATTTTTGTATTTTGTATAGGAATTATACACATTTGTAATAATTTTATTATTAAACAAAACTATTTTTTGACTTAAGTCTAGTTTACAAAACAAACAAAAAGTTTCTTGAAGTGAAAGGTGTTTTGTTTCGCGGAATATGCGAAGGTAAGTTAAATTGATATTTATAAGATTGTCACTTTTTTTGTCATTTTGGTAAAGGTAACTATTGAATCACTGTGTTTTAGTTTCTTTTGAAATTTACAGAACGTAATGTTATTTCTTCTAATTCTTATAAGAGACCACAATGTGACTAATTAAATGTATTTCAATGTCGTTATTGCGGTTCTGTTTTAATACCTTCTCTGGAAATCCTTCTAACAGGCAATGTCAACCATGGTCCAATCCATCAAACGAAAATTCGAAACAAACATTCATTAGCCAACATTAACCAGAACAGGTAGAGAGAACTACTAAATGCTAATCTGCAACACTTCTAATTTTTTTTAACTTTTAATTTTTGCGTTTTGGTGGTTTTTCGCCAGAGGATCGTATTTTTCTTATCAATTATATCGACTAATTTAATTTTGACTTTGTGATGGCATCAAGTTCATCTTTCATACATACATATTATATACTAAAGCCAGCTCAAATCACAAATCTATGTTTAGATTTTTAAATTCATATATTAATGCTGCCCTGGTCATACCATTGCAAAAAATCTGACTAAAAAATATGTAGCGTCTACGTGTTTTCCGTAAACTAAAAATTCCAGTGTACATTTGAATAGATATTTTTCGGTTTGAGGCTTTGCTTGAATTAATTATTTTAACGCGTACGTTTCTCAAAAACTCAAACAACCTTAACCCGGACATGACCGATACCCAGATACGAAAATTAAATTTATCTTTTGGAGAACTATACACATAACGGTCTTGACCTTAACTTTCGTTCATATGTAGAACGTTATATAGCTCTTTTGGCTGTAAAGGTGCCATGTGTGACAATGTTCTCGGCTACAATGGTGCAGTTGATCACTCAAAAAACCTGATGGGCAAATTAAACTTCCCAAATGATGTGAAAAAGTAATGCAACGATTGCATTGTCGACGACTCCTACAACATTGGAGAACTCCATAATCACAGATCATAGTTCTCAATCGAAAGTTACCAAACATATTTTAATTCCTGACTCAGCGGCAATATCAGTCTCAACATCAACGGCATCAAATGATAGCACACCGATAATCTCAACTTTGAACCTTCGTGAAAGTCACAGCCACATTATTTACACAGTTACCTTTAAGTTCTTCGCACTTGTTGGATTCATAAGTTGTTACACCAGTCGATATCTATATACAGATAGAGCAACACCGGCGCTCCCCGAAGATATTAAAGTCGAAGGTCCTCGAAGATCGCTTTTCGTGAGTGATATGTACGCGCATTATAGTGCATTCGTTTATTGTACAGTCACTGTAATGTAAATAGATTAATACTGTTATACTATTATATGTCAATAGAATGGCAACATCAAAATTATTACGAATAAAGCTGTCCATCCGCAAACACCTTATAAATACATATTATTGGCGACGAAGATAAAAAAAGGTAAATTATATTAGTATAATATATCCTGTATGTGAAGTGCAAGTGAGAAATTAAATTATAACCGAGTATAAGTCAAAATGGTTAAAGATATGGCGAAAAGTTTTGACATATTCAATATGAATGACGATTTTATAATTTATAAAGAAAGGCTGGAACTGTGGTTCGCAGCAAACAAAGTAACGGACACGCAAGAAAAAAAAATCCAGTTACTGACATCATTATCATTGCCAGCATATAAGTTGATTCGGAACATGTGCTCTCCATGTGCACCAGACACAAAAAGTTATGACGAGCTTATAAAAATGTTAAGTGATGGACAATTTGTGGAAAAGTGTGTTGTGCATAAAGAGTGACGAAAATTTTATGAATCGAATCAAGCTGAAGGTGAGAAAGTTTTAATTTTTTTCACTAAAATCCAAGCAATTGCGGTGTCCTGTGAATTCGGAAGTAATCTTAACGATATTCTAAGAGACAAATTTATAAGCGGATTATTGCGTGGTCCTGTTTTTGAGCGTCTTTGTGAAGAAGAAGCAAGCATATCAATGGAAAATAGCCTTAAGATAGCTTTAACAAAGGAAAGTGCTATAGAGGAAATGAGCGTTCACAAAATAAGTAAAAAATTTGTGTACAAAAGGCAAGGTGCATGTAAAGTTTGCGGCAAGCGTAATCACAGTGAGAATAAATGTAAATATAGGCATTACAAATGCAATAAATGTAGCAGTACTGGTCATTTGGCAAGAATGTGTTCTACACAAAGGCAAAGAGGTCGCGGACAATTTATAACGGGTCAACAAAATCATCTTTTGGACAATGAATCTAACGGAGCTGTCGAAAACGTGGTTGTAGAAGAAACTGAAACCGAAATTTTTAGCATACAGTTATCAGCAAGCGGCAATAATTGTACTGAGCATGAGAAAATAATATACGAGATATCAGATGAATCTAAGAGGTATAAAATGCAGCAGAATCAAGGAGCAGAGAATATTGATGAAGTTATAATACCGAACGGAATATGCAATCGACAACATTTTGGTAATTTTTGAAATTGATACAGGATCAGCGATTTCTGCCATTCCACTCCAGATGTTCAAGGATAAATTTTCAAAATATATATTGAAACCTTATTCACCAACGCTGAGGTCATACAATGGAGTAAAAATTCCAGTTGCGGGATATTTTGATTGTGAAGCTGTATATGAAGGTATATCTCATAAAGTTTCTTTTATTATTGTGAATCAAGGATGTCGTCCTCTCATTGGGCGTGACATATTTAGGCAGATGAATTTAACTATTTCAATTAACAATATTGTTCATAGTTCCTATGGTGTTATAGAAAAATTGTTAGAAGAGTTTGAGACAGTGTTTCGATTAGAGCTAGGAAAGTATAATGGTGATCCGATCAGTTTAAAGATAAAGCCTCAAGCAACCCCAGTGTTTGTGAAACCTCGACCTATCCCGTTTGCGTTTAAAGAGAAAGTTGAGCAAATGTTAGATAAGTTAGAAAGTGAAGGAGTTATAACAAAGATTGAATCTTCAGAGTGGGGTACACCTTTAGTTGTAGTGGTTAAAAAACTGGTGGACTACGTATCTGAGGGGATTATTCTGTAACATTAAATACATTTTTAAAGGATGTTAATTATCCGCTTCCCAAAATAGAAGAATTATTCAAAGCTTTGAGTGGGGGACAACATTATAGTAAGATAGATTTATCCCAGGCTTATTTACAACTGCCAGTGGATAAATGTTCAAGCCAAATACTATCATGGTCTACACATAAAGGTATCTATAGAGTAAATAGACTTCCATTTGGATGTAAACCAAATACATATAGCCATTTTTCAGGCATTAATGGAAAAATTGTTGTTAGGGTGTCCAAGTTGTGCTATTTTTGTTGATGACATTGTTATCACAGGAGCTTCGAAGGCAGAACATATTAAAAATCTTAACGAAGTTTTGAATAGATTAAAAACATTTGGACTTACTGTTAATAGGGATAAATGTGAGTTTTTCAAAAGTAGTATTAAGTATCTGGGATATATAATCGATGCTAATGGTTTACATAAGGATAAAGATAAAGTTAATGCTATCCTAAAAATGCCGATACCTACTACAGTAACGCAAGTAAAATCATTATGTGGATTTATTAACTACTATTCTAGGTTCTTACCAAATGTATCTGCAATACTAAAACCGATATATGATTTGCTAGGTCGAAAAGAAATTGTGTGGTCAAAGGAATGTCAAAAAGCCTTGGATACTGTGAAAACAGCGATTATGTCGGATAAAATTCTAGTTCACTATGACACAAAACTCCCAGTAGTTCTGAAAACCGATGCTTCATAAGCTGGTATAGGAGCATGCATTTCGCATATTATGAAGGCAGGGGAAGAAAAACCTATTGCGTTTGCTTCCCGAACCCTGTCGAGTTCAGAAAAAAACTACTCATCAATAGATAGAGAAGCATTAGCAATACATTTTGGAGTAAAAAAATTTTCACAATATTTATTAGGTCGAAAATTTCTATTATGTACGGATCATAAGCATCTTGTTGCTGTTTTTGGTCACAAGAAGGGCATTCCGAGTATGGCAGCAGGACGGTTACAACGATGGGCCATATTCTTATCGAATTTCGATTATGACATAAATTACATTGCAGGGAAGGATAATGTTTGCGCTGATGCGCTCTCTCGGTTATTTGGAAAAAGCGAGGCAGATACTAGTAATGAATATTCGTATCTAAATTTTATCAGAAATGAATTTAGTCGCCCTATAAGAGCCAAAGATTTAGCAGAGGAGTCAGAGAAAGATCCGATGTTAAAGCTAGTTATAAAGTATGTCAGGGAAGGATGGCCAGATATTAAAAAATCGGAAGGAGATCTCAAAAGTTATTATGAAAAGCGAGATAGCCTAACGCTGGAAGAAAATGTTTTAATGTGGGGCCATAGAGCAGTTATTCCTGAAAAATTTAAAAACACTTTATTAAATGAGATTCATCAAACTCATATGGGAGTAGTTAAGTTGAAATCGATTGCCAGATCCTATTTTTGGTGGCCACATATTGACAAAATAATAGAGGATCTAATAAAAAATTGTCATGTTTGTAGATCTTTACAAAGCAATCCTGCTAGAATAGAACCAAAACCGTGGTCCAAATCAAGTCGTCCATTTGATCGTGTTCATATAGACTATTGTGGTCCAATTAAGAATTTTCATTTTTTGGTACTTGTAGACACGTTTACTAAATTAATAGAAATATGTAAAGCAAAAGATACAAGTTCTTCTAAAACAATATCTGCTCTAAGAGGGATATTCTCTCGACTAGGATTCCCGTCAGCGATTGTCGCAGATAATGCAACTTGTGTTACTTCAAATGAATTTCTGTCATTTTGTAAAGAAAATGGAATCAAACTTATTACCTCTCCACCTTATCATCCTGCCTCGCATGGTCCAGGTGAGAATGCTGTTAGGATATTTAAGAAAACCTTGTTTAAACAGTTGGCTGATGCTAATAATAAACAAATGGATATTTCAGAATTAATTCAGACTCAATTATATGTTTATCGAAATACCCCTCAAACTATAACATCTCAAACACCATTTGAACTTGTTTTTAATCGGGAATCTAATATTAGATGGAACTTTTTACTGCCAAAGAATAATATTTTTGTTGAAGTCACTAAGCAAAATTTGCCTGTTAATTCTAAAAATCTAAATATTGGAAACAGTATATCCACTAAAGATTTTCGAACGCTTAAATGGATTCCTGCAAAAATAAAAAAAATGATTGGATCAAATGTATTTATAGTTCAAACCTGGGATAATAAACTGTGGAAAAGACATGTAGATCACATAACTTTGACAAAACAAACTTTAAATAAGAAACCAAATGGTAATCTAATTGATAAAATAAAAAGTAATGTAAAGCCCATGTCGATCACAGATATACTTTCACAAAAAATAAAACGGGTTGATTCTAGAGTGGTGCCATTTTGTGACCTAGGCGATGGGAGGACTGTTGGAGAAAATAAAGAAATCGTTGATCAGCTGGAAGATACAGTAGAATCTTTGGATTGTGACGCATCAATTCAAAATGTTGAGAATAATACCACTGTCGGCAATCGTCCAAAACGCATCATAAAAAAAACTATTAAATTAAATTTATAAAAGTAATTTATTTGTATTAAGTAGATATTTTTAGTTAGGTTTAAATTTTAAGGTTGACGAAGGCACTCTAATGTGGATTTAAATATATATTTTGTTGGTAAATGGAAATATTATAAAATATTTCACACGAGAATCAAATAAGGAAATGTATAAGTATATAGAGCTTATGTATACTTAGTACATTCATGATAGTCAAAGACTGGTAAGGGTATATGATATGTACGCGCATTATAGTGCATTCGTTTATTATACAGTCACTGTAATGTAAATAGATTAATACTGTTATACTATTATATGTCAATAGAATGGCAACATCAAAATTATTACGAATAAAGCTGTCCATCCGCAAACACCTTATAAATACATATTAGTGAGTATAGAATTGATAAATCAATTGAGACATCATCGCCTAAATCTGACGTTAGATCATATAGATAACTGATTCACCTGCAAAGTCATCTGATATCATCTTACTTACGGGGATTTTAACTAAATCTCCAATCTACATAGTAAACTAAATAGAAATCTTGATCTGATCTTCACCAATGCTAATAGTCTATTCAGCACCTTTCGTTGTAAATGATGTGCAATACAAATATATAGAAAAATTATTGAAAATTGAACATCCGGATGATAAACATCTTAATCATCAGTTATATTATAAATTTAAAAAAGGAAACCCAGCTAACTTTCGTCTTGAGGACATCGATTGAGCAAGCGAATTTAGCAATGGCAACACTAACATAAATGTAGATACATTTTACAACATTTTGTTTGACGCCATGCAAGTTTCAACGATTTCAACAGAAGACATAAATTGTGATTTGTGGATACGACCCTAATGGCATATCTGCTTCGGTATTAAAAGATAATCGTGCTTTAGAATTACCACGCTGCTGATATTCAATCAATCTCTACAATTGGGAGAATTTTCGCAGATATGGAAAACCATCCATCTATTACCAGAATGTAAACAAAATGTCCTATAACATACCTTATTTTCACCAAAACATCATTTTACAGGGAACATCTTAGTTCGGAATTCTTCCCAAGTCAATATGTGGTTTACAGATGTGATCGACCAATCAAATCAAGCTGCAAAATATTGGGTGGTGGTGTCCTTATAGCTATCACATGCAACAATATCGAGTGAATTAATTGAACTACCAAATTCCACAATTGAGCATCTCTGTGTTAAACTGGCAATAAATGGGAGATCAATGTACGTCTATGTTACGTACGTAAATTCCACCTGATTCACCTGCCATTTGAATTTTAATTTACACTGGCAGTATACCATCAAAGAAATCGAAAGTCATAAGCAAGCTTATATGTAGTGTATACCGATTTCAGTTGAGCTTTCCACTCTATCAATCATTGCAAAGCACTGGAAAGCTTATACAACTTCGAATTCTCACACAACTTTTTCTTATTGTTTAAATCATACTTGACCGACCTGATTGGACTGGCGATATAAGATGTTACGCTGCGGTGTTTCAGTTTTACGAAAGATGTACTCCAACATGAGATTAAAGAGTATCGGGGACAGAGCATCTCCCTGCCGAACACCCGAGTTAACTACAAAACTTGTCGATAGCCTGTTCTCAACTTTAACACAGCATTGGGACTGCGTCACTGTCATCCTACATAGTCGTACCAGTTTTGTTGGCATTCCTAGGTATTCCAGGGCAGACCATAAACTCTCTCGATTGATCGAGTCATAGGCCTGCCGGAAATCCAGGAACACCTGATGTACGGGGATGGAAATCTCATAATATTTAGATAGAATCATCCGCAGCGAAAAGACCTGATCGGTGACTGATCGATTCGGACGAAATCCTCCTTGATAGTCCCCAACCAAGCCCTCTGCTAGTGGAGTGATTATATCCAATACAATGTACGACAGTAACTTGTACGCTGTGCAAAGGAGAGCTATACCGCGATAATTCTCACACTTCAAGCGGTCTCCCTTCTTGAAGATGGGGCATATCGCGGCCACTTTCCATTCGTCAGGCATAACTTCGGTTCGCCATACTAATCGAATAAGGTCGAAAAGACAGTTCAACAAAGTATCCCCTACGAATATCAAGAGCTCCGAATTAATGCAGTCCACTCCAGGTGCACGGTTTCGTTTCAATCTCTGCATGGCTTTAGTGAATTCCTCACGGGATGGCTCCTCAGTGCAAATCTCCGCAGTCTGTATTAGAGGTGGCTCAACAACAGTCTGTGACGCATGATGGACATCAAGCAGGTCAGTAAAGTGTCCACTCCATGCGTCAAGTACTGCGTCGATGTTGACACAGAGGTTTCCATCCCGGTCCCGAATGGCGGTTGACGTAGGCCTGAAAGTATGGTGCAGTCCATTAATTCCTTTAAAGAAATTACGCGAACTGCGCGTTTAAAATGTTACTATAGCAAAAAAAAATGATGCGTAAGATCACAAGTTAGGGGTGGTATTCCGGCTTTGCAAAATTAAAATTGAAGATTTTATTTGGTGTATCTTCCGATCTTGGAAGGCCGTAATTACGTCGGTTTTAAGTAAAAGTTGGTAGAATATATGGCCTGAATTGGATAACGCAGAGGTGGAAAACAATATGTCGCTATTTTAATTGGATGAAAAACCGTCCATTCCGGATAATGTTGAAATTGTGAGCAACGTGCGCGTCCTTAATAGAATATTTGGAAAGTAAATGTTTTATTCATGATTCTGAAATAACTCAAAATCATAACGTGAAAAAGCCATTAAAAAACTGGAAACACTTGAAAGCAGACCACTCTGGAATGTTTTACAAAATAACAAAAAATATTACATTTCCCGATACGGAATTACCTGAATTTTAGTTTGTGTACATAATATGTATTTTAATTTTATGTAAATGAATTAAATATGCAACAAATAAAGCATTATTGAATGAATCCCTCGACATGTGAAAGTAAAAACCTCAAACATTGAATTAAAAATCCGCGAGGCTCTCAAGATTGGTTCCGAAAGACCGTAGTTTGTTTATAAAAATTCGATTGTTAAAAATGTATCGCGTTGACGCATACGACATTCGGATACATACAACTTAAGGCGTGCGAGAAGGTCGATACACTCGATACGAAAAATTAAAAAATCACAAATATTCTTATCGTTGCAGTTTTAATAAATTACAGCGAGGTGGCAGAATATAGTCAGTTATCCGTAAAAACGGTGGACATCGGAGTGCATACAAAACAAATGGATTTTGAACACTCTTAATTCGCTTGGAGGGACTGTGATATGATGGAGACCGTACCATCGATGCGTATTCTAAAGTAGACCGAACAAAGGAGACTTACAATGCCGTTAAACTAATTGGGTCACAGAAATCCTTACAACTCCGCTTAATGAAGAATAACATAATGTATGCCTTTTGGTCTTTGTATATAATAATGTTAATGATGTCTGGTAGAGTCGAACGTAACATTATACCTATAGATCGGGCATGAATTCGCTTCGTTGTATAGACGGTATTGACTATTGACCTATTTTAGGTGAGCGGATGCGATAGAATAAAAGAATCAGTCACTATTGCTTACATTCATAAAGACACTTGCTTACATTCATACTCCATCTGTTGTTAATTGACCAGCTACAAAACCTATTTAAGTCACTAACTGAAAGCAGTCCTCAATATCGTTGATAAACAATGTAAATAACAATGGACCAATATGACTGCCGGATGATGCGCGAAAAAACTGGGAAAAAATCAAAAGACCTAACGAATTGCCAGAGGTCGGAAAGGTAGGAATGCATCCAATCAACTGAAATGAACTGACAGTTTAAATTCTCCAATTTGGTGATAGGATTGAGTGATTGATATTATCAAAAGCCTTAACAAATTCTGTTTAAGCAATGTCGTGTTGTTCTCTAGAGTTTAAACTGTTAAATAAATTATCACAAAACGAATCCAGATTGGTAAGTGTTGACCGACCGGGACAAAAACCATGCTGGGTTTAAATTGTTAAATAAATTGTTTAGTATGAAAGAGCAGGGCTCTGTGAACCATGGATTCAAAGAGCTTGGGTATTACACACATCGTTTATGCTAATCGCCTTGAAAATTGGGTGATTACAGGAAATTTTCCAAGGCTCAGGAAAAAAACCTCTGCGAAGGCTTTCATTAAATATAAAGGTAATCGAATGGGCCAAATTCTCCGCACAATTCCTGACTAGAATTGATGAAATACCGTCGTGACCAGCACTTTTATCACCATCAAGTCGTTATAGCATGCAATCTCGAAATTCTTGCTCTGTAAATTTATAGTGATTGAAATCAATGTAGCCGCGAGATCTTCGAGACTTGACACCGGGCATCGCTGATGGATCGTACACTGATGCAAAAAATCTTGCAACGAATTTACATATTTCAGAAAATAGATTAGAAATAATTTCAGTTAACGGTGGAGCTCTACTTTTTCCTTTCTATTCATAAAATTCCAGAACTCTTAGGACTCCATATCAGTTCCTACTCGATTCACACTATATATTGGTTGGACAAAAACCAGTTCAAACTTATAAATATGAAACATCGAGAATTTAAAATAAATAAAAAACAATTTAAAATAAAAAATAAAATTAATAAATAAAAAAACGATTTAAACAATCTAAAACGCTTAAATTTTAAAAATTTTGGATTCACAATCGTACTTGACAAAATTTAGAATATTGATATTTTATATTAAAATTTAAGTTTTTAGGATTAAACCTAGAATTTAAAATTTTTTAGAATAAAAAATCTTCTTTCTAATGTTTATGTATCAATAGATAATTTTAATTCTACAATTTTAATTTGAGAATTTGGAACGGAAAATAACTTTAAATTTTAAAGGAGATTAAGAATTGTAATTATAATAAAATTTAGAACTATGAACCCTCAATCTTTTAAAATATTGAATTTCGATTTTGGTTTCTGGAATATTTAATTTAATTATTTGTATTATTTTTTAAATTTCGAAACTATAATTACTGAAAGGCAACATACTAGATTTTTGTAGTCTGTAGACTTTTTTAGAAATTAAATTGTTGTCATTTTTTTAGGAATTTAAAATCATAAGAATTTAATTTCGGTTTAGAATGTTTTTAAACCGAGTGTTTTAATTCCAAATTATTTAAAAAAAAAATTGCGGACAAGGTTTCTTTTTAAACTTCTTTTCATTCATCAATAATTAAGGGAATTAAATAAAACCAAATACATAATTAAATGTTTTATTAATTAATGTGTATATATATTTATATATTATTGCAATTGATTTGTTTAATGATTTATAATTGAATTTTGAATTAATTTAATATTTTATTATTGATTTGTTGCATTAAATAAAGTTTTTCTATTATATAGAATATAATATGTATATCTAATTGATTTATTTGTTCATTAAAATTTTACTAAAAATCATCAAAGATCTTCAACCTCATATTTTTATGTTTTTTAAAACAATTTTTTATGTATTTTATTTATGTCCAATATGTATATATATATACCTATTTAATAATTAAAAATTGAGTATTCTATATATGTATGTATGTATATAATGTAATATGTAATAAATATATATAATCGTTTTTATGTATGTATATAGTGGGGGGGAGGGCAGTTCATATACGAGAGCATTTTCCATATTGGTCGTATATATGGCGAAATATTATGAATATAAATATATTACGATAAGAGATAAGTAATACTTTAGATTACATCAAGAATAAAATACAAAAAAAAAAATTTTGCCTAGATTTTCAATAGTTTTATGTTATAATATTATGTATGCGCGGTGTTTCTAAATTGGTCTGAGACCTAAAAAAATAAACGAAAAACAGAACAAAAAACGACAAATCGACTAACTACGGTTCGTGCTGATTAACAAATAATTCTAGAGATTTTGGTATTTGATTCCGATACGGTATACGATATTTAACAATCACGGTCGATGCCAAACACTTGAGTGTTATATAATTCATTAGTGGGATGGTATTTGATGTATTCTTCGCTATTTGATTGTAGGGCCGGTCATCGGCTTTATTTGGTTGATCTAGATGGGCGCCATGTTCCAATAGCTCGTAGACTAACTGTAAATAATTAATTTTGTAAAATTATCTATATCAGTGTAGTGTGCCCCCTCTCCTACAATCAGACTTACATTTCCTTGATAATTGTATGGTGCCGAAGCGATATGGAGCGGTGTTGATTTCGATTCATTCCGTGCGTTAATATCAGCACCACATTGCAGCAACAACTTAACCACATCCAAATTAGGAAAGACAATCTAAAAAATTGAAAAGCCCAGTTGAGATTGACGCGATAAACCAAATAGTCAATTGATTATATTATTTACCCTTAGATTATTATCGTCTGTAAAGTATCCACTCTTGATGACATTCAATCGGCTCACGGACAAATGCAGTAACGTATCATTCGTGTACGAGCTTCGTATATTCAGTTGAATCAGTTTATGAACAGCATTATAAACCAAATCCTTTTCACTATCAGTCTTTGAAATTGAAACTAGTAAATAAATTAGATGCGTAATGCACTTGAGGACCCGATCGAAATTCTCCTGTTGCTTTCGATGAATCGGACGGACGGTTAGTAAACGACGATTTTCTTCTATATTATCGGTTAGCATCCAGAATACGCTGTACACGTCGCCGAATCGTGGAATTTCATTATCGAACATCTCGTTTGGCATCATATTGATATATTTGTCTTGTAAATCGAGCATGAGACGAACGATGGCCTGTGCCGTGAAACACGTGTCTGAATACAAAATTGTGTGCTTTCCAATTCGGGCCCGTAGTGCCAGACGCCATAAATCGAGACACCGTTGGAACCGCAGAGAATCAACGTACGAGGCGCCACGAAACATTAAACGAAATAATCGATCCTTGTGGTTGATACCGAGAACACGTTCGCATATCAACAGACTTTGGATTCGCATCGCGTCCACATCAGTTGCGATATTGTTCAGCTCATTTACCGTGGTGAATTCGACCTCGTTATTATAAGCTTCGCGGACCGGAATTGTGGGTCGTTTTTCTATATATTGATCATCACGAGCGCGGATATGTTGTGCTGATCTCCAATGGAATATAGCTAACCGTGTCTCGTTATGTTCATCGAGAAATGTGGAACCGATCAGTTCATGTGCGTCCGCCAATCGTTCATCTGTATAAATAACGTTGGCTTTTAAGTAGTCGAATATTTGATGGGCCCCTTTTAAGCAGGCCGTTTGTAGAGCATCATCACCATATCGACTTTTGGCGAACGGGTCGGCTCCATATTTAAGTAGAAGTTTGGTGGTTTCTAGACGATGTTCTTGGATTGCATAGTGTAGCGCAGTTTTATCTTGAATATCTTTGGCGTTCACATCTGCCCCCTTCGCAATAAGGTACATACAGAGGTGGACGGATTGGACTGAATTTATTAGACAAGTCCCTCCATTGAAATTGGCCTTTTTAATATCAGCCCCGTTCTCTACCAAATACTTAACGATATCGATGTGTGTCATGAAGCAAGCGCTTCGCACTGGCGTGGACCCAGTGTCTGAGAGAGCATTAATTTTAGAACCAAGGCGTAACAACACTTTAACAACGGCTATTTTTCCGGATACAGCTGCACACCATAAGGGAGTAACACAGTGCACAGTCCGATCGTCCGGAACTTCATATATACCGATTTGTTCAATATTAGCACCACATTCGTTCACTAGATACTCGGCGATTAGTGGATTGCCCCGTTTGCATGCAATGAAAAGTGCCGCGGCCCCATCTCGAGTTCTTTTACAGATGTCCGATCGCACTTCTAGTGGAAAGCTGAAATTATGATTTGGTGTTAATATACAGTGAATCCAAAATGTATAGCTACTTTTACCTTTGGAGCCGTTCACGCAAATTTAAAGTAAGCCTATTCTCGGCTGAGCACGTCTTACACTCCTGTACCAAAGTATTATATGTATCCTCGATATCATTCTGCTGGATATTCGTCATTGGATAACGTGTCGATAATATTGAATTATACATTTTCACTAATTTTCTCATAAAAATCACACGAAATGAAATATTCTCACGGAAATTTCGTTACTCCACAGTACCCCCAAAATCACTTCACCATGAACTTCTCGTACCTGGATCTAAACTTATTTAGCGTATCAAAATTTAACGATTACATATTGTAGCTTGATGAATTCGAACACAGAAAAAACATAAAATTTTCTTAAAACACAAAAAATCAGGGACGAAAACAGTGAAAACAAAGCGCGATAAATTTTTTTATTATTTGGTTTTCACAACACAACACAACCGAGCGAGCAAAGGAGAAATGTCAAAATAAAAATGCAAATTGTGGCACCACAACTTTCGAATTTTGATTAATGTCGACAAGTTTAATAGTAACAATATCGAGTTCGCCTAAATGTTGAGTCCGGCAATATAATTTGAGTTATACAATGAAGAAATTCGGAGAAGCTTGTTAGGTCTTTAGAGAGTTAGCTTCTCACTGTTTAGAAATATGTTTAAAAGACTTTTTTAAATTTCAAAATAAATCACTTTTATTTGATATCAATTTAATTTTGAAACACATGTGTTATTGTGTATGTGTGTCTGGAACTGCGGGAGTCTATGTTCAAAATTTAATTTTAAAAAATAGTTTAGAAGGAAAATAATAAAACCGACATTTATATTAAAAATACAGAAAATTCAATTGACTAGCGGCTTTTCTAGTTAAGAAAATGATTTCGTAAATATTTTAACATCCCAAAGGTTCGGAACCTTTTAACACCAATTACTGTCGATAGATCACTATCGCATATGGCATACTGTTTGTTCTTGGGGTCGAATAGATTTCTTTCTTTTATGATTTGCCACACTTTTTTGACCACCTCATGCCGAGCCATGGATTCGGAGCCCATCAGTTTTGCTAATTCTGGTGATAATGTGTATGCACGTGTGAAACCGTTACCTTTACCTTTGGCTGCTGGTTTCTTGGCCGCCGGTGCCGCTTTCTTACTCTTCTTTCCGTTTCCATCAGAATCGGACTCCGAATCATTCTTCGCTTTCTTTTTCTCTACTTTAGCTTTTTTGGCAGATTTATTATAATCTTCGTCCGCACGATCATCATCCGACTCGGACTCGCTTTCGTTCGATGAGTCACGAGATTTCTTTGCCCGTTTACTAGTTGACGATGGTCTTTTTACAGCTTTTTTCTTTGTGTCCACCTCTTCGGATTTTTCATCGTCCTCGCCGTCATCATCATCTTTTTTATCTTTCTTGTCATCATCTGAACTTGATTCGTCGTCAGAATGGTCACTCTTTACATTTGAATTCACATATTCCATGATCATGTCGTTAATTTCAGTGCGGAAGGTGATCAACTCGAGCTTAAATTTGCTCTCCAGTATCTGCCGCACTTTTTTCGCAGAAATTTCGCTGAGATTTGCATCTGCTAAAATAGCTGGAAAGTAATCGGAGAATAAATGTTAGATTACAAGCACACAATAAAATATCGATTTTCTGCAAATAAGTTAGGATTATGTGTCGCATTAAGACGCCTCACGGCACGAAGGCCGCCATTACAGAATATAGTCGGCGGCGTGTTCAAGACTATATTGGTTACACATTTTTTAAAATATTTAACAAAATCATAGACAGACTTTAACTATATTATGTAACGATATAAATAAATTGATTAATATTTACCATTTATCTCTTTTCTTAAATGACTTTTAGTAATTGCTTGCATTTTTCGTCTCGATGTAAATAAATTTTTGACACTTTTTTGTTGATTTATTAAACAAACGAATCAAAAATTGTACTAGAACAAATATCGTACTAGAGTAGTTTTGTATTTCAATTTTACACGTGCTAATCGTGCTCAACACTAGATGTCACATGATATTGAATTGTTGTTTATCTATTGAGCAAATAAATTTGAGCACAGTTTTATCAAATAAAGTTTTGAGTTCGTTGTTGCATTTTTATGTTGAGATGAGAATTGTATGTAAAATTAAATTATGTATTTATTTATCGTATTAATGATAAATTAAATTAAATTATATTTCACATTTATAAATATGTAAATAGGTATGTACCATGAAAAAATTAAATATATGTATTTAAAAATGTAAATTAATTTCAGCGAACCACATATCACAAATGATTACATTACTTGGTTTTCACTCTCGATTACATCGTTTACTGTAAGTCTGTAACGAATTGAAATTTCCATCCTTACATGTATTTAATGATAATTTCAACTACAAAAACAATAAAATGGGATAAAAGCAAGTGTTCGTAAGGTTTCATTTAACGAATGAGTTATGTTCGCGGAAACGGCATTACGAAAGGTGATTGTGAAAGTGCGGTTATTTGTGCGACCGTAACCTATGACGCCAATCGTATATTAATGATAACCCCGAAACTGAAGAATATATAGCATTATAGTTCAGACTATTGCGAAATGAGCATAAGTTTCCCCTTATGCCGAAAGGAGGTATAAATATATGAAACTGATCGTCAAGCAATACTGTAACCGGCTAGACTTAATAAAGCAATATTTGTGTGGACTCCAAAACTTTAAGGTTTAATGGCTAAATCATTCATCAGACCATATCGTGTGTCATATAATAGTTTTACATAACACATGCGTATATAAATGTCAATGAAAGCTGAAAATTCTTATAGTTTTCCGCATGAATTACGAATGCATTACAGTCAAAGATGCATAAAAGCTATATGAGGTAATTCACCGGAAGAATTTCGAAAATCGAATATTTATAATAAATATATAAGCTTTGTTATATATGGGAATATAATTATAACGTATAAGACAGCGTTGTACCTGGCTTGTTAAATCGTATAGCATAAAAAATTGAACAAAATGAGATGGGGGTCCAGATTTATTTTTGAATGTAGCTATATGGCAAAATAAGTATCCGATTAATCACGTTTACATACTTATGCTAATTAACTTACGCATTTTCATTAAATTGATGAGAAATTTGATGAAAAATATACGTTGCTATACAGATATAATTTGTATACCCGTTTCTCAATTAAATTTGTATATAACCGGCATACGAACAATTATGAGAAATAACAATTTCTTAGATTGTAACCGTTACGTTAAAGATGATTCTGTATATAAATATTAATTATTAATTATACAAAAATTTTAAAATTCATTAAAAATAATTTCAAAAAATGTAAATTAGTAATACAATTTTTAATCTAATGCAGAAAATAGCAGAAAAGAAAAATAGTCAAACGACGCACAACTCACATTGCACTTGATCTTATCATACATATACCTATATATGTATATATATACTACACAATTTCTAGCGTATGTGAATTATATGTACATTTATACATATATATAGCCTTGTCAATGTATTTAATAATGATTTTATATTTATGTGCATTTATATATACAAAATACAGTCTTTTTATATATTTCTTATACTTTCAATTTACTCGGCCAAGTTTTTTTTTCATTTTATATATATAATTTATAGCAGCATGTAAATATATATGTAGAACATAGAATTCTAACATACATATACAAAGAGAACATAAAAAAACGATTATATAAGAGAGTTTTTGAACTACAATCATGAAAAATAAAAAAAGCAAGTTTTCCCCCCCATCTTAAACTTTTTTTTTATTTTTTTGTAAATCCAATTCATTCAATATAAGCTCTACATTAAACAGCATACATGTATGTATATATGTACATAATAAATATAAAAATGAAGATTTCTTTCCAATTTTCATTGATTCTTAACCATTTTTGTTTTTAAATAAATATATGCACTGAAAATTTCAATATACTATATACATAAAAACCAACTATTGAAAAATTTATGGTTAATTAATGTTCTAATTAATTTGAAAAGCCTATATATTTGTATAGTATAAATCTATATCTATGCAAGGCGGACGAAATGCGTATATATATACTGTGAGTTCAAACGATTTTAATTCACTACAGATCTTTCGGCATATTAAGTCACAATTAGAAAAATAATTTGTATACGAATATATTTTTTAAGTTCATTATAATAGTTTTTTAATGTTATTATAAAATAAAATAAAAATCTGCCATAAGATTTTCCTACATACATATCGTGAACATACTCCTATATATATGTATATATAAAGCCATGCATGGTTTATGGTAGAAAAGTTTGTTTTTAAAGCATACATTCTTTTGATCTTTTCATTCATCTTTTGATGCGTTTTTTAAAAACTTTTTTATTATTATTATTTTATATTTTATATTTTTAAAAAACCACGCATTTTTTATAATGAAAAATAAAACTAAAAAAACTGTATATGTACGTATATTATAGGAATAAAAAAAGTGTATAAAGCAGCGTATTTATAAAATTTTATGAAATATGTATGTACCATGTGATTAGAATATTATATAGGTAGGTAAAAAAAAAAATCAGCATACCTATGTTTGATTATGAAAATAGGTTTCTGATAATTAAAAAAAAAAAAATGATTTTTTTTGTAATATGATGAACGAGTATTTTCATAAATGGAATATGTAATATACATAATATATGTTTTATATACGAGGCTTAAATATGTTTTTTTTATTAATAAAAAAAAATCGCAAAATAAAGCTTAAATTTTACAAATGATAACACTTCATCGACTAAATCAGTCGTGAATTACAGTGCACAATGTGAAAACTACCTTCCAAAAATTATAGATGTAATAATACTAAATTCAATTGGATAACGGAGCACTAACTATAAATAGTTATATATTATACATTTTGTTAATTTAGTTCATTATATGCTTAAAGCCATTTTTTTTAAATTATTGACTATATATTGAACAACTTTCTGATTTTAAGCGCCGTCAAAATATTTGATAGAATCAATTGAAGTTTTACATAAAATAAAATATTTATTCATATACCAATCTTTGAACTTCTTTCTTATACAACAATATATAATAGATATATATGTTTTGCTAGTTAACAAAATTTAATCTAATGTTCGATAAATGGCAGCTTATTTAATGATTTATTTTATTGATTTTGCGGCAACACCATTAGTTCCAACTTCGTTGGCTCCCTGAGATGATTTGAACAATTCAAAAACTAACTAACTAAACGAGGTAGTTTATATGCATTAAATCTTTTAAAAGCTCAGATGGTTTTAATACAATCAACGTATACGCCTATTATGAGATAGTAGACACAAACCGTAGATATTAGTTTTAAACGTACTATATGTAAATAATTATAGCGGCGCTACATTAGTGTGTTATACAACACCTACTGTTCCCATCTGAGCCTATTAGAATCGTGTAAAAATTGCAACTCTCAAATGTGTGTCTCTTTGTTTGTCACACTTTCTTCAAAAGAGCTGACCACACTGTCGTCTTTAACTATTGAATTTTAATGATTTAACGAGTATTAAAAGATTTCTTAAATTTTAAATCGAGTAAAATTTGGTTCCAAAATTTAAAAAAAAAAGTTGAAATTTAGATTTTTGGTATGTGTAACATTAAGTCAACACCGTGGCACAAAGTTAAATACAATTCAATCTAAGGCATGCAATTAATATATATATATACATATATAGTCGAATGTGCTATTGCAAATCACTCAGCTGCTAAACTATATCTCGCTCCAGTTTTGTTGTCTAAGCTAATAGGGGATCGAATCAATGCAAGTGACATTTCATAAAATATCACTCTGATCAGCCAATACAATTGTTCTGAATTACTTCATAAGCAACAAATGGTCCAAAATTGTGCACATATATTCAGGAGAGGCGACGATGTTTATCGTAAAATTATGATTTGGAAAAACCAACAATGCTTTATGTTGGGCTTCTCTCAACGAAAGAAAGAGACAAGTCCCTGATCTCGGCTCCCATTCCTTAATTAATCTGGTATAACCATCAACATTAAAATTAACAAATTTCATCATTATGCAGAATATCATGAAAAACATCATGTTGCCAGGAACTACTCCTCTTAAAACCAATAGAACTTCTGGCAGTTTACTTAATAAAAAACTTGATAATCAACATCTTTACCTTAAACATTGAATGCGTTTGTGACGGGTGTGACGTTTTTGACAAATCGTCAAAATCAACAAAACTCGTATGAATAATTGTTAAATTCACAAATAAATGTATAAAGATTATTGAAACAGTGGGCAAACACAATGTTATATTTTACAAGTAAATAATATTTATTTACTTAAAGATTGACGTGCTCACATAGATGTTCTGAAGAAGTGGCCTATACCATTAGCTTAAGGGGTGTAGCTACACAAATTAACAAAAAAAAATGCTTTACACAAAATAGTGGAGGATTAAACCAACATGGAATTATTATTATAAAAATTGTTATTTCTGTTAATCATTAAAAATGAAATTAAAATACAACCGATAAATTTATTAATTTAAATTTTATCTTCACGCCAACAAAAAGTACCCGAAACTAGATTTTAACCGTGTAAGCAATGACTGTGCCATATAATACAAAATGGGGATAAACCATGCTTTCTAAATCTGTCTGTATTTTTCTATCTGTATTTCTATCACTGTATTAAAGATTGACCAGCTCACAGAGATATATCAGGGAAGTACCCATAAAATTAGTTGGTCTAAAGGATACTTTTTCAAGTGACGGCAGTAGAATGTTCATGCGACGGGTCAAAAGCTATTCTTATTGACCAGAAGCAAAAATTCCATAATACTTGAAATTTAGTGGTTCACTGTATTGAAGATAGACCAGCTCACAGAGATGTTCCCGGGAAGTGGCCTACAACTTTAGTTGCTAATTACTTAGTAATATTCTTTCAAATGAATATAATAGGTTGTCATGCGATGGGGTGAAAGCTTTACGATTCACTGGTACTATTCTGGCTTTCCCGGGGAATTGGGAATTGGAAATTTTTGAGGTGTTTATAGCAGTTTGGAATTATTTTTCCCAAAAGTGTTTTCTGGCAATTGGGATTTTTTTTTGTTTTGGGGAAAAATAATTCCATTTTGTAGCAGTTTTGGCGTTTATTTTTCCCTGCCTAATTTATAGAGAATTGAAGAATTATTAATAATTTACGCTTAATGTCAGTACATATTTAAGTTAAAAAAATTAAATTAGTTTAAAATTATTAAAATTTATAATAATGGCAAATACAAACAGAGTTAATCACGAGGCAAATAAGATTCGTTTCGTTTTGGTTTTTAAGTTTAAAAAACTTAGTCGCCGAAAATTAAAAATTTGTATGAAAAAACGAAACGAATATTATGTACTCCGGGCTTACATGTTAATTAATTAATATTTGTATATTATAAAAACTGAGTTAAAATTTGTTTAATTTTAGGGTAAAAAGGGGCTTGGTGACAACCTAGGAGCAAAAAGAAATTATTGTTACCATCATGGAAGATAATTTGGATTTGGCTAATGATAGGTGATTTGATTACAATAATATAGCTTTTGTGCCTCATATATTAATTATCAAAGCATATTTACTTTGTTATCCACAAGTTTCACGGAATAGATGGGAGAAAAACAAACAAAGAATAGTGGCAAAAAATTGAATGCAATTGGGGAAGCATTTAAAAATGCTAATAAGTGGAAGAGAGCGTGGACGGACATGAAGTATTCTTAACTAGTATTTTTTTATCAATTAATTTAGGAAAATACGCTCGGACTTCATGGAGTGAATCAAAGAGTTTGACAAACGAACGGGTTTAGGATTAGAGTCGAGCTCCAGAAGGCCGGCGGAATTAAATGCCATGGGCCAGAGAATATTAAATATAATTTCTTCAGTATCATGTCATCATTTACCGATAACGCAAATAAATATATGTAACACCTACCCAAGTAATATAAAAATTTTAATATAATTTTTCTCGAAGTATTGTTTTTTTATATATTTCAGTTCAATAATGAATCCACGGAATCTCTACATCGTTATTGAAGTCAGCAAACAGTCCCATCTTAACTCATCTAGAAAACTCGGACACCACAAATATGAATGACACCGTGACGACAACAAGTACGAAACGCGTTAGAGGTTCATTTACTCACACTTAAATGGTAGAAGTCATTCATATTAAAGCATTTTCTTTTCCTATTGTAATAGGTCCAGCTTATACACGGGACAATTTAATAAAAGAAGCGAATTGAATAGAAAAAAATAAGGCTACCTTAAAAGGATAGCAGAAACACAGGAATGACGTGCTACAGCTGCTGAAAAAAGAAACGAAATTTTAGAAAAAATGTGCTTACTAAAAACTTAAGTTTGCAATTATTAATTTATTTAATTTAATTAGAAAAATAATTTTGAATAATTGATGTTCTCACTGCAGGACCCGCTACCAACAATCGCTCATCTATTAAATTTTTGAATGTCTCCATTGGTTACTGTTTCCACATCTGCTTCTTCACCTTGAGATAGATCATGATCATCCGCAAAATTTTTCCTTATTATACGAAGGTTGCAACGACTTCCTTTCACATTATCATTAATGTGCTCCATTATGCGTCCTGCCATTATGTGATTATATTTTCCACAAATTCACAAATACTCACAATCAACAATTTAATTTTGTGTAGTACAAAAAAAACTTATATGTATAGTCTGATTAATATAATATTATTATGTATTGACATTTATTAACAAATGTAATAAAATCTATTTTTTTTTTTTTTTTTTTTTTAAAAAAGGACTTGGCATAGACACTTTTACGGTCCATAGCCTTACCTTACATTCACACAACATTCATTCAATCCATTCATTCATCCCATTCACACAATTACAGTATACCCACCTGCGCATTGAATAGCTCCATGTCACCCTGTACAGTGACATGGAAGATGGATCGGCCCATGAGTTCTACATTCCAACAGAGGGTCATAGATGTTTTCAATTTAATCACCGATCGTAATCGGGAGATGAAAAATCCCTTTTGCATCCCCCGCCTCTGTTGGGATTCGAACCGGGAAATTATTCCCAATTTAGTTAGATACGCTTTTGTGAAATATGGAAAATATGGAATAAAAAGCTGGGAATTAGTGTAGTTGGGAATTATCGTAATAGTTTTCCCTAATTCCCAATTCCCCGGGAAAGCCAGAATAGTGCCAGCAGGAGAATGAAAAATTAAAATTTCCATGATACTTGAAATTTACTAGTTCATTGACCAGCTCACAGAGATGTTCCCGGGAAGTGACCTAAAAAAGAGATGTTCCCGGAAAGTTACTTAAAACGTTGGTTGGTCTAACGAGTATTCTATCAATTGAATGTAGTATGATAAAAATAGTTTTGAAATGTTATTCGATCGGTAATGTATCTACGATTTAAATTTATCAAAAATCGATAAAACAATATTTGTAGGTAGCACAAGGTTATGAATGTGAATTTTGTCTTTGTACTTTTATTCATATATTGCTTTTACCGACTGTTCAAAATATGTTGGCACCAATAAATAATAATATAATTCTGAAAGACCTATAGACATATAGGATATATTTTGATACTGCAGATAATAGTTAATTTTTTACCCAACTTTAGAAAGTTCTCTTCTAATTTTTATTTATTTAAGTATAGCCTATCAATTAAGAGTATGTCTATAAAAAAATTAACATTCCCACCAAACATCAAATGAATGATGCCATTAGCAATTCCAAACACAACATCGAATAAAAATATAATTTTTGGTCATAATTGACTGTTAAATTACTAAGAAACATGTAAACGATTAACGAATTACATTATTTTTGCATGGTGAACGGAAGTTATTGCTGTAGATACATGTATAGTTTTGCCTATATAAATGTATCTTTAGAATAAGCGCAGCAACCCTGTAGCGATCAGTATATAAGGTATCAACTATGCCATATACATATATGTATGTATGAAATTTTATATAAAATCTATACGTACATCAATTTCATCACATCGACTAATCAAATTTGATCTTGAAAATAACTGATTAATCAGAATAAAAAACATAAATAACTTGTTTTTGTACATAATATTTAAAATAAAAAAAATCTTTAAAAACCACAGTTGCATGAAAAATGCATATATACGTATATACATATATGCATAATTGCACTATATATATGCACATAATACGATGATATGTAGTGGTGAACAGTTTTTATTGTTATTTTTCATTTTTTTTTTTTAGATGTATGAATATATTAGCTGTACTGTATATACACATATACGCATACAAAACTATATTAAAACTTATAATAATTAAAAATGATCAAAATCTACAGCTGGAGCTCGTCGACTAATTATTATACTCGTAACATGTGAAAGGGGTTGAAATGGGCCACACAACATACGTATAAGTTATTTGTGCATATTGTGTATATAATGTTACCATGAGTTATAAACATCCTGTTTGCTGGTTACTATCACGTTGTTGAAATCCAGTAAAATTCCCCAAACAACCACCCCCGATCTAATATATGTACATATAGTATGTAAATATATATACCCATTTCAATATTATGTATACAATCATAATCACAAAAATTCGTATTTTAAATAAATTTGTAATTCATTGAATATAAAATATGTAGCGCTCGCTCGTATACTATATTGTATACAAAAACAACAACAAAATTATTTTCGCCTCACTCCAAATTATATTGGGGTAGGTTATTTAGAACTCTTGATTTTATTTTATGTATTTTATTTTAACCAACAAAAAGTTTAAATAAAAAATTAAAAGATAATAAAAAAATAAAAATAAACAAAAAAATAAAACTCCAAAGCGATTAAAATAACACAAAAAAAAAAAAAAAAAACGACATGACTTGAGAAATATTATTATTACTTTTAATTTTGTATAAATATTAGTGAGTTCATTGACCATCGAATCGACCATGCCGCCAAATTCACTATACACAATAATATTTTTTGTATTATTATTTTATTTTTTATTTTTTTTATTTTGAGAGAGTTGAACGAGGTCAGTTACATCGCATATTATATTTTATATGTATTAAAAAAAAAAACTGAAATTTCGTTCTTATAAAAATAACAAAACAAAATGTCTAAACGCAATATATAAACGAAAAAAAAAAATACTTGCCATACTCAAAAACAATTATTAAAGCAGAGATGTATTTTGCAATAGACGGACGTGTGCAATATAAAATATGTGTGATGGGATGTACTGTGTGTGTAGCCCAATAATAAGTAATAGCGAAAAAAAGCTTTTAGGATTTTCTATTCTTTAAAAACGTTAGACTGGTATGCATTAGAATAGAGTGATTATCCATTAAAATCAATAAGAAGTACAACCTGGATAAGCAATAAAAAGTGCAACTATTTTTTTTTTTTTAGAGATTTTATAATTTTTTATTCGCAAAAATCTTCGGAAACGGACGGACACATAAAAAAAGAAATACAGAATAACTTTAAAAAAACTGATACTGTGGTCGTTGGCCGTCTTCAAGGCCGACACAAAATATAAGTAATGGAAAGACAAAAAATTAAAAATAGATTTTTAAGTTACTTTAGACATGATACATTCATGAAGCCGGCATAAAAACTGAATATATGTATTATGTATACATACATACATACTAATGTATAAATAGTTATGAGAGAGAGATATTATATATTGTATAATAATTGTTATTTAATTTTTTTTTCTATGCGAAAATAGTTTTGTTAATTTTTTTTTGTTTAAATAAATTTAATTATCGTTATTCCCATTTAAATATACATAAATTTTGTTTCTATCAATGAAATTTTGTATTTAAAAATAACGCAAAAGGAAATACAGCCTATTACAATAATACATTTTATTTTTTTTTCAAAAAAAAATTAAAAAACACGAAGAAGAAGACAATGACGAAGAAATAAATTAAAATGCAAGAAAATATTGAAATTGATTTATTACGAAAAAAATAAAATAATAATAATTTTTGCGAAAATATTTCATGATTTCCTGATCGAACCATTAAATGTGTTAGGATTGCAACACTCTTTATAAAAGTTATTCCGATTTTTTGTTTTTTAATTCTAATTAATTTTATTTTGGATATAATAATGAAATAATTTATTTATTATTTTATATTATGTCTTAAAAATATCAATCTTAGATACGAGCACAGTATGGGTGTTAATATAGCGAAATAAAACAACGCCCTAATTTTTATCTAATGTAAAAATCCAGAGGGAACCGCAAAAAATTGAACATATTGCATCCTTCTTGCGTGTTGCTAAAGGATGTAGATGTCGACTTCATGGAAAGTGTAAAAATCATGGCGATCGACAACTAATGATGATATCAATAAAGAGTTGAACGAGTATAAATGCAACCGAATTGAGGGTGTTGCAAGAAATTCAAATTTTTAAAAGTAGTCAATGGACACCCAAAAAAAAAATGGATGATAGATTCTAAATGTGAGAAAAAATGGAACGTAAAAATATAGAAGTTCTGTAAATGTAAAAATATCAAGTTTGATTTTTATCGTTTATCAGTTTCGACGTAAAATCGATGTGCAATTCTTTTTAAAATTTTTTTTAATTTTATTACTGTCACAAATAATAATTAGTGCTAAAATAATAAGGGGCCTATTTCAACGAATCAGAATAATGCAGTGAGTACATCTGTAATGGGTAAAGTTGAACATAGCCTCCAAAAAAATATAATTACACAAAATGAAAAAAGTGCTTAGACATCAAATTTATCAAATTTAGAGATACCACCTTTCAATATAAATAAAAATACAAGTAAACAAATAAATGGTTCAAAAGCACTGTTGAAGTACCGCACCAAAAACGAAAGTGCATTTCAACGAAGAAGAATTAAATATTCACGCAACCGTAAACAAACTGACCGAAACGATCCAAAGTTTCATGATGAAGAGGGAAAGACAAATGAGCATGATGATGCAATGATATGAGCACACTAATGCAATTTATCGTCAAAAGCCAAAAATGACGCTCCTAAAAATAGCTAATGGTCTTTCATAGCACAAAGCTGAGGTTCAAACCTAATAACAAAAACACACTTTACAAAAAATACCTTTTTTAAATACCAAACATCCAGATGGAAGAGCACACGGCAGCATTGCAGTCTTGTTTAAACGAAGAATTAAGTATTATGAGCTCATCAAATATGATAAAGATCACATCCAAGCACATGGTCTGGAAATTGTGTAATATCGGCTGTTTACTGTCCACCGAAACATGCAATCAAAAAGCAGCAATTTATCGATTATTTTATTTAGCTGGGGATTAAATTTCTCGCAAGGGCGACCACAGTGCTAAACATCTGCAATGGGGTTCGAGGTTAAGAGCACCTAAAGGAAAGCAACTATATGAAGCAATGAACGAAAAAAATCTAGAATATTTATCTTCTGAACAAGTTGGGTCTGGACTGCCCAAATCAGATAGAAATAAAATACCTGATTTAATCAATTTCTATAGAAAATTGCTATAACTTATAATCCGAACCACTCACCAATAATAATCACTCTGAGTACCAGAGCTTTATTTAATTTTTAAATATAAAAACGATATTTAATTAATATTTTTTATAATTGATCAAAAAATGTCTGCCACTCAAAAGTACGATTCATTTGATATATCATATGAGATAATCCAACTTAAAAATGTAAGCCCATCATCCAGCATCTACGGTTCAAGCGATTTTATCCAGAACTTTCTTTCCTCTCTCTAATCTATTTCTACAAAAAAAAATTTCAAATTATTTTTTTGTATGTATATTAAATAATCAGAAAAAAAAATTTGTTACTTGGAATTATATTTCACAAGTATTCGTGGAGTTTTGTAAAATGAATTAGACCATTAAATTTTTTAATTTAGTTTATGTCATGTGATATATCAAATAAAACGTATTTTTCTAAATTACGTCCAATTTTAAGAATTCTAAATAATTTTTAATTGTTAGTTTTGACGGCTCTAATAAATTTCGCATTTGTCAGTGAGTAGTATTGTTTCCTGTACCTCGATTTTGTTGCCTTTTTGAGACTATGAGACTATGAGACTGCCAAATATTTGGTATACGTACACTGTGTAGGCTATTAAATATTGTTGTTGTGTGTTGTCATTTTTTGTATGTGTATTTGTTTTGAGAGTGTACAATAAGCATCAAAAATTATCGAATCGGTATAAATCGGTATAAAAAACAAAAATAATACAAACATTGTTGGTGCTTACACTCCGTTTTCTCCTGCTATTGCGACGGAGAATTGACGTTTATGTCATTAGTATAGTACATAAATTATTATGTTTACTTATTATCCTATTATGATATTTTTGAATCCGAAAGCTTTTGAATTTTTGTCAAAATAAAATATAAACAAATTGAACAGCGCATGCGCACAAATACACACATACTCACTAATATTACTATTTTCCGGTAATTTTTACTCTCCTAGTCCCATAGTCTCAAAAAGGCAACAAAATCGAGGTACTGATATTCCTGAGATATTTGGTGAGCAACGAAAACTTAACCTCCTTGTAGACACGTTTGTGTGATAAAATAGGGCGTTGGATTTGAAATGCTAAAATTATTGTGGGTTATTAATGTTGTTACATCATGCTCGCCCATCCTTGGTTTTATACTGGATAATAAAAATGCGAGTGTATCCCGAAAATCCGGCAAAATTATACATGAGCGCCAATATTTTCAGAAACATAGATAAATTTGCGGAGTCGAAAATAAAATCACTGATTAAACTGTTAATTTGTGATCGTTTATTAATTAAAACGCATTCATGGGTTCACTATGGTACTGGCCTAGCTGAAAGATTTTTTGAATAATAAATAATAACTTTTTCCGTTCCAGTATAATTCCGCTTATATTTCTAATAAGATCTATATGGAATGACACCGTCCACATATACCCATAGGCTATTCGGTGTTATCTCTGAAAGTTATAAATCAAAAGTTCTGAAAAAGTTCTGGAGCATGCATATAGTAACAAAGAATACAGAAAAATTATAGTAAAAATAAAATGTTCAATATTTGATCAACTACAGGGTGTTGAAAAATGATGATAAAAATTCATAGTTTGAGGAGACTCAAAGCCCTTTAAGATTATGTGCCAATTAATTAAAAATATAATTGATTAATTGGATTAAAAGTTAATATATGTAATTATAATTTAATTAATTACCTGAGGTTTTACAATTATCAGTATTCTCGTACATTTTTGTACATGTTTTACACATAGTAAACCACTTAAATACTTTGTCATCCTCAGTTGTCACAGAATTTTGAATATAGGAATATACAGATTAAGAATTTGAGACTTTACTTTAGGAACTATGAGATAAGAAATGGGCAATTCGATACAGTATTTTTCAAGTGAATATAATATTTAAAGAAGTATAGGAGTTTTGGGACGAGTTACTATCTAAACGAGATCCTCTGTATGTATTTGTACATGTAATTTAAGAATTATGATATAAGAATTATTAAATTAGAATTTTGTGAAAATTAAATTTTTGAGATTAATAATTTTAAAACAAAGATGTGAAACAAGAATTTTAAGAATAATAAGTTAGCTATGAGTCTAAATGTATGTACACAAAATAAGAATGCTAAATAGGAGGAAGAAAAGATCAAATTATTTCAAGACAATTAATTTTCTGGGGAAGAAAGTTTATCAAAGTTAAAACTATTCTAATTTTCCACTTCTGGGCGAGTATCATCTTGTAAACACAAAAATTCAATTGAAATATAAATGCGAGCATCTTAATTAATTTCATTATGTTAATTGTATGCGATATATGGTAATCTTGAAAATTGAGCCAATATCATTATTAAGGACTACATACATATGTACATATTACATACATATGTACGAACATATTTACATTGATATACTTTGAAATAATTGTTTGAAAACGAAAATACGTACATATACATAAGGATAAAAATAACTTATTTTATTTATCTACCCTTTGGCATATTATATGTTACACATGCAAAATAATAATAAAATATATATATGTACATAAATAGGGGGTTTTCATATTAATAATTAAAAAAAACAAGTAAAATAGTTTTTCGTTATATTCTCGCCCAAAAGAGTTCAAAGCAAATTTAAACTAAAAATAAAAATAGAAACGCTATACGTATTATACATTTTATTATGTATGTGGAATGCCCTACATTTTTATTTTCAAGTAAAATGTCTAAAATATTAAGTATGTACAATGTATTAAATAAAGTTAGAAAATTTAGAAGCTATATACAGTATATATAGTTTATTATAACTATCATATGCGCGCGGTGAGGTTCTAACTATATTTACACGCATAATTTTTTTTTGCAATAACGTAATAACTTTATTATTTCGCATTAAACTATTAAAAAATAAAATTGATAAGCGCGCATACGAAAATTGCATATACTCCATATATGAATATTTTTGAACAATTTGTAGGGAAATTCACGTTTAATATACTTTTAAAGTTAATCCATTAGACACGATAGTCCCTATGGTAATAACATACATTTATTTTTGTTGTCATTGCTAAAGATATTGCACAGAATAAATGTATACATGAGCATATGGAAAAAAAATTATGTTATGTTATGACAATGGACTATATGGGTTTTACTAAGAAGTATATATAGTTATTAATCCAATTCCGTAACGCAGAATCACGCGACATACATACGTACATATATGTATGTATGAATAAATTTAAACATGCTTGGCGACAGATTTACAAAAATATTTTTAATAATTAAACATGTGTGTTGTTTTTGTCAACATTCGATTAGAAATCATATTAAAAATATTTATTTATTTATTTTATTTTGATGATGTTATGCACTTTCACATTTTTTTTTTGTAAATTTTCTTAATTACAAATTTTTTTAATTTTTTGTTCAATTTGCTATTAACAATTTTGTTGATTATTTTGAAATATAACAATTAACTATTGTTATACTATCATTTTATCGCATACTGTATTATTTATGTACAAATGCGTTAAATTAATTAAAACACAAAATATGTAAAATAAGATAAACCATAACTATGTTTGTCCCTATCATATAAACATATTTTTTTTTACTAAATAAATCTAATGATATTAAAAAATATTAAATTATTCCAATTCCATTAACAAATTAAAATGTATGTATGTATGTATATAACAAGTAGATTTTTTTTTCCTAGCAAAATTTATGTACAAGATATAATCTATATATGTTCAGTATTTTTGCATAAAAAAAAACAAAAAACTTATATATATTTAACTTAATTACATCACAAAACCAATAAACATCAAACCCAGGAAGGTAATGATGATATATTCGCTAAACAAAACATCGTATTTACATATATAAACGAAAATAATTTTATGAACACCCTATTAATATAACATACTTCTATACATATACATACATATATTCAATTATTGAATTTTCATTTAGGATTAACTAAATTATTTTTCTTTTCAAATCTAATTAAGTTTCGATTACTTTTTAGTTTTAATTTTTTTCGGTATTAATAATTTAAATGAAATATCTATATCATTTCCTTTGTACATATTACATACATATGTATATGTATAACAAGATTTATGTAATATAATATCAATACTACGAGTACATGTTAGTGCACAGGAAATATTACGAACGAAATGGATGTTTAAAAGTTATTTGTCAAAAACTGTTGAATAATATTCACTAAGACGGACCTACGATTCTATAGGGTAAAATATAAATACTATCTTTCCGAGGTGTTCACAAACCTCTTTAATAACATCTGTGGATATTAAACCAATGAGAAATGTTTATAAATTTAAAGTCTATAAATAAGCTTTTGAAGTGGTGTAGCTACCGTGTGGCAAGAGTAAGCGGTGCTTAGGTTGGAATGACCAGATATTTTCGAGCGCAAAAGAATGCTTTAACAAATTTAAATATTTGAAGACGTTCCAATCAAACAGCAAACAATTTTGCAGTTCATGCACTCCAGCCAATTATTTCATTCGTTATAAAAACAGTCCCTGATTTTGAGCCAAACCAATCTCTCGACTGATCTCAATTTTATATCCATTTCAAAATTTAACAAATTACACATCGAAATATGATAAATATTTTGAAATTTTAGAACCGCGGCGAATACAAAAAAATTGTTGTTTAAAATTCAATAATAAATTGAATTCAAATTTCAAATTCAGAGGTTGGTTTTCAAAAATCGTATATGACGTGTCGCTTTAAATTTGACATTTTAACATTTTAAACAAATTTGATAATAGAAATTAAAGGAAAACTTTAGATATACATAGAGTGGGTATATGTAAATATGGAAAACCAATCATATTACAGCATTTGAGATTTATTTTTAAATTTTGATTGTCGGTTTC
Source organism: Tipula unca (assembly GCA_951394425.1). Classification (NCBI taxonomy): domain Eukaryota; kingdom Metazoa; phylum Arthropoda; class Insecta; order Diptera; family Tipulidae; genus Tipula; species Tipula unca. Next base: position 5,526,221 of record OX596381.1, on the reverse strand, counting down.
GAATTTTGGCCTAAATAAACTACACGCTCGAGACGCCTGCCAACGCTTGTTTATGTCAAAAATGCGCGAAATGCATATAACTTTTGGATTCTCTATCCTAAATTCATTTAAACCCGATCAGCTACAAATATTTTAGTAAAGCACAGCACAAGTAAACTAAGTTTCTAGATTAACTTCTAATGCTACCCAGTATAAATTGGAACCTTAGTATAGTTAATATTCCTTTTAATTGTTAAAACAATAACTCTCATTCAAAACCATGAGTATATCTTCAATGTTCGAGATAGTCTATTTGGCTACATAGTCTATTTGGCTACATTGGATACGATGAAGTTTCAGTTTCAAGTTTTAAAATTTAATAATTTAATTTTTACTTTTGTATCTATTGAAATGATGAATCATACATTTACAATTCTGGATTTAACGAAATTTTTAAAATAAAACGTATTAAATACAAACTATACATTTTCAGAAAGGGTCATTAAATTCTATAAAATACCAAAATTTTTCAAATGTTGACTTGATTAAATATAAATAAAAAATTTTGACATCAGATTTAAATTAAAATTTGGTTAAATAACGTCAAATTTTGAAAATAATTTTAACGGTCGATTGAATTAAAATTTCGACTTCCAATCCAGGAAATTAATTATTTCGAAATTTTCTACGTGCTATGCATTCAAAAGTTTTGAAAAGGTGAAGTTACAGTGGAACTTCAGATTTGTAACATTCAACCTAAATCCAATGTACAATTTGAAAATCAATATTTGGAAAAAATAAAAATTTTAAAAATTAATAATTCACTGGAATATTTTTTCACCAGATTGGGAATTGTATAATTAAAAAGTCTTCGTTATCCATTCGATCGTAATAAATGGACTGTGATGTATAAACTTCATAAATTTAATTAAATTGAGAATTTGTCATTTTAATTCGAATTTTAAACTACTGGAATGTCAAATTTCGTCCAAAAAAATTGATATACAATTTTGCAAGTCGAAACATGAAAATTAAATTCTACATCGAACAATTAAAATTTGTAATTTAACTGTTTAAATTTAAATTTCAATCGGTACTCTTTCAAAAATTAGCGAAAATGTTTAAATTTTGAATAACACTTGAAAATATTGAAACTTTTAAAAATTTGAAGACATCATTAAAATATAAATTTGGGATTATAAAACTTGAATTGGAATTTCGTTTAACTATACATCGAACTTTGTTATTTTGATCAACCAAAGTTTCAAAGTTTAATAATTAAAATTGAAATTTCGAATTCAGATTGGTATAATCTTAATTGGATAATTAAAATTTTACATGAAATTCCAATTGAAATTAATTTTTGTTATTTTTGAATTGTTATAAGATATTTTGTACTTTTTACTAAATTATTAAAAAAAATTTTTAAGCTCATGTTCAGTCTTGTAAAATTCATTCTCAAAATTTTCTATATTCAATGATGTTATTTGTACGAAATTATGGTTAGTATTAGTTATTTGTACAATGATGTTATTTGTATGAAACTTGAATCCGGCATTTCAACTGTCTTTGAATTTGTTTAAATTTGTCTGGATTTCAATTTTAGTTAGCACAATTTGGATTAATTTCAAATTTTAAAAGCTGACAATATTCTAAATATTACAAGTTTGAAATATTTCAAGAATCTAATAAAAATGTCAAACATTTTTTCAAATTTCGTAATTTTTTGTTTGTCAAATTCGTAAAATTTTTGAATTAGCGAATATTTTTAAATTTATTAAACTTTTTAATTTTGTATTTCATACTAAAATACTGAAATTCTGTTCTACATTTAATTTAAAAATTAACCAACGTTAATGTACGTTAAATTTAAAAATTATTTAAATTTATCCATATTCATAATTTCGAGCAAACTGTAGAAAGTTTTATAATTTTAAAAAATAAATTTTAGAAATTCTGAAAATTATGAATATTTTAAGACTTAAATTTTTATTGCTTTACGCTTTAAAGCGTATATCTGGCCACCCTAGCTTAGGTGCTTAAGGGTTCTGATGAATTATAAGCCTATTTTCAATAGAAAAAAAATCCTTTTTCTATCGAGAAATCAACACAAAAACTGACTTCATGCACAACTTTATTTTCAGAAACTATATGCTTTTCTAGTTTAGATCCAACTTCCATAACATTTGGAATTTCGACCCAAAACAATAGAAAATTTATGTATCCAATATTTTCAAAGCGAGGACATTTTTCCAAATATGTCTAAAAGAGCGACCCAGTTCCTCATGTCTGATTTTCTACCGAGCTCAACGATAAAACTATTCATTTTTATTATAAATTACTTCATGCAAATTTTTAGGTTGGTTGTACCACGTTTAGGGGTCCCACAAATTATTTAAAATAGAAATACATTTCATATGTAATTAACAAGATTTTGATATTTAATTTGTTTACTAATTTTTGTGTTGCACAGCATTACTTGGGCGAACGGAAGGGAAAATGACGATTAAACGTCTCTAAGGATCGTTTTAGTGTTTTACTTGCAAAAATCGAAAATGTGGGACCGTAAACGTATAGTCCGATTGACCTGAACATTTGCATGAGGTCATTCCTTATATAGAAACGAAAATTTTGAGCTCTGAGCCCGACAGAAAACAAGGGGAAAGATTTACTCCATACCAAAAATTGGTCGCCCTAGAAGAAATAAATTCATTGATATTTAGAGAAAAACTATTTTAGAAATAAAAAGATATTTTTTAACTCACTGGGTGCTTGAAAAATTGAACTAATTTTTCTGAAATAATCTCATGCTTTATATTAATATTTTAAGCTGGCCAACACAAGCCCCAGAAAAAATACCCACAGAATAAAAAGTAACGATGAAGCTTGAAAAATATTAAGATATTCAAAAAGGTGCGCCAATCGGTTTTAAAACATCCAAATGATCGACAAAAGACAGATGAATAAAAAGGCAAGGGGATTCTACGAAAGCCACGTAGATCAACGCAATGAATTAATTTTAATTAAATGCAAGGATAATAAAAAGGTTTCTCTCTTGTCGAATGCCTTTGGAACACATCCATTCAGAGCGAATAAAACTGATATTCCTCAGCCACAAGTCATCGACCATTGTAATAAATTTATGGGTGAAGTAGATCTATTAGGTTATGTTAGGTAGTGATGGCCGTCCTAAAGGACTAGCATAGATACAAAATTGGCCCGCAGCTGTACCACATTCGAGCTACCTCCTCTTCACTCGTTAAACCATCCTGAGCTTACCAAGAAGCGTTGAAAATTCCGGACCTCGATCATACTAAGATCCACGAGGTCGTCCAAAGGGGAAGTTACCATAAATATTGTTCTGCTGTACGCCAGACTAGGACAGGTGCAGAGCAGACGGAGCACAGTTTCCTTCTCCTTTTCCTCGTCACGGCAGCTGCGGCAGAAAATATGGGCAGGGACACCCAGTCTACTCGCATATACCCCAATGAGACAATGTTCCGTTATAGCTCCCACGACCATACCAATAAGGTGCCGTCGAAGCAATATCAGTTGGCCGTATCTGGAACTGTCTAGCGTTAGACCATCTGACCTTCGTTTCTTTTATGGCTTCTTCCTGAAGCAGCAGTTTACATGAAGGGGTATGTTTATATCCCGCTTGCTTTGGGATATAAGGCGTGCTGTGCCCAGCTCATCTGCCTTTACATTCCCTGCGATATTGACTTGCCCTAGCACCCACGTCAATCGGATGTTGAACTGATCAGCCATCTCATTTAAAGATGCCAGACAGTTCTAGGCTACTTTCGACGTCAGGGAGTATGATTGTAGCGTTTTAATAGCAGCCTGGCTTTTTGTAAAAATCTGAATGTCCTTCGCAGATATTAGGTTAGGTTAGGTTATGGTGGCCGTCCTAAAGGACTAGCATAGACACAAAATTGGTCCGTAGCTGTACCACATTCGAGTTTTCTCCTCTTCACTCGCTGAACCATCGTGAGCTTACCAAGAAGCGTTTAAAGTCCCGGATCCCGATCTTACTAAGATCCGTGAGGTCGTTCAAAGGGGAAGTCCCCATAAATTTTGTTCTGCTGTACGCTAGACCAGGACAGGTGCAGAGCAGATGGAGCACATTTTCCTCCTCCTCCTCATCACCACAGCTGCGGCAGAAATCGTGGGCTGGGACACCCAGTCTGCGCGCATGTATCCCAATGAGACAATGTCCCGTTATAGCTCCCACGACCATACCAATATGGTGTCGTCGAAGCGATATCAGTTGGTCTGATCTAGACCAGTCAAGACCAGGCCAGATCTGCCTGGTTATTACACACGAACTGGCGTTAAACCATCTGACGTTCGTTTCTTTTATAGCTTCTTCCAGAAGCAACAGTTTACATGAAGCAAGCGGTATCTTTATATCCCGCCTGCTTTGGGTTATTAGGCGTGCTGTACCCTTGCGGGCCAACTCATCTGCCTTTACATTCCCTGCGATATTGAAATGCCCTGGCACCCACGTCAAGCGGATGTTGAACTGATCAGCCATCTCATTTAAAGATGCCAGACAGTTCTGGGCTACTTTCGACGTCAGGGAGTATGATTGTAGCGTTTTAATAGCAGCCATGCTGTCCGTAAAAATGCGAATATCTCTCGTAGATATTACATTATACTTCAACCAGTCCATGACTTCCATTATCGCGATCAGTTCAGCTTGAAAAACGCTGCAAAAGTCGGGAAGACGAAAAGAGAGGTTAACCCCTAGTGCCTCACAGAATACCCCGCAGCCAACCCCTTTATCCCTTTTTGAGCCATCCGTGAAGAAGCTTAGCGCCTCATTGTCCATAACCGTTTCGTTCACCCAGTCCTCTCTGGTGGGAAACTCAGTTTGGAATCTCACCTCAGCAGATGGCAAGGGAATTACTGCTCGGCCGCAATATCCAATGGAGTAAGATGAAAGAGAATCTCCAGAGCTTGAGTAGGTGTGCTCCTGAGAGCCCCACTTATACACAAGCAGGCCGTTCTTTGGACTTTCATCAATAGTTTAAGGTTGGCCATAATTTTTAACGCTGACCACCAGACGACAACCCCATACAGCAGTATAGGTTTGACCACTGAAACGTAGAGCCAGTGTACTATGTGGGGCTCCATACCCCATCTCTTTCCAATGGCATTTTTGCAGGAGTAGAGCGCTATAGTAGCTTTCTTTACTCTCTCTACGATGTTTGGTTTCCAGCTTAGCTTGCTATCCAAAAGAAGTCCGAGGTATTTTGCTCTATCCGTAAAGATCAAGCGAGTACCATTTAATGTTGGCGGGTCACACTGAGGAAGCTTGTGCTTCCTGGTAAAGAGGACCAGCTCTGTTTTCTGTGGGTTTGCGTTCAGTCCGCAGCCGCGTGCCCACTCAGAAAGGTAGCCAAGCGCGCACTGCATGCGCTCACTCAGCGTACTAGGATATTTACCGAAGACCGCAATAGCAACGTCATCCGCGTAAGCAACCACCTTGAAGCCTTGCCCTTCCAGGTTTAGTAACAGGTCATTTATGACCAAGTTCCAAAGAAGGGGGGGATAAAACCCCACCTTGAGGTGTCCCTCTGCTCACGTATCTGGCGGCAGACGTCCCACCCAGATAAGCTGTCACGATCCTGCCTCTAAGCATATGATCTATCCAGCCTCTGAGTGACCCGTCTACCCCCAGAGACGCAAGGGCCCCAGTGATTGCCCCCGGTCTGACGTTGCTAAAGGCCCCCTCTATATCCAAGAAGGTTACCATTGAATATTCTTTATATTCAAGTGATTTCTCAATCGGGCCAATAAGGGAGTGGAGAGCTGTTTCCACCGATCGTCCCTTACGGTATGCGTGTTGAGATTCCGACAGCTCGCCCGGCTTGATTGAGCCTCTAATGTGAGCCTCTATTAGTCTTTCCAGTGTTTTCAACAGAAAAGAAGATAAGCTTATAGGCCTAAAGTCTTTGGGATAGCAGTGAGAGCTTTTTCCCGCCTTAGGTATAAATATTACTTTTATTTCAGTCCACTTCCTAGGAATGTGACAGAGTTCCAGGCTGCCTTTGAAGATAACTTCCAGCCAGGGCAGGGTTAAGTCAATAGTTCGCTGGATATCCGCAGGGATAATGCCATCAGGCCCTGCCGACTTGTATGGCTTAAAGCTGTTTATTGCCCATAGGATATTCCGCCTGCTTACTATATGGCTTACGGAGTTTACACCCCTATTTATCATGGGTCCCTCCGGAGCTAGTACCGAGCACTCCGGGAAGTGCGTTTCTAGTAATAGCTCCAGGGATTCCTCACTACATGTAGTCCATGAACCATCCGGTCGTTGTAGATAACTCGGGATGGAAGGACTAGAACAAAGTACCTTGCGTAGCCTGGCCGCCTCCGAGGACTCCTGTATATTGCCACAGTAGAGTTTCCAAGCCCTCGTTTTGGCTGCTCTCAGCTCGTACTTATAGGTTTTGAGGACTTCCTTGTAACAGTCCCAGTCTGCAGCAGCATTTGTGTTCTTCGCTTTCTTGAACAGTCTCCTGCATTTCATACGAGTACCTTGGAGTTCCTTCGACCACCAGGGTGGCCGAGATTTACCCAAGGGTCTACTGATAGGACATGCACCTAACATGGCCTTGTTAAAAGCATCAGATAGCTTGGCTTCTAGAGCATCAAGCTCCTGTGTAGATGCAGGAGGTTTTGGAACCGATACCGGTAATAAGTTACCCAGAATGGTTCTGAAACAATCCCAATCAGTTTTCCTCCTATTCCTGAAGGGTGGTTTGCTAGTGGGTTTTGTATCCACTTCGTATTGGAGATAACAATGGTCAGAAAAGGAATGGTCTTCGGACACTTTCCAGTTCAGTACCCTCTCCTTAATAAAATCCGAGACAAGTGTGATATCCAGCACTTCTTGTCTATTTTTAGTAATAAAGGTTGGCTTGCACCCGATATTACATATATTTAGGTTAGTACTTAAAATAAAATCAAGGAGTAACTCACCTCGCCTGTTGATATTTGTACTTCCCCAGATTGAGTGATGTGCATTAGCATCACTGCCCATGATGACTCCTACTTTTCGTTTTTGAGCCTCCATTATTGCACTAACCAACCTACCTGGTGGTATGTTTTCCTCCTCGTACGGTAGGTAGGCCGATATTAGCCAGAGATTTTGCCCATCCATCTCGATGCTAGCCACCACTACATCAGCATTGCTGTAATTAAGTAGTATAAAAATATTCAGATTATTTCTAGCGAGAATGCAGGAACGTATCTTACCTTCATTCTTCGCATGTAGTATTTTATATTTGGAAGTTCTGAGGCCCAGCACCCGGTCACCATTGACCCAAGGTTCCTGAACCAGAACAACATCAATGGACTCAGATTCCATTTTGAGCAGGAGGGCCGCCGAGGCGGCTTTAGAGTGATGGAGGTTGATGTTGATGAAGGATCTTAAGCATTAGATATTGCTTACCTCCACCACTGTTGAATCAGAATCTTCTGACGTCGATTCGTCCGGTAGGAGCGCACAGCGTAGTCCCAATGATCTCGATATCTCCGAGTCCAGCGATAGTGTCTCCTGAGCGTCTTCCGGGATGCTTTGGACATCTGGGTCACCAGCAATAGGCGGGACACCACTAGTGGCTTCCCCACCTGCTGCAGTTGCCCCAGGTCTGTCAGCCTCATCGCGCTTATAGATTTTGAGCGTAATCGCTCCAAATCCATAGCTGACCAGGCCTCCAGATTTTGCCAAAGCACCCACGGATTCTCTGTCGATGATTATGACGGCCGATCTGTGATCTGTTTCCGCCTTAACCTCATCTAACCTGGCAATCTTCCAGGTGGCCGTTGGCAGATCCGGATTGCTGATTTTCAACATTTCCAGGATCTCCCTAGGATCAGTTGGCTCCGCAGGAATCCAGGCTCGTACCCTTGGCCTGCAGGGAATTTCTTCCCTAGTCACCACTGCTAGTTTGGCCCCCGGCCAGACTTCCCCCAGGCTGCCGATCGCCTTTTTATAGAGGGTCACAGACCTCTCATCGGCACAGGCAGTCAGTTTTACGTGACCCCGGTGCCACCCTCCGTCTCGGCAGGACGGAGCAGGTCCTGGGTTCTCCCTCATGATTTTTAGGAAGATGGCGGCTAAGGCCTTCTCCACCTTCCTCCAGTTAAGGGTCGTAATGCTCCCATCTTCTTGTGCCCTGTCAACGACTGCCATGATCAGGTGATCCTTTAGCACCTCGTTGAAGGGCCTGGTAACATTGTCCAGAGCCCGTTTCTTTTTAGCCTCCGTAGGCGGTTCTTCATCAGATCTCTGCCTTTTCGGCTGTGAGATCACAACGGAACCCTCCTGCTTTGGCTCAGTGATACGTCTTGCCCACGCAAGCGTATCCTTGTCTCTATCCGTTCTCTGCTCCAACGGAATGTTACAGATCTTAGAGATCATGCGCCAGGCTCTCTTCCTGGTCTGATAGTTTGACACTGAGGGAGGGCCAGCATTCGTGCCTTTGCCCTTTGGTTTCGTTCGCATATATTACATTACACTTCAACCAGTCCATGAATTCCATTATCGCGGTAAGTTCAGTTTGAAAAACACTGTAAAAGTCGTGAAGACGGAGAGAGATCGACCTCCTAGTGCCTCACAGAATACCCCGCCACCCACCCCTCTATCCCTTATTGAGCCATCAGTAAAGCAGCTTAGTGCTTTATTGTCCATAATCGTTTCGTTCACCCAGTCCTCTCTGGTGGGAAACTCAGATTGGAATCTCGCCTCAACAGGGGGCAAAGGGATAGCGTAGTCGGTAGTTTCCGGAATACTCCTGTTGCATAGGATGAATGAGTTACAGGTCCACATAGATATGGATTTGACCCGAATGGCTGTGCAAGATGCAACCTACTCGGCCGCAATATTTAAGGGAGTGAGATGAAAGAGAATCTCCAGAGTTTGAGTAGGTGTGCTCCTGAGAACCTCACTTAAACACAAGAAGGCCGTTCCTTGGGCTTTCATCAATAGTTTAAGGTTGGGCATAATTTTTAACGCTGGTCACCAGACGACAACCCCATACAGCAGTATAGGTTTGACCACAGAGACGTAGAGCTAGTGTACTATGTGGGGCATGATACCCCATCTCTTTCCAATAGCATTTTTGCAGAGCGCTATAGTAGCTTTCTTTACTTCCTCTAAAATGTTTGGTTAGCTTAGCTTGCGGTCTAAAAGTAGTCCGAGGTATTTCGCTCTATCCGTAAAGATCAAGCGAGTACCATTTAATATTGGCGGGTCACACTGAGGAAGTTTGTGGTTTCTGGTACAGAGGAACAGCTCCGTTTTCTGTGGGTGAAAGTTCAGTCTGCAACTGCGTGCCCACCCAGATAGGTAACCGAGTGTGCGCTGCATGCGCTCACTCAGCGTACTAGGATATTTACCGAAGACCGCAATAGCAACATCAACCACCTTGAAGCTTTGCCCTTCCAGGTTTAGTAACAGATCATTAATGACCAAGTTCCAAAGAAGGGGGGATAAAACCCCCTTCTTGTGGTGTCTCTCTGCTCACGTATCTGGCAGACGTCCCACCCACATAACCTGTCACGATCCTGCCTCTAAGCATTTGATCTATCCAACCTCTGAGTGACCCGTCTACCCCCAGGCACGCAAGGGCCCGAGTGATTGCCCCCGGTCTGACATTGCTAAAGGCTCCTCTTTATCCAAGAAAGTTACCATTGAATATTCCTTGTGTTCAGGTGATTTCTCAATCGGACCTATAAGAGAGTGGAGAGCTGTTTCCACCGATCGTTCTTTGCAGTATGCGTTCTGAGATCCCGACATCTTGCCCGGCTTGATTGAGCCTCTAATGTAAGCCTCTATTTGTCTTTCCAGTGATCTTAATAGAAAAGCTGATAACCTTATAGGCCTAAAGTCTTTATGATAGCAGTGAGAGCTGTTTCCCGCATTAGGTATAAATATTACTTTTACTTCAGTCCTGTTTCTAGGAATGTGATAGAGTTCCAGGCTGTCTTTGAAGATAGCTTCCAGCCAGGGTAGGGTTAAGGCAATAGTTTGTTGGATATCCGCGGGGATAATGCCATCAGGTCCTGCCGACTTGTATGGCTTAAAACTGTTTATTCCTCATAGGATATTCCGCCTATTTACAATATGACTTACGGAGTCTATAACCCTATTTATCATGGGTCTCTCCGAAGCCAGTACCGAGCACTCCGTGAAATGCGTTTCTAGTAATAGCTCCGCAGGGATTCCTCACTACACGTAGTTCATGAACCATCCGGTCGTTGTAGATAACTCGGGATGGAAGGACTAGAACATATAGTACTTTGATGGGACCACCAGGTTGGCCAAGACTTGTTTGTGGTTTGGAACCGATACCGCTAATGAATTATCCAGAATGTGTCTGAAGCAATCCCAATCAGTCTTCCTATAATTCCGATAATTTAAGGGATGCTAGCTTTAACTGTTTCATATAACTTCCAACTGGACCAATTAGAACTTTCGCCGACGGTTAGCAAGGGCTTTACTAATTCGTAATAGGCAAATACAAACAAAAGGCAAATCAACCAAACGCAGCCAGAATACATATTTATCAATTTTACAATGTCAACAATACCATTCATATACGCACTACAGGTTTGACATGCAATATCGCATTACACACCAAATGTTCATCGACTTCCCATAAAAATTTGAAATAAAGGGCCTATTCAAAAATTTGTTTCATTAATTAGGCAGTGAAGTACTAAGTTTTTATTTATGTATAAATATTATTAATTCCTAATTTGTTGAATTGTTGAATTATTTTGTTATTTTTTAACACTAATGGGTTAAATCGGGAGTCACAAAGTTGGATACCTCGTATACCATTAGTATAAACTAATAGAAACAGAAATCCTCGGTACATCTGAGACTATGGAAGGATTTGGCACAGTTGTGATTCACCACGTACTGAATAACTATATAATTAGAAACTGCAATAATGTAATTTGCATGAAATATGAATTTATATTTGGAATATTGAAAGTTAACCTTTTGTAAATTGCAGGTGATCTAAGTTTTAAATTGTTTTTGAATTGCAATTAGTTAGACTTGAATGGGAACAGTAGCAAAATAGTACTTGTATATGTAAAGAAGAATTGCATAATGTTAAATTCCATGATTTATTTTTTAAATTATAAACCACGCATTATCGATTTAATGTAATTTAGTTTAGCATTTTGATAGTAGAATATTTAAAAAAAAATATTTGTGTGTGGCCTCGTCTTTTTATTTTTAAGTTTATTGAAGTGTATATAAACTATATTCTTATGTATACGCATATATATGATTAAAAATATTCAAGGACTGAATAATTCATCAGATATAGTATTACTGTTTAGTTTTTAAAGTGCATTTTGTACATATACATAAGTAAAAATTTGAAACTAAAATGGGTAAACTCTGTGCACAAAATAAAAATAAAAAAAAATGCATTTTTATTTTTTATTGTGGTTTTGTGCTGCTCAACACATTTAAAAATGGTTATCTAGCCAAACTCAAAAACATGTTTGTTGTTTCGCGAGATATTGTTTTTTATTATATATTTCTAAAGATTTAGTGTGGTTTGTTTTTTTTATAGCCGTAGTTTTTTTTTTTTGTGTGCGCTCAAAAATGTCAATGTACGGATATTTTCTATTTGTTGTGTTCGTACATAAGTACATAGCTACATATGTATATAAATATATACGAGTACGCGATTATAGTCCCACCAATTTCTCAAAATGAATGGACACAAAATTGATTGCACTTTAAAATCGCATCATAAAAAAAAAAAAAAATTGTTTTTTATGTACAGAAAGAAAAACTTGTAATTCAACAATTGGGTAACACAAAAAAAAAATGAAAGAGGAGAAAAATGGAAAAACGCTTTTATTTGATTATTTTTGCATTCTTTATTTTCATTCTCGTCAAATCGACCAAAAGAATGATGACTTAACAAAAATTGTAATTGATTGAAGTGATATTAAAACAGCAATGATAATAGTAATAATAATATATAAAGAGAGATTGTAGAAAAAGATGAAAATAATGATGTTACACTGGGTACATGCATCTAGAGAGGGGCATAGAGTGAGGAAAATATTTGAATTTTTTTTTTTGTTTTCGTCTTAAAAATATCTATATATAAGAAATATTGTGGTAGGACATGAGATGATGATGTTAATAGAGATGATGATCATTTTATGTCATTGAACCTTAGATGTTTGATGATTGCAACCATTTTTATTTTTATTTTATATATTTAATGCGAACCTATGTATTTGTAAATTTTGTGTATTGATAAAAATAAACTCTTCTTATGTATATAAATAATATTATTGTAAGATGATTAATTTATGGTTAATTTTGCCTCTTCTTAATTGTTGTAATGGAAATCGTATTATACAGTTAAGTTTCATAAACATTTCATACCATACCAATAAACTATACGTAATGTACATATATACGAGTATATAGTGTTTTTATGTTTATGTGCATGCATATACATATTTATAATATGTCAGCAATTATACAAAATTTTTAAGACAAAACAATTTTATTTTTATAAAAAAGCCCCAGACATTTTTGAATTATTATTTTTATTTTTTTTATCATATGTTTGTTAAATATTCATATGTCCGATTGTATTGTACTTACATATATTTATTTAAAAGCAGATATATAAGTGAAATTTTAATCGCAAAAACATTTTCCTCCCAAAATATTATGCATTTTGATGTACAATGTTGATGCAGGGGTCGGCAAACTATGGCAAACCAAGGTCTTCTTCAATTGTAAGAAAACAAATTGGATGGATTGGAAACGTCATGGTAGTGCTGCTAATTATATGAACTTAACCTAATCGTCAACTTGTAATTTATCAATAAATTCTAGTTCAAGTACAAATAGTGCTTCTTACTATACACCTTCAATTTTAAATGTTTGATCAAATTTTAGTATTTTCTGAAACTAAACAATAAAATATAATTTAATAAAGCTGACCACGTGGGTTGCATCAATACTTGGACGCAATAAATATCGAAAATCTAAAGTTTATGCTAAAATGATAAAACGTGGACTGGAATCGGATAAACTGATCTTCCTCCAATACGTTGATGAGTTCGGTGTTTACTTTAAGTTAAAATAAAGCTAGCTGATGTCCAAGATAGTATTAAAACCAACCCTAAAAATTTTGGAAATACTTTTAGAAATAAACGTAAAATTGAGGGGTACCACCCAAACAATAAGTCTAACAATAACACTAACAGTTCTGACTCCAAGAAACTAGCTGATATGTTTGCTTCTTTTTTTCAATCTGTATACAAACCAACAGAAAATAACGTGAATACAGCACTGACTGCGGCTTTGGCGACGGATGTGGGTCGGATAATGTACCATCATCTATATTAAAGAAACATGCAAATTTGATCCATTGCGGAATCTCTTCAATTTGTTGTTTAACCGGTGTGCTTTCAGATTAATGGAAAACATCAATTCGGGTATAAGAGATGATATTTCATGTTACATAGGGAGCCATTCCAAAATTATTTGAGCAGGTCGTTTGCAATATATTTGACAAACAACATGTATTCATACCGGGCAGATCAACTTCCATAAATTTAGTGGAATTTACTAGTAAAACGATTAAAGAAATTGAAATGCATTTTCAGATGGATGTAGTTTACACGAACTTTAGCAAAGCATTTAATCCTATTTGTCATCGTAAAGCCCTTGATATCTTAACGCATTTGGATTTTCTTTGAAATGTGTAGAATGGTTCAGCTCGTATTTAACAAACCGCACTCAATATGTGTTAACTGGAAATAAGAAATCCAATAGAGTTACAGAGGTTATAAAAAATTCTACCGTGCTCATTTTAGCAGACGATATTAAAATGTTCAATACCACCAAAGAAAGAAGCGATACTGACCGATTGCAAGAAGATATTAATGGTCTTAGTGAGTGGTGTGACCGCAACTCATTGCATTTAAATACCAAAAAATGCAATATTATCACGTTTCACCGGCGCCGAATTACAGCGTGTTTGTGAAACTATAGATCTGGGTGTCACATTTATCCAAAACATGACGTTTAACAGGCATATAGATTAAAACGTAGCCAAAACGAACTCAATATTTGGGTTTATCAACCGATGGACCAGTGAATTCCATGACAAATCAACATTATTTTTTTTTTACTGCCAATGCCTTTATTCTTGAATCTTTCTTTATACGAAACTAACAAGAAGTGTGCAAAGCTAACAATCTAAAAAAAATTATTTGCTAAGTCCTTAACCAATGTTAAATACTTATTATTAGTATGCATAAATATAATAATTAATAATGTGTGTTAGCTTAAATATGTACTTAAATTAAATTTATCAATATATTAGATCTAGTGGATCTACTCTGCGAAGCCGTCTATATTTCGGTTGCCTTAATAGTAGTCTTGCTAATTTATTGGGGTGAGGTTCAGTTTCAAAAGGTACTTCAAACTGTGTGCTTGGATCATATCTTTGACCGTTTTAATCCCAAGGTCTCGATGGATGTTGCAATTTCGGATATACCACGGAGCATTTGTAATACAGCGAAGTATTTTTGATTGCGTTCGTTGTAAAAGATCTATATTTGATGCGCTTGTACATCCCCACAGAATCAACATTATTGACGCTGTATTTCGCTTACGTAAAAAATTGAAAGCGTCAAAAAAAAATTTAAACAAATTGGGATTACGACTGTGATATACCTTATTATGAAAATGTGGCACGCTTACCACCCTATTAGACTATATAATCTGCACCCATCAAAATTGAGTTCTTTTGGGCGCCGCCTTTATAGGAAATGTTCTTCTCGGCCATATTGATTCACCGTACATCACCGAAAACATCTCAATTCATGTTCCAGGTAAGCGGCTCCGTTTTCATCGATTTCTGGATCTTGAACACCATTAAATTACGGGAAGAAGAATCCTATTAATAGATTGGCCAAATTATTCAACATTGCGGAACATTAATTTTATTTCAATTTATCTAGACAAATAGCTATAAAAAAACTTGATAAGTTACTTTTTAATTTTTATTTTTTTAGAACGTTTTTAATTCAAAATATGACAGCTTCAAATCATTTAATGATTCCTTATAAAATTTTGTTTTAATTTAACAAACACCTTTTTTGGTTTGTTTTTGTTGTAAATTCTATTCCTTGATTTCTTAAAATTATAAAATAAATTACAGCCTTTCAGTAGGTTCCTATTAAACTAAGTTGATTTTTACACAAAATAATTACGTTTTATTTTTCGGCGTCTTACCAGTGAACTTAAATTAATTTGTAATAAATTCTGGCCCAAGTCCCATCTTGATATCACAATTACATGAAAAGTATATACATAATCGTATTATTTCAAACCGATTTCCAAGAAATGTTTAATTCAAAAATCCGCTTGAATTCTGTTACTCGATCCACCTTCCCAAATTTTTGATTAAATCTCTAAAGCTGAGTGCTTGATCGAAATTGATCAAAATCAGAGATGTTTGTTTTGATGAAATTCGTTTTGCATCCTGCACTTATTAGGATTGGAGCACAGTAGATTTCTCTAATATCTGGATGAAAAGTTGAAATCATTCGGCCCCTTAACAAATGAAGTTTACCGACCACTGCGCAGTGCATAATGGATGGTAAGAAACTATAATACATACATATATATTATTAACATCGCGTACAAATTCTTGTTGCCATCCGCATGTGACGATGATCGTCATTTTTTGTTCACCAAATTATTTGCCCACCAATAAACAAAGATTATACACACACACACATACATGTAATTTATATACGTTTGCTATTTATCAAACACCAAAAAAAATACAAAAAAAAATGTTGATGTGTGTTTATTTAATACATACATATTCATTTATACACTCGTATGTATACATACAAACATAATTTTACTACAAATTCGCGCACACATTGAAAAAGTAATCAAACTTGGTGTACTCAAAAATATAATAACTTTAATATTAGGTTATTGAACTTGCTTTAATTCGTATTTTGTTGGGATAGGTTTCGTATATATAGTTAGTTGGTTATTTTATCATATTGTAATGCGTTTTTAGTGAGTTAAACAAAAAAATAAAAAAAATAAAAAATAGTTTTCGTTTTTGTTAGTTCTTTTTATTCAGGCTTAATGAAATATCGTATTATGTATACGTACACACACACACACATACGTACATACCATTTTCGTTTGTTACTTCTTGCGTAGCAATTTAAACTGCATTACAATTATTATTATTATTATGTTTAAAAAAAAACCGTAGACATATTTTTAAAGATGTGAAAATAAAAACGGATTATAGAAAATTATGATTATGTTCTTTGTACATACGTATATACATATGTATGTTCAATATGTGCACTGTACGCATTTCTTTTAATTTTTTTTTTTAAACATTAAAAATCAATGCGCTTATGTATTGTTTCAAAATGTATGTACATATGTGCATTATACCCTAATGGTTACATAATGAAAAATTTAATTGATTTCATGGTAAATTAGGCCATATTGTATAGAGAATTTACACCAGGTGACGTGCGTACATTATAAGTGAAGTAGTACTTAATGCTTTGTTTTAATAACGTATAAAGCTTTATTATTTGTTTTGTTATGATTCATTTATCAAATATAACGATATTTGATTGATGAATTTTCCATCTTCAGACGAAATATGCAAAATGGATGAAAAACTATCGTGGAAATTCACCTTATAGTAAAATACACGATGAAGATCATTAATATTAGCTCTTCCTTTATTTGTCTAAAATATTCGAATATACTAATATGTACAATATACGTATATATATGTATATATATACATATATGTAAAATGTTCTTACGGTGTATATAGTAAGTAAGAATGGGTGTGGATTGGAACAAAATAAATAAATAAAAGTATGTGCTTATATTTATATATAAATATATTATGTACAGTGGTGGTCGATTATTTTAAAAGGTGGTAGCAAATATTAAAAAAAAAAAAAAAAAATATGAAAGAAATTAACGTGGGTTTAGTTGGGGTGGTTAAATTTCAATTTTGTTTTGTTAAAATTTATTAAAAAAACAGAAAAAATGAAAATTTCCTTCATGAAAAAATGGTTATTGATTTTTTGTCACATTTTAAAATGAAAATACTGGATACAAAAAATGTTAATAATTTTGCTATATTCCATCAACGACGTTTTATTTTTCTTATAGTTTTTCGTTTGTTGCTGACCTGAAACTTTTCTTATAGATATTCGGCAGTAAAATACGCGATCAGTCTTTATAAAATCGTACCTCCACTATATACGCATATGTCTAATTTATAATGTACATTTATTTTTTTGGAGCTTTGGCTATATGGTATACCACCTATGTACATATGTACTAGATAAAGAACTAGAAATATAAAATTTAGTTTGTTTATAAAATGCATTTTGCTAAGCAACCGTACGACATATTTTTTACGTGTGAATCAAAAAATTGAAAATTTTAGAAAAAGCACCACAAAAATATGTACACAATACATACATACATATGAATTTAAATAGTATGTACACAAAAACTAAAAACATTATTTTTAAGTACATATAGCGTACATATTATATACGTGTACATTTATATGGTATTAGCGTAGTATATACATGAACTCATTTACCACCACGAAATTATTTATTTTCCGTTATTATTGTAAAATGGTTTTTATAATATTTATGTAGTTTCTCCAAAAAATTATTTATTGATTTATTTTTAAATTATGAGTTATATTTTTTTTTATTTTTATCACTCTTGGAAATTTATTTTTCTTATCAGTCAAACTTAATCAAGGATTTTTTATTTTTATTTTTTTTTAAATGTTTTTAAAATTATAAATTACATACGATATAAACTTATAGTATTTATATTGTACTTGAGATTTGATGGTGTGGGCTGGGTATGTTAATACTTAATAGTACTTAGTAGGCTGATAATTTTAAGTTTTATTTCAAAATTTGTAATTCAAAAGGTCGATAATCTAAAGGTAAGGGCGCTTATTAATTTTAAACAATGGAAAAGGAATCTATCTGGTGCATAAACGGTTCCTAATGAAATGAGTCATTGTACATCAGCAGGAACAAGCCCACCAAATTACGAGATATGTACTTTGAGAATGTACTGATTCCAACGTACAGCATTATGCAGAGCCGGATTTATATACCTAATTCAATAATTTAAACAATAACAAGCCGCCAAATAAAATTGCTTTTGTTTTTAAAATTTTACTTTTTATTTTTATCCCCCTATACATATTCTAGCGGGAAACGTATAACTATATATTTTGACACTACATTTTTATAACCAGAAAGATCAAATGTACAGTAGAATACAAACTTACATATCAAAATTACAATTTTTTTAAACTATTTATTCTCTTGATCCAAGGGGCTACTTTAATGCCCAGTAAGTTATATATTTAATTTAAACTTACTAAAATATAAGGACGTTGATGATGAAAATAGCCCAAAATATTCTAGCCGTCCATGGGGAGTTTACGTAATGCCTGTTTGCCTCCCAAAATTTGAAAGGACTTCTTACTACTTTGCAGGGACTTGTGTGTGTGTGTGATTTCGAAAATATCAACAAAAAAGTACGGGCCATCTGCTATTTTGCCATGGTCTCAAAACCATAGATTTTATGTAATGACTAATGAGGCATTCCTATTTTCGGAAAAAGCTTGAAATTGAGACTCTGCTAATCTTCTGAATACGTAAATGGTTTTCCAATAAGAGGTTTCATTTTGATATTTAAAAAATTAAAAAAATTTAAAAAGAGAAATCAATGAATGTTTGTTTCATTGTAATGAGGAAGGTATGCCATTAACATTTGAAAACGATATCATCCAAATGGCCGCCACGGCCACGCTTTCAGCATCATATCCTTTTTATGAAATTTTCCATGACCAATTCGCACATTTACGCCTGTATGTCCTCGATAACTTCACGAATTCTATCTTTAAGGTCTTGAATCGATTGTGGAGCATTGTCATAGACCTAATCTTTCACGTGGCCCCAAAGAAAAAAGGCTAAAAATCACAAGATCTCGGTGGACAATTGTGATCACCTCTTCGAGAAATAACACGATCAGAAAACTTTTCTTGAAAAATTGCGATTATTTCGCTGCTTGTGTGACACGTAGCGTCCACATCAATATCTTCGAATTCCGGCCACAAAAAATCATTAATCATACCTCGGTAGCGCAATCCATTCACCTTAACAGTTGCACCAGCCTCATTTTCGAAAAAGTAAGGTCCAATCACATCGCTAGCCCAAAAACTGCACCAAACAGTGACACGTTGAGGATGAAGAGACTTTTCAACAATCATTCTTGGATTGTCTGAGCCTCAAATGCGACAATTCTGCTTATTAACTTAGCCTCCGTGGTGAAAATGGGCCTCGTCACTGAAGATGATTTTTCGATGAAAATCCGGTGCATTTTGATCCATTTGAAAGACCTAATCAGCGAATATACGACGTTTATGGTGATCGACAGGTTTGCGTTCTTGTGTTAACTGAACTTTAAAAGCCTTAAGACCTAAGTCTCTATGCAAAATACGGTGTAATGTCGTTTGTGGAATGTCTAATTCCAAAGATCTACAGCAGCAATATTCTCAGTTGTTCTTGAGCGATGCACACGGTTTCGATTCTTCACATCACTAACTTGTCCAAACAGCTCAAATTTTTCCACTAGTTTCACTATTGCCGGCCGAGAAGGTGCTTCACGTCGACCAAAAATTGATTTAGTTTTGCGAACTACCACTGCAAAATTTTCACCAGTTGTGTAGTGAATTTTAACAATTTCAATGCGTTGTTGAATCGTGTATCGTACTATTTTTAGTAATTGCGTAGTTTTTACTTGTCAAATGTCAAAAGATGACAGCTTCAAAATTGACAGTTGCCTCAAAATTGACAGCTGAAACCTCTTATTGGAATACCTTATGTTATCAATTAAGTTTATTTGGCAAGATTTTTTAAAATGCATGAAAAAAATTCCTATTCTGAAGCAGATTGGAATTTGGAACTATGTATGTGCTTCTTCGAATATTTAGTATAAGCCTTTGGCTGGCTTACCACATATACGTTAAAATAAATTGCCTGAATAAAGGGTGTCTCTTTCATTTCCTTTTTTTATAAAAAAAAAATCAAAACTGAAATCACTGTGCAGGATTTAAGCACCCGTTATTCGCTCCCGAATTCGAAATAATTATTTTTCATCCAGCTTCATTTTGAGAGGATCATTTTTTCAATACAAATTCCTGGAAGTATGTGCCCTTGAATATGTATAGCCCAATTCCTTAAATGGGAAAAAGAAGGTCGAGTGTGATGTCTCATTTGATACGTATTTCAATTCTCTCTATACCGTTGTATAAATTTTGGTGTATAAAATTTGTTAATTTATCTTGGATTCGAAAATAATAATTAAATTCATGAAGATATAAAAACACGAGAAAAGCATTAAATTCATGAAGATATAAAAACACGAGATACGATATATGTTCAGAAACTACTAGTTTATTACTTTTACTGGCACAACGATTCTGTTCTATACACCATGAAGCCATCGTCGCCTGCAACGACCTCTGAATTCGTTCAGAATCAGCACGCAGAACGTGACGCAGCCAGCGTACTCGCTGAGATCTTACTTCATGTACAATATCGGAGATCTTCATCAAATCTCTGATCTCGATATTGTACAGAGCTCGAAATGTACCAAGACATAGAGTTTTGGTCCGTAAATCACACACATGTTTCTTCTGTCAAATGTAAGGAACCGTTTCTCGTACTCATCCGTCAGCGCCCAACTTTCACACCCAACGCCTTGTAAAGCTTCAGCTTCATGGCACTTGCACCTATAGGTGAATAGATTTTAGCAGTGGCCTTGGAGGATATAAAGCACGACTGCCTGCTGCCAGTCGCAATTTAATATCGCACCTCACCCACACTGTTATCGTGAGTGATAAGAGAGACCAAACATTTGAACCGCCACACTCTCTCAAACGTGTAGTGGCCACTAATAAAATTTGGTGTACCATTGTCCAACAGAAGCTGAAAACTCTACAAGCGGATCAAGTATTTCAATCACTCCGTTGTTATTCACTCGAAACACGCATATGCCATCTGCATATACAAGCACCTAACTGGACTGGCGATACAAGATGTTGCGCTGGGGTGTTTCAATTTTACGAAAGATGTACTCCAAGATGAGATTAAACAGTATAGAGCATCGCTCTTTCAAACCCCCCGAACTGCGAAAATTCTCGACAACCAGCGTATACCGTGACAAAAAAAAATTAAAATACTTGTAAAATGTGGTATCACTCGATTACCATTCTCATTAAAAAAAATAACCCCCATCCCTTCTGCATGCAACAGGAGGTTTGCGTACCCTTAAATACATAGGAAG
Source organism: Tipula unca (assembly GCA_951394425.1). Classification (NCBI taxonomy): domain Eukaryota; kingdom Metazoa; phylum Arthropoda; class Insecta; order Diptera; family Tipulidae; genus Tipula; species Tipula unca. The sequence goes on along the minus strand of OX596381.1, from coordinate 5,504,755 downwards.
CGGACACCATAATGACGCATATATCAAGATGAATTAAGATCTAAGCTATCCGAAAATTATTTCAATTTTGGAAAAAGTATAGGGAATAAGAGGGTTTAGGACAACCAAGTTTGGTATTACCTCATGTATCTCGATTATATAATTTTTATCCTAGGAAGATATCTTAAGGTCTAAGCTATATTAAAGATTTACAGCATTTATGACATAATTTCAAAATTGTACCACATCAAAAATACTGTTTTAACTGTGAACCGCTAGTAATTTACGCTGCTAACCAAATAATTACTGGTAAAAAGATTTAGGATCTGCATACCTTAGACCTTAAGATATCTTGCTATATGCGTCATTATGCTTGCATTTTCCAAAGAATATTCAGAAAATCATGTATTCATCGTACCAAATATGATTGTTTTTATGATAAATTTCGTTATATCGAGACATTCTGCTGTGCACGCTAACACATATAAGAGGAAATTGTTCTTTTAGTTTTTTTAGGACAGATTTAGGACAAATTTCACATACGTATTATAGAACAGGGCATTCAAATTAAGGTTTTTCATTTCATTTTGTTAATTTATTTAATATCAATTTATTAAAGACTCCTGAATTTGAGTGCTTTAGGTTTTATATCTGGGTCAACGATAGATGTAATTTTTAAATAATAAAAATTACAGGTGACCAGGCAGCTGCGTGCAATTAATTGCGTGAGGATAAATCGATAAATCTCCACCTGCATTCATCATGTACATTTACATAAAATACATTTTTTATTTTTTGATGAGTATATGTACATATATAGTTTTAAAATGTCGTAATTCTATAAAATGAATATCGACGTTGATCAAACAGGTCTAGGCTTAATATATTATTATTTTTTGTATATAGCAGCCGATCTTGATACAAATGGCTATCCTCTAATTTATGCTCAATTTTAAAAATCGATTAAATTTTCTAGTTTTTGTGCATATGCATGTATACGGAAACCCTTTATATATGTATTAATTACAAATTATATATCATCGTTGCAAAATATACCAGTAGCAGAGAAAAAGTAGTTTTACGTAAACAGGCAAACGCCATACCCATTATACTTATATAAATTTTTTAAATCACTTAATAATCACACAAAAAAAAAAAAAGTTATAAAAATATTCTCAAGATAACTTTTCTATTTCTAGATTTTCATATTATTATTATTATTATTCTTTCGTTCATCTTTAATTTTTTTCAATCAACCGGATGTTGTAAGTTTAAACGACAGTTTCAATTATAATATGTATGTACATATGTATGTATGTATGTATATAATGGAAAATGAACCGTTTCTTTTGGGTTTTCGTTCTCTTTGGTTTATTATTTTAAAAAGAAAATTAAAATAAAAAATATAAAAGAAATTCTAGATGATTATGTATTTTAGCTTTAAGCCAAAAATAATTATAGATTTAAATATATTTTCTATATGTGTACGTATACGTACGAGTATATACAGTTATATTCTAGTTCCGCGCTTCACTGCGGTGGTCAACGAAAACGTCGTCAACTTTGCACATCGATTACGATATTATATCATGTATGTACGATATATACGATGAGGACCGCCGAATAATCAGAAGAAGAAATTTTTTTCACATTTTTTTTTTGTATCAAGGAAGAAAATATAATTCAAGCTATGCATAAAAAGTGAAAAAATCAATACTTTTTATAAAAAAAATGCAATCAAGACATTTTTTTTTCTTTTGTACAAAAATAAAATTAGTTAGTGGAACGAGAAAAAAATATACAGAGATGAATTTTTTTGCTGCTTTTGTTAAAAAAATAAAAAATAAAAAAATACAATTTTTCCTAACAAAAAAATGTATAACCTCGTTGTTTTTTATTATTCATTTTCATTTTTTCGTTCAAAAACAAAATTTAATTTTTTATTTCTTCGTTCGTTTTTTTTTTTTTTTTTTAATTTTTCTTCAGTCAGGGTAATCTAATATCACCCTATTTTTAACTAGCTCCATCATAATATTTTTTCCTCTACGTACATATATATAAAATATAAAATTGCATTGTACGTGGCACTTTTAATATTCTATATTTTGCGGTGCATAATTTGAGCATTGTTTAAAAAAATGAAACATATATACAATATTTTATATTATAAAATATGTGCATTAAAAACCTGGGCCCCCAAAAATTCTTAGTGCTTACAGGTTGGCGAAAATTTCACGAACATTTTGGATGAAATGTCTTAAATAAGACTACCGCAATGACTTGCAATTGCAATTTTATATTTTTTATTTTGTTTTTCACTTCCCCAAATCTAACCAATTTTACATTTTCTCTCTATGTACATATATATGTATGTAGATATACATATATATACGTATATATCTATCTACTTGTACATGCAGACTCTTCACCCCGATCTCTTCAACTTATGTTTTTGTTTTTATTTTATTTTTTCTGTATTCATCATTCGGTTCATATCTCCTAGAATGTTTTCTTTTCCTCTTATAATTTCGATTTTTTTTCCTTCAACTTTTTTGTGTGCTATATCTTCTTTTCTAGCTAGGATGTTTGCTATTTTTTATACGTTTCACCATCAGTTTTTTCGTCACTAAATAAAAATAAAAAATCCAGAAACGTAAAAAAAAAAATGTCTTGCGCGCATATCCTTCTCCGCCATTATATTATGATCCCTATACTCATACTATGGTATATGGTATAGGAGGGTGGTTTATATTTTTTTAGGTGGTTTTCATATCTCATTCACACGCGATTTTTTATATTGAAAAATCATCTTTGTTTTCTTTCATATATTTTTTTATTTTTATTTACCATTAACATCTACCTCTTACTTATGAGCTTTTTATATCTTCTTCCCGAACAATGTAGATTAGGTTTGAGTGATGGTGCTTTATATGATTTTTTTTTTTTTTTAATTTTAATTTACTTTTTTCATTTTTTATGTGTTGTGTGGAGTGAGAAAAATTTACCAGCTTCTGTTTTTTTTTAAATGTATATATATATATATATATATATATATATATATATATATATATATATATATATATATATATATATATATATATATATATATATATATATATATATATATATATATATATATATATATATTCAAATTTTAAAATGATGTAAAAGGATGGTATATATTCTGCTTGTCTGCTTAATGATGAAGATCAATAACGCAATATACATTTATAGTGGTATTATATATTTTTATATATAATTTGGAAAAGGCTTATATAAGCTTCTAGCGGAAGTATATATACTTAAGACATGTATGTGGATGTAACCACACTACAGACGGATGTACAAAACAACATAATTCTTTTGAAATAATTTAAACGCTAGTTTTAGCTTTTGTTGATTTCATTCTAACTTTCAACAGGTTGCTACTGTGTTCGTACATTTGAACGTTTCTCTGTTTTTCTACTAAGATAAATTGTATAAATATATATTCTCTTTCCAAATTTTCTTCTCTACAAAACTAAGTTATGATTCTGAAAAAAAAAATTATATAGAGCTACATACATACATACATACATATAACAAAAACTTGTTGTTCGTTAAATTATATATATTTTTTTATACATTTATCTACATTATTTTGATGAGTTTTCTATTTCAAGATAAAGTTATTCAAATTAGCACTTAAATTATTAGCCTATTTAAAGAATATAATACATACACATTACACACACAATATTCATGGTATTGTTAAATAAAATTTAAAAAAAAAATAAAAATATTTTATGTGTTGCGTGTATCTCCGCTTAACTAAATAACGATGTCAAATATACGCGATATAAGAAAATCCCAAAATTACATGGATATACACATAACTATCCAGACTTAAAAAAAAAGTAATAATAATAATTTTATACATTTTCGGTTGGCTAAATTTTACATTTATAAATTTATTATATATAAAAATAAATTCAAGGCGAAAAATCACACAATTTTCTTATTTCGTGTATATAATGTTTAAGGTTATTACAACAACATATATAGTTAGGTTTCTGTATGCTCAACCTTACTTTTTTCATTTAATTTTTATTTTATTTTTGTAAGCCAGTCTTAAAATTATATATCTTTTTTTTCGGTTTGTGTTTGTAAGAAAATCTTATTTACAAAAAATTAAAATCCAAATACACACATACGAATGACATTCATAATTTTTATTTGTAATAAAAATGTAAAATAATATTATATTATTATAATATGTATAATAATATATAACGAAAATTTTAATGTACTAATACACTGGCAATAAAAAAATAGTTAATGTGAAATTTTTTTTTTAGATACTTTTATATTTTATTAAACAAAGATTTGTGTAAATTCCTTGGAATACGAATTTTTATATACAGATTTGAATTTATAATTAATTGTTCGTAGAGGTATGATTTAAATATATAAGTTTAACATGTTTTTGTACGGTGACCAGATTTTATTCTTAAATGTATATACCTTTATAAATATTCGCGTGAAGTTTGCCCAAAATTTGATCTAAATTATAAAAACAACAATACGGCCAAATTTCACGCGTCTGTTTAAAAGTGTGAAGTTTGTCCTAATACTAAATAAATTTGTATGTATTAGTGACAATAATAAACATAATTCGGATAAACCGATCAATTGTTAAAAGCTATTTGTCTTATTAGCAAACTTAGAAAAAAAACCAACGCTCGCATGCACCTGTTTTAAATAAATGAACGGAAACCTTAATGTTCCGCTTAATAAAAATAATCCTCTATCTAGTAGCCAAGTGACTTCGGACAAGGGTGTATAGTGTATATACATTTTTTGGGTAGCTGCGAAGACTATATCTAAATAAAAAATGTTACATCGTTCTTAAATCTAGAAGAGAAGTAAATTGTAAGAACTATATGAAAAAAATTCCTTTGCTGAACTAAGGATCGTACCCAGATAGCGATAAACATTTTTGGATATCTGAGGACTATATCTAACTAAAAAATATTTCAGCTAATTTTTTTAAAATTTCAATTTTGTACTAACATACAATGTGGTAAAACTCCGCTGTCCTAAGTTACTTGTCTTCTAGATTTTAGAAAATTGAAATAATTTTTAGTTAGATATTGTTCACAGGTACCTAAAAATGTATATCGCTATCTGGGTACAATTCTTGGTTCAGCAGGCGGATATTTTTTAAATTTTGTATTTGTACTAACATACAATGTTGTAAAATTGTAGGAGGAACAGACCAAAGAAACGAAACTATCATATACAAAAGTGCTATGCACCTACGTAAGAGGCAGATGACATGATAAAAGATGAATTCCACGAACGGACTTACAAGCCACAGTATATCTATAGTACACACCGAAACGACATCAAAATTATCTAAAGAGATTTCAATGCTAAAATCAAATGCACGCTCGGTGCTACACGAAACAACAATGGAGATTGCTACTCATCGACTGAAATCGACCATGTACTACTTACTTACTACTGGCTAATAAGAAATTCCTAACCTCCTCCCTGCAGAATGTCAGAACAATGCGAAGATAGAGTACACAGCGACCACAACTGGTAACTTTCAAAGTCATCCCAGCCGCTGTAAAAACACACATGAAAACATCGAAGGAAGTTCATCAATAGATTGAGAAAAACACTGGCACAAATAATACATTCAAAGAAATGCTTAAAAGAAAAAGACAACACTAGAAAACCGGATTGGCGAGGAAACGTGGAAAAAAATCGAGGATCGTATCAAGATACGACGGAAACCCGAAGGAAATATGAAAAAGATGACATCCTCGTAACTGCAGAGGAAGCAGCTGCAATCAGAAACGTGCACACACTGTATATCAATGTGTAAGAAGGGTCAACGGAAAATACACGAACATTCCACCGAAAAATCAAACCTTAACCACACATCAGCAGCAACTAAATAGGTGAAAAGAACACTTTGAGGGGCAACTGCGTAGTTAACGAAGATAATTACGAGCTCCTAGATGGCTATAAACCATCAACACCCATCCATCCACCAACGGAGCGGGAAGTTAGATTTGCTGTCCTGAAGCCTAATAAGGCGCCTCACAGAATGTAAAAACTGGCGAGGCATATCCCTCCTCACAGCCCAATAAAAATATTAGCGATGATGATTCTCGAACGAATATCTCCATCAATCAATCAACACCGGAGAAATGAACAAGCCGGCTTTAGGCCAGGTAATAGCTGCACAGATCATGCCAACACGATCCGTATCATCATAGGCTATCAAATGAATGGGACTCACCACTATATCTACTCTTCGTGGACTTTGAATATTGAAGAGTTAAGGATTCTAAAATAATTCGGAAAATATCATAAAACTCTTAAAATTCGAAAACTATAAAAGTAGTATAGCATAGTTGGTGTGAAATTGAATAGTTATAAACATTTATTTAAAATTCAAAATCATAATAACATTTGTACGGTTCTAAAGTTAAACAAATTTTTCGAATTACAACCAATTTTTAAGAAGTTGGGCTAAACTATAAAACTCGATTAGTTCGTGAAAAAATCATGAGAAAACCAAGAGCTGCCATTGCCGTGTTAGCAGCAAAGGTCGCCACAGTGTTGTTTTCTAATACAGTGAGATTATTAGTGTACAAAAGGTATAGGATCCAGTTTTGAGTGGTGGTTTCCCAGGCTTAGGAATCATAATTACTTCTGCAATTTTCCACAGGCGGGGTACATGCATAAATCTAAAGGCAGCACTCATAATATTGGTGAGCTTTAATAAAGCTTTCCTTGGTTTTTCTTTTAAAATTTCTGCTGTGATAAGGTTATAACCATGACGCTTTTTTCGGATTCATATTTGTTTTTATCTCATACATGACTTCTTTTAGTGTTGTTCGTAGCATTTCTTCACTTTCCTGTATACAACCTCTCCAGTTATTATTTCAGCTTCCATGATTGGTCATCATATGGTTGAAATATTTTTTCCAGGTATTCAGTAAAACTTCGTACTTCATCTTCGTTATTTCTGGCCCATTTTTTATCTTCTGTTCTGATTGGAGGAATCTGCATTATTGGCCTTTTAATTCTTCTAAGTATTTAATTTTTAAAACAAACTTTAGGCCTTATAATATAAGATTTTAATTTTGAAGATGAGTTTAGTAAAAACTTCACGTGAATGCGTTTTCAGACAACTTGTTTAAATTACAAATAATTTAATATTATAGAGCTGAATCTGAATCGAACACCATAAACCTAATTCAAATTGTAATTATAAAATATATAAAGGCTAAAATGTGCAGAGGCCGTTATCAAGTATGAGGCCGCGTATATAATTGAACCGTTCTTTTTAGATATGTTGCTGAATCATACACAATTTGAAGATTCAATTGTTTATATATGTACATACAATAAATATACACATCCCTTCCACTTTATATAATATATAGTCTACAAAAAGATTTTTGAATCGATTAAACCAATTTTCAGCGAGAGCTTGTACACCAAATATCCGCGTATACGTACATACTTATGTATGTATGTATAGTACATATAGATATATAGAAACGCAACATACATACATACATAACATTATACTATTATTTTCAATTTTTGTTGCATTGTTAAGCAAACAACATGCATACAATGCAACAACAACAAAATTAAAATAAAATTGCACACAAAAAATATTGTTTCAATTTTCCGTAATAAATGCTCCCTCATTTTAATTTTGAATGCACCTTAATACTAGGTATACATACTGTATATACTGAATATTATATATTTATATATATATATATATATATATATATATATATATATATATATATATATATATATATATATATATATATATATATATATACTTTTGTTAAAGTGGATTTTTAATTAAAATAAAAACGAAATATGTTTCGTGTTTAGTTTTCTCTAGATTTTTTTTTATACCAAACCAAAAAAAACATTTTTTTTTGATCTTTTAATTAAAAATAAAATTAATCTCGTTAGATATAATTATTGTTATTTATACATATTTTTTTTTATAAAGAAATAACAATAACTTTTTTTGTTATGTATCTAACAAGATAAAAATTAGCGTTTTATAAATATTTAAAACAAAAAACTTTTAAAGGTATATAGTTTGGAATTAATTGCAAAGTTTAATTAGGGCTGGTGCTTAAAATATGTCGCCTCTAATATATATATATTATACTTATCTAATGTATATTGATTTAATATAAATAAAACAACATTGAATTAATATATATAATCAAACCTCAAGTGTCAACAATTATATATATATATATACATGTATACATTTAAAATTTAATTTATTTTTCCAAATTGCAACGAAAAAAATAAAAATAAAATATAAAAAATCTAAATAAAAATAAAATTTGCTTTGCTAAATTAAAATAAATAAACTAATTTTATTTAAAACTTTGCGCTTAGTTACTATATACGATTATACGTGAACTTTAAATTAAAAATAAAATTACGTCATTTAGTATTTTTCCAAATAAATTCTATGAATTCTGCTTTGGTCAAAAATGAAAAAATATATCATTTACTTTTCATGAGTACTGTTGTGACTAAGTCAAATTAGATTTTTTAAGCGTGTGCGCACCAACACAATTGCATCGTAAATAGTTTTGTTTATGTTAAATTATTTATATGTATAAAGTTAATATTGATAAATAGAAATATAATCTAAACTAGTGAAAAATACATATATAGGCATTAGAAAAAAATACAAATATGTACAGTAATTTCTATCAAATTCGCACAATTTTTATAAACTATATACGAGTACGTACATGATAAAAATTTTTTTTAGCGATAATAATTACATTTGGATGCAATTTAGCGAGAATTGTTAAAATTAATTAAACTTATTATGTGTAATCCAAAGGTCTAAATTATCATGAGGATAATGTACCTATGTACGTATAAAAAACTTGTTTTGCGTTTTCTTAAAATATGCAGATTTTTTTAGTTTTGCTTCTAAATTATTTCTAATTTAATATTTTATTTTTGATTAAAAGTCGCGTAACAAACAAAACAGAATAAGATGAAACTAGAGAAGATAAAAAATATTCATATACTATTTATAATTTTTCCATTCTACGTTTTTATTTTTTTGTTGTATTTTCAATCAAAATAAAGAATAAAATAAAAATTAAAGTTTCTATAGAGTAGTGGCACCAGGAAATCGTGGTCGACCTTGAAACATTATTTTTTTATATATTTTATTATGAATTGTTTTATATTTTGTGTATTAAAACGCGCTGCGAAAATGGGAAAAAATGGGAAAAATACAAAAATATTTTTTATATTGGTAGTTGGCAAAAATTTATTTTTTAAATTGTTCGTTAATATAATTTGTTTATCAGGCGTGCAAATATGGCCTTGGTAATGCATGTACGTTGTATACGTTTATTTTTTGGAAAACAGACGAAAAAGGAAAAACAGAAAAAAAAATTGTATTCTGTTTAATAATTAGTTTCGGTCTTTAGCCATCGTTTGAGACTAATTTTTCGAAAAAAAAATTACATTCAATTTTAATTTTAAATTTATTTCTGTATATGCATTTACACACACACTCTTATATTATATATCTGTACATGTGTATGTATGTGTATTAAAATTTTTATTATAAAAATTTTTTCGTTTTATATTTTTTTTTTTTTTAAGATAATAAAATAGTGCTTATTGCATTATTGCATTGCAGTTCTGACATGAGTCAAATTATCATGGTCAAATGATAATTTAGAAACAACAAAAACAAAAAAAAACTTTTTTACATTCCAAATAATATTATAAAATAAGTAATAGAATTATTTTTTTTAGCTATGGCGTTGTGGTGGGGAGAAAGTAACAAAAAAATAAAAACTTTAAAACAAAGATTCTTTAAGCAAGCGAAAAACTAAAAAACAAAAACTATATACCTACATGTATCAAAATATATATATTACTGTACATACATATATGTATGTATATGTAGGTACATGCATTACTCTCGTATTCACATGAAAATTATTTAAAATTTAAAACTTGTTAAATTTCAAGTGTATTTCTTTTTATCCATCAATTTTTTTCTTTTGTATAAAAATGGTGTGAAAATTTTTTTTTTAGCAAATGACGGTCGTTAATATATTGGGTAGCCATTTTAGAAACTTTTAATGTTGGTGGATATTTGTTTTGTTCTTCAAGTGTGGTGACATTTCCGAGTTTTTTAAATCGTTCGACGAAGGTGGGCAAAATATTTAAAATAGACTTTTGGACATTTGTTATTAGAATTTAGCGACACAATTAGGTAAAGCGCGCAAAATTACGCGTCAACATATTTTACTTCACTTGGTTGTTTTTGTTGAAAATAAATTGTTATTTAAAACACTCGTGCGGGGTTGCCGAACCCCCATCGAGTGCGTCCCCAGGTGGCGGATCGGGGAATGCCCCAACCAGGAAAGTATCCCGAATACTAAACCAGCCATGAAAGATAAGGAGAAGAATAGTGCTACGGTGCAGGTATTAGGATAACCGCAATACCGGTTACTTCGGAAAGTGCAACATCCAGCGACCGCAATGCTTTAGTAGTGGAAAGCTTAGCTACTACAGCAGATAGGAATATAAGCCCCTACCTCTAACAGATTAAAAACACCCTCCTATATTAGAGGAAACACACCGTCTGCGACAAGACGGCAATGAAATGACCTCAAAAATGGTATCACTTGAGCACTAGAATAATGAAGTAAGGATAAAATACCAGCAATATGATGTGCAATGTATTAAATATATCAAGATATTATGGTAAACTTGCAAAGCAGAATTGAAACTCTACAGAGGCAAATGAAACCTTCTATGTCTACTAATGTTAGCATCCAGAGTCTACAAAATCTCAACAATGAATATTTTACGGATGATGAGGAGCTTGAGAAGGAAGTCACTCAATCCAGGCAAAATAAGGTAAATGTAAATAAAAAGAGGATACTCTCCAAAACACCATCCCCATAAGGGTATATCTACAGAAATCTAATGAAATACCAAAACAACCACATCCTGCTCCCCCAAATACGCCCTTGCTACCACCAATCAATGTGAGCAATATTAGAGATTTCAATATACTCAGAGCTCAGCGACAGAGAAACCTGCTCAGTTAAAGCAATATCCAACGATGATATCAAAATAACAACGTAGTCTGAAAATGACTACCGTAAAATTAAAAAACTACTCAGCGATATAAAAAAACTGAATCCAATAACAAGGGTAGCACACTAGATAATATGGAATATCATACTTATCAGTTTACCGGGTTCTACCGATCGCGAAGAGATCAAAGCAGCAATCGATGACTATGGTCATAAAGTAACCAACATTGTCAACATACATAAAAAGGCAACAATTAATAATGAGAAAATTATTAGACACTTCCCATTGTTTTACGTAGATCTGTTGCAGGGAGAAAATAATAAAGACATTACGTGCCCTAAAATAATCGGCAAGGTGTCTATTGAACCAACTAAAAGATAACAGGTATACCTCAGTGTACAAATGACAACTTCTATAAGCTGATTCAGCAAATGTGCAGAAAACCGTCAAACAAAACAATGTCAAAAGCCGCGAAATGTTATACCAACTTGTGCACTGTGCAGATAAAAAGGTCATCCGGCTAGTTATAAAGGATGCCAGGTGTATCAGAATAAGCTAAATGATCAGCTACCGAGAAAAACAACAGTAGTCCAGCGCCTACAGTAAAAGACCACGGTGCCCACCGAGCCAGCCATTAGTAATACAATGAATTTCAGGCTGAAATGAGAACACATTTCAGCCAACTCTCTAACAGATGATGAGAATAAAGAACTCATGGTGATATGCTGAACTAAGTTTCGGGGTGATCTACTGCCCACCAAGATATAATATCGCAATAAATCAATATGACAACATTTTTAATAAACTTGGACCATGGTTTATTATAGGAGGTGACTACAACGTGAAATACACCCGTATTAGGTGAGAAAATTGCACCAGGGATCAATTAACCCCTGGAGATTCGAGAACTGATACAGAAATATTATTGACAAAAGAGAATTTAATCGAGTAAGTAAAAGATATATAAGAGGCCAATAATCCAAGTGCCACCTATAAGGAACTCAAATGGAGAATAGGTGCGACATAACGATGAAACGACTAAAACCAATGATCACTATACCTGATTTCCAAGTAAATTAGTGCCACAAAATTACTGCCAATTGCTCGAGGCGTATCTCTCTAATTTCAGAGTATCACATGAAGATTACATCAACATAATAATTGAAGATTCGTTGTTGGGAGCAGAATAGTGTTTCCTTTTAAACCCATACTCGTTCCACTTATTTGTTACATGTATTTGTGCGTATCATCATTAGTAATTAATTATCATGTGATAAGATTGTACTATTATATAAAAAAAATTAAAAAAAAAATTAAAAACACTTTGGACTCTTAGTAAATTGAATTCCTAGAATTTTCCAACAAATTTAATTGGACGCAATTCTGAAATTAAATTAGTGACACACAATATTCACTTTAATCCAACAATTTTTATTTCACTTGAACGAGTACGAATTTAGACGATTTATTTTAGAATTAATTTATTGTTCAAAATAATTTGGAACGTGGGCAAATAGCGTTCTCAATATTTTACGAAACAAAATTACTCACAATTTTAACTTTAATTCAAAACCCTTTGGAGTTCTTGTAAATATAAAATTCTCATAATTTTGCAAATGGAATTAAACGCACAATTTTCATTTTAAATCAACATTTTTTTTTATTTCACTTGAACGAAACTCTAATTGAAAAAGTGAAATCGATTATGCATGCCATTCTGAATGTTTTAATTCACATTATCAATGTTTAGAAATATCGAATAGTCTTATCGATTTTTAAATTTTACGCGTTTAATTTTGAATTTTAAATGCGATTTAAAATTTGTGTGTTTTAAAACGTTTACTTCATACGTTTTGGATAATTATGTTATTAATTCTATTTTCAATTTTTGAATAAATATTGAATAATAATAATAATATTTGTCAAGATTTCTAAATTTCTAAGAAAAATATAATTTGGTAACAAATTCGAAAGTTGCAGTAAGTCAAAATTTTATAATAGATTATACGTTTCAAATTCTGAATTAGTATATAGTTGATTGAAATTCGAATTTTAATTATTTTAAATACGGTGAAAATCTTCTAAGGCGGAACACAACGGGGCCGACAAATTTCTCCGGCTTGAAGGGGTTTTCCCCGCCTTTAGTTATTTTTAACAGTTGATTAAAAAATATTTTTTTAAAATTTAAATTACGCTTGTATGTATATATGTACACATTAAAAATAAAAAACATTCAAAAATACTGGCTCCTATCGTTTGAAATAAAGTTATTTATGCATATAACATGCATTTAAGTATATTCATAATCATAAATACATCTAATAATGTTTTTCTGCTCATTTTCCGTGAATAGATCTTTATTAATCTCTATAAAATTCTGTGCAGAACAGATTTAATGGCCGTAAATATCATCAATAGCAGATTGTACATCACTTACTACTACGGTTCAATACTACACATGGAGCATTCGCTAATATAAACCTTTTTCGTCACAGATGGCGGGCGACTCGGGCGTTAAGCATGCAAGCTTCTCCTTCCATTCGTTAACTGTTAGTTGGTTAATTTCACATCCTTTTTCCGAACAAGTTTTAAAGGCGATATTGTGACTATTTTTAAAACTCCGTTATTCCCATCCTTTCTGCAACATATTTCGCTTTCCCTTGAAGAATTGATCCTGATTCATATAGGAATATTTTTGGATCCGGCGGCCGAAAACCATTCCATTAACATTTCGTCTATTTTTTTTACTGCTCATCATTTTGTACACGTTAGCACCACTTGTTTCCCTTCTAAATATAGTTCGAGTTTAACGCTTTTCCCATTAGTTTTCATTTTTATAACCTTATATATTTTTGCTTGAGGGTTAGATTATTCAGAATTCTTCCTATTCAAAACTGGTAAATCTACACATTAATATGTAATTTTATTTAATTTTTTAAATCAATTATGGGCGTATACTTGATACTATAAATGTCCATAAAACTACTTAAATTTATTAATTTAATAGGTATGTACGAATATAAACATATATGTACACGCATATGTGCACAAAAAATCTATGGTCCACTCACATTACACTACATTTCTCAGGCATCTCAGGATTTCCGTCATAAAGGATCAAAACGCATCGAGATTATGAATGATTTTCCGTAATATTGGATTTCCGCCTAAGGTGATTTTCACTTAATAGTTTTGATTTTTCAATGTAATTACATTTTTGCAGATATGAACCATCGTACGATTTTTCTTAAAGTTGGTAACTTTTGATGGAGTTAAGCAAACATGTTGTTTTATGCGTATTTAAGGTCAGGGCTATGATTGTAATCATTGGCTTAGTATAGAATCCAAAATTAATTAGTTTCTATAGTTAGTTTGCTATAATTTTAAGTTTATCGTGTAATTTAAATCTACATTGAATTGACAAACTATAGAAATGATTTTTTAAACAGGCCTGTTGAAATAAAATATTAAATTGATTGTACTCGAATGTTGTTTGATCTCTACTGGTTATATAGAAATTCATTAGAAAAAGAGCTTCAGAATTTACGTTTTATGTTTAAACATTCTAATCGTATAATTACAACGTTTTGCCTGCCAACAACCGCACTTGTAACTTTAAAAAATCAACAAATATTTTTTATATTCGACAAAATACAACTAAAAAAAACAACTTAAAACTATATAATTTGTTAAACATTGTGCAATATTTACAAATGCACACTCGACATTATTAGATTGCAATTGGCTTATCACGAATTTTTATTTTTTTATAGCTAAATAATTTTTTAGATAAAAATAAAATTTTTGTGTCTCAATTTAAACTAAACTAAACTACTAAACTAAAATAAAATAAAAATTATTGGAATATTTGTTTTTTAGCTATCTCATGTGCATATATAGTATATATATATATATATATAGAACAAACGTGTTAGTGGAAGAATTTTTGTCTATGTACGCGAATATTGTTTAATTGAAATTTATTATAATTTTTATATATGTACATACATATATACATATATTGCTATATGTTTGATGTACATATATACATTTTTTTGTAATCAACTGACCTAAAAAGCATTGAAAAACGTTATACGTCATATTAATTTTGTTTATACACAAATATATAAAAAAAACAATTTTTGCTATAATAAAATTTGTGATCTCTTACATATATGTACTCGTACATATACGTATGTACATACATATTATATACAATTATTATTTGCATATTTTTGTGTATGCACTTGAATAAATAAATACAAATTTTTAACACTGAAAATAAACGATAAATACAATAAGCAGAATGTAAATAAAATTACAATTACAATACACATAACTAGGTTTATATATTATAGCATTACGTAGACATTTTAATTTTATAAAATTGTATATGATCTGTGTTTATGGCTTACATAAATATACATAATATATTGAAAGCCTAAAAAATAATATTTTTTAATCCATCATTAAGTTAATGCTAATTGCTAACGTGTTATACTTAAATCCCAATTGAAAAATCGGTTTTATATTTTATTCCTTAATTATTTTTTAATTTCCAAATTAAATTGTTTGCGTAATTTTTGTTTTATTTGGGAACGTGTTATTAGAGGGATTATTCAACAACAAAAAATAGTAAAGCTTAATCATAGAGATATGATTTTTATAATTTTTCGTTGTTTTATTCAGATAAACAATTAAAAATTAATACGCATCAATTAAAATATATTATATATTTTTAATAAATACTACGCCATCTATTGAGCAATATATTAACTAAATATATAGAGTTTAATAAATTTTCTATACAAACATATTTTTTTAAAGGTATAAGCCTTACATTTTTTAAGCACCAAAAGACTACTCTAAATTATAATTATTGTTTTTAAACTTCTCAACTCTGTCTAAAATAATTAAAGTTAAAACTTTAAAAATCTAATCTACTATAAATTGCAATTTGAAATTTGAAACACAACCATTGGAAAAGCTTGAACGTTATAAAATATGAAAATCGAGCCACAAATCGTTGGTGCCTTCAACATTAAAATAGAGAATGATTAAAAAAATGTTAGAATATTTCGAACGTACTACAGTGCAGTTTCATCCTAGACTCAATAAAAATTAATAATAATGTTAAATTTTGAAAGGGATATTGCCATTATTTCATAAATTTTTAAAATACAAAAGATTCTTAAATCAATAAATTTTAAGAACTTAAAAGATGTAAAGGCAAGAATATTGTATAATTTACAAGAAATGAGAAAGATGACTGAATCGTCATTATATTATTCCATATTGTAGGTGTGAATCAAGTAATGCATTATAGGGCCAATCCAAAAATTCATACTTCCATGCAAATATTAGAATGATCTTTAAACTTGACGAAATTTCTTTTTCAAGTTACTCACTTAAAGTTAAGTTGGGAATCCAGAATCAAACCTAATTATTTAAACACTGTTACGGTGTGGGCTATAGAGAGCACATTACTATAAATTAAAATAATATTGACAATTGCAAGTTAATTTTAACCGTTCAAATTACTATATGTACCGGCTTAATTTAAATTTCTAATAAAACCTTCAACTGGTCAATTATAATTACGAATTCCGGCCATAATTTAAATTTATTTGTTAGCTGAATTTTGTGTTTATTTTAAGTTTTAGTCTCAGATCGTTTATATATACAATGATTTTTAAAGATTTGAAATAAAATATGAAACTGGATTTTGGCCTTGATCATACTTTTCAACGCACATATCTTAGCATTTCAAAAATTGGAAATTTTTAAAAATTCAAAACCAATTTTAGTTAAATTCAATAAAACTAAGATATTCACAATTTACTCAAAGAAGACAGAATTGAAAATGAATTTTCAAAAATTAAAATGTATAAAACTTTTTAAATTGAAAATTTAATATCAAGTGATGCTTGATGAATTTGGAATTGTAAATTTTTGCTCGACTAAAATTTGGTATCGACATATCTTTTTTATTCAAATAAAAATTACGATATTATTATATCAAGTTGTCAAGTCCTTATTGGAAAACCCTTTATATACAATATAGAGAGGAGAGAAAAAAATTAAAAATATATGATTGGGTGTTATCAAAAGTTACTATACATTTGACCGCAGTTTTAAAATAGCCAATTCGTGGTTCCTGTACATCATGTAGATCACTGAAAAGAATTAGGCCACTGTAAAAAACATAATATCTTTAAATAGGTTGCACGACAATTCAAAGAAAAATAATTCACCGAAAACGACAATTCACCGAAAAAGAAAATACATGGGAACTACGACTATACCGTTTATAATGAATTCGAATTATTTAATGGAAATGGGATTGGAAAATGATTTTTGAATTTAGTTCTGGAATACAGACATTTGGACCTGAAGTAGGCCCATTCTTGACCGATTATCATGGAACTTGACAAGTTGAATGTAGATGGGATTGGTAAATGATTTTTGGATAAAATTCTGAAATGTGGCTATCTGGAACGGAACTAGGTCAATCTTTGACGATTATCATGAAACTTGACAAGTTGAATGTAATTGGGATTGATCAATGGTTTTTGGATAATGTTTTTGGAATATGGCTATCTGGATCGGAACTAAGCCAACCCTTGACTGATTATCATGGAATCGATTCGATGTTTAATTTTTTTCTTTATTAAAAAATTTAAAATTAATATAATATTTGTAATTTATGTATAACACAAAAATTAAACGCAAAAGTTCACAAGACTTATTCGAAGTCTTATTTAACTAAGTGCATAGTCTTAGTTTTACTCTCAATTCTAGTTTATGTATTAATTAGGGTTGCATTCAAAATGCGAATTTTCCGAAAAAAAATAAAATAAAATAAAAATAATGAAAATCAGATAATTTTTAAAATTTAATGCACGGTTAAATAATTATAGGTATTTGTATAAATGTTAAGAATAAAAGATGATGAATTTCATTCACATGACATGTGAATGAAATTCGTGAATAGTTTGATAGTTCAGTTCCATATCTCAGTTCCTAATTTTGTCCAAAAATCATTTTACAATCCCATCTATATTCAATTTGTCAAGTTCCATGATGAACTGTCAAGGATTGGCCTAGTTCTGTTCTAGATGGCTGTATTCTAAAACTTTATTCACAAATCTTTTTCCAATCACATTTCCATCAAATAATTCGAATTTATTATAATCGGTATAGTCGTAGTTCATATGTATTTTCTTTTTCGGTGAACTGTCGTTTTCAGTGAATTGTCGTTTTCGTAAATTGTCGATTTCGGTGAATTGTCGCTTTCGGTGAATTGGCGTTTTCGGTGAATTGTCGTTTTCGGTGAATTGTCGTTTTCGGTGAATTGTGTATTCGGTGAATTGCGTTTCGCTGAATTGTCGTTTTCGGTGAATTGTTTTTCAGTGAATTGTCGTTTTTGTTGAATTGTCGTGCTACCCTTTAAAAATGAAAACATTTAAGCAAATTCGCCTAATACTGCGATAAGTAAGATGTTTGGGTACATGCTTTATAATTTTTATAATCTTCTTTTGCAGAGTTTTTTTTAGCAAATTGTGTATTTAAGTTATTAATAATATAAAGGGTGTTTTTTTTATAGAGTTACACAAGTTTAAATCATAATAAAACAAAGAAATATATTTTTAATATCAATGAAACGGGCTTTATTGGATATAAAATTTGTGGTCGCCACGGCTGGCGCGTACAAGGCGCAATCTGGAACACCAATTTTCACAAACTTTGTGCAGCATTTGCGATCGTATTTCGCCAATAACTTCGTATGTTGATTTCCAGGTATTCAATTGTTTCGGTTTATCGATGTAGACAAGTGACTTTACATAACCCCAAAGAAAAGAATCCAATGGGGTTAAATCACACGATCTTATAATCGAGGTACGAAAAAATTTCTAATCATGTCCCTTTACCGCTCATCATTAACAGTAACATTTTGACCATCATGGTTTTTGAAGACATATGGACCAATGACTCCGCCAGCCCATAAATACCCATTCAACCAAAAATGGGCTTCTTCGGAGAACAAAATTTTGATTGGAAATTCAACATCTACATATATTAATTTGTGCTTCAGCCCATTCGCCGAACTGGCGGCGCATACAATGGTCGTTTGTCTTTAATTCCTGCACAAGTTGAATCTGGAAAGCTTTTAAGCAAAGATCCTTTCGTTAAATCTTCCCTAAAGTGGAACGACACAATCCCAGTTGCTGAGAACGGCGACGAATTGATTGATTTGGATCTTCAATGCTTTCAAATTTTCAAAGTTTCAAATTTTACGATTGTTAGACCTATTAATTTAAAATTGGGTACTGTAATATGTTTTCTTCAGAAGTTTATTTTATAATATAGTTTCCCGCGATATTTTTTATGTAGACGGTAAGACTTTGTCCCTTATTACTACAATTGGGGTACCTTTATTAAAGCACGATTTATATTTTGGATTCACTTTTATTTTAACTGTGTTTTCATGTATCAAACCGCATATAAAATATATTATACATAAATGTCTTCGGCTGCAGGATTTATGAGCTTTTGCAAAATAGTAGAAATATGATTGTGGTTGATGATCGTTTTAAACAAACTAGGCTTATTGTTAGGAATATGCACGTGAATGTCTAAAACTAGTACTTTGTGGTCTGAATAATACGCATTAAAGCTGCCTATAAAATTTAATTTACTAAAAAAAAAAAAATCTGAAAACTTAATTTTAGTCGACTTTGCCAAGTACTCACATAGTAAAACGCATGAAAAATTATTATTTTGCATCAGTACTAGACAATTCTTCGTGTGTTCTACTATTTGAGTATTGGGAAGGTCAATAAGCAATTATTTTTTTTATAAAATTGAATTTAAAATAATTCGAGTATGTATATCAAATTTTAGTTGACCTTCTCAAGAGCTCACATAGTAAAACACGTGAGAAATTCTTGAGCTATGACGGAAGTCGTGAATTTTGACTATATGTGTGTTGCACAAAGTTGTCGAAAAATTTGGATCAAAATTTTGTTTTTTAAAAATATTATAATTTGTTTCAACAATTCAGACAGATAACTATTTAGTTAATATTCATCAAACCAAATATATCTATGTATATGTATGTAGTTTGAAAAGTCCAATGAAATTTCTTAGTTGTTTACTCCAGCACTTCAGTATTACCCATCTCAAACAATCAAAAAAACTCACTAAATTTTAAAACATGTGTTTAAAATGTCACGTTTCTAAATAGTAAGTATAAAAGTTGCACCTATACTGAGAATAAATGGTTAAATCTAATTTTTGTCGGAATAGTGCTCATTATTATAAGAGATTCGAAATTACTGATAAATATAATCTTCACATTAACTTCCAAATTATAATTTATATCTCAAAAAATACTATAAAATATATTATTATTCATTTTTTTTGTTTTTTTTTTACTTTAAATTAGGTCAAATTATTTAATGCATCAAAAATTTTTAACAAACTGATAACCTTCAGTCTCTCTTGCTTCTTTTAATCACAAAGTTTATTGTTTCATATATGTACATACAAAAAATAATTTGCAACGACCACAACAAACAAAAAATAATTTATGTTTATATTAAATTTGGTTTTTCGTTTTCATTGTTGACCCTCCTTCACCTCATATACGCCAACCTTCCTTCCGTTAATAATATTGCATACATATATGTATAGTAGCGTGGTTGTATAGTATTGTTGTAATGCGCGAATTTAATATCCAAATATACGCTAACAGCGAAAAATCAAAAAGCCAACAAAAAACGCATTGAATATGTTAAAATAAAATTAAATAAAAACTACAAAAATATATAATAATTTAAAGACCTTGAACAACACAAAAATTATTAAACTTCCAACAGACAACAAACAATAATAATAATAAAAGCATGAAATACAGAAAAAAATAAAAATAAAAACACAAAATGAGCTCAACCATACTTCAGACAGCCAAAATATATTTGGCCTTGGTCATGCGCATCATATTCGCCCACCGCACTCCACTCCGTCTGGTTTCATTTTGATTTCATTTATTTCATATACAATATACGACGACGAGTACATACACTATATACATCATACACATATAGCTATATACATCTTTCTTTTCGGTTTGGTGTATTTCAATTTCACTCTTATCCCCATACACAAAATTCAAAATCAACATTTTGTTTTTGTGAATGTTGAACGAACAAAAATTTTATTTTACTCTACACCAAATTGACGTAGTATAACATTTTTGTGTGTAAAATGTATATAAGCTACATGTATATACGAGTATACAGTAAAAATAAAAATAAAAAAAAACAACTTATTTTTAGAAGTACAACTTCAATATTAAAGCAGTTGGCCTAGGTCGGATATATTAATTTGGCAAAAATATTTGTATTCTTCTTTTTGGTGTATTTTCGTTTTCAATTTATATTCCATCGTCGTATTCGCTATATATTGTACCTACACAACACAAAGTTATTTTATTTGGTATGTGTGTCTAAATATGTATGCATATGTATATAAACCACAAGTGTATTGGTTTCGGCATTTTTGGATACATAAAAACTCATTTTATATTTTTGTCATTTTCACTTATTCAATTAATTCAAGACTGTGTGTGGTTTCGTCTTTGTCAATAATAAGAAATGTATGCGGAGGCCTAAGAATATTACAGTACATATTTATATAAGTAAGCAAAATTGCAATGTGAATGCACCGAATATGCATCGAATTTCCAAAAATATCCAGAATGATTTTTGGCATCAGTTTAATTTTAACCATGTTCACACTCACACACACAAAATACACAAATGAAAATGATTTTAACAATTATGTATATATAAATTAGTACATTTAGCGCACATATATGTACAATAAATTGCATTTCATTCAAAATAATTGTCCGTGAAATCCATCGCTTATACATATATTATGTCATTCGGTTACACATCGGTGACAATATGTTCATAATAAAAATTGTGCACCAAAAATGTTCGTTTAGTAAAAGCTCGCCAATTTTTAAGCAGGTTTGCACACTAAAAAAACTTTTTTTTTGACCTCCCACGTAGCAAGAAATTTTATTTCAGTAACTTTTAAACGATTTAGTAATCTAATCAATCATTAAATTTTATTGAGAAACGGGGTTCGGTTCGTTATAGTATGGTTAAGAGAAGTGTTTCATAAGCCATTTTAAATAATGGAACACAAACAGAGACATTATTTGATATCAATTTAGGATTTAATTATTCAATCGCATGCTAGAAATATGTGTCATCATGCCAATCTTTTCACATCAATATATAATATATAACGTCTTTCTTTTACAAAAGGATGGTCGTATAAATAGATTTAAACAGTGAAAACGCTTTCCGCGTTTCAAATATTACATAATTGGTGATAGATAAAAAATGATATAACAATTTAAATCGTATAATTTAATTTACAACCATTTTTAAATCAATTAATAAAATGACGTTAAGTAATTTTATACGGATTTATGCGGCGACATTTCAATTTTAATGTTTCGTATAAAAATTTCATAGAGAAAAGCTGTTTGGTGCTATTTCGCCTCATCGTAACCAAAAACTTCATAATTAGAACTGTTAAATACATAATTTCATGTGTTGAAATGTATTGTAGTTGTTCAGTACAGCACACATATCCATGAATTAATTAAATGAAAGGAATTTCGGGGCAAAAAAGGAAATATTTGAAATTGAGACAATTTGTTGCCGAAATTTCTTTGAGTTTAGAACTACGACATAAGGCATTTCGACTTACAACGATTTTCGGAACGATTTAGGAAAAACTTCATCATCACCAAAGATCAACATGCTGATGAAGGATTTATATGAATTCTTTCGAAATTTAAAATTATTTTTGAATTTTTTTTTCAAATTTACTAAAATTCATGAAATTAATTATAAAGTTTAGTAAGTTTTAAAAAAAATTCCAAATTTTTACATAAAATTTGACTTTTGACAAACAAGCGAAAATTGAAAACAATATTCTCAAATTTAGGTTTGGATACAATTGAATAATGAATTTTTAGCAAAACAATCAGTTTATTTATGAAATACCGGGTGGCAGAAATACTTTTGGGAACCAACATTTGGTGCCCATTACTATAGGACGCGAACTTCTTGCCAGCTTCCTGCTCATAATCAAAGGATTGTGTGGAAACCAAAAATGTAAACGAAATGTTTTTAAATTTATTGACTACATATTAAAAATTATCATAGGTCGATTTACATAGGTACGACGAAATTTCATAATTGAGAATTCAAAGCTTTCATCACTCGATAAATAAAATTAAAATTTCAGATTCCGGAATTCAGAATTGAAAAATAAGGTTTCAAATAATATGATAATGAATTTCTGTTAAATTTCCGTTAATATTCCAAATTTAAAATATTTGAAATTTAACATTTCAATTTGAAACGATTAATAATTTCTAGAATAAAAAATGATAATTTTAAATTCCGAACTGTTGGTTTATCGTTTAAATTGAATTTTTTAAAGCTAAAAGTATGTACCAATTAATTAATTAAACGATAAATTAAAGAATTAATTATAAATAATAAATTAATTAATTATCTCTTAAACATATTAATCGATTAATATATAAACTATTTAATTTACTAATTTATTAGTTTATTGATTTTTAATTTGAAATTAATTTTAATTTCAAGGATATAAAATTAAAATTTTAAATAAAAATTATCAAATTAAAAAATTATTTATAAATAATAAATTAATTAAATGATAAATTATTAAATAAACAGATTAAAAAATTAATAAACTAATATATTAGTAAATTAATAAATTAGAAAATTACAATAATAATAAACAACAAATTAATAGATTAATAAAATAAAAAAAAATTAAATATAAAATTAATAAATTAATTAGTTTTCTATTGATTTGTAAATTATTTAATTTACTAATTTATTAGTTTATTAATTTTTATTGTATTTTTCATTTTGATTTTCGAAAATTGTTGATACTATGGAAGTGCCTATAGACTTTTAAACATTTGATTATATTCTAAACCTCAAAAATATGTACAAGTCTGCAATTTACAAAATTCAAAAATGTAAAATTCGAATTTTAAAATATTAAATAAACAGATTAAAAAATTAATAACATTTAAAAATAATTAAATATAAAATTAATTAATTAATTTTTAATAAAAACTCAACAATAAAACATTATAATTAATTAATAATTAAATTATAAAGTAAATTCATAAATTAAATAATAAATTTACAATTAATAAATTAATTTATAAAGTATTTAATTTATTAGTTTATTATAAATTCTGAACTTTATACGTAAATCCGCGAAAAAAAATATAAGTTTTCATTTTGATTTTAGAAAATTGTTGGTATTTGGGAAATGCCCAGGAACTTCTAAACAGTTGATTTTTTAAGTTCTTAAGCTCCAAAAAAAAACAAGTATGCAATTTACAAAATTCAATAATTCTAATTCATTTAATAATGTAAAACTCAATTTTAAAAGTTCAAAATTCGACATCGAACTCGACATTTTTATTTGCCCCATTCTTAAAATTTGCGTTCAACATTTAAAATTTTGTAAAATATACGATACGATTTTTAAAAGTCGAATTTCAAATTTTTAATTTTAAACGTAAAATTTGGCTCAAACAGTATAAATCGATAAGGTAATTTTGATTTTGAAAATTGTATCTAGAAATGTCTCGAAACTTAAGAAATCTTGAATATAAATTATATTCAAAGTATCTAAAGCTCATCTTCAAATTGGATAATTCTGAAAGTTGTATAAAAAATTTAAAATTTAGAAAAATTCAACAAGTAATTGATGTCAAATTTGGATTGGGAGCGTGTACAAAAATGTAGATATGTTGTGGACGTTTATTAAAAATTTAGTTATTTAAAAAAAAATTGATTTAGCAATAATAAGAAA
Source organism: Tipula unca (assembly GCA_951394425.1). NCBI lineage: Eukaryota > Metazoa > Arthropoda > Insecta > Diptera > Tipulidae > Tipula > Tipula unca. Next base: position 5,479,672 of record OX596381.1, on the reverse strand, counting down.
TTACTGTAAATTACTATAAATTTTCAAATTTTTTATTTCATTGAAGATTTTTGAACTTAGTATCTAAATTCTAAAACTCGTCAAATTCGTATAGAGCCCCAATATTCCTTTCCCGCTACTCCTTTATGGGTCGAGATCCATAGTTTGAAAAAAAAACTGGGTTTACTATATACAGTAATTTTAGTTGCAGTGGAACTTGAAACATAATCATTTTAGAGATGATTCAGGGATAGCTCGGAAACTTTATTGTTGAAAGTTTTGAGGAAATAAAATTATTTTTTTATTTCAGACATCAGCTACTAACGTAGGACTTTCCAATTGACACATAAACTAAATATATCGATAAACTCGCGAAAATATCTCAAGATACCGTTTGTACTTAGTGTTTTATCGATCATATTACCATAAGCCATTCGTTCCGAGATTTTTAAATTCCAAATCGAGAAGTTACGGATTCAATTCTAAATTTGAATCCTTAAATAAATGGCATTCTATAATGTTAAGAATTTGTTAAATTATTACGAAGCGGTGTTGGAAATTTTACGTGAATTTTACCAATCTCCATTTATATCCTAAATTTTACCTGCGTATGTATTATATATGTACTTTCAAGAATCTGAACTATACGTACGTGACATTGACAGGTGGTATTTAGTTTTGATGCCAGTAGATAGAGCGGAAATAACAAATTTTCCTCGTCCCATAATTGCTACGAAACGAATCCAATTCGAAAATCTTAACAAAATGATACAAATATAATCATGATGATGATGATGATGTGATATAGGAGGTACGATTGAAATGATTCAATCTTCGATTATATTATTTTATAAATACGTATGTATATACATAAAGTTTATCGGTTTTCCTATTTCTCTCATCTATCAAAACTTAAACTTAAAGTGCAGTGCACACATACATATATACACGAATATATATATAAGTAATATACGGTTGCCCACAAGTCATGGTCAAACTTAAAATTTTTTAATACATTTAATAGTTTTTTTGTAAAATCTTGTTTATGATGGTTTTTATACATATCGAATAGTAAGATGTACATATACGTTTACATATTATAGTGTGCACTAATATACAAAAGAATATGAAAATTCGCGGTATATTTACTGTTTTAATTTGTACTTACAAAAAATCATGTAACCTTGAGAGTTTTTCAACGTTTCGTTGTATTTACTTATTATGTTCTCTTTTTGTTGTTGTTGTTGTTTTTCTTATATTGCAAATTACATTCAAGTATGTTTTTTAATGCATTGTGTGTGTACATATATATAGCAAAAA